>CANTUT010000524.1:17500-653399 GCA_947687605.1 Reutealis trisperma | reverse complement strand
TAGATATATATAAATAGCTGCTAATTTGTGCATTAAAGTACTCTAAAATGATTTTTGTTTTGATTACATTAAAAATCTTGGTTTAAACCTTGTTTTTGCATATTACTGTGATGAACGGAAAGTGCGAAAAAGGAGAAAGTTCATATTTTCCATGATATAGGGTATTCAACCATTATACGGATTTTAATCCCAATGTTTATAATTTTTATGTGATATATTTTAATGATTATTGACATGTATACATGAATGATTAATGATTAAATTGTATGTTGGTTGAAGGAATGACTCTAGACAAGTCTAGAGACAATAGAGTATATCTATGGTTTTCCTAACCCTATTTCTATAATGTGATTAATATGTTTATGTGATTAAGTGATATGGAAAATAAGTTTTATGATGAGTTAATGATCTTAAATAGATGATGAGATTGAATGTATGAATTGGTCATAAGAGATAGGCATAATATTTGAAAGGCTACTTGATAAATTGAAGGTGTTAAGTACGTTAAGTTGAATGCTAAATTGAATTGATATTAAAATCATGATATGTTGTGTTTGACTTTAGAAAAGTCTTGATATGAGTTATTATGTGTTTTTCATATGGGCCAATAAAGGCAAAGTATGCAAGACTGTGAAAGTCAACATGTTATGTGCAAGTGATGAGTGCACTTCTAAGTGCAACTCCAAGTGTATATGAATGTTATATGTGAGATAGCATGATGTTAAATAAATACTAAGTATCGAATTAAATATTATGTTAGAACTTGAGGAGTAGTAGAAGTTCAAAAAAAAGGGGCTACAAGTAATAGGAGCAAAGGAACCACAAGGTGAGTAAACATTATGCTATGTTACAAGTGTGTGATATCATGTTATGTGAGCCTTTGAGATCTTTGAAACCCAAGTTCTTTTCTATCCTAAATTATGATTATATGATTTTGTTGTTAAGCTTGGATTGCTAAAGGACAATTGGTTCGAAATAATGTTGTTTATTCCAAGATAAGAAAGAACCTTTGTGATTGTTGCCATGCCTTACTTTCTTTTTGGAGCCACACTAATGATTATCTTTTGTTCAACAAGCTAGACATCTATTATTATTGTATTACTTGTGATTGCATTCTTCAATGCTACTATTATTGCATTCTTCAATGCTACTATTACCTCTCTTTTATATTACGAGTAAGCAAGGCAGCAACCTTCACCTCTCCTTTATTTTACAAGTGGATAAGGCAGTGACCTTCACTCTATATTATGTTATGAGTGGACAAGGTAGTGACCTTCACTCTATATTATGTTATGAGTGGACAAGGCAGTGGCCTTCACTCTATACTATGTTACGAGTGGACAAGGCAGTAGCCTTCACTCTATATGTTAGAAGTCAAAAGTTTGATATCTGTGAACCTTGTTAATTTGTAAACTAAGAACCGTGATCTATGAACCCTTATAAAAGGGATATGTTTCATTGTTCAAGTCTTATTGTTTACTCATTGAGATCATTTATCTCACTCTTTTTTTTCCTTTGTGGTTTTCAAGTGAGCATTATGAGGAGGCAAGGTGATTGCTCAAGCAACCTACTCTTGCTTGGGAAATTTCCTTGTCAAAGTTCATTACCGTGCTGTAAGATGATGAGTCTCTAGACACTCTATGAGTCCTTATTTTGGGAGTTTTATATTTGGAATATAATATTAATTTAATTTATTTAGAGTCTTAAATGTTCTTTTCATATGGATTATATTTAAAGTATTTTAATACTATTCTTCCACTTGTTAAAGTTTTCATTATTATTGGATAATTAAGCTAATACATGAGGTTTTGGTATGATCCTAGGTTATGTTTGTATATGTATGAGTGGATTCTATGGGCATGGGTGACCTTATGTCTCCCCATGTTCTAGGACTGTCATATCTTCGAAAATGGGATGTGACATCTTTCCAACACAAGCTCGAGGGATGACTTCTTTTGTGATGCTTCCCATCTGTATTTTGCCTGAAAATCAGTTTGATAGGCTTATTGATCTCCCTAAAATTCTCATTCTTGATTTAGGTAAGAACTCCATTGATGATAATTCCATTCAGCCATAGAGATTTTTTTTTAATTTGAAACACAAAAGCTCAAAAGAAAAAAAAATGTAAAATAGAATAAACAAATAAAAATAGATGAAAACTAACAGACATGAAAATAAAAACTAGATTAATAATCTCCATCATATTGCTAATATTGTATACAAGTGTCCCTAGCTCTAGGTAAGTGCACCTATCATTTAGGTAGTATTGCACCGTTTTTCGATTTTTAACCGTAATTCGAGCTCAAATGACCATGGCATTCCAAAATATGAATAATTCCTAGAAGTTACTCTGAAAAGCACTTGAACAAACACATTGAACTCAATTTAAAGAATAAAACATGCTAAATCAAGGGGTAAAACATAGGAATTCATGCACTTATCAACTATTATGACCTAGATGATAAACAATTGATAAGTAGTAAAACCCTATGTTATTATCATCTAATGTCACAGTTCAACTATTCATCCTATGAACATCCATATGTTTGTACCAACATCACATGTCAAGCAGTATGAGACTCACTGCCTCTATGATCATTTGTATCACATATTGATTATAGAAAACAAATAAAAGTGATGGTCTTTCAGAATTAATGATGCCCAGTCATTAATCCTATGACCATGAACATATTTAAAATATTTGTACAAGAGCGATCTGTCTTCCATATTCTTAGCACTTAAGAATTGATCCTTTTACAAATACTTAAGGACTATATTCAATAATATGAAACTCTGTTCACATTATGAATATATTATCATGCCATTGGAAATTAATATCTACTATTACATAACTATTATATGGCTCATAGGGCACATACTATTATCATTTTAATAATCTCCGAAGCTTTAAGATATTTTCACCCATTTCATTCCAACAAATCAGGGATCAGCATTTTTTGCCATACAAGGCTTCATGTGGTGCCATTCCTATATACGAATGGTAGCTATTATGTCACATCCTAACTTTGGAGATATGATAGTCCTAAAACATAGAGAGACATAAGGGCACCCATGCCGTAGAACCCACTCATGCATAATAAACATTGCCTAGGATCATACCAAAATCTCATACATTAACTTAATTAACCAATAATAAAGAAAATCTTCAACGAGCAGAAAAATAGTTTAATAAACTTAGAATATAAGAAAAGACTAATTCTAGACTCCAATAGATCATCAAATAAATATTGTTTCAAAATAAACTCCCAGATAAGAACTCCCGAAGCCATCTAAAAGTGATTCTTACATATCATAATATAAAAATAGACTCAAACAATGAAGTTTCCTAAGTATAGTAGATTACTTGAGATATTACCTTGCCTTCTCATAATGCTCACCTGGAAACCACATAAGAAAGGGGTGAGATAGATGATCTCAATGAGTAAATAATATAGCTTACACAACAGCACATATCCCTTGGAAAGGGTTCATAGCTCATTGTCCATGATTCATAACTCATGGTTCTTGGTTTATAATTTAGCAAGGTTCATAGATACCCAACTTATAACTTGTATCATATAGAGTGAAGGCTGCTACCTTGTCCACTTGTAATATAAATATATAGTGAAGGTTACTGCCTTATCCACTTGTAACATAAATATAGAGTGAAAGTTGCTACCATTAGAGTGAAGGTTGCTGCCTTATCCATTCATAACATAAATATAGAGTGAAGGCTGTTGCCTTGTCCACTCATAACATAAAGGAGAGGTAACAATAGCATTGAAGAATAAAATCACATGTAAAATGGTAGCAATAGAAGTTTAGCTTATTGAATAAAAGATAAACAACAATGTGGTTCCAGAAAGAATGTAAGGTAAGGTAACATTCACAAAGGTTCTTTTTTATCAATGAATGATCAATAATAGTTTTGGAGCAATTGTCATTTGGCAAACCAAGCTTAACAAAGAATTGATATAATTATAATTGAAAATAGAAAAGAACTTGGGTTTCAAGAATCTCAAAGGTTCATATATTATGATAACTTGTACTTGTAATATGAACATAATATTTACTCATCTTGTGGTTCTTTTGCTCCTAATGCCTATAGCCTTTACACCTCTAATAATCCTCAAGCTCTAACATAATATAATAATTCAATACTTTGCATTTGCTTAACATCATCCTATCCTATCTCATAACTACCCCATGCATATATATCATTCACATATACTTGGAGTTGCACTTAAGAGTGCACTTATCACTTGTACTTAACATGTTGACTTTTAAGTCTTACATATTTTGCCTTCTTAGGCTCACATGAGATCATAAAATAACTCACACCAAGGCCTTTCTAAAGCCAAACAAAATAAATCATAATCTTAATGTCAATTTAATTTAACTTCCAACTTGGTACATTTAATAATTTTCATACGTATCAATTTTATCAAGCAAACCATAAAAGAGTCTTACTTGTCTTCTTTGACCAAATCATATAGTCAATCTCATAGTCAATTTAAGATCATTAATTCATAATTAACACATCATAAAACATAATTCATATGTCACTTAATCATGTACACATATTAATTAAACATGATAATTAGGGTTTTGGAATCCCTAGGTAGGCCAAAACACTCTAAGTGTTTCCTTGAGTTACTCCTTTAACCAACATGTAATTAAATCATGTATCATTCATGTACATATGTCAGTAATCATTAAAATATATCTTATAAAAATTATAGGCCTTTGGATTAAAATCCTAAGGTAGGTTGAACCATATATTAAGGAAAAATCATGGATTTTCTTGCTTTTCACACTTTTCGATCATTGTAGTAATATGTAAACGTATGATTTAAATCAATATTTTTCATGTAAACATAACATAAATTAGTTTAGAAATCAAAGACATACAAATTTTCCCCCTAGTATACACATGCATGAAATTTCCAACTTTTAGGTTTTAGGGTTCACCTTAGATGGATTTGTGATGAAATAGTTGTGCTTACGGTAGGAAATCGGTTTCTCCTTCAAGAAAAACAACCTAGGCCAAATTTAACAAGAAGAAAAATAGTAAATATATAGCCCTATATAGATTACTCATGATTAGTTTCATAAAAATGAAAGAGTAGCTTGAAAGAAGAGAAACACTTACGAAGACGATCACAAAATTGCAAGGTTCGGAGGCAACTTGTGAATTTCGATTGAAAGAGAATTTTTGAGAGAATTTTCTATAAAAAAAAATTATGTTGAATAACATAATGGAGACTGTGAAAAAGCAAGGGGGCTGAATTTTAGGTCATTATTAGGGTTTTGGTGCAAAATTACAAGTTTTTCCTTAATGAGTTAGGTAAAGAGTGTTTTGGTGTGTTGAGCTTTTATTGAGTTAGGCCTTTAATCTAATTTATGGGCTGATTTAAATAATTAAAAATAAAATATTTTGCTTTTTATTTTCATTAAAATCCCCTAAAAATATTTAATTAAATGTTTTTTAAAAATGCTCATAAAAATTATTTTATTCTTACAAATCGCTTTGTGCATGAAAATTCACTTTGTATGAAATAAATCATTTTATGCTCGTATACTTCACATAAATCACATATTTCATATCCAAAATTCACATTATGCATGTTAAAACTAACTTAGCATGCCACTTACTCATCAATCACATAACACATGAAATTTCATGAAAGCACATACTTTGTCACAATAGCCCTAAAATCAATCAATTTGTCACGAAACTCTTAGCCTTGGTATGGGTTGATACATATTGTTATATGCAAATTCAATAAGTGAAAGATGTCTACCCCAACTTCCTTCAAAATCCATAACACACATATAGAGCATATCCTCCAATATTGTATCATTCTCTTCGATTGTCCAACTGTTTGTGGGTGAAAGGTCATGCTAAAATCAAGTTGTGTACCCAATGCTTCTTATAATTTTTGCCAAAATCTCAATGCAAATTAAGTCCCTCTATCCAAAATAATAGAAAGTGGAACTCTATGTAATCACAATTTCATTGACATATATCTAAGCATATTGTGCTACTAAATAAGTAGTCTTTACCTCAATGAAATGCGCTAATTTTATCAATCTTCTCTATGACCCATATTGTGTCATACCTTTTTATAGTCATAGGAAAACCTACCATCAAGTCCATAGTGATATGTTCCCACTTTCATTCCAGTAATCTAATCTCCTAAAGCAATTCGAAGGGTCTTTCATGCTCAAATTCCACTTGTTGACAAGTGAGGCACAATGCTACAAATTTTGCTACATCTTTCTTCATTCTGGGCCACTAATAAATACTCTTCACATTGTGATACATTTTTGTAGCACTTGGATGTACATATAGGAGGTCTAATGTGCTTCCTTCATAATCCTTTCCCTTAATTCTCTTACATTTGGTATGCATAATCGATCTCCATATTTCAAACCACCCTTTTCTATTTGAAACTCCAGAGCTTATCCCTTTTTCACATCCTCTAATATTTTCATTAGCTAGGGGCCTTGATTTTGTGATATCTTTATCTCATCAATGAGTTTAGGCCTTACTTGGAAGTAAGCTAACAACATTTGTGATTCATCCACTTCTAGTTGTAAACCTTCATTAAACATCACTTTTAACTTCTTTGTTATTAGCCTCTTTTGCATAGCGATATACGAGAGACTAGCCATTGACTTTTTGCTCAAGGTGTTCACTACAATAAGGATGGTAAAGTATTTAGCAATCATAATCTTTTAACAATTCCACCTATCTTCTTTGCTGTAAATTCAAATCCCTTTACCTTAAGATGTATTAAGACTTTTATGATCCATATAAATCTCACATTTCTCCTTATAAAAATAATGTCTCCATATCTTAAAGGAAAAGATAATTGCTACCATTTCTAGATGATAGGCAGGGTAATTCATTTCATGCTACTTTAATTGCCTGGATGCATATGCGATGACTTTCTGATCTGCATTAGCACACATCTTAAACCAATTCTAGAAGCACCATTGTAACAACCCACACCCACCCTAGGAATTTTCGTGATAAATTGCTTGATTTAGAACTAATAAGGTTAAGTGTGTGTGTTTGTGTGAAAATTTGTGATCTAAGTGATTGATGAGTATATGTCACATCCCAACCTTATGAGATACGACGGTCCTAGAACATGGGGAGACATAAGGTCACCCATGCCCGTAGAACCCATTAACATATAACAATCATGCCTAGGATCTTACTGAACCTCTTTCATTAACTTATTTAAAACATTTAGATAAATACCATAATTTGCGGAAGACTTAAATAAATTGTTACATATAAAATCCATAAGGAAAAATAATATAAATCTCTATAAGTATCAATTAACATTCCCAGAGCATCTAAAGACAAGACTTCATAAACATAGTATTGTTGAGAACTCGGACAAGGAATTCCCTAAGCGAAGTAGGATGCTTGAGCCATCACCTTGCCTTCTCACATTTGCTCACCTGGAACCACACAAGGAAAAGGGGTGAGATAGATGATCTCAATGAGTAAACAAAAAGGGCTCATACATTATCACATATTCCTTTGAAAGGAAACACATATCTTATACACATAGTTCATGGTTTATAACTCATGAATCAGGTTGCATTTTAAGCAAGGTTCAATTTAGCAAGTTTTGCAAAAATCACACTTATAACACTTATAGAGTGGAGACACTACTCAATCCACTCTAAACACATCGAGGAGAGGTGGCCTTTGCTAAATTCCAACTCCCATCACTTATAAAGCATGAAGCTGATCAGGCTCTATGGCTAGAACTGCCCCTTCTAGCTGAGGTGGATACACTACTCCTATCCATCGGGTTAAGACCATGTGCACAGGTTTCGATGATTACCCGCATCGGCACGAGGATTCTGCATAAAGGGTAAAGGTACCATAGCTAGAGCTATTGGTAAACACAATTAACAATATCGTATATGGCAACAATAACATGTATTTCAATAACAATAGTAGTTTGGCTTTCAACAATAACACAATGAAAGCATAGTTCCAGAAAGAACACAAGTTAGGGTGTCATTCATAAAAAGTTCTCATTGGGTAATAAATTGGTTTTGGACCAAATGTCCCTTGGCAACCCAAGCTTGATAAAGAAATCATATAATAAAACAAAAATGGAAAGAACTTGGGTTTCAAAGCTCACAAAGGTTCACATATCAATAAATCACATTCTTAAAGCACAACATGATGTTGTCCACATTGGTAACAAGAACATTGCGTTTATTCACACTTGTATCAAAAGCATTGGGTTTACTCACCTTGGGGTTCCTTTGCTCCTAGTACTCGTAGTCCTCTTTGCACTTCTTAAGGCTCCTCAAATTCTAACATAATATTTCATTTAATACTTAGTATTTATTTACTCATGATGTTCCTATCCCATAACTACCCATACACATATAGCATGCACATTAGAGTTCACTCATAGGTGTACTCATCACTTGCACATATCACGTTGACTTAAAAGTCTTGCATACTTAGGCCTTATAGGCTCACATGAAAACACATTGCAATCATATCAATATCTTTTTAAGGTCATCACATTATCATTACCCCAATATTAATTCACTTATCAATTATCTTAGTTCACTTTACACTTTCATACATGTCAACTTGACAATTAATCCTTCAATCATCATGCTTAACTCTTATGATATCTTTCACTTCATTAACTCATAACCATATACTTATCATCAAGTCATCATGACATCTAGTTCCAAATTCCTCAATCACATTTGCATTCTAACCACAATATGACATCAAGATACCTTAAGTATACCTTAAGTATGCCAAAACACATTTAAGCTTATCTAGGACCATACCTTCAATTAACGTGCAATTTTCATCTTCTACTACATATACATACATGTCAACAACCATCAAAACACATCACATTAAATTTATAAACATTTGGACACAATGGTCCATGTAGGCCGAATGCATCTTTAAGGTGAAAACCAAATTCTTTTTCTTTTCGTGTTTTCCGTCTATTTCAGAAATATGTAAAAACATGGTTTAAACCAAGATTTTTCATGTAAACATAACAAAAATCATTTTAGAACTCAAATCCATAAGAATCAGCCACTATTGGTGCCATTGATATATAAAAATTCAATCTTTTGCATTACAGTGCACAAAACATGAGTTTTCTTATTTTCGGTATTTTCCGGTCATTTCAGAAATATGCAAACAGGTTGTTTAAACCATTATTTTTCATTCAATCATTGAAAATATTAGTTTAGAAAACATTATCACACAAATCAGCAGCCATAGGTAAGGTTTATACAAAAAAATTCCAAGTTCAAAGGCTTAGGTGAAAAATCATGAGTTTCCGCGCTTTCCGCGCATTTTGTTTATTTCAGCGATAAGCCGACACATGATTCAAGTCATTTTTTTTTCATCTAAACAAAACAAATATCATATTAGAACATCAATTCACACAAATCGGCAGCCATGTATTCATGAAAGAATAGAATTTTCCAATTTCCAAATCCTAACACGAAAACCTTGAATTCCTTTGTTTTTTGAAACTTTTCGG
The DNA here is from genome assembly GCA_947687605.1 of Reutealis trisperma. Classification (NCBI taxonomy): domain Eukaryota; kingdom Viridiplantae; phylum Streptophyta; class Magnoliopsida; order Malpighiales; family Euphorbiaceae; genus Reutealis; species Reutealis trisperma. The sequence continues at coordinate 643,830 of CANTUT010000524.1, read as the reverse complement.
TCATCACAGAAATATACAGAAATATTATTTCATGCAATATTTTTCATCAAAACAAATCAGAAATCAGTTTAGAATGCAAATAAACACAAATCACCCCCCCTCCCCCCCCCCCCCCCCACCCCGTTATGATGTCTATGCAACAAAATTGTGATTTTAAGTTATAGAATTCACCTTTGGAGAAATCTTGCGGAGAGAATCGTGTTTTCGGTAGAAAATAAATTTTCTCTCCCAAAAATTCACTCAAACAGAATTGAATATGAAGAAATAAGTAATCAAACAGTTCAAAATAATTTTCCTATAATTTATTTCATAGAAAACAGTTTAGAAATCGAAAGAGATTAAAAACTTATGATTACGGTCACGAAATCGCGAAACGGTAAAGTGTTTTTGATATTTTGGTAGAGAGAATTATTTTGAGAGGTTTTTCTACCAGAATACAAAAAGAATGAGGGAGTGGCTGCTGGAAAACCCTTGCTGGCCGAAAATTTGAATATATATTAGGGTTGGAGTGGAATTTCCACTATTACCTTTAATAAAATAAGTTAGGAGCATTTTTGTGTAGTGGGCTTTCGGGTATTGGGCCTTTTTCTTTAAAAGTTTTGGCTGAAGTGTTTAGAAATAAAAATAATATTTTTCTTTTTATTTCTGGGATATTTCCCTCAAAAATATTTATTTAAAAATATTTTAAAAATACCCATAAAATTATTTTATGCTAAAAATTATTTTATGCATGAAAATTCATTTTATTTTAAAATAAATTCTTTAATGCACTTCATGTAAATCATTTATTTCACAATAGCAATACATATTATGCATATTAAAATTAATTTAATATGCCACATACTCATCAATTACTTAAATCACAAACATTCACACAAGCACACACTTAACCTTATAGATTCTAATTTAAGCAATTTATCACGAAAATTCCTAGGGTGGGTGTGGGTTGTTACAGCATGAAGTGTATGTGCATAAAAGAATTTATTTTAAATAAAATGAATTTTCATGCATAAGACAATTTTTAAGCATAAAATAATTTTATGGGTATTTTTAAAATATTTTTTAAATAAATATTTTTAACAAAAATGTTCCAGAATTAATAAGAAAAATATTCTTTTTATTTTAATTCCATTCAACCAAAATTTTTAAAGGAAAAGCCCAAATACCCAAAAGCCCACTACACAAAAATTCTCATAACCTATTTCATTAAGGGTAATAGTGGAAATTCCACTCCAACCCTAATATATATTCTAATTTTCAGCCAAATAAGGGTTTCCAGTAGCCATTCTCTTATTCTTTCTGTATTTTGGCAGAAAAACCTCTCAAAATAATTCTCTCTACCAAAATATCGAAAACTCATGATTTTTCACCTAAGCCTTTGAACTTAGAATTTTTTTGTATAAACCCTATCTATGGCTGCTGATTCATGAAGGAATATGTTCTAAACTGATATTTCTATGATTGAATGAAAAATAATAGTTTAAACAACCCGTTTGCATATTTTTGAAATGACCGGAAAATACCGAAAATAAGAAAACTTATGTTTTTATGCACTATAATACAAAAGATTGAATTTTTATATATTAATAACACCAATAGTGGCCGATTCCTATGAATTCATATTCTAGAATGATTTTTGTTATGTTTACATGAAAAATCTTGGTTCGAACCATGTTTTTACATATTTCTGAAATAGACGGAAAGCACGGAAAGAAGAAGAATTTGGTTTTTACCTTAATGATGCATTTAGCCTATATGAACAATTTTGTCCAAATGTTTATAAATTTTATGTGATGTGTCTTGGTGATTGTTGACATGTATGTATGTATAATAAATGATAAAATTGCATGTTAGTTGAAGGTATGATCCTAGATAAGCTTAAATGCGTTTTGGTATATTTAAGGTATCTTAACCTTATAATGTGATTAGAATGCAAATGTGATTGAGACATTTGGAACTAGATGTTATGATGACTTGATGATGAACATGTGATCATGAATTAATGAAGTGAAAGGGATCATAAGAGTTAAGCATGATGTTTGAAGGATTAATGGTTAAGTTGACATATATGGAAGTGTAAAGTGAACTAAGATAATTGAAAAGTGAATTGATATTGAGATAATGATATTGTGATGAGCTTAAAAAGGTATTGACATGATTGCAATATGTTTTCATGTGAGCTTATAAGGCTTAAGTATGCAAGTCTTTTAAAGTCAATGTGCTATGTGCAAGTGATGAGTGCACCTATGTGTGGACTCTAAGTGTATGTGTATGCTATATATGCATGGGTAGTTATGGGATAGGAGCATCATGAGTAAATAAATACTAAGTATTAAATCAAATATTCTGATAGAGTTTGAGGAGCTTTAGAAGTGCAAAAGGGACTATGTGTACTAGGAGCAAAGGAACCCCAACGTGAGTAAACACTATGTTCATGTTACAAGGGCAAGTAACATTTTATTATGTTACAAATATGTGATATCATGTTAAGTGAGCCTTGTGATCTTTGAAACCTAAGTTCTTTCTATTTTAAATATTATTATATGATTTCTTTGTCAAGCTTGGGTTGCCAAAGGACATTTTGGTCCAAAACTGTTTTGCTATCTAATGAGAAATTCTTGTGATTAACACCCTAACTTGTATTCTTTCTGGAACTACACTTTCATTGTATCATTGTTTGAAAGCCAAACTACTATTGATATTGAATTACATGTTATTGTTGCCTTATGTGATATTGTTTATTGTGTTTACCAATAGCTCTAGCTATGGTACCTTTACCCTTTATGCAAAATCCTCGTGCCGATGCGGGTAATCATCAGAACCTGTGCACACGGTCTTAACCTGATGGATAGGGGTAGTGTATCCACCTCAGCTAGAAGGGATGGTTCTAGCCATGGGGCCTGAGTAGCTTCACGCTTTCTACGTGATAGGAGTTGGAATTTGGTATAAGGCCACCTCTCCTCTATGTGTTCAAGTGATAGAGCAATAGCCTTCACTCTTTACGTGTTATAAGTGTGATTTCTACAAACTTGCCCAATTAAACCCTTACTAAATTGCAACCTGATTCATGAGTTATAAACCATGAACTATGTGTATAAGCTATGTGTTTCCTTTCAAAGGAATATGTGATAATGTATGTGCCTTTTCGTTTACTCATTGAGATCATCTATCTCACCCCTTTTCCTTGTGTGGTTTTAGGTGAGCAAATGTGAGGAGGCAAGGTGATGGCTCAAGCATTCTACTTCGCTTGGGGAATTCCTTGTCCAAGTTATCAATAATACTACATTTATCAAGTCTTGTCTTTAGGTGCTCCGGGAATGTTGATTGATACTTATCGAGATTTATATTAATTCCCTTATGGATTTTATATGTAATGATTTATTCTAAGTCTTCTGCAATTTATGGTATTTATCTAAATGGTTTAAATGAGTTAATGAAGAAGTTTCGATAAGATCCTAGGCATGATTGTTATATGTTAATGGGTTTTACGGGCATGGGTGACCTTATGTCTCCCCATGTTCTAGGACCATCGTATCTCATAAGGTTGGGATATGACAACCATAGTATATGGAAAAATCTTCATTCTCATCAACTAATGTTAATATAGGAGCTATGATCAAGCAATCTTTAAGTTTTTGGAAACTCTCCTCATAGGTCTTATCCCACTAAAACTTGACTTGCTTTCTTATAAGCCTCATCACTAGCGTTGCTATTTTTAAAATGTCCTCAATAGTAGTAACCCACCATACCCAAGAAACTCCTTACTTTAGTAATAGTTATAGGTTAGGGCCAATTCACTATTAATTCTACTTACTTGGGATCTACCTTAATTCTTTCTTTGCTCACTATATGGACAAGGAAGCAGACTTACTATATCTAGAAGTCACATTTAGACAATTTACCATAAAGCTTATGTTCCCCCAAAGTTTGCAACACTATTCTTAAGTGTTGCTCATGTTCCTTAATCCTCAAATAGACTAAAATATCATTAATAAATATAATCACAAATTTATCTAGAAAGGGGTCAAACACTCAATTCATTAAGTCTATAAAAGTCGCTGGTGCATTCATTAGACCAAATGTCAATACTATGAATTAGTAATGCTTATATCTCATTCTAAGAGTAGTCTTACAAATATCCTCTCATTGAATTTTGAGTTGATGATAACTAGATCGCAAGTTTGTTTTAGAAAAATAGCTAGCTCTTTGCAACTGATCAAATAAATCATCAATCCTTAGTAGAGGATACTTATTCTTCACAGTCACTTTATTCAATTGTCTATAATCAATATATAGAATTGGAGCACCCTATGAGGAGCTACTTGGTCTAATAAAACCTTTATGAAGCAAGTCTTATAATTAACCTTCTAATTCTTTCAATTCAAAAGGTGTTATATGGTAAGCCGGTATTGATATTGGTTGAGTTCTAGGTTGGAGCTCAATTGTAAACTCAACCTCTCTATCCAGTGGCATTTTTAGCAAATCCTTAGGGAAAACATCAAGAAATTCATCTACCACGAGTATCCTCTTAACATTGTTATGTACTTTTTTAGTATTTATTAGAAGCACCAAATATGTTGGCAACCCTTCTTCAATAACCTTTTTGCCCTAATGGCTAAAATAAAATTATGGAAAAGTTACTTCTATCACCTTGAAAGTGAATTCAGACTCATTCTCTTTTTTGAAATTAATTCTTTTTCCCTTACAGTCTATATGAGCATTATTCATAGATAACCAATCCATTCCTAATATGACATCAAATTCTAAAACCTCTAGTTCAATCAAATTAGCAAGAAATTTCTTTTTTTCAATTTATACCATACAGTTTTTATACACTTGCTCTATCCCTGCAGTTTCTCCTAAGTGTGTGGTTATAATCAAAGGTTCATTCATTACCCCTTACCTTTATTTAATTTATTTGCAAAATATGGGGAAATAAATGAATGTGTTACACAAGAATGAAATAGAGATCGAGCACTAACCAACTGTATGAGAATGGTACCTGTAACAACATTGTAGGACGTATAAGCTTCTTGCTGATTGAGAGTATAAACCTTCCCTCTACCTCTACATTCTATAGCTTCATATTGTCTGAGGATTATCTTGTACCTCGACCTCATCCTCCCAGTCCATGATTTTCAATTTGATTCATTTGCATAGTGGACTGTGAAGCCTTTGTAGTTGTCTTCTAATTAATAGTCATTAGACAATCCTTAATAAAATGTTTCATTTATCCACATCATAGGCATGCTTCCTTAGCTCTCCGATAGGCTCTTTGGTGTTGTCGTTCATACATTTTGGAAGTAGGTGTAGATTGACCTTATTGTTTGGTTTAATATGTATTAATGTTGTTTAGAGTTGAGGCTACTAAAACACTTCTAGCCCATACTAGAGTTTGTCCTCTCGTTCTTAGCTAGTATGGTTTGGATATAGTGGAAGCACGTTTGGGACCCTTACTTTAGGTAAAGCCTCTCTATTGTTGACTACTTTGTTCCTTACTTTTTCCTTTGCATTTTTACTTCCTTTCCACTCATTCATCTCTCTCAACCTTATGTTGTGCCTCCATAAGCTTAGCTTTATCAATTAACTTGGCTATGGTAGGGAAATTAATGGCTACCAACACATTATAAAGTGGAGCAATCAATCCTCATCGTAATCAATTAACCCTACTTGTTTTTATAGGTATTATATGAGAGGCATATTTGCTTAAATGTTTGAATTCTCAAGCATACTTAGATGTAGACATTTCGAGCTTTTGCTTCAATTGCTCAAATTGAAGAGCATGGTTTTGTCTTTCTCCTTTGGTTAAGAACTCATCCATTAGTCTTTGCTTAAATTTAGCCCATGTGGAAGGGTCATCTCCATATAGCTGGTCCTTAATCTCCTTCTGAAACCATTCCTATATGTCCTTTTTCAGTTGTAGCCCCCATTAATTCTATTAACTTTTCATCAAAGCATGATAATCTTTGGGCTATCTTATCCAATTCATCTAAAAACTCTTAGGGATCCTCCCCTTTTTCTCCTATAAACTTGAGGGTTTCATCTTCTTGAGGTTATTCATCGTAACTCCTTCCTCCAATGGAAGAAGAGGAATATTCTTAATCCTAGGAATAACCAGTGCCATAGGTGGTAGTAGTGGCAGAGGCATCTCCTGCCTTTGTCTCAATTCCTCAAGAACTTTGTAATACCCAAGATTTCCCTAACTTATTAGAGTTAGCAATGGAGGCACTATAATATCTATATATATATTATGCCATGCCATTTTAAGCCTTTCTGACACCATAGGAATCATAAGAATATCACAAAAAGTAATTTTAATAAATAATGTGACAATAAGTAAACAATGCAATCAATTTTGATAAGCACCCTTATGATAAAGTGAAAATCAAACCGAGTTTGACTTAATATGACAATGTTAATAAGTTATTTAAAATATGAATCTAAAGTGCTAGTGAATGGGTGTTCACATCTCCTAAGACATTGGGAGATGATGATAGCGATATGGGAAGTTAAATTCAATCAAAGTTATAATGGTGTAATGGAGGTCAAACTTGGTTTGACTCGATGAGCTTACATGATATACATACTTGAACAATGCCATAAAAAGGCTAATAAATATGTATTATGATATATATAGAATTTAGCTAGTAATGACTAGAATGTGCAGTGGTATTAGAAGGTGGAATTATGTATATTAAAATGAAAGAAAGGAAATGCAAAATATATTGAGTTACTGAAAACTTGAAATGTGTATATATGAATTTGTTAACGAGCTTTTGGACTCTAAGGCCCAAACCCATTGGATGGCCAACCCATTGAGCCCATAAATGGATGAATATAAGCCCTAACTAGAGTTAAGAATGCTTAACCAAGGTTGAGTTAGATGTAGGAAAAGTTGGTAACCAATTTTGACTAAGTCAATTCCTTTTCTAACTTGAACTCTTACTTCACCCACACCCAAGTCTACATTCATTTTGCTCTTTCCAAGCCATATAATGATGATCATCACCATTGTAGAGAAAATCCTAACCATCCAACTTGATTAAATCATAGCCATCCGTCAAGGTTAAATCATGGCCATTGGATTGAACTTGATGAAATCTCCACCATCCAACCTATTATATATATATACAAAATTTATGTTATGATAATTATTTTTCTATCTCTACAACAAATTTCCACCATGAAAAAAGAAGTTTTCCCTCTACATCAATAGCAATAAGAATCTTAGCAAATCAAAGCTAACCAGGGTAAAGAATCATGTCCACCTCCTCTTATTTATGTTCTAAGGTTGATTTTAATGTTTTAGTTGCATAAAATTCTTGTTACACCATAAGGAGAAATTTGGCTACCATAATGATTGACCAAGGAGGATTTCTAAATTCTATTTGATTACATCTATGATTACTTTGGATAAAAAATAATGGTTTAGAAGTGTAAATGAACTTTAGAAACTTGGTTCAAGATTTGAACATTTTAGAGGCATAATATAGTTTGAAAGAGGAACTTGATGTTTTAATGCTAGATATTGACAATTGAAGGATCATATAGGTTTTATATTATGATAATTTCATAATTCCATAATCAATTTGAAGATTGGATGAGAAATTAATAGCTTTCCATAAATTCTAGGGTTTATGGAAAAATTGGGAATTTTGAGTATTGAATTTGAATTCATGAAAGTGAAAGGAAAATTAAGCTTAAGAATGGAATCACATGATTTGTATAATGTTAATTTTGAAATTCGATTAATAGAAGTGATTTTCCCCAAAATTTATGAACTAGGTTCATTTATGGAATTTGATGGTGGAAGTAGTATTAGTTCTATTGAACATTAGAAAGTGTTTAAATTGATGTTGCTCAGAGTTGAAAAGTCAAATTGAAAGGAAAGGAATTATCCTTCCTTAAATGAATAGCTTGGGCCATTTTTAGAACAATTAAAGAAAAGTATTAAGATTAGTAACAAGTATATGTATAGTATATCTTTACTTTAAAAGTAATAAGTTATGTATTAATGAACAAGATAGAATGTTAACAAGTTAACTAAATTAAATAAATGTTATAATAAGAAAATGATTGATGAGCAATTGAATTGCAAATATGTAGAGTCTAAAGACAAGAACAAGGATATTGTCGAGAAGTGTCAGGAACACTACTAGCATCAGAGTTAAATGTCAATAGGAGCAAAGGAGTCTAAAGTGAGTATGTAATAATATAATATGCCTTGTACTATTTGCAACGAAACCTTATTGTTCAAACCATAATCATTGAAACACTCTAATGCCTTAATGAGCATGAATTGATGAGCCATTGATGTGATATTCCTTGATGATATTTGATTATTATGAAACCTACATATTGAACTCATAATGTGAACCATTATTGTTCAAACCATAATCATTAGAAATATTCCAACTCCTTGATGAGCTTGAATTGCCTATTAAACATTGAACCATTTTATATTATGCTCCATGATGATAATTGATTATTGTGAAACTATCATGATTGAATTCATAATGTGATCATTATATTCCTTAATGCAAACCATATATGAATTTTTCTATTGAATACCCATTGATAAGCATAAATCCCCTTTTGATGTCAGGTAATACATCGGACCATGTGCACTTGGTATAAGCCTGTAGGCACAGTGGGAGTACCCAATCTCTGTTAGGGAGGAATACCTTATCGTGAGACCTGATCAGTCTTACATAGTGTAATACATGTTAATGAGCAAGGCTTAGCTCACCACTCTTAAATTTATATGTGTGGGAAACATCTTGCTCTTGAGAGAATGTTGTTTATGCTAAAGACATTATTTCCATCTCAAAGGAGAAATTTAACCATAATGATAATATTGATTGAAATCGTTCCATGACTATAAAGAGCCCTCCCTAGAAATAATCCTTGTATTCACTATATATATATATATATATATATATATATATATATATATATATATATATATATATATATTGTATTATTATGTACTCACTGAGCATTGTCTCATCTTTTAGTGGTTTAAATTTTTCAGGCAAGATTGATGTGTCAGCAAAGTAAATTCCAAGCTACATTCTTCCACTTAGAAGTCATTCTACTAAATTAAAGTATAGTGATTTTTTATTATGAAGACTATTATTCTAGAGCTCCATGATAGTGAAAGGTAAAGTACAAAAACATTATTGGGTTTACATGTATTGTAAATTATATTGTAATTGCTATTACAATAATGTAGGAAATAATGTACATTTAACTAATGATGTGAAATGAAATTCTATAAATTTTACAAGTATGTTTATGTATGATATTATAAGTGGAAATGATAAGCAAGTAATAGGTAACAAAGAAAGGTAGTAAGGTTATGATCTTGGGATAAGGTTCAACATTGTAACAACCCACATCTACCTTAGGAATTTTAGTGACAAATTATTTGAATTTAAGGTTATTGTGACAAATTGTGTGACTATATGAAAATTCATATGTGACATGATTTATGAGTTTGGGACATGTTAAATAAATTTTAATATGCCTAATATGAATTATTATGGTGAAATAAATGATTTATATGAAGTGCATTAGCATAAAATAATTAATTGTGTATAAAATGAATTTTCATATAAAATGATAATTTTTAAGCATAAAATAATTTTATGCATATTTAAAAAAAAAATGTGTTGGGGGAAATTTTAATGAAAATAATCAGCATTGTAATAACCCACATCTACCTTAGGAATTTTAGTGACAAATTATTTGAATTTAAGGTTATTGTGACAAATTGTGTGACTATATGAAAATTCATGTATGACATGATTTATGAGTTTCGGACATGTTAAATAAATTTTAATATGCCTAATATGAATTATTATGTTGAAATAAATAATTTATATGAGGTGCATTAGCATAAAATAATTTGTTGTGCATAAAATAAATTTTCATGTAAAAGGATAATTTTTAAGTATAAAATAATTTTATCCGTATTTTTAAAAAAAAATGTGTTGGGGGAAATTTTAATGAAAATAATCAGCATTGTAACAATTCACATCTACCTTAGGAATTTTAGTGAAAAATTATTTGAATTTAGGATTATTGTGACAAATTGTGTGACTATATGAAAATTCATGTGTGACATGATTTATAAGTTTGGGACATGTTAAATAAATTTTAATATGCCTAATATGAATGATTATGGTGAAATAAATAATTTATATGAGGTGCATTAGCATACGATAATTTATTGTGCATAAAATGAATTTTCATGTAAAAGGATAATTTTTAAGCATAAAATAATTTTATGCGTATTTTTAAAAAAAAATGTGTTGGGGAAATTTTAATGAAAATAATAGGAAAAATATTTTATTTTTAATTACCTATAATCAGTCCTAAATTAATTAAAAACCCCAAATACCTAAAAACTCACTACACTAAAACAATTCTAATTTAGCTCATTAAGGTTATTAGTGGCCCAAACCCTAGTATTTAAAGTAAAATTCGGCCAGAACCATATTTCCAGCAACCAGCACTCTATTTTTTTTTTTTTTGTATTTTGATAGAAAAATTCTCTCAAAATAAATCTCTCTACCGAAATTAAGAAAACACCTTTCCACTTTGTGATTTCTTGACCATAATTGTAAGTTTTTTTTTTCTTTTCAATTCCTTAACTGATGTCTATGAATTTAATTATGAGAAAATTAATTTGAACTGGGTATTTACTGATTTCTATAGATTTATTTTAGTATGGGTAACTTTTTGAAAAAGAAATCTAATTCTCTACCGAAAAAACAAATCTTTCTACGCGATTTCTGCAAAGATGATTCCTACAACTCAAAATTAAAAATTTTCATGCATAAACACTACAAAGGGGGGAAATTTCTATATAATAGCTTTCTAAATGGATTTTTGATATGTTTATATGAAAAATATTGAATTAAAACATATTTCTACATATTATTGTAATGACCGAAAAGTTTCAGAAAATAAGGGAATTCAAGGTTTTGTGCTAGAACTTAAAAGTAGGAAAATTCTATGATTTCATGTGTATATGGCTGCCAAATTGAGTATGATGGAGTTCTAAACTGATATTTGCTTAGTTTGGATGAAAAATAATGATTTAAATCATATGTTTACATATTACTGCAATGAACGAAATGCGCAGAAAGCTAGAAAACTCATGATTTTCACTCTAAACCCTAAAGTTGGAATTTTCATGCATGAGAATGTCCATGGCTGATCGATTGGTGTGTATTAGTTTTCTAAACTGATATTTGCTATGATTGAATGAAAAATAGGTTTAAGTTACATGTTTACATATTGCTGTAATGACCCAAAAGTACTAGAAATAAGAAAACTCATAGTTTTTCATCCTAAAACATAAAGTTGGGAATTTTAATGCATGTGGATTTATATATGAGCTGATTCCTATATCTTTATGTTCTAAAATGATTTTTGTTATATTACATGAAAAATCTTGGTTAAAACTATGTTCTACATATTACTGTAATAGATGGAAAGTGCGAGAAGTAAGAAAATTCAATTTTCTCTTTTAAAGGGCATTTGGCCTACATTGAAATTCTTATCCCAATGTCTATAATTTTTGTGTAATATATTTCAATGATTATTGAAATGTATGAATGAATGATAAATAGTTAAATTGCATGTTAGTTGAAGGAATGACCCTAGACAAGCCTAAAGGCAATTTGGTATTCTTAAGGTATCTTAAACTTATATTGTTATTAATATAGGAATATGATTGGATAATATGGAAGTAGGTTGTTTGATGAGTTAGTAATGAATTAATGATCTTGAATTTATGAAGAGATTGATTGAAGCAATTGTTCATAAGAGATAAGCATGATGCTTGAAAGGTTATTTGTTAAGTTGACATATATGGAAATGTTAAGTGTACTAAGATGATTGTTAAAGTGGATTGATATTAAGGTAATGATATTGTGTTAACCTTAGGAAGGTATTGACATGATTGTAATGTGTTTTCATGTGGGCCTATAAAGGTTAAGTGTATAAGACTTTTAAAGTCAACATGTGATGTGCAAGTGATGAGTGTACTTCTATGTGCAACACTAAGTGTATGTGAATGTTATATGTGCATGGGGTAGTTATGGGATAGGATAGGATCATAATTAAATAAATACTAAATATTGAATTAAATATTATCTTAGAGCTTGAGGAGCTTTAGAGGTTCAAAAGGGCTATGTGTACTAGGAGCGAAATAACCATAAGGTGAGTAAACACTGTGTTCATGCTACAAGTGTGAGTAAATATTATATTGAAGTTACAAGTACAAGTTATCATATTATGAGAACCTATGATATCTTGAAACCCAAGTTCTTTCCTACTTTTAATTATGACTAAATGATTTCTTTGTAAGCTTGGGTTGCCAAAGGACATTTGGTCCAAAGCCATTTTTTAATTACTCAACTATAGTAAAGAATCTTTGTGATTGTTGCCTTAACTTATATTCTTTTTGAAACTACACTATTATTTATCTTTTGTTTGATAAGTTAAACATCTATTGTTATTATGCCATATACAGTTGCATTTCTTTAATGCTATTTTATAAGTGATTATCATTAGCTCTAGCTATGGTACCATAACCCTTTATATGCAGAAATCCTTGTACCAATGCAAGTAATCATCGGCTATGTGATCCTCGTACTAATGCTAGTAATAATCGGTAATGTGATCCTTGTATCAATGCGAGTAATCATTGGCTATGTGATCCTCGTACTGATGTGAGTAATCATCAGCTATGTGTTTGAGTGATTATGACAATAGCCTTTACTCTATGTGTTTGAGTGATTATGGCAATAGCCTTCACTCTATGTGTTTGAGTGATTATGGCAGCAGCCTTCACTCTATGTGTTATGTGTTATAAGTGTGATTTCTGCGAACCTTTCTAAATTGCAAACTATGAACCATGAACTACAAGTTATGAGCCATTATCCCTTTCTAAGGGATATATGTTATTATATAAGCCCTATTGTTTAATCATTGAGATCATCTATCTCATCCCATTTTCTTGTGTGGTTCTAGGTGAGTAATATGAAGAGGCAAGGTGATGGCTCAAGCATTCTACTTCGCTTGGGGATTCCTTGTCAAAGTCTTTAATAATACTATGTTAGGAAGAGATATCCGTAGATGCTTTAGGAGTTTATTTTGGGATATTAATTATTGATGATTTGTCTTAAAACTTTAAATGTTGTTTTTCTTATGAGATGTCTCCAAGTGTTTTACTAAACTATTCTTTTGCATATTGAGGTTTCTTATATTATTGGATATTTAAGTTAATGCATTGGGTTTGGTATGATCCTAGACATGAATTGTATATGCATAAGTGGGTTCTACGGGCGTGGGTGACCTTATGTCTCCTTATGTCCTAGGACCATCATATCTCCGAAAATGGGACGTGACAAAGTTGGTATCAAAGCTGTAGTTTTTTTTTTAAAGTTTGGTTTAGATTTATTGGGTTGGTTAAGTATAATCCTGGAGCATAAGAATCTTCCTATCATGGCATTTGTAGTCTATCGTTAGTATAGTTCTGCAAAATCCTAATAAGTTATAGTACTCTTTGTTATTGTTTGTTTGTGTGACTTACGATTCCTTTACTAGATGACCAAGAAGATCACCCTTGCTCAAGCTCCACGACCTAGAGCACTACGTGTGGCATGCAAGAGGATATAGCGAGATATGTTTCAAAAAGTCATGCTTGTGATTCACCGCAAGGAAGAGAAGATGGCTTAAGAGAAGGACTCCAAGGAGTATTTAGACTGGTTTATGGTAAGATTCAGAAATTGTGGACTAACTACTCATATTTGAGGGAGGAAAATTGATGTCTTAGGTTGTTGGTTCATGCCTTAAGGGAGGATGTGAAACAGCTTAAGACTAAAGATGTTGAGCAAATGGGAGATCATACACCTAGAGATTTAGGCTACTCACCATCTAAGACTTATCCTCGATGGGTTATGCGGTGAATAAGGATTTAATCTGCTATAAATGTCATGGTTTCGATCACATTTCTATAGATTGCCCTCTTATTGATTACTCTCCTTAGCAACCATAGGAACTACCTGACATTAGTCTGGATGAGGGGCATAGTTGAGGTTTGTGTTAGTAGTTAACAACTATTGGCCTAGCGGTATAAGACTTCTATGATGCAAATGACATTATTTGATTGCTTAGTGACTTAATGTGCATCAATTCTTTTGCCTATGACATGATTCACTTCTATATGATAAGAGAATTCATGATGCTATAAGTTATATGTTACATGATTATGATACATGATACATGCTATATGCTATGTGATATATGCTATGTGATAAGTGATATGTGATATGTGTCTCATGATATAATATGATGGGTACTCATGAAAATGTATGATAAGTATGATATTTTGATAGTGGGGTTAAGTGGATTAGAAAGAGAAGTTAACTAAGTTTTGATCCAATTTAGATTAATGATTATTGGGTATAATGTTATGAGGTATGAAATGCTTACATGTTACAATTGTTTGATATATGAATTATATAGAGTTATTAAATGATAATTGTGATTAATGCCATAAGAAGAGAAATGATACTTAGCAATGATCAGTAGGAGAATGAAACAAATTAGTTACATTATATATAAATAAATTGGTATTATGAGGTAGTTGAAGTATATATTTAAGGACTATGAGGTACACATTGATGGATGAAAGCTTCCTATAGAGTTGATAAAATTTGGTATCCTAGGATTTAATGTGATCTTGGGAATGGATTGGCTATATGAGTATGGAGCTTGTATTGACTGTAGAGAAAAAGCAAGTAGAATTCTAAATTAAGGATGGGGAGAACTTATGTATCAAGGAGATACTTATAATTAAGGTTTACTAGCATGACCATAAAATGGATGAGTATACTTAGGAAGTAGAGGAAGGAATGCGGCAGAAGCATCCCCAGTTTTTTGAGAACATGTGAGTAAATATTGAAATTCAAGGACGAATTTCTTTTAAAGAGGGGGAGACATAAAGGATAAGTATTCTCAAGACTTATAATGATGATAAAAAGATAAGTATGATGCTATGCAGTTTTGAAAATTTAATAGTTTTGAATAAACCTAAAAGGGATTTGAGTCCTTTGGATGAGAAATGTTTTAAGGTATTAGATACAATAATATTCAATTAAGGTTACTAGAAAATTTGGTAGTGATCTTTAGTGTGGAAAGAATTTTTGTTGAGATAACCTAGAATGGCATAGATTTGGAAAGATATAAGAGTTGCATAGAGACTTCATTTAATGGCAATGGTATCTGAAGGTTTATTATTTTAATATGGGTAAGTTAAATGATTAGGAATGTAAAGTATAGCAAGATGTAAGCGGAAATCTAAAATAAGATGATATTAAGAGCTAAATGTATAAAAATTTTGAGACATTAGGTAATTAAGTCATGATAATGATGTATCTATTATACAGAAAGAGAGTAACTCTGAAATAGTTATAAGAAGTTTATTTGAGATTGTAAATTAATAGAATGCAAGTTTTGTTTGGGATACGATATATATAGGAATGTTTGTTAAGTTTAAATATGTTTTAATTGGTGAATAAAAGGAGTGCAGAAATTGTAATGTTAGCAAGGTATTAAACACGAAAATATCTATTGAGGTTATAATAGATTAAGTAATAATTATTAATATGGAAAGAGAATTATTGAATATCAATTGGAGTTATTAATTTGGGAATTTATCTATTGAATTCTTATATGACTAATGTAATAAATAATGGATGGAAGTGGTAATTAATTTATTAGTATAGATGTTAATAATAATAGAGATATAAGGAAGAGAAATGATTGGGATTATATTGGAATAAAGGTGAAATTAATGGTTTTATTACTTTTCTTTAAGGTTAAGGGATACAAAAATTATTAAGGATTAGTTTAAGATTTGTTTGAACAAGAGATTAACGTAGGTGTAGTTTAAGCTGAAGGTTTATCAATGTGAATTTTGATGGATTGTGAGTATATGCCTTACTAAATTTAATATGTTAATTGAAGTTAGATATTGTGCTTGAGTGGTGCAGCAGAAGTGCAGTAGAGAAGTTAAGTAGAGTATGTTGCACTATTAGATTTGAAAATTCGAGGATGAATTTTTTTTTAAGAGGGGGAGAATGTAACAACCCACATCTATCTTAGGAGTTTTAGTGACAAATTATTTGAATTTAAGGTTGTTGTGACAAATTGTGTGACTATATGAAAATTCATGTGTGACATGATTTATGAGTCTGGGACATGTTAAATAAATTTTAATATGTCTAATATGAATTATTATGATGAAATAAATGATTTATATGAAGTGCATTAGTATAAAATAATTTATTGTGCATAAAATGAATTTTCATGTAAAAAGATAATTTTTAAGCATAAAATAATTTTATGCGTATTTTAAAAAAAAATGTTTTGGGGGAAATTTTATTGAAAATAATAAGTAAAATATTTTATTTTTAATTACCTATAATGAGTCCTAAATTAATTAAAAAGCCCAAATACCCAAAAGCCCATTACACTAAAACACTCCTAACCTAGCTCATTAGGGGTACTAGTGGAAATTGCACCCCAAACTCTAGTATTTAAAGTAAAATTCAACCAACACCATATTTCTAGCAGCCATCACTCTATTTTTCTTTATTTTGATATAAAAATTCTCTCAAAACAAATCTCTCTACTGAAATTAAGAAAAGCACCTTTCAACTTTGCGATTTCTTGACTGTAATAGTAAGTTTTTCTTCTCTTTCATTTCCTTAAGTGATTTCTATGAATTTAATTATGAGAAAATTAATTTGAACTGGGTATTTACTAATTTCTATAGATTTATTTCATTTGGGTAAGTTTTTGAAGGAGAAATCTAATTCTTTATCGCAAACACAAATCTTTCTACGTGATTTCTCCAAAGGTGATTCTTACAACTCAAAATTGAAAATTTTCATGCATAAACACTATCAAGGGGGGCATTTTTGTATAATTGTTTTCTAAATGGATTTTTGATGTGTTTAAATGAAAAATATTGAATTAAAATATATTTATGCATATTACTATAATGACTGAAACGTTTAAGAAAACAAGGAAATTCAAGGTTTCGTGTTAGAACTTAAAAGTTGGAAAATTCTATGATTTCATGTGTATATGGCTACCAAATTGAGTATGACAGAGTTCTAAACTGATATTTGTTCTGTTTGGATGAAAAATAATGATTTAAATCATGTGTTTACATATTACTATAATGAATAGAATGCACAGAAAGTTAGAAAACTCATTATTTTCACTCTAAACCCTAAAGTTGGAATTTTCATGTATGAGAATTGTCTATGGCGGATTGATTGGTGTTTATTAGTTTTCTAAACTGATATTTGCTATGATTGAATGAAAAATAATGGTTTAAGTCACATGTTTATATATTGCTGTAATAATCGAAAAGTACTGGAAATAAGAAAACTCATAGTTTTTCATCTTAAAACGTAAAGTTGGGAATTTTAATGCATGTGGATTTATATATGAGCTGATTCCTATATCTTTATGTTCTAAAATGATTTCTATGAATTTAATTTTTAGAAAATTAATTTGAACTGGGTATTTACTGATTTCTATAGATTTATTTTAGTTGGGTGAGTTTTTGAAGGAGAAATCTAATTCTCTATCATAAACATAAATCTTTCTACGTGATTTCTCCAAAGGTGATTCTTACAACTCAAAATTGAAACTTTTCATGCATAAACACTATCAAGGGGGAATTTTTGTATAATTGTTTTCGAAATGGATTTTTGATGTGTTTAAATGAAAAATATTGAATTAAAATATATTTATGCATATTACTATAATGACCGAAACGTTTCAGAAAATAAGGAAATTCAAGGTTTTGTGCCATAACTTAAAAGTTGGAAAATTCTATGATTTCATGTGTATATGGCTGCCAAATTGAGTATGATGGACTTCTAAACTGATATTTGTTCTGTTTGGATGAAAAATAATGATTTAAATCATGTGTTTACATATTACTGTAATGAATAGAATGCGCGGAAAGTTAGAAAACTCATGATTTTCACTCTAAACCCTAAAGTTGGAATTTTCATGCATGAGAATTGTCCATGGCAGATTGATTGGTGTGTATTAGTTTTCTAAACTGATATTTGCTATGATTGAATGAAAAATAATGGTTTAAGTCACATGTTCACATATTGCTGTAATGACCAAAAAGTATTGGAAATAAGAAAACTCATAGTTTTTCATCTTAAAACGTGAAGTTGGGAATTGTAATGCATGTGGATTTATATATGAGCTGATTCCTTTATCTTTATGTTCTAAAATTATTTTTGTTTTTATTATATGAAAAATCTTGGTTCAAACCATTTTTTACATATTACAGTAATAGATGGAAAGTGCGAGAAGTAAGAAAATTAAATTTTCTCTTTTAAAGGGCATTCGGCCTACATTGAAATTCTCATCCCAATGTCTACAATTTTTGTGTAATATATTTTAATGATTATTGACATGTATGAATGAATGATAAATAGTTAAATTGCATATTAGTTGAAGGAGTGACCCTCGACAAGCCTACAAGCTATTTGGTATACTTAGGGTATCTTAACTTTATGTTGTGATTAATGTACAAATATGATTGGATAATATGGAAGTAAGTTGTATGATGAGTTAATAATGAATTAATGATCTTGAATTTATGAAGAGATTGATTGAAGGAATTGGTCATAAGAGATAAGCATGATGCTTGAAAGGTTATTTGTTAAGTTGACATATATAGAAGTGTTAAGTGTACTAAGATGATTGTTAAAGTGAATTAATATTAAGGTAATGATATTGCATTGACCTTAGAAAGGTATTGACATGATTGTAATGTGTTTTCATATGGGCCTATAAAGGCTATTGTACAAGACTTTTAAAGTCAATATGTGATGTGCAAGTGATGAGTGCACTTCTATATGCAACTCTAAGTGTATGTGAATGTTATATGTGCATGGGGTAGTTATAGGATAGGATAGCATCATGATTAAATAAATACTAAGTATTGAATTAAATATTATGTTAGAGCTTGAGGAGCTTTAGAGGTAAAAAAGGCTACGTGTATTAGGAGCAAAGGAACCATAAGGTGAGTAAAGACTGTGTTCATGCTACAAGTGTGAGTAAATATTATGTTCAAGTTACAAGTACAAGTTATCATATTATGAGAACCTTTAATATCTTGAAACCCAAGTTCTTTCTTACTTTTAGTTATGACTAAATGATTTCTTTGTAAGTTTGGATTGCCAAAGGACATTTGGTCCAAAGCCATTTTTTAATTACTCAACTATAATAAAGAACCTTTGTGATTATTGGCCTAACTTATATTCTTTTTGGAACTACACTGTTATTTATCTTTTGTTTGATAAGTTAAACATCTATTGTTATTGTGCCACATGTGATTGCATTTCTTTAATGCTATTTTATAAGTGATTACCATTAGCTCTAACTATGGTACCATAACCCTTTATAAGCAGAAATCCTCGTACCGATGCTAGTAATCATTAGTTATGTGATCCTTGTACTGATGCAAGTAATCATCGGCTATGTGATCCTTGTACCAATGTGAGTAATCATTGGCTGTGTGATCAAATGATTATGACAATAGCCTTCACTCTATGTGTTCGAGTGATTATGGCAATAGCTTTCACTGTATGTGTTATGTGTTATAAGTGTGATTTCTGTGACCCTTTCTAAATTGCATACTATGAATCATGAACTATAAGTTATGAGCTTTGAGCCCTTTCTAAGAGATATGTGTTATTGTATAAGCCCTATTGTTTACTCACTGAGATCATCTATCTCACCCTGTTTTCTTATGTGGTTCTAGGTGAGCAATATGAAGAGGCAAGGTGATGGCTCAAGCATTCTACTTCGCTTGGGGATTCCTTGTCAAAATCTTTAATAATACTATGTTAGGAAGAGATATTCGTAGACACTCTAAGAGTTTATTTTGGGATATTAATTATTGACGATTTGTCTTAAAACTTTAAATGTTATTTTTTTATGAGATTTTTTCCA
Source organism: Reutealis trisperma (assembly GCA_947687605.1). Lineage (NCBI taxonomy): Eukaryota > Viridiplantae > Streptophyta > Magnoliopsida > Malpighiales > Euphorbiaceae > Reutealis > Reutealis trisperma. The sequence goes on along the minus strand of CANTUT010000524.1, from coordinate 623,751 downwards.
AGTGTTTTACTAAACTATTCTTTCGCATATTGAGGTTTCTTATATTATTGGATATTTAAGTTAAGGCATTGGGTTTGGTATGATCCTAGGCATGAATTATATATGTATAAATGGGTTCTCCAGGTGGGTGTGACATTATGTCTCCCTATGTCCTAGATCCGTCATATCTCCGAAAATGGGATGTGCAAAGCATGATGAATATTCAAGGGTTATAAGTTATATAAGGTTCTACTAGTTTAGGTGACTTTACATCTCCCTAGGCTCTAGGACTGTCATAACTTAATAAGTGGGTCATGACATTCTCACCTTAGCTCTTGATTCTCTTGCATCAATGTGTCCACATCTCTAGGCATTCATTGTTCTCTAGTATTTATCTTGCATTGTCTCAATCGGGATGATTCTCTATCATTTTCCTGCATGGATGCAACATTAGATGCTTATGTCTGGAATGATGGTCTCAGCTTCTTGAGATCTTTACCTCCCTTATTGTTTTATTTTATGAGGTAGCATCTAAATCACAAATCAATAATGCCTTTCTTTTAGCTCATTTCATATATCTTAATATATAAAATATAAATAAGTCATTTGCAGTAACACTGACTACTATTGAGCATCATTTTTCATTTTATGACATTAACCATACATAACATTTAACAGTTTCATATACATATATCATTCAACAATTGCATATATCATTCAACAATTTCACATATCATTTAATGATTTGTTTACACATATTAAAAATCAATACATTGTCACATATTATGAACCCTTAATTTTGCACCCTTATAATCTAGCTGCAGCTTGACACCTACTAAGATTAATGTGTTCTGCAGAGATGGTATGGTAGTCCCTCTAGTTGTAGTCCCTCTAGTTGATTAGTGGTAGGGGTCAAGGAGGCAATGGCCTGTTGAAAAAATGGATTTTCTTAGTTTTGCACCATCTAATTTGCATTTAAACCTTAAAAGCACCTAAACTCAGTAAACAGACATCTGAAAGCTGAAATTGCCAAAATTGGCAAACTAAGAAATGAAGCTTTAGGAACAAAAACCTATCCTTTTGACCTCTGAACCACCCTCAGATCATCCGAGATTGAATAATGATCATAATGCAACTAGAATCGCTCAAATCAGATCAGAAAAGGGTAAAAAAAGGATAGAATCCAAGCAGTACCCGGACCAAGTAGCACCAGTATGGTGCCCCCAATGGCCGTCACCACTATGGTGTCGCTGGCTTAGCCGACAACGCTATGGTGTCACCGATATGCATCTAGTGCCCCCAATCCTCTAGTTTTTCCTAATTTGCCCTCAATTTCTTTCTATAAATAAAGATTTACTCCTAGCCATTAGGAGGGACGATTTCATATACAAAAAATCCCTAATTTCTATTCATTTTGTGAAATTCCTGTCCAAGTTGGCGCTTAGCTCTAGTGTAAGACTCGCCTCGTTCATATAAAAAAAGTGCAAAACCAAGGTATAATTCCTTTTTTTGAGATTTCTTAAATCAACTATAGAATTCTCTTTTTTATATCTTTCCTTAGGTCTAAAAACTAAAAAGATCAAATCTTGTTAATTTTAAATCTGAATTAAATTAACAAATCAAATTAATCTTTTCAAAAACTCCCTCATTCGTAAGAAGGAAGAATTGTGTGGGGTTTGAGTCCTATTCAAAGGGATATGCAAGCATGCCAGTCTTTTAGGCATTAACTCCAAAATATATATTTTTTTAATAATTTGCCCTTTATTATTTACTTTGATGAGATTATTTTATTTTATTTATTTTATTTATGCATAATTGTATTATTTCTTTTGTACTAATCTCTTTTTAATCTATGGACTCTTGCAATTAGTTGAGGAATGTGTGCTTTTCCTAGTACCAATAAGGGCTAGAGAAAAGATTCTTCCTTTCATTTGTTTTTAATCCATTTTGTTTATAATAATTCATAAATAGATTTTATTTTGTTTATTACTATCATGCATGGCATGGATATTATTGCTCAAGTATCATCTTTATTTCTGATCATGAAATGTATTTTAAATTATTTTGTATTAAAATTGCCAAACTAATTTTATTAAAATAAACCAAAAACCTAGTCCTTAAATCCACTTTATTTTTGAGACTAGTGATCTTTTTTTTTGGGATATTAATTAGAGTAAATTTGAGTTTTTTCCTTAATCTTTTTCCCAAATAAAATAAAATTAAGGTAGCAACTCTTTTCAAAATCAATCTATCTAAATCTAAGGGTTCCATCGTGAGTTTAAACCTAAATGAGTATTTCAATCCCTTTTAGTGGATCAAATTGATGCTCGGGAAAGGCCTCACAGTTGGCTACCGCACTAGGGAGTCTTTTTTTTATAAAAGAAATAAGAGGACTATCAATTGGTTTGAAATCAAAGCTTGGCACGATTACTATAGAAATGGCTTTCATGCATCACTTGCCTAGGCTATTTGCTTTTCAACCTAGATTTCTTAGGAAAATAATGGATAAAAAGTAACATCAAGTGGGTAACTCTCCTTGGGTCTATTTGCTAATAACGAAATTATCCACCCTGTGATGAATCCTTTGATGCTTTCGAAGGTGTAACGAGTATGCACGTACTATTGGATCCATGCGAGACTCTTTGACTCACATGTGGTTAGGTATATCGCTACTCTAGTGTGACAGGTACCCTATCCAAGCCACCCTTTCTCATTTTTTATGTAATGAACCTAGATGTTGACCTTAGGTTGTATGTACCATAATCAAAACCTTGTATCTTTACATTCTCATGAAATGATTCTTCATGCATATCATGCATTTATATTGTACAAAACATGCATTCATTTCAAATCTAGGTTGCACCATGAGCTGAAGAAGGGTCACATACTCACCTCTATCTAAACACTTCACTTTTAAACATAAGAATTCTCACATCTCTATCCCAGTCACCTTGGCCCCCACAATCTAAAAGGCCATTACCTACAACCATTATCCAAATACTGATACATGAATCTCAACTTTTAACTTAAATACTTTATGTAACAACCCACACCCACTCTAAGAGTTTCGTGACAAGTTGCTTGAATTTAGAATTATTATGACAAAATGTGTGCTTTCATGAAAATTCATGTGCTATGTGATTAATGAGTATGTGGCATATTAAATTAGTTCTAATATGTATAAAATGAATTTGTAATGTGAAATAAGTGATTTATGCGAAGTGCATATGCATAAATTAATTTATTGCATATAAAGTGAATTTTCATATACAAAATGATTTTTAAGCATAAAATAATTTTTTATGAGCATTTTAAAAATATTTTTAATTAAATATTTATAACAACCCACACCTATCCTAGGAGTTTCATGACAATTTACTTGAATTTAGAACTATTATGACAAAGTGTGTGTGCTTTCATGAAATTTCATATGCTATGTGATTTATGAGCAAGTGGCATATTAGACTAGTTCTAATATGCATAATATGAATTTTGAATATGAAATAGGTGATTTATGTGAAGTGTAAATGCATAAAATGATTTATTGCATACAAAGTGAATTTTCATGCACAAAGGAATTTTTAAACATAAAATAATTTTTATGAGAATTTTTAAAATATTTTTGATTAAATATTTTTAGGGGATTTTAATGAAAATAAGAAGAAAAATATTTTCCTTAATTATTTAAAATCAGCCTATAAATTAGATTAAAGGCCCAACTCATCAAAAGCCCAACACAACAAAACACTCCTAACCTAGCTCATTAATGGCATAGTTGTGATTTTTGCAACACAACCCTAATTTTAACCTAAATTTTGGCCCCATGAGTTTACGTAGCCTCCATTATGTTTTCTCATTAGATTTTTATGGAAAAATTCTCTCAAAACTTCCCTCTCAACCGAAATTCACAAGGTGCCTCAAAACCTTGCGATTTTGTAATCGTCTTCGTAAGTTTTTCTCTTCTTTCAAGCTACTATTTGATTTTTTTTTATGAAACTAATCATGAGTAACCGATATGGGGCTATATATTTACTATTTTTCTTGATGTTTAATTTAGCCTAGGTGTTTTATTTGAAGGAAAAATCATTTTCAACCGTAAATACAACTCTTTCTTTGCAAATCCATCAAAGGTGAACCCTAAAACCTAAAAGTTTGAACTTTCATGCATTTGCATAAAGGGAGGTGCCAATTTGTATGTCAATTGTCACATCCCAATTTTGGAAACATGATGGTCTTAGAACAAGGGGAGCCATAAGGTCACCCACGCCCGTAGAACCCACTTATACGTATACAAATACTACCTATGATCGTACCGAACCTTATACATTAACATAATAGAACCTTTTTTAAAGGAAAACCTTAAGTTGTGGAAGTTAAAAATATACTTTAATACAATCCATAAGAAAATAATAATAAGACTTCCAATAATGTCACCAATATGATATTCTAAAATAAAATTCCCATAATAACTCCCAGAGCATCTAAGGACTCAACATAGTATGGTATTATTATAACTTTGACAAAGGAATTTCCCAAGTGGAGTAGGTAGCTTGAGCGATCACCTTACCTCCTCATAATGCTCACTTGGAACCATACAAGGAAGAAGGGGTGAGATAGATGATCTCAATGAGTAAACAATAGGGCTTATACAATAACACATATCCCTTAGAAAGGGCTCATAGCTCATAACTCATAGTTAATGATTCATATTTTGCAATTTAGAAAGGTTCATAGAAATCGCACTTATAACACATAACACATAGAGTGAAGGCTGCTGCCATAATCACTCAAACACATAAAGAGAAGGCTATTACCACAATCACTCAAACACATAGAGTGAAGGCTATTTCCATAATCACTTGAACACATAGCCGATGATTACTCGCATCGGTATGAGGATTTTTGCATAAAAAGGGTTATGGGTACTATAGCTAGAGCTAATGGTAATCACTTATAAAAATAACATTGAAAAAATGCAATCACATATGGCATAATAACAATATATGTTTAACTTATCAAACAAAAGATAAATAACAGTGTAGTTCTAGAAAAGATATAAGTTAGGGCAATAATCATAAAGGTTCTTTATTATAATTGAGTAATCAAAAATGGCTTTATACCAAATATCCTTTGGCAACCCAAGCTTACAAAGAAATCATTTAGTCATAATTAAAAGTAGGAAAGAACTTGAGTTTCAAGATATCAAGGGTTCACATAACATGATAACTTGTACCTGTAACTTGGAACATAATATTTACTCACCATGTGGTTCCTTTGCTCCTAGTACACATAGCCCTTTTGAATCTCTAAAAACTCCTCAAGCTCTAGTATAATATTTAATTCAATACTTAGTATTTATTTAATCATGATGCTATCTTATCCCATAACTATCCCATGCACATATAACATTCACATACACATAGAGTTGCACATATAAGCACACTTCATCACTTGCACATCACATGTTGACTTTAAAAGTCTTATACACTTAGCCTTTATAGGCCCATATGAAAACACATTACAAATCATGTCAATACCTTTCTAAGGTCAACACAATATCATTATCTTAATAACAATTCACTTTAATAATCATCTTAGTACACTTAACACTTTTATATATATCAACTTAACAAATAACCTTTCAAGTATCATGCTTATCTCTTATGACCAATTCATTCAATCAATCTCTTCATCAATTCAAGATCATCAATTCATTATCATGTCATCATACAACCTACTGCCATATTATCCAATCACATTCACATATTAATCGCAACATAAGGTTAAGATACCTTAAGTATACAAAATTGCCTCTAGCCTTGTCTAGAGTCATTCCTTCAACCAACATGCAATTTAACCATTTATCATTCATACATACATGTCCATAATTAACAATATACATCACATAAGAATTATAGACAATGGGATAAAAATTCCAACAATGGCCAAATGCTCTATTCAATGAAAACATGCATTTTTTTTACTTTTTGCACTTTCTGTTCATTACAGTAATATGTAAAAATATGGTTTGAATCAAGATTTTTCATATAAACATAACAAAAATCCTTTTAGAATATTAATCCACACCATTCAGTTAGCCATGGACAATTCTCATGCATGAAAATTCCAAGTTTAGGATTTAGAGCAAAAATCATGAGTTTCCTAGCTTTCTGGTGTTTTTTGATCATTACAGTAATATGTAAACACATAATTTAAATCATTATTTTCCATCTAAACATAATAAATATCAATTTAGAATATAAATCCATTGAATTTGGCAGCCCTTAGGGTTCATACACATGGGAATTTCCAACTTTTAAGTTCTAGGATGAAAACCATAAATTTCCTTATTTTCTGAAAGTTTTTGGTCATTACAGTAATATGCAGAAATATGATTTAATTCAATATTTTTCTTCTAAACACATTAAAAATCAGTTTAGAATACAATAATACAGAAATTGCTCCCCCTTTATTGAGTTTATGCAAGAAAATTTCAACTTTGAGTTTTGGAATTCACCTTTGAAGGATTCGCGTAGAGATGTTGGTATTTTCGATAGAAAAATTGATTTCTCTCTCAAGAAATCACTGAGGCCAAATTTAATAAATAAAAATTAGTAAATACTCAGTTCAAAAGAATTTTTCCATGGTTAGTTTCATAAAAGTCAAATAGCAAATTGAAAGGAGAGAAAAAACTTATGAAACAGTCACAAAATCACAACGTTTGAAGGTAGTTTGTGAAATTCAGTAGAAAGAATAATTTTGAGAGAATTTTTCTGCTAAAATAATGAAATAACAGAATAGTGGCTGCTAGAATGAAGGGCTAGCCAAAATTCCCTTTAAATATTTAGGGTTTTGGAAAATTTCTAAGTTTACCCTTAATGAGTTAGGTTATGAGTGTTTTGGTGTAATGAGCTTTTGGGTATATAGGCTTTTTATTTATTTTTAGGGCTAATTATAGGTAATTAAAAATAAAATATTTTTCTTATTATTTTCATTAAAATCCCCCCCCAAATAAATTATTTAAAAATTATTTTCAAAATACTCATAAAATTATTTTATGCTTAAAAATCGTCTTTTTGCATGAAAATTTATTTTATGTAAAATAAATTATTTTATGCTAATGCAATTTATATAAATCATTTATTTCACAATTATAATTCATATTAATTTAACATGCCACACATTCATAAATCACATTGTACATGAATTTTCCTACAAGCACATATTTTGACACAATAATTCTAAATTCAAGCAATTTGTCATGAAAACTCCTAGGGTAGATGTGGTTGTTAGATTCTCCCCCATTAAAAAAAAATTCATCCTGAAATTTTCAATCTAGCAGCACAACATACTCTACTTAACTTCTCCGCCATGCTTTTGCTGTACTACTCAAACACAATATCTAACTACAATTAATATATCAAATATATTAAGGCACATACTCATAATCTATCAAAAATCACACTTATAAACCTTAAGCTTAAGCTACATCTATGTTAATCTCTTGTTCAAACAAATTTTAAATAAATCCTTAATAATTTTGTATCCCTTAACCTTAAACAAAAGTAATAGAACCTTTAATTTCACCTTCAATCACATAATCCCAAGCATTTCTTTTCCTTATATCTCTATTAATATTAGCGTCTACACTAATACCTTAATCACCACTTCCATTCATTATTTATCGCATTAGTCATATAAGAATCCAACAAATAATTCCAAATTAATAACTCTAATTGATATTCGATAATTATCTTTTCATATTAATAATTATTACTAAATCTATTATAACCTCACTAAATATTTTTGTGTTTAATACTTTGGTGACATTACAATTTCTACACTCCCATCATTTATCAATTTAAAACATATTTAAACTTAACAAACATTCCTATATGTATCATATCCCAAGTGAACTTGCATTCTATTAATTTACAATCCTAAATAAACTTCTCATAACTATTTCAAATTTACTCTCTTTTTGCATAATATATACATCATTACCATGACTTAATTGACTAATGCCTTATAATTTAATTTTTTTTTTAACCTTTAGCCCGTAATGTCATCTCACTTTAGGTTTTCTACTTACATCTCACTATGCTTCACATTCCTAATCATTTAACTTATCCATATTAATATAATGAACCTTTTAATACCATTTCCATTCAATGAAATCTCTATACAACTCTTATATCTTTCCAAATCAATACCATTCTAGGTTATCTCACTAAAAATTCTATCCGCACTACAGATCACTACCAAATTTTCCAGTAACCTTAATTGAACATTATTGTATCTAACACCTTAAAGCATTTCTCATCCAGATGACTCAAACCCCTTTTAGGTATATTCCAAACTAGTTATATTTTCAAAAATGTGTAGAATCATTTATAAGAATCAAAACATTTTCATCCTTGCATGTAACATGCAACCTTAATGTAATGCTTGATGCGGTTCATGATGTATGATTGATGATGTATGATTCCGTAAAGCAAAAGTCAATGCATATAGACAGACACAGTGGACACAAGTACATAATCAAATCAAATCTAGAACACTTTATCTTAAAATCATTTAAAATTTTGGATTAAATCATTTTATACCCTCATAGATCAAGTCCTCATGGATCCTTAAATTTACCATTCGTATGACCTTAACATCTAATACTTTATAAAAATTCAAATCCTTATACTATGATCACAGCCTATATACTCAAAGGAATCTCATCACTAAAGAATCTCTACTAGCATCATACTTACCCTTTTATCATCATTACAAATATGAGAATACTTATCCTTTTATATCTCCCCCTCTTAAAAGAAATTCATCCTTAAATTTCAATACTTACTCACATGTTCTCGAAAAATTGGGGATGCTTCTGCTGTATCCCTTCCTCGACTTCCTAAGTATACTCATCCATTCCATGATTAACCTAGTAGACCCTAATCATATGTATCTCCTTGATACACAAATTTCTCCCCATCCTTAGCTCGAAATTCTACTTGCATTCCTCTACAGTCAATAAAAGCTCCATACTCATATAGCCAATCCATTCCTAAGATCACATTGAATTCTAGGACATCTAGTTCCAATAACTCCATAGGAAGTTTTCGTCCATCAATGTCTACATCACAATCCTTAAACAATACTTTACTTCCATCATTTCTCTCTAAGGAGTCAACACTACTAATGGTTCATTAATTTATTCCTTATCTCTATTGAGACTCCTAACAAAATATGGAGACACAAGCGAATGCATAACACCATAATCAATCAAGCAGCTTGCACTAGAAATTTGAATGGGAATAATACCTCCTTCTTTTAAATCATGCTAGATTAATTTTCTTCCTTTGACTATACTAGATATCTACATAAGTGACAGAGAAATCCTCAACATTCTTATTGTTCTAGTCTATATGGTAGCATCTAAGTCACAATATACTTCAATTACTTCATACCGTATACTTATGTATATATAACATAACTTATTTCTTCCATTATGATACCGATCATTACTAATCTTCATTTCTCTTCTTATGGCATCAATCACAATCATCATTTAATAAGTCCATATAATTCATATATCAAACCATTGTAACATGTAAGCATTTCATGCCTCATAACATTATACCCATTAATCATTAATCTCAGTTGGATTAAAACTTAGTCAACTTCTCTTTCTAACCCACTTAACCCCACTATTAAAATATCATACTTAGCATGCATTTAACATGAACACCAATCCAATAATATCACATCACATGACATATATCACCTAACATATCACATATCATAGCATATATCGAGTATCCTAATCATGTAACATATAAGTTATAGCATCATGAATTTTCCTATCATATAGAAGTGAATCATTTCATAAAAGAATCAATCCACACTAAGTCGGGAAGCAATCAATTTAACATCAGTCGCATCGCAGGAGTTTTCTTTTTCTTAAGGTGGATCATAAGTACAACATTCTTGAACATCTCTTGTCATGTCCTCTTGCATGCCACACGTGATGCTCTAGGTCGTGATTCTCAAGCAGGGTTAATCTTCTTAGTCATCTGGTAAAGGAATTGTAAAGCACACAAGCAAACAAAAACAAGGAGTGCTATAACTTATTAGGATTTTTGCAGAACTATCCTATCGATAAACTGCAAGTGATATGACAGAAAGATTCCTATGCTTCAAGATTATACTTAACCAACCTAATAAACAGACAAGTGTAAACTAGACTTTTAAAAAAAAATAGACAAGTATAAAAATTCCTATGCTCTGATACCAACTTTGTCACATCCCAATTTTAGAGACATGATGGTTTTAAAACATGGGGAGACATAAGGTCACCCATGCCTATAGAACCCACTTATACATATACAAATACTGCCCAGGATCATACTGAACCCTATACATTAACTTAATAAAACCTTTTATAAAGGAAAACCTTAAGTTGCAGAAGTTAAAAATATACTTTAATACAATTCATAAGAAAATAATAATAAGACTTCAAATAATATCACCAACATGATATTATAAAATAAAATTCCTATAATAACTCCTGGAATGTCTAAGGACTCCATATAGTATGGTATTATTATAACTTTAATAAGGGAATTTCCCAAGCGGAGTAGGTAGCTTAAACGATCACCTTGCCTTCTTATAATGCTCACCTGGAACCCCGCAAGTAAGAAGGGGTGAGATAGATGATCTCAATGAGTAAACAATAGGGCTTATACAATAACACATATCTCGTAAAAAGGGCTCATAGCTTATAACTCATAGTTCATGATTCATAGTTTGCAATTTATAAAAGTTCACAGAAATCACACTTATAACACATAACACAGAGAGTGAAGGCTACTGCCATAATCACTCAAACACATAGAGTGAAGGCTATTGCCATAATCACTCAAACACATAGCTGATGATTACTCATATCGGTATAAGGATTTCTACATAAAAATAGTTATGGGTACCATAGCTAGAGCTAATGGTAATCACTTATAAAATAAAATTGAATAAATGCATGCACATGTGGCACAATAACAGTAGATGTTTAACTTATCAAACAAAAGATAAATAATAATATAGTTCCAGAAAGGATATAAGTTAGGGCAATAATCACAAAGATTATTTATTATAATTTAGTAATAAAAAATGGCTTTAGACCAAATGTCCTTTAGCAACCCAAGCTTACAAAGAAATCATTTAGTCATAATTAAAAGTAGGAAAGAACTTGTAACTTGAAACATTATCTTAATAACAATTCGCTTTAGTAATCATCTTAGTACACTTAACACTTCCATATATGTCAACTTAACAAATAATCTTTCAAGTATCATGCTTATCTCTTATGACCAATTCATTTAATCAATCTCTTCTTCAATTCAAGATCATTAATTCATTATCATGTCATCATACAACCTACTTCCATATTATTGTAACAACTCGCATCTACCCTAGGAGTTTTCGTGACAAATTGCTTGAATTTAGAGTTATTGTGACACAATATGTAATTTTATGAAAATTCATATGCTATGTGATTGATGAGTAAGTATCATGTTAAATTAATTTGAATATGCATAATATGGGTTATTATTGTGAAAAAATTATTTATATGAAGTGCATTAGCATAAAATAATTTATTTTATATAAAATAATTTTTCATGCAAAAAGACTATTTTTAAGCATAAAATTATTTTTATGAGTGTTTTAAATAAATGTTTAGGGGGAAATTTTGTCAAAAATAATAAAAAAATATTTTATTTTTAATTACTATAATCAACCACAAAATTAATTAAAAAGTCTAAATACCCAAAAGCCCACCACACCAAAACACTCCTAACCTAGTTCATTAAGGGTAATCTTGGAAATTGCCCAAAACCCTACATATATATTACTAAAATTCGGCCAGCCCTTCATTCCAGTAGCCACCATTCTATTATTTCATTATTTTGATAGAAAAATTCTCTCAAAAATAATCTATTTACTGAAATTCACAAAATACTTTTAAACTTTGTGATTTTGCAACCATTTCATAAGTTTTTCCTTTCCTTTCAATTTGCTATATGATTTTTATGAAACTAATCATGAAAAAATTATTTTGAACTGAATATTTACTGATTTTGATTGATAAAATTTGGCCTATGTGTATTCTTGAGAGAGAAATCAATTTTTCTACTAAAAACACCAACCTCTCTACGTGATTTCTCCAAAGGTAAATCCTACAACTCAAAATTGAAATTTTCATGCATAAACACTACAAGGAGGGGGGGGGGGGGGGTGGTTCTGCATATTTGTTTTCTAAATGGACTTTTGATGTATTTAGATGAAAAATATCAAATTAAAACATATTTCTACATATTATTGTAATGACCGAAAAGTTTCAAAAAATATATTAATTCAAGGTTTTCATTCTAGAACTTGAAAGTTGGAAAATTCTATGAATTTGAAATTACATGGCTGCCAATTGATGTGTTTTGGAATTGTAAATTGATATTTGTTATGTTTGGATGGGAAATTATGGTTTGAATAATGTGTTTACATATTACTATAATGAATGGAAAGCACGAAAAGTGGGAAAACTCATGATTTTCACTCTAAACCCTAAACTCGGAAATTTCAAGCATAAGAAACATCCATGGCTTCCATTTTATGTGTATTGATGTTCTAAACTAATATTTGTTGTGATTGAATTAAAAATAATGGTTTAAATCACATGTTTACATATTACTGTAGTGACCGAAAAGTACCAGAAACAAGAAAACTCATGGTTTTTCATCCTAAAATCTAAAGTTAGAAATTTTCATTCATATGGATTTATATATGTGCCAATTCCTACATGTTTATGATCTAAAATGATTTTTTTTTATTACATGAAAAATCTTACTTCAAACCATGTTTCTACATATTACTATAATAGACGGAAAGTGCAAAAGTAAGAAAATTAAGGTTTTCTCTTTAATGGGGTATTCAGCCTTCATTGGGATTCTTATCCCATTGTCTAAAATTTTTATGAGATTTATTTTAATGATTACTGGCATGTATGTATGTATGATAGATGGTTAAATTGCATGTTGATTGAAGGAATGACCTTAGACAAGCCTAGAGGCAATTTGGTATACATAGGGTATCTTAACCCTATGTTGTGATTAATATGTAAATATGATTAAGTAATATGGGAATAGATATTATGATGAGTTAATAATGAATTAATGATCTTGAATTGATGAAGGGATTGATTGTATGAATTGACTATAAGAGATAGGCATGACACTTGAAGGGCTATTGTTAGGTTAATATATATGGAATTGTTAAGTATATTGATTATGAGACCATGACATATTTTGTTTCACTTTAGAAAACTCATAGTATGAGTTATAATGTATTTTCATGTGAGCCTATAAAGGCAAAGTGTGCAAGACTTTAAAAGTCAACATATTATGTGCAAGTGATGAGTGCACTTCTATGTGCAACTCTAAGTGTATATAAATGTTATATGTGCATAGGATAGTTGTGGGATAGGATAGCATGATGATTAAATAAATACTAAGTATTGAATTAAATATTATGATAGAGTTTGAGGAGTTTTAGAGGTTCGAGGGCAACAAGTATTAGGAGCAAATGAACCACCAGGTGAGTAAACACTGTATTCATACTACAAGTATGAGTAAACATTATGTTATGTTATAAATATGTGATATGATGTTATGTGAGCCTTGAGATCTTTAAAACCCAAGTTCTTCCTATCCTAAAATATGATTAAATGATTTCTTTGTAAAGCTTGGATTGCCAAAAGACATTTGATCCAAAACCATTTTTGACTATCCAATGATAATACCTTTATGATTATTGTCCTAACTTACATTTTTTATGGAACTACATTATTATTGTATCTTTTGTTCAAAAGTTAAACTATTATTGTTATTATAATACATGTTATTATTGCCTTAAATGTTATTGTTATATGTGGTTACCATTAGCTCTAACTATGGTACCTGTAACCCTATATGCAGAAGTTGTCGTGTCGATGCAGGTAATCATCGGAACCTATGCACGCGGTCTTAGCCTGATGGATAGGGGTAGTGTATCCGCCTCAACTAGAAAGGGGTAGTTCTAGCCATGGGGCCTAATCAGCTTCACACCCTCTATGTGATAGGAGTTGGAATTTGGTTTAATGTCACCTCTCTTTTATATGTTCGAGTGATAGAGCAATAGCCTTCACTCTCTATATGTTATAAGTGTGATTTCTGCAAATTTCTTAAATTGAAAACCTTGCTAAATTGCAAATTGATTCATGAATTATAAATCATGAACTATGTGTATAAGATATGAGTTTCCTTTTCAAAGGAATATATGTTAATGATAAGTGCTAAATTATACATAATTTTATATGGAATTATTATTTAACTTTGCTTATAATTGGTGGTTAATTTAATTATTTAGCACTTATTCTGTCAATTTTTATTTGTTAGGTCATAATCAAGTCTTATTTATAAAGAGGAACGGAAATCAGGGGAAATGGCTTGATGCGGTGTATATTTGGATGAAAAATGCAAGTTTAGGACTTAGTTGAAATTTTGGGTAGCACTTAGGGTTGAATTTGTATCTGTGTAAAATGTTTAAGTGCTGGTTTGTAAAATTTGCTTTGAAACGCAGAGGTTTACGTATTTTGGTTAAGTGGTTTTACATGGGAAAAGAAATCAGAATAGGCTATGTAAAATGCAAGTAGCTGCGTCAGCGATTTGGAGAAGTGGAGATGTGTCCAAAACGCAGTCCAAGGCTGCGTCTTGTTCTGAATTAAAGGCCAGCAGTGTACGCACCATTTTGGGTGGGATTTTCGGATTCAGAGTTTAGTTTTGAATTGGAAATCAAAAGAAGAGGACAACTATAGGGAACAGAGAGCAGATCGAGAAGGAAAGGCAGCTGGGTTTGGGCAAGTGAAGCTTAGTCAAAACGGTACCGTTGGGGGCAACAGTGAAGAATTAAATCTGCCCAGAAGATTTTATGTCATCCTTTTTACATTTTCTGTTCTTCATTTGATTTTGTGGGTATTGTGATATTAATAATGAACTGAATCTTCTTTTGGTGTTTGGATTGCGATGAACCCTGAGACTGTTTTTTGAACTTGACTCATTTGATTAATTGATTTGTTATTTTGTCGTTGCGATTTAATTGTGATTTTAATTGTTTGAATTAATTTCAGCCGGCGTTATTAATTTAAATTTTGTTTTTACAATTTTGAGATTGAGAAATCCTGTCGTAAATAGAACACCCACAATTAAAAGGAGTTGCATGCAAACCCAGAGATAGGTCGACATAAATCCTCTGGATTGGGGTCAAACCCAATACTGGGAATTCATAGAACAGATTAATGCGAGACTAGGGGTTTTAATTAGATTGAGAATTCAATTAATCAACCTAGGATTAGACATTAATTAGCTCGAGAGAGTGATTAATATAATTTAGGAATTCCTACGGTCTAATGAAAATAATAGTCAATTAATCGGATGAATCAAGTTCATTAAAAGTCTTAGGGGGATTCAAAGTCCAAACACTGTTTCTACCTCTGCTTGTTATTCGTTGTTTTCTCCTGTTTTTCAAGTTAATGTATTTTATTTTCTTTTAATTAATTCGCCACTATAAATTTGTCGGTTAGATAATAGAGAGAGGGTTAGTACTAGTAATCGATAGTCCTTGTGGATACGACACTCGGTACTCTAGTAGCTATACTGCGGAATGATAGGTGCACTTGCCTAGTGATCCAAAACGTAGTCGCGCGGATTCATATCAAGTTTTTGGCACCATTGTCGGGGACTAGGATATTAGGAAATCTTGATTTTTATTAATTTAGCCATTTTTATTTTCGTCGCATTTATTATTATATCTTTGTTTGTTGCGGTATTACATGTGGTTTCTTGTTTTTGCTGTTTCCTTAGGAGTTTCGTTAGTGCATGACTCGTAGCAATCCGGCTGAACTAGTAGAGTCAGATCCTAAGATAGAACGAACTACTCGTCAAAGACTAAGAGAACGTCTGCGACAGAGAGAAGAAGAGTTGGACAGACAGATTGAACAAGAACAAGAGACAGCTATGGGTGATCAACAAAGAACAATGTCTGACTATACTAGACCATACATTACTGGGTCCAAGTCTAGTATAGTGAGACCAACTGTCGCAGCCAATAATTTTGAGATTAAGCCAAACATAATTCAGATGGTGCAACAGTATCAGTTTGATGGGTTACAGGACGAGGATCCTAATGCACACTTGGCCAAATTTTTGGCAATTTGTGACACATTCAAGATTAACGGGGCCACAGATGATGCTATCAGATTGAGGTTATTTCCATTTACATTGAGGGGAAAAGCTAAGCAGTGGTTAACTTCTTTGCCAAGGGCATCTATTGACACTTGGAATGTTTTGGTAGAGAAGTTCTTAGACAAATATTTTCCTCCTGCAAAAACTGCGAAGCTCAGACATGATATCTCTTTTTTTGTTCAGCTTGATTCAAAGACACTTTATGATACATAGGAGAGATATAAGGATTTACTCAGGAGATGTCCACATCACGGTCTCCCAGTTTGGATGCAGGTACAGACATTTTATGGTGGTCTAAATCCTGCTACTAGACAGATGATCGATGTAGCAGCTGGGGGTACCTTAAATAGTAAAACACTGGAAGCAGTCCAGGAGTTGATTGAACAAATGGCAATGAATAATTATCAGTGGAGTACTGCTAGAGTTAAGCCTAATAGACCAGCAGGTGTTTACGAAGTGGATGCCATTACAGCTTTGGCGGCACAGATGGAAGTGATAAATAAGAAGCTTGATGTACTAGCCTTAGCACAAAATTAGTCTCAAGTTATACAGTGTGACATGTATGGGAAAGGATTAGGAATTCAAGATTGTAATGGAGTAGTTAACTACACTGGTAATGCTCCTCGGAATATGAACAATCCCTACAGTAACACCTTTAATCCAAGTTGGAGGAACCACCCTAACTTTTCATGGGGAGGACAAGGGCAGCAAAGGCCGAATATTCTGCCAAGATTTCAGTCACAGCCTCCACCTCCAGAGAGAAAGCCAAATTTGGAAGAACTTATGACTAAGTTTCTTCAAGAATCTAAGTCTAGGAACAAAGCATTTGAAATGAGGTTTCAAGCTGTTGAGACTTCTGTAAGAAATCAAGAGGCTTTGATTCATAATCTTGAGAAGCAGATTGGACAGATAGCCAAAGCAGTTTTAGAGCGGCAGTAGGGTAGTCTACCAGGTAACACCGAGACTAACCCCAGAGAGCATGTTAAGGCTGTCACTCTCAGAAGTGGCAAAGAGTTGAGTGTAGGAGGGACAGATAAGAAGGAAGCTAGGGAAGAGAGAACAAGTGAGAAAGGGAAAGAGAAAGAAAAAGAGAAGGTTGACCAGCCACTTGTGAAAGAGTTTAAGCCAGCCATTCCATATCCTGCACGGTTGTAGCGAGACTGCATGGATGAATAGTTCGGTAAGTTTCTTGAACTTCTTAAACAATTGCATATTAATATCCCTTTTGTTGAGGCTTTGTTGCATATGCCAAAGTATGCAAGGTTTTTGAAGGAATTTCTCTCGAGCAAGAGGAAGCTATAGGAGGTGTCATCAGTCACCCTAAGTGAGGAGTGTTCAGCTATCTTACAAAACAAGCTGCCCAGAAAACTACAGGATCCAGGGAGTTTTACTATTCCCTGCTCATTTGGTAACTTGTTTGTTGATAAGGCTTTAGCTGATTTGGGAGCTAGTGTTAATTTGATGCCCTATACAATGTTTAAGAAACTGGGGTTAGGTGAGCCAAAATCAACACGCATGACTTTACAATTAGCAGATAGGTATATTATACGTCCTAGGGGGATAATATAGGATGTGTTGGTTAAGGTAGATAAGTTTATTTTCCCAGTTGATTTTGTAATTTTAGACATGAATGAGGATATAGAGGTGCCTTTAATTTTAGGACGTCCATTTTTGGCTACTGCCAGAGCTATCATAGATGTTAGAGAAGGCAAGTTAGTCCTTCGGGTCGGAGATGAGAAGGTCACTTTCTTTATTTCCCAATCTATGAGATATTCTGTTGAGCATGATGATACCTGTTATTTTCTTGATTCTATTAATGTTGCAGTTTCTGATTGTGTGCAGGAAATTATTTGTGAGGATTCATTGGAACTGTGCATCGTTCGTGGAGAGGAAGAGAAGAGAGATGATCCTATTGAAGTGGAGCAGGTAGCTCACTTGGAGGCGATCGAGTTCATGGTCTGACCAAAGCAGTTTGAGGAGATTGATCGGGGTTCAGAGCAGAGGTTAAGACCTTCCATTGAGGATCCTCCTAGCTTGGAGTTAAAGGCTTTGCCTGAGCATCTAGAGTATGCCTTCTTGGAGCAAAATTCAAAGTTGCTAGTGATTATTTCTTCCAAGCTACGGGAGGAGCAAAAAGGTAAGTTGTTAACTGTTCTAAAAAGGCGAAAGAGGGCTATTGCTTGGAAAATCTCTGATATTCAAGGCATTAGCCCCTCTTTCTGCACTCATAAGATTTTAATGGAGGATGATTTTAAGCCGGTAATACAACCTCAGCAACGATTGAATCCTAACATGAAGGATGTGGTAAGGAATGAGGTAATCAAACTTCTTGATGCTGGTCTAATTTACCCCATTTCATATAGTTCTTGGGTTAGTCCTGTGTAGGTTGTTCCAAAGAAAGGTGGGATGACAGTTGTCCCAAATGAGAAGAACGAGCTTATACCTACAAGAATAGTCACCGGGTGAAGAGTTTGTATTGACTACCGGAGACTGAATGATGCTACATGGAAGGATCATTTTCCTCTTCCATTCATTGATCAGATGCTCGAGAGGTTGGCGGGACATGACTTTTATTATTTTTTGGATGGTCTTTCAGGTTATTTTCAGATTTCCATAGCTCCAGAGGATCAGGAGAAGACCACATTTACATGTCCCTATGGTACATTCGCGTACAGGAGGATGCCATTTGGATTGTGCAATGCACCAGCTACATTTCAGCGGTGCATGATGTCCATTTTTTACGATTTGGTGGAGGACATCATGGAGGTATTTATGGATGATTTTTCAGTTTTTGGTGATTCTTTTGATGCATGTCTTCATAATTTGGATAGAGTACTTAAGCGTTGTGAGGAGACTAATTCGGTGCTTAATTGGGAGAAGTGCCATTTCATGGTACAAGAGGGCATAGTTTTAGGACATAAGATTTCTTGCAAGGGGATTGAGGTAGACAGAGCTAAAATTTAAACTATTGAAAAACTACCACCCCCAACTTCAGTTAAGGCTATTAGGAGTTTTCTAGGTCATGCAGGATTTTATAGGAGGTTTATTAAAGACTTTTCTAAAATCACTCGGCCTTTAACTAAGTTGCTTGAAAAAGACGTGCCTTTTATTTTCACTGATGATTGTTTACTTGCTTTTAATACTCTGAAAGTGAAATTGATAAATGCTCCTATTATGATTGCACCAGATTGGAATCTTCCATTTGAATTGATGTGTGATGCGAGTGATTTTGCAGTAGGTGCTGTTATTGGATAGCGCGTAGATAAGTACTTTAGACCCATTTACTATGCTAGTAAAACATTAAATGATGTGCAGGTAAATTATACCACCACTGAGAAGGAATTGCTAGCTATAGTGTTTGCATTTGATAAATTTCGATCTTACTTGATTTTGTCTAATGTTGTTGTCTACACTGATCAGTCTGCTTTGAGATATTTGTTGAATAAGACAGATGCTAAGCCCTGGTTGATTAGATGGATCTTACTACTGCAAGAATTTGATCTCGAGATCAAGGACAAGAAGGGGGCAGAGAATTTGGCTGCTGATCACCTCTCATGGTTGGAGAACCCTTATGTGGGGAAGTTGGAGGAGGCAGAGATTAACGATTCATTTCTAGAGGAGAAGTTGTACAGTGTTCGAGAGGTAAGTGATCTTGAACCTTGGTTTGCTGATATTGCGAATTACTTGGTAGCTAAAATCCTTCCTAAGGAACTGACTTATCAACAGAGAAAGAAATTTTTCTCTGATTTGAAATATTATATTTGGGAGGAACCATTTTTGTTTAAGATTTGTGCAGATCAGGTTATCAGACGATGTGTTTCACACACAGAAGGGTGGCAAATCCTAGGACATTGTCATTCCAGACCCACAGGTGGGCATTACAGCGTGAACTGAATAGCTCGAAAAGTACTTGAATAAGGTTTTTATTGGCCCACGTTGTTTTGCAATGCACACAGGTATGTGGAAACTTGTGATAGTTGCCAACGAACAGGTAATATTTCTCGCCGTGATGAAATGCCTCAAAATTATATTTTAGAATGTGAGGTCTTTGATGTATGGTGTATTGATTTCATGTGTCCCTTTCCTTCTTCGTTTGGTAATAAGTATGTTCTTGTTGCTGTTGATTACATGTCTAAGTGGGTGGAAGCCTAGGCTTTACCTACAAATGATGCTAGGGTAGTGGTCAAATTTTTGAAAAAGCTATTTTCATGTTTTGGTTCACCAAAGGTTATCATTAGTGATAAGGGCACGCACTTTTGTAATACACAGTTTTCTCGTGTTTTGTTGAAATATTGTGTCACACATAGAGTGGCCACCCCTTACTATCCACAGACTAGTGGCCAAGTTGAAGTAGCTAATAGGGAGCTGAAAAGGATCTTAGAAAAAACTGTAGAGCACCATAGGAAGGATTGGTCGCGAAAGCTTGATGACGCTCTATGGGCTTATAGAACTGCATACAAAACCCCTATAGGCACCACACCTTATAGGCTAGTGTATGGCAAGGCTTGCCATTTACTTGTTGAACTTGAACATAAAGCTTTCTGGGCAATAAAATCTATTAATTTTGACCTTAATCTTGCAGGTACTAATAGGAAGCTTCAATTGAACGAACTCGAGGAGTGGTGGTTGGCGGCTTATGACAATGCCAAGATGTACAAGTAGAGAGCTAAGCTATATCATGACAAGAACATCAAGCAGACTAAGAGTTTCAAAGAGGGAGATCTGGTACTTTTGTACAATTCTCATCTCAGGCTGTTTCCAGGTAAGCTTAAGTCCAGATGGTCCGGACCATTCACAGTAAGTAAAGTTTTCCCTTATGGCACAGTTGAGATAACTCATCCAAAGAAAGGTACGTTTAAGGTAAATGGTCATCGTTTGAAGTGTTATTTTGGAGGGGATGTTGATAGTCAAGGTAGGGAGGAGTTCATGCTCCAACCTATTAATTCTTAGAATGGCTGGTCATTAGGCTCGTGACATTAAACAAACGCTACTTGGGAGGCAACCCAAGTTTTATTTATTATTCATTTATTTCATTTATTTATTTTATTTATTTATTTGATTTGTTGATATTCTTTTTGCAGTTTTATTTTCAATGTTTCAATAAAAGTTTTTTGCTACCGTTTGATACACAATAAAGCAAGCATTATTTTTCCACTGTGCTAGACACAGATCGATACTGGAGTTTTTCATATGTAGAGGCAGTTGACAAATGGATTTCAGTACTTTCAGGGCAGTATTTTTGTTACTCTCCCTCTTTGTTCTTTTTATATTTTTACCCACCCTTTGTACTTGTCTGTGCTTAGTCGCACATTGAGGGCATTGTGCGACTTAAGTATGGGGAGGGGTTTGTTTATTATTGGGAGTATTTTGTTGAAATTCTGGGCTTACTTTGTCTTATGTTGCTACTTTTGAGATCTTGTTTTATCATGTTCCTTTGTAATCAATGTTGCATTTGTTATTATGACTGTTATGGAAACACTTAAGTGTGGGGAAGTGATATTGTTCTGTGTGTTTTGAATTGTATGGTCAATGGGAGTGTATCTCGTATTATGCCTAGCAGTTTTTGGCCTATGACGGAACTATATAGTTGACGTCGTGCAAGTGGTAACGATTAATGTGCCTTGTTTTGAACTTAAAATTTTTTCTATGGCATGATTGTGAATTGAGTTGAGATTTTTAAGCATTATCAGTATGTTTTGAGGAAATGATGAACGTAAACTGATGTTGCCTTTTGTTTTGTTTGGTGAGTCTAGAATTGTAAACACAGAGCAGTTTTGTCTAATTCATTTTTGTGTGTGGATGCATTAATTTTAAATTTTAGTTAATAAAGTAATGTCCCTCATTTGATTGAACCTAAACCCGATAACTTAATTATAAATTCCCAATAATACTACTTCTATGTCTTAGTATAAGATACGAGTATGCAAAGCACCACTCGATGGGTATTCCTGGTAATAGGATTCACCTAGACAGTGGAAGCCAAATAAGTGCCAATGCACATCTAAAAAAAAAGGGTTGTTAAGCCGGTTTGTAGCAATCAAATGAGTAAAAATTGGGATGGAGCATAAATTGCACCCGAGGGCATTGAAATTTAAAAAAAATAATAATAATAAATAAATAAATAAATAAATAAAGAAAAAAATTATTCATTATGTGTGTTAAGCATTATTTAATTTAAGTAAAAAATTGCTTTGTGTTTATAGTTCCAGAATGGTTTGTGGGAGAGTGAGGCAGCATAGTTGATTTCATTTTTTCTTTCATTACGTATTGATTCACGCACACACAGTCTCTACTTGGTTTGCGATCCTGTCTAACAATTTTTGAATTATTCTTAAAAGTTAAGGCATATTTAATTGTTGTCATGTGCATGACTTTTGACTATTCTTGAGGCCAGTTTTTAATTTGTTACGAGTCTAGGTGGTGCAGATACATTTTCGTGGAGTCATCATTATTACCTTTGATTATTGCATTTGATTATTTGCTTGAGGGCAAGCAAATGCTTAAGTGTGGGGATATTTGATAGGTGCTAAATTATACATAATTTTATATGGAATTATTATATAACTTTGCTTATAATTGGTGGTTAATTTAATTATTTAGCACTTATTCTGTCAATTTTTATTTGTTAGGTCATAATCAAGTCTTATTTATAAAGAGGAACGGAAATAAGGGGAAATGGCTTGATGCGGTGTATATTTGGATGAAAAATGCAAGTTTAGGACTTAGTTGAAATTTTGGGTAGCACTTAGGGTTGAATTTGTATCTGTGTAAAATGTTCAAGTGCTGGTTTGTAAAATTTGCTTTGAAACGCAGAGGTTTATGCATTTTGGTTAAGTGGTTTTACATGGGAAAATAAATCAGAATAGGCTGTGTAAAATGCAAGTAGCTGTGTCAGCGATCTGGAGAAGTGGAGATGTGTCCAAAACGCAGTCCAAGGCTGCGTCTCGTTCTGAATTAAAGGCCAGCAGTGTACGCACCATTTTGGGTGGGATTTTCGAATTCAGAGTTTAGTTTTGAATTGGAAATTGAAAGAAGAGGACAACTAAAAGGAGGAGAGAGCAGATCGAGAAGGAAAGGCAACTGGGTTTGGGCAAGTGAAGCTTAGTCAAAACGTACCGTTGGGGGCAACAGTGAAGAATTAAATCTGCCCAGAAGGTTTTATGTCATCCTTTTTACATTTTCTGTTCTTCATTTGATTTTGTGGGTATTATGATATTAATAATGAACTGAATCTTTTTTTGGTGTTTGGATTGCAATGAACCCTGAGACTGTTTTTTGAACTTGACTCATTTGATTAATTGATTTGTTATTTTGTCGTTGCGATTTAATTGTGATTTTAATTGTTTGAATTAATTTTGGCCGGTGTTATTAATTTAAATTTTGTTTTTGCGATTTTGAGATTGAGAAATCTTGTCGTAAATAGAACACCCACAATTAAAAGGAGTTGCATGCAAACCTAGAGATAGGTCGACATAAATCCTCTGGATTGGGGTCAAACCCAATACTGAGAATTCACAGAACAGATTAATGTGAGACTAGGGTTTTAATTAGAATGAGAGTTCAATTAATCAACCTAGGATTAGACATTAATTAGCTCGAGAGAGTGATTAATATAATTTAGGAATTCCTACGGTCCAACGAAAATAACAGTCAATTAATCGGATGAATCAAGTTCATTAAAAGTCTTAGGGGGATTCAAAGTCCAAACACTATTTCTACCTCTGCTTGTTATTTGTTGTTTTCTCCTGTTTTTCAAGTTAATTTATTTTATTTGCTTTTAATTAATTCACCACTATAAATTTGTCGGTTAGATAATAGAGAGAGGGTTAGTACTAGTAATCGATAGTCCTCATGGATACGACACTCAGTACTCCAGTAGCTATACTGCAGAATGATAGGTGCACTTGCCTAACGATCCAAAGCTTAGTCGCGCGGATTCATATCAGTTAACGTATATGCTTTATCATTTACATATTGAGATCATCTATTTCACCCCTTTTTTCCTTGTGTGGTTCCAGGTGAGCAAATATAGGCAATGGCTCAAGCATTCTACTTCGCTTAGGGATTCCTTGTCGAAGTCAATAATAATAATACTATATTATGTAGGGCTGTCATTAGATGCTCCGGGAATATTTATTTTAATTTTTATTTTGAGATGTTATTTATTAATGTTTTGAGTGGATTATGAATATTATTTCCTTAAGGATTATATGTGAAGTGTCTAATTACTGTCTTCCACAACTAAAGGTTTTCATATAATGTTTTAAATGAGTTATTGTATAAGGTTTGGTTTGATCCTAGGCATGATTGTATAAGTATTAGTGGGTTATATAAGCGTGGGTGATCTTACATCTCCCTATGTTCTAGGACCGTCATGTCTTTGAAAATTGGGATGTGACAAAGTTGGTATCAGATCCATAGTTTTTTTAACGTCTAGCTTAGACTTATCTATTTATTGAGTTGGTTAAGTATAATCTTAGAGTATAGGAATTTTCCTGTCATGTCATTTGTAATCTATCGTTAGCATAGTTCTGTGGAATCCTAATAGGCTATAGTAATCCTTGTTATTATTGCCTGCCTTATGATTCTTTTATCAGATGACTAAGAAGATTACCCTAGCCAAAGGACCTCGACCTAGAGCACCCAGTGTGACCTGCAAGAGGACTTGGCCAGAGATGTTCAAGAAGGTCATACCTGTGATCCACCTGAAGAGAGAAAAGACTCTTAATGAGGAGGACCTCATAGAGTGTTTAGGTTATAAATGGATTCAGAGTAAAATACAGAGGTTCGAAAGGGACTGCTTAGACTTAATGAAGGAAAATCAACATCTGAGCTCCTTAGTGCATGCTATGAGAAAAGATATGGAACAGATTAAGGTTAGCGATGTTGAATAGATGGGAGACCATGCACTCGATGTTTATCCTGATAAGGGGCACAGTTGCGATTTGCATTGGTAGTGGATAACTATTAGCCTAGGGGTATAAGACTCCTGTGATGTGAATGACATTAATCGATCACTTAGTGACTTAGTGTGCATTGATTCTTTTTGCCTATGACATGATTCACTTCTATATGATAAGAGAATTCATGATGCTATAAGTTATATGTTACATGATTATGATACATGATACATGCTATATTTTATGTGACATATACTATGTGATAAGTGATATGTGATATGTGTCTTATGATATGATATGATGGGTACTCATGAAAATGTATGATAAGTATGATATTTTGATAGTGGGGTTAAGTGGATTAGAAAGAGAAGTTGACTAAGTTTTGTTCCAATTTAGATTAATGATTGATGGGTATAATGTTATGAGGTATGAAATACTTACATGTTACAATGGTTTGTTATATGAATTATATGGAGTTATTAAATGATAATTGTGATTGATGCCATAAGAAGAGAAATGATATTTAGTAATGATTAGTAAGAGAATGAAATAAATCAATTAAATTACATATACATAAGTATATAGTATGAAGTAAGTGACGTATATTAAGGAATTTGGGGCTTAGATGCTACCATATAGACTAGAACAATAAGAAAGCTAGGAATTTTTCTATCACTTATGTTAATATCAAGTATAGTCAAAGGAGGAATATCAATCAAGTGTGATTTAAAAAAAAAAAGAAGCTATTATTCCCATTCGAAATTCTAGTGTAAGATGCTTTATTGATTCTGGTGCTATGCATTCATTTGTGCCTCCAAGTTTTGCAAAGAGTTTTAGTAGAGACAAGGAATTATTGAATGAACCCTTTGAAGGGATTAATAGCACCAAAAGTGGAAGCATGGTGGGTGGGGCAAAATTTCAAACATTTCAAATTTTTGCTCCATCACTGTGGTAGGTCCATTACCTTTTCAATATGTTCACCAATTGTGTTCAAAACACATACAAGATAGAAAGAAGAAGAAGAAGTATCATATACCTTTTTCCTTTGCTCCTATTTGTTCTAGCTCCCTAAATGTGAAGCCTCTAGCTTGCTCACACCAAGCAAGGATCAAGAGTTCTTGTTGTTTTGGACTTGCTTCTACTATCACAAAGTCTTGTTTTTCTCAAAAACAAGAAGAGTATATGAAGATGATGAAGGAAAATGAAGAACTCTTTGTTCTAGTTTTCTCTCAAACTCTCTCTCAACTCTTGCATGCAATAGTAAACAGATGAGTTAGTGAAAAAATCTGTATATGTCACTTACTTATCAGATTTTTCCTTTTTTCTTTTGTATTATGTCCTCTCACACTAAGAAATGGTTGTTGAGATAGTGGGGAACAAAGATGAGTTGATAGTCTCATCAATTTATCTTTGTCTCCCATTATTTTAAAGGAAAATACAAAGATGCCAATAAGAGTTAGTGGGTGATCTCTAACCCCTAAACTCTCTCTCTTCCATATCTTATATGGACTTGGGTTTTAGTTGGTGCAATCCCTAAATCCATCATATGGATAAAGTTTATGACCAAGCCTTTATTCATCTACTACCACATCAAATGTGGTTTGGGCTCCATCAAATGTAAACCCAATTAACTTTAGTCCAAAACTATTTCAATTTAGCTCACCACCTGTATAACATACAAATCATGACTTAATTGAATTAACCCTTTTATGAATTAAACTTCCAGATATGCTAGCGTCTTTGTAAATTTAATTACAAGCTTAATTCAGTTATCATTAATAAATTAATTAAACACTTTAATTAATTATTAATGTAATTCTTTATCAATGATTGGTGAATGTTTTATGGTGTGTGGCTTACTAGGTTCATGCTCTAATTAGCGATGGGATAGAGAAAACTCCTTTTCTCAGCTAATATGAAATCCTCACTTCACACTTAGTCTCATAAGTCATGAAGGATGCCTAGCATAACATATCATGACTACCTAATTAGAAATGAATGTCTGTGAACATATACACGAACATTATATGGACCTTTAATAATAATTATCATGCACTCAAATCCCTCCATTATGGATTCTCGATCTCGGCTAGGGTCATGGATTAGTCAAACCCTATATACTTTAATCATATGATTTCATCTCTGTTCTAGTTCTCAATAAACTTGATTACTACTAGATATCATAGGATTCCTTCCTTGTTTACCCAAGTTAATGGATTCTTTCTTAGAGATCACTTAACACTTACCTCAACATATCACCAGTTAGGGCCATAACATGCCATATACCTTTGCATGAATAGCATTGATATGTAAGTAGTAATAAATCCTAACCACTAATACTTTAGGTAATGTATCACCTTAAGTCAAAGGACTATATGCATAATTATGACCTAGATGATGAAAAGTTGACTAATAGTAAAAATCCATGATTCATCATCCTATGTCACTGTTCAACTCACTCATCTCTATGAGAGTTCACATATTGTCATGACATCACATGTCTGTAGCATGAGACTCACTACCTCCATTACTATAAGTATCACATACTTATCATGGATGAAAATAGAGGTGATGGTCTTCCAGATTAAAGGTGTCCAATCAATAATCCTATGACCATTAACAAATTTAAAGTATCTATACAAGAGTGATCTAACTCTCATATTCTCTACTCTTTGAGAATAGATCCTCTCATAGAATACTTAAGGAACATATATACATTAAAAAAGA
The DNA here is from genome assembly GCA_947687605.1 of Reutealis trisperma. Classification (NCBI taxonomy): domain Eukaryota; kingdom Viridiplantae; phylum Streptophyta; class Magnoliopsida; order Malpighiales; family Euphorbiaceae; genus Reutealis; species Reutealis trisperma. The sequence goes on along the minus strand of CANTUT010000524.1, from coordinate 595,823 downwards.
AAAAATTCATTTAAAGAACATATATATTATTGCCAATTAAGGATTTTATTTACATTTACATAATATGTACATTGCTCTGGGGCAAACATCAATATCACCCTTAGTAGTGTCAATTTCTTAGGGAGAAATGATGGAAGTAAAGCATGTGTTTAAAGATTATGAGGTAGACATTGATGGATGGAAACTTCCTATGGAGTTATTGGAACTTGATGTCCTAGAATTTGATGTGATCTTAGGAATGGATTGGCTATATGAATATGGAGCTTATATTGACAATATAGAAAAGCAAGTAGAATTTCGAGCTAAGGATGGGGAGAAATTTGTGTATCAAGGAGATACCTATGATTTAGGTCTACTAGCACAATCATGGAATGGATGAGTATACTTAGGAAGTTGAGGAAAGGATGCGGCAGAAACATCCCCAGTTTTTTGAGAACATATGAGTAAGTATTGAAATTTGAGGATGAATTTCTTTTAAGAGGGGGAGACATAAAACGATAAGTATTCTCAGACTTGTAATGATAATAAAATGATAAGTATGATGCTATGCAATTTTAAAATTTTAATAGTTTTGAATAGACCTGAAAGGGATTTGAGTCCTCTGGATGAGAAATGTTTTAAGGCATTAGATACAATAATGTTTGATTGAGGTTACTAGAAAATTTGGTAGTGATGTTTAGTATGGAAAGAATTTCTATTAAGATAACCTAGAATAGCATAGAGTTGGAAAGATATAAGGGTTGCATAGAGATTTCATTAAATATCAATGGTATTAAAAGGTTTATTATTCTAATATGGATAAGTTAAATGATTAGGAATGTGAAGTATAGCAAGATGTAAGTGGAAAATATAAAGTTAGATGATATTACGAGCTAAATGTATAAAAAATTATGAGGCATTAGGTAATTAAGTCATGGTAATGGTGTATATATAATGCAGAAGGAGAGTAAGTCTGAAATAGTTATGAGAAGTTTATTTGAGATTGTAAATTAATAGAATGCAAGTTCATTTGGGACATGATATATATAGAAATGTTTGTTAAGTTTAAATATGTTTTAATTGATAAATGATGGGAGTATAGAAATCATAATGTTAGCAAGGTATTAAGTATGAAAATATTTATTGAGGTTATAATAGATTAAGTAATAACTATTATGAAAAGAGAATTATCGAATATCAATTGAAGTTATTAATTTGGAACTATCTGTTAGATTCTTATATGACCAATGTGATAAATAATGAATGGAAGTGGTGAATAAGGTATTAGTATAGACGTTAATATTAATAGAGATATAAGGAAAAGAAATACTTGGGATTATATTAGATACAGGTGAAATTAAAGATTCTATTACTTTTGTTCAAGGTTAAGGGATACAAAATTATTAAGGATTAGTTTAAGATTTGTTGAACAAGAGATTAACGTAGGTGTAGCTTAAGTTGAAGATTTATCAGTGTGATTTTGGGTAGATTGTGAGTATGTGCTTTACTATATTTGATATGTTCATTGTAGTTAGATATTATGTTTGAGTGGCGTAGCAATAGTGTGTTGGAGAAGTTAAGTAAAGTGTGTTGCGCTATTAGATTTGAAAATTCGAGGACAAATTTTTTTAAGGGGGGAGGATGTAACAACCCACATCTACTCTAGGAGTTTTCGTGACAAATTGCTTAAATTTAGAGTTATTGTGACAAAATATATGATTTTATGAAAATTCATGTGCTATGTGATTTATGAGTATGTAGTATGTTATATTAATTTTAATATGCATAATATGGGTTATTATTGTGAAATAAATGATTTATATAAAGTGCATTAGCATAAAATAATTTATTTTACATAAAATAATTTTTCATGCAAAAAGACAATTTTTAAGCATAAAATAATTTTTATGAGTATTTTAAAATTATTTTTAAATAAATATTTTGGGGGAAATCTTGCAAAAAATAATAAGAAAAATATTTTATTTTTAATTACTATAATTAGTCCCAAAGTTAATTAAAAATCCCAAATACCCAAAAACCCACTACATTAAAATACTCCTAACCTAGCTTGTTAAGGGTAATCTTAGAAATTGCCCAAAACCCTACATATATATTATGAAAATTCAGCCAGCCCTTCATTCTGGCAGCCACCATTCTATTATTTCATTTTTTTGGCAGAAAATTCTCTCAAAAATAATCTCTCTACCAAAATTCAAAAAATACTTTCAAACTTGCAATTTCGTAACCGTTTCATAAGTTTTTCCATTCCTTTCAATTTGCTATTTGATTTTTATGAAACTAATCATGGAAAAATTATTTTAAATTGAATATTTACTGATTTTGATTGAAAAAAATTCAACCTAGGTGAATTCTTGAGAGAGAAATCAAATTTTCTACCAAAAACACCAACCTCTCTACGCGATTTCTTTAAAGGTGAATCCTATAACTCAAAATTAAAATTTTCATGCATAAACACTACTAGAAGGGGGGGGGGGGGGGGTGGGAAGAGGAATTTCTACATATTTGTTTTCTAAATGGAATTTTGATGTGTTTAGATGAAAAATATCAAATTAAAACATATCTCTACATTATTGTAATGACCGAAAAGTTTCATAAAATAAGAAAATTCAAGATTTTCGTTCTAGAACTTGAAAGTTGGAAAATTTTATGACTTTAAAATTACATGGCTGCCAAATGGTGTGTTTTGCAATTCTAAATTGATATTTTTTATGTTTGGATGGGAAATAATGGTTTAAATCATGTGTTTACATATTACTGTAATGAACAAAAAGCGCGGAAAGCGGGAAAATTCATGATTTTCACTCTAAATCCTAAACTTGGAAATTTCATGCATAAGAAACATCCATGGCATCCGATTTGTGTGTATTGATGCTCTAAACTGATATTTGTTGTGATTGAGCAAAAAATAATGGTTTAAATCACATGTTTACATATTACTGTAATGACTAGAAAGTACCAAAAATAAGAAAACTCATGGTTTTTTCATCCTAAAACCTAAAGTTTAAAATTTTCATGCATATGGATTTATATATGTACCAATTCCTACATTTTTATTTTCTAAAAAGATTTTTTTTTTGATTACATGAAAAATTTTGGTTCAAACCATGTTTCTACATATTACTGTAATAGACGAAAAGTGCAAAAAGTAAGAAAATTAAGTTTTTCTCTTTAATGGGGTATTCGGCCTACATTGGGATTCTTATCCCAATGTCTAAAATTTTTATAAGATGTATTTTAATGATTATTGGCATTTATGTATGTATGATTAACGGTTAAATTGCATGTTGATTAAAGGAATGACCCTGGACAAGCCTAGAGGCAATTTGGTATACTTAGGGTATCTTAACCCTATGTTGTCATTAATATATGAATGTGATTAAGTATTATGGAAATAGATATTATGATGAGTAAATAATGAATTAATGATCTTGAATTGATCAAGGGATTGATTGTATGAATTGATCATAAGACATAGGCATAACACTTAAAGGCCTACTGTTAAGTTGATATATATAGAAGTGTTAAGTATATTGATTTTGAGATCATGACATATTTTGTTTGACTTTAGAAAACTCATAGTATGAGTTATAATGTATTTTCATGTGAGCCCATAAAGGCTAAGTGTGCAAGACTTTTAAAGTCAACAGGTTATGTGCAAGTGATGAGTGTCCTTTTATGTGCAACTCTAAGTGTATGTAAATGTTATATGTGCATGTGGTAGCTATGGGATAGGATAGCATGATGATTAAATAAATACTAAGTATTGAATTAAATATTATAATAAAGTTTAAGGAGTTTTAAAGGTTCAAGGGCACTGAGTATTAGGAGCAAAGGAACCACCAGTGAGTAAACACTATATTCATACTATAAGTATGAGTAAACATTGTGTTATGTTATAAATATGTGATATTATGTTATGTGAGCCTTGAGATCTTTAAAACCCAAGTTCTTCCTATCCTAAAATATGATTAAATGATTTCTTTATAAAGCTTAGCCTGCCAAAGAACATTTGCTATAAAACCATTTTTGACTATTCAATGATCATACCTTTATGATTATTGCCCTAATTTACATTCTTTCTAGAACTGCACTATTATTGTATCTTTTATTCAAAAGTTAAACTATTATTGTTTTTGTGATACATGTTATTATTGCCTTAAACGTTATTGTTATATGTGATTACCATTAGCTCTAGCTATGGTACCTTTAATCCTATATGTAGAAGTCCTTGTGCTGATGCGGGTAATCATCAGAATCTGTGCACACGGTCTTAACCTGATGCATAGTGGTAGTGTATCCACCTCAGCTAGAAAGGGGCGGTTCTAGCCATGGGGCCTGATAAGCTTCACACCTTCTATGTGATAGGAGTTGGAATTGGGTTTAATGCCACCTCTCCTCTATATGTTTGAGTGATAGAGCAACAGCCTTCACTCTCTATGTGTTATAAGTGTAATTTCTATAAACTTGTTAAATTGACAACCTTGCTAAATTGCAACCTGATTTGTGAATTGTAAATCATGAACTAAGTGTATAAGCATTAAGTTTCCTTTTTAAAGGAATATATGTTAATGTATGTGCTTTATCGATTATTTATTGAGATCATCTATCTCACCCCTTTTTCCTTTTGTGGTTCAAGGCGAGAAAATGTGAAGAGACAAGGAGATGGCTCAAGCATTCTACTTCACTTAGGGATTCCTTGTTAAAGTCAATAATAATAATACTATGCTATGTAGGGTTATCATTAGATGTTCTGGGAATATTTATTTTAATGTTTATTTTGAGATGTTATTTATTAAGATTTCGAGTGGATTATGAATATTATTTCCTTAAGAATTATATGTGAAGTATCTAATTACTATCTTCCACAACTAAAGGTTTTCATATAATGTTTTAATTGAGTTATTGTATAAGGTTTGGTCCGATCCTAGGCATGATTGTATAAGTATAAGTGGGTTCTACGGGTGTCGGTGACCTTATGTCTCCCAATGTTCTAGGACCGTTATATCTCTAAAAGTTGGGATGTGATAATTATCCAATCACATTCACATATTAATTGCAACATAAGGTTAAGATACCTTAAGTATACCAAATTGCTTCTAGCCTTGTCTAGAGTCATTCCTTCAACGAACATGCAATTTAACCATTTATCATTCATACATATATGTCTATAATCAACAACATATATCATATAAAAATTATAGACTTTGGGATCAAAATTCCAGCAATGGCTGAATGCTCTATTCAACGGAAAACATGCGTTTTTCTTACTTTTTGCCCTTTCTATTCATTACAATAATATGTAAAAACATGGTTTGTATCAAGATTTTTCATGTAAACATAAAAAAGATCCTTTTAGAATATTAATCCACACCATTCAGTCAGCCATGGACAATTCTTATGCATGAAAATTCCAAGTTTAGGATTTAGAGTGAAAATCATGAGTTTTCTAGCTTTCCGGTGTTTTCTGATCATTATAGTAATATGTAAACACATTATTTAAATCATTATTTTCAATATAAACATAACAAATATCAATTTAGAATATAAATCCATACAATTTGGCAGCCCTTAGGGTTTATACACATGAGAATTTTCAAATTTTAAGTTCTAGGATGAAAACCATGAATTTTCTTATTTTCTAAAACTTTTCGGTCATTAGAATAATATGTAGAAATATGATTTAATTCAATATTTTTCATCTAAACACATCAAAAATCAATTTAGAATACAATAATGTAGAAATTGCCTCCCCCCCTCCCTATTGAGTTTATGCAAGAAAATTCTAACTTTAAGTTTTGGGATTCACCTTTGGAGGATTCGCATAGAGAGGTAGGTGTTTTCAGTAGAAAAATTAATTTCTCTCTCAAGAAATCACCTAGGCTGAATTTAATAAATAAAAATTAACAAATAATTAATTCAAAATAATTTTCCCATGGTTAGTTTCATAAAAATAAAATAGCAAATTGAAAGGAGAGAAAAAACTTACGAATCGGTCTCGAAATCGCAAAGTTTGATGGTATTTTGTGAATTTCGGTAGAGAAAATAATTTTGAGAGAATTTTTCTGCCAAAATAATGAAATAATAGAATAGTAGCTTTTGGAATGAAGGGCTAGCCGAAATTCCCTTTAAATATTTAAGGTTTTGGACAATTTCTAAGTTTATCCTTAATGAGCTAGGTTATGAGTGTTTTGGTGTAGTGGGCTTTTTGGTATTTGGGCTTTTTATTTATTTTTAGGGATGATTATAGGTAATTAAAAATAAAATATTTTTCTTATTATTTTCATTAAAATCCTCCCCCAAAAATATTTATTTAAAAATTATTTTAAAAATACTTATAAAATTATTTATGCTTAAAAATACCTTTTTGTATGAAAATTTATTTTATGTAAAATAAATTATTTTATGCTAATGCACTTTATATAATTATTTATTTCACAATGATAATAAATATTAGGCATACTAAAATTAATTTAACATGCTATACATTTATAAATCACATCATATATGAATTTTCCTATAAGCACATATTTTGACACAATAATCCTAAATTCAAGCAATTTGTCACGAAAACGAAGGAATATTGGGCGCAAATTAAGCGGAAGCAACATGGTAGGTGAAATTTTAAACAATTTAAAATTTCACTTACACCCAAATGGGTCCAATAAACATTCATCCAACCATCTAATTAATGTGTAAAACACATAAAAAGAAAGAAGATGAAGTGGTAATCATATTACCTCTTGAAGTGTATGAAATACAATCTTCTTTCCTTTCCAAAAGCTCTCCAAATGTAGAGCCTCTAGATTGTCCACACCAAGCTCCACCTCCAAGGCTCACTTAGATTTGTTTAGATGTTCTTGATTCTCTCTCTTGGTAGCCCAAATGAATACAAGATCTTCTAAAACAAATCCTTCGTGATTTGATTTCTTCTAATTACTAGAGATGTTTCTTTTCAATAAAAGAAACCTTTGTTCTTTCACAAAGAACACAGAACAAGAAAATTGAAGAATAGTTCTTCTCTTTCTTTTCTCTCAATATTTAGTTCCTAAGGTTTCTCTCTTGATTAAGATGTGCTTCAAAACTTAGCAAATTAAACAACATCATTTTATTTTTATAGCCAACAATTATGTTGAATAATAGGGGACAAATGAGGTATTTTATTTGCTTTTTTACTTTAAGCTTAAATGGAAAAGACCAATTTACCCTTTATGGTTTATGATAACTTCCATTATGCCTTAAGTAGTTAAAAGACTATTTTGACCTTAGTTACCTTTCTCTAACCTCTAAATCCATCACATGGGTTTTGGGGTTGAAGAAAATCTCTAACCCCTTAACTCATCATATGGGCTTTAGGGTTATGGATAATCTTTAACCCCTAAATTACCTCTCTCCATTTCTCAAATGGGCTTAGGCAATTTTGGGTTTAGTCCTAAGCTCAAAATCAATTCTTTTAACTCATCCATAGCTTTAATTAATTTAATCCTTGTCATTTGTATCATATATAAATTAGTATTTAATTAATAAGAAATCATTTTGGATTTAAACTTCAAGACATGCTAGGGTCTTTGTAAATTCAATTACAAGTTCAATCCTTTTACCATTAGTCAATTAATTAAACACTTTAATTAATTATTATGGTAAACCTTTTATCCTTGGAAGGTGAATACTTTTAGGTGTGTGACTTTCTAGGTCCATGTCTAATTAGCAATGGGATCAAGAAAACACTTTTCTTTACTAATGTGAAATCCTTATTGCACCCTTAGTCCCATAAGTCATGAGTGATGTCTAGCATTGCATATTATGACTACCTAATTAGAATGAATATTAGTGTTTTATTACTTATCCATATCATCGACCATTGATCATAATTAATGTATACTAAAATCCCTTCATTACGAAATCCCAATCTTAGCTAGGGTCATGGATTTGTCAAACCCTATATGCTTTGATCATATGTCTATATCTCAATTCTAATTCTTGATAAAATCAATTCCTACTAGAAACCTTTTCTAGTGAATCTTTACTACCTTGGCCAAGGATTTGATTATCAAGAATAATTAGATAGCATTGGATTCCTTCCTTGTTTATTCAAGCTAATGAATTCTCTCTTGGCGATCACTTACATCAATTCATAACTAGTTAGAACTATCACATATCATATACCAATACTTAAATAGCACTAGTATATAAGTAGTAATAAATTCCAACTACCAATGAATGAGATACAGTGTCCCTTAAGTCAAAGGACTATATGTACAATTATGATCTAGATGATGGTTCATTGACTAGCAATAAAACTCCATGCCATCATCATCTAATGTCACAGTTCGATTATTCATCCTATGAATATCCACATGTTTATATCGATGACATTTGTCAAATAGTATGATGCTCACTGTCTCTATAATCATAAGTATCACATACTAATTATACATTATAAACAGAGGTGATGGTCTTCTGGAATTAATGATGCCTAGTCATTAATCCTATGACCATGAACATTTTAAAGTATTTGTTTAAGAGCTATCTGCCATCCATATTCTCAACACTTGAGAATAGATCCTCTTTTGAAAAAATACTTATGGGCTACAAATATACATTTAATACAATGGAACAATTTCATTTATAAACATATATTTTATTGCCATTAGGGATAATGTTTTACATTTACATAACATATACATTGCTCTAGGGCATACCCTCTAACAGAAAACTCCTAGGGTAGATGTGGGTTGTTACATTAATGTATTGTAAACTAATTTTTGTTATGATTACATGAAAAATATTAGTTTAAATCACGCGTTTATATATTACTGTAATGATCGAAAAGTATGGAAAGCAAGAAAATCCATGGTTTTCCATGGTGTGTGCATTCAACCTACCTTGGGATTTTTATCCCAAAGCCTATAATTTTTGTATGATATATTTTAATGATTTTTGACATATGTATATGGATGATACATTATTTAATTGCATGATGGTTGAAGGAGTAACTCTAGAGAAAGCCTAAAGAGGTTCACCTACACTAAGGTTTTCAAACTGTAACTACCATGTTTGATTAAATGTGTATATGATTAAGTGACATGTGAATTAGGTTTTATGATGTGTTAATTATAAATTAGTGATCTTAAATTGACTATGAGAATGATTGTATGAATCGGTCAAAGGAGATAAGTAGGACTCTTTCAAGACTTGTTAAATTGATGTATATGAAAAGTATTAAGTGTGACCAGTTGGAAATGACATTGAATTGATATCAAGATAATGATTTATTCTATTTGGCTTTAGAAAATTCTTAGTATAAGTTATTATATGATTTCATATGAGCCTAAGAAGACAAAGTATGCAAGACTTAAAAGTCAACATTTTATATGCAAGTGATAAGTGCACTTCTAAATGCAACTCCAAGTATATGAGAATGATATATGCGCATAGAGTAGTTATAGGATTGGATAACACAAGGTAAGCAAATGCTAAGTATTGAATTGTAATATATGTTAGAGCTTAAGGAGTATTAGAAGTTCAAGGGGTGTAAGCATTAGGAGCTAAGGAACCACAAGGTGAGTAAATATTATGTTCATGTTACAAGTACAAGTTATCATAATATGTGAACCTTTGAGATTTTTGAAACCCAAGTTCCTTTCTATTTTCAATCATAACTATATGATTTCTTTATTAAGCTTAGACACTAAAGGAGAATTGGTCTAAAACTACTATTGTTTATTCAATGATAAGAAAGTACTTTTGTGATTGTTGCCTTATCTTATATTCTTTCTAGAACCACATATTTATTTATCTTTTATTCAATAAGCTAAACTGCTATTGTTATTGTGTTACATGTTATTGTCTTCTTCAATGCTATTGTTATAAGTGATTGCCATTATCTCTAGCTTTGGTAACCATGAACCTTTTATGCATAAATCCTCGTGCTAATGCAGGAAATCATTCGAATCTGTGCACATAGTCTTAACTTGATGTATAGGGGTAGTGAATCCACCTCAGCTAGAAGGGGTGGTTCTAGCTGTAGAGCCTAATCGGTTTCACATTTCTTTACAAGTTACAAGTTGGGAGTTGGAATTCGGTATGATGCCATCTCTCCTTTGAGTGAATAAGGTGATATCCATCACTCTACAAGTTATAAGTTACAAGTTTGATTTCTGTGAACCTTGCTAAATTGCAAACCATGAATTTATGAATTATAAACCCTTATAAAAGGATATGTGTTAGGGATATGTGTTATTATTCAAGTTGTATTGTTTACTCATCGAGATCATCTATCTCACCTTTTTTCCTTGTGTGGTTTTAGATAAGCATTATAAGGAGGTAAGGTGATAGCTCAAGCAAATCTACACCACTTGGGGGATTTCCTTATTTAAGTCTATTGTCATACTATGATATGAAGAGTCCTTCTTAGATGCTTTAGGATTTTTATTTTTAGAATATTATTAATTTGATATTTTATTTGGAGTCTTAAATGTTCTTTTCTTATGGATTGTATTTAAAGTATTTTAAAATTATTCATTTGCTAGTTAAAGTTTTCTTTATTATTGGATATTTAATTTAATGCATAAGGTTTTTGTACGATCCTGGGCAGTGTTTATATATGCATGAGTGGGTTCTATGGGTGTGGGTAATCTTATATCTCCCTATATTCTAGGACCATCATATCTCTGAAATTGGGATGTGACAAAGTTAGTATCAGAGCTGTAGTTTTAAGTCTACTTTAGACTTGTCTATTTATTTAGTTGATTAATTACAATCCTAAAGCATAGAAATTTTATTTTCATGTCAATTGCAGTCTATCACTAGTATAGTTCTACAAAATCCTAAGAAGCTATAGTACTGTAACAACCCACACCCTCCCTAGAAATTTTCGTGAGAAATTGCTTGATTTAGAACTATTAAGGTTAAGTGTGTGCTTGTGTGAAAATTTATGATCTAAGTGATTGATGAATATGAGGCATAGTAAATTAATTTTAATATGCATAATATGAGTTGCTATTGTGAAATAAATGATTTACATGGAGTGCATTTGCATAGAAGAATTTATTTTAAATAAAATGAATTTTCATGCATAAGACAATTTTTAAGCATAAAATAATTTTATGAGTATTTTTAAAATATTTTAAAATAAATAATTTTGGGGGAAATATTACAGAAATAATAAGAAAAATATTCTTTTTATTTTAATTTTTATTTAGCCCAAAAATTTAAATAAAAGCCCAAATACCCAAAAGCCTATTACACAAAAATCCTCATAACCTAGTTCATTAAGGGTATTAGTGAAAATTTCACCAAAACCCTAATATATAATTTAAATTTCTGCCAAACCAATGTTCCAGCAGCCATTCTCTTATTCTTTCTATATCCTAGCAAACAAATCCTCACAAAATATTTATCTCTACTGAAATTAAGAAAAAACACCTTTCCATTTTGCGATTTCTGGACCGTAATCGTAAGTTTTTCTTCTCTTTCGATTTCTAAACTAATTTCTATAAAATAAATTATGGGAAAATTATTTTGAACTGGTTGATTACTAATTTTTATAGATTTAATTATGTTTGGGTGAGTTTTTGGAAGAGAAAATCTATTTTCTACTGAAAACAGGATTCTTTCCGTGAGATTTCTCCAAAGGTGAATTCTATAACTTAAAATCACAATTTTTTTGCATAAACATCATAAGGGGGGGGGGGGGGGGGGGGGGGGGGGGGGCATTTGTGTATGGTTGTGTTCTAAACTAATTTTTGATTTTTTTTGATGGAAAATATTGGATTAAATAATATTTTTGCATATTTCTGTGATGACCGAAAAATTTTGAAAAACAAAGGAGTTCAAAGCTTTTGTGTTAGAACTTGGAAGTTAGAAAATTTTATTCTTGAATGGACATATGGCTACTGATTTGTATGAGGAAGTGCTCTAGTATGATGTTTGTTTTGTTTAGATGAAAAATAATGATTTGAATCATGCGTCTGTTTAATGCTGAAATGAATGAAAAGCGCGGAAAGCACGAAAACTCATGATTTTTCACCTAAGCCTTTAAACTTGGAATTTTTTTGTATAAATACTTTCAATGGCTGCCAAATCATGTATGGATGTGTTCTAAACTAATATTTTCTATGATTGAATGAAAAATAATAGTTTAAATAACATGTTTACATATTTCTGAAATGATCGGAAAATACTGAAAACAAGAAAACTCATGGTTTTGTGTTCAATAATTCAAAAGTTGAATTTTTATGTATAAACAACACCAAGTGTGGTCGATTCATATGGATTTAAATTCTAAAATGATTTTTGTTGTGTTTACATGAAAAATCTTGGTTCAAACTATGTTTTTACTTATTTTTGAAATAGACGGAAAGTGAAAAAAGAAGAAGAATTTAGTTTCTACCTTGGTAATGCATTTGGCCTATATAAACATTTTTGTTCCAATGCTTATAATTTTTATGTGATGTGTTTTGATGATTATTGACATGTATATATGCATAATAAATGATAAAATTGCATGTTAGTTGAAGGTATGATCCTAGATAAGCTTAAATGCATTATGGTATATTTAAGGTATATTTAAGGTATCTTAACCTTATATTGTGATTAGAATACAAATGCGATTAGGAAATATGAAACTAAATGTTATGATGACTTGATAATAAATACATGGTTTTGAGTTGACAAAGTGACAATTGAATAAAAAGGATCATAAGAGTTGAGCATGACATTTGAAAGGTTAATGATTAAGTTGACATGTATGGAAGTGTAGAGTGTATTAAGGTGATTGCTTAAGTGAAATGATATTGAGGTAATAATATTGTGATGACCTTAAAAAGGTATTAATGTGATTGTGATGTGATATCAAGAGAGCCTATAAGGCCTAAGTATGCAAGACTTTTAAATTCAACGTATTATGTGCAAGTGACGAGTACACCTATGTGTAGACTCTAAGTGTATGTGTATGCTATATGTGCATGGGGTAGTTATGGGATAGGGGCATTATGAGTAAATAAATACTAAGTATTAACTCAAATATTATGTTAGAGTTTAAGGAGCTTTAGAAATGCAAAGGGACTACGTATACTAGGAGCAAAGGAACCCCAAGGTGAGTAAACAGTATGTTCGTGTTACAAGTGTGAGTAAACACTATGTTCATGTTACAAGTGTGAGTGAACATTGTATTCACTCTACAAGTGCAAGTAACATTTTTTTATGTTACAAATATGTGATATCATGCTAAGTGAGCCTTGTGATCTTTGAAACCCAAGTTCTTTCTATTCTAAATATTATTATATGATTTCTTTGACAAGCTTGGGTTGCCAAGGGACATTTGGTCCAAAACTATGTTGTTTATCCAATGAGAACTTCTTGTGATTAACACCCTAACTTATATTCTTTCTGGAACTACACTATCATTGTATTTTTTGTTTGAAAGCTAAATGACTATTGTTATTGGAATACATGTTATTATTTCTTTATATGATATTGTTAATTGCGATTACCATTAGCTCTAGCTATGGTACCTTTTACCCTTTATGCAAAATCCTCATGCTGATGCGGGTAATCATTGGAACTTGTGCACATCGTCTTAACCCAATGGATAGGAGTAGTGTATCCACCTCAGCTAGAAGGGGCGATTCTAGCCATAGAGCCTAATCAGCTTCATGCCTTATAAGTGATAGGAGTTGGAATTTGGTATAAGGCCACCTCTCCTTAAGTGTTCGAGTGATAGAGCAATAGCCTTCACTCATCATAAGTGATAAGTGTGATTTCTGCAAACTTGCCAACTTGAACCCTTGCTAAATTGCAACCTAATTCATGACTATAAATCATGAACTAAAGTGTACAAGTTATGTGTTTCCTTTTCAAAGGAATATGTGATATGTATGTGCCTTATCATTTACTCATTGAGATCATTTATCTCACCCTTTTTTCGTTGTGTGGTTCCAGGTGAGCAAATGTGAGGAGGCAATGTGATGGCTCAAACATCCTACTTCACTTGGGGAATTCCTTATCCAAGTTATCAATAACACTATTTTATGAAGTCTTGTCATTAGATGCTCTGGGAATATTGATTTATACTTATTGATATATATTATTTTCCTCATGGATTTTATATGTAATGATTTATTTTAGACTTTCGCATATTTAAGATATTCATCTAAATGTTTTGAATGAGTTATCGTAAGAGGTTTGGTAAGATCTTAGGCATGATCTATTTATATGTATGTGAGTTTTACGGGCGTGGGTGACCTTATGTCTCCCCATGTTCTAGGACCATCATATCTCTAAGGTTGGGATGTGACAAAGGTGGTATTAGAGCCATAGTTTTAAAAGTCTAGTTTAGGCTTGTTTTATATGAGTTGCTTAAGTAAAATCCTAGAGCGTAGGAACATTTCCTGTCATGTCACTTACAGTCTATCATTAGTATAGTTCTGTGAAATCCTAGTAGATTTTAGTAATCCTTATTATTGTTTGCTTGCCTTACGATTCTTCTGACAGATGACTAAGAAGATTACGCCTGCTCGAGGACCATGACCTAGAGCACCCTGTGTGACCTGTAAGAGGACTTGGCTAGAGATGTTTGAGAAAGTCATAACTCTGATTCGCCCCACGAAAGAGGAGATCCCTGATGAAGAGGAGGACCTTGAGGAGCGCTTAAATCCTGATTGGGTTTATGGTAAGATCCAAAAATTAGAGGATAACTATTCATACTTGAAGGAGGAAAACCGATGTCTTAAGGTTATGATTCATGCACTAAGAGAGGATATGAAGTAACTCAGGTCAGGGATTGTTAAGAATAGAGGAGATTACTCACCAGTGAGATCTGCATCTTCAACTAATCGCCATCAAGATAGAGATCTTCTTTGTTACCGATGTGGTAGCAGTGGCCATGTTGCTCTTGATTGCTTTGGAGGTGGACACGATAACTAGGTCGAGTAGATATGATGATCGATGTAATGGCATAGCAATTTATATGATACGAATGATTTTCCTTGATTTCTTAGTTACGTAGTATGAGATGATTTCTTTCATTATTATGATATGGTATGATATCATGAGATATATGCTACTTGATTATGATATGTGATATGTGCAAAACTATATGATATGCGATTCATACATAACATGTGCTTAGTGGTAAATGCATGAAAATGTGTGGTAGCATAAGGAGGGATTAAATGGGTTAGGATAGGGCGATAGTACTAAATTCCCTTATTATAATAGACAGAATGCTCACAAGAAGAAGGTTCGCACAGTTGCCCAGTCTGTTAGGGCTAATGACGATGTTATATCGGACACCACATCAAATGCTGCCTTTACACCTATACGGTTAAAAGAAAGATCTAACTCGAGGGCACCGACTATGGGCTTTAATGAGCGAGCATCTTTGCAAGAAGTGCACGCCAAAAGCTCAAAGGCGAGAAGCACCACCAACTCAAGAAAGGAATGGAGTTACGCCACCTGCGGTAGTGACACCTGGTTGGAGAGAGAGGAAATGGTTACCTGACGAGAGAATGACCGTAGTGGAGTTTAAGAAGCTGCAACCGCCTAACTTTTGTGGTGAGGAAGGAGATGACCCTTATGAATTTTTGGATGAGATGGATAAGCTAGTCCGTCATTTATCTTGCTCAGATGCTCATGTGATCTAGTTGGTAGGACTCTAACTCGAGAAAGAAGCTTGGTACAGGTATGAGAGAAGCATTGAAGAATGACTTTATGGGGTAGAGCTACCTACATGGGCAGAGTTTAAGTAAGAAGTAATGGATCAGTTCTTGCCAGAAGGAGAAAGGCAAGATAGGGCATTGTAGTTTGAGCAACTGAAGCAAAGGCTAGGAATGTCTGTGTCAGATTATGCTAAGGAGTTTAATCGACTTAGTCGATTCGCTGTCAACATCGTTCCTACTGAAGCAAGTCGCATCAATCATTTCCTTAGAGGATCACACTTCTATTCAATTCGTTAGCAGCAACAGAGTTTCCAACCTTAGCCAAGTTTGTAGACAAGGCCAAGGTCATAGAGAAAAGATACAAGGCGGAGAGAGCCGAACGAGCTGAACGAGACCAGAAGGGAAGACATAAGAACAAAAGTCATAAGGAACAACATGGAAATGGAGGAGAACCAAGGAAGGAATTTTCATCATTTAGACCACAGAATAATCAAATTACGCGGGAAATTCCCACTTGTCGCAGATGTGGAAAGAAACATCCTGGAATATGCCGGAGAGATACTGGTGCTTGCCTTAAGTGTGGGCAAATGGGGCACTTCATAAAGGATTGCCCTCAGATGAGGAGTCAATGGAATGGGAACACAGTTCGACCATAATCTAGGCCATTCCAAACGCAAGGATAAGGAGTCAAGGACAAAGGACCAGAGGTTGGGAATGCACCGATGACAGAGAAAAAGGGTAAGGGTCGAGTCTTCGCTTTAAATCTGCAAGAGGCTCACGATTTGCACACAGCCATCACAAGTATCATCCCCATCCAAAGATCTAGCGCAAAATGCTTAATTGATTCTAGTGCTACCCATTCTTTTGTGTCACCTTGTTTCGCTAAATACCTGGGTATAGATAAGGAATTGATGAGTGAACTGTTAGTAATATCAACTCCTTTAGGGGAAGTGATGGAAGTAAAGTATAAGTATAAAGGCTGTGATGTATACATTAATGGACAAACACTTCCGGTAGTATTGCTAGAATTGGACGTGCTAGAATTTGATGTGATATTAGGGATGGACTGGTTGTATGAGCATGGAGCTCGTATCGACTGTAGAAAGAAACTTATCGAGTTTCAAAATAGAGATGGGAAGGAGTTTGTATACCAAGGAGATAGGAATGAGAATCCTCTAAACTTGATATCGGCCTTAGGAGCGAGACGGATGATAACGAAAGGATGCCAAGCATACCTAGCCCATATAATCGACACTGACAAGGAAGCTACCATTCGAGACAAGAGCATTCCAGTGGTGGATGAGTTCATGGATTTTTTCCAGAAGATTTACCTGGATTACCCCCTGATCATTAGATCGAGTTCAACATTGAACTGCTACCTAGTATGCAATCAATATCAATATCGCCATATTGTATGGCACCAGTGGAACTAAAGGAGTTAAAGACGCAATTGCATGATCTGCTTAATAAGGGCTTCATTCGACCAAGTAGTTCGCCATGGGGCGCTCCAGTGTTGTTTATGAAGAAGAAAGATGGCTCGTTCCGAATGTACATTGACTATCGTTAACTTCACTGTGAAAAATAGACACCCATTGCCAAGGATCGATGATCTTTTTGATCAGTTGCAAGGAGCTGGTCACTTCTCCAAAATCGACTTAAGGTCTAGCTATCATCAACTAAAGATCTGAGGAGAAGATATCTGCAAGAATGCCTTCCGTACTAGATATGGACACGACGAGTTCATGATTTTTCCATTCAGATTGATGAATGCTCCTGTTGCTTTCATAGACTTGATGAATCGAGTATTCAAGCCATTCCTTGACAAATTCATGATCGTATTCATTGACGACATCCTGATTTACTCAAAGAATAAAGAAGAACATGAAGAATATTTGAGGATCATGCTTTAAACATTATGTGATCACCAACTCTACGCTAAGTTATCCAAATGTGAGTTTTGGATGGAGTCTGTCAACTTTCTTGGACATGTAGTAAGTAGGGAAGGGATTCAAGTTGATCTTAAGAATGTTGAAGTGGTAGCAAATTGGCCAAGGCCCACAATAGTTTCAAAAGTATGAAGTTTCTTAGGTATAGCAGGATATTATCGTAAATTTGTACAAGACTTTTCTAAGATAGCAGCTCCATTGACCAAGTTGAGGAGAAAGCAGGTTAAGTTCAATTGGGGAGAGTCCTGTGAAAAGAGTTTTTAGAAGCTTAAAGAGTGTTTGGTATCGGCTCCAGTTTTGACATTACCAGAAGGAGAAGAAGGGTTTACTGTCTATTACGACACTTTGAGAGTAGGACTTGGGTGTGTTTTAATGCAAAATGGTAAAGTCATCGCCTGTACATCACGACAGCTAAAGAGACATGAAGTGAATTACCTTACTCATGATTTGGAATTAGCCGCAGTAGTGTCCGCTCTAAAGATCTGGAGACATTACATGTATGGGATGAAGTGTGAGATCTACATGGATCATAAGAGTCTTCAGTACATCTTGAGCCAAAGAGACCTCAACCTGAGACAAAGCAGATGGATTAAACTGTTGAAGGATTATGACTGTCGGATTCTATATTATCCCAGAAAGGCGAATGTAGTGGCAGATGCCTTGAGTCGAAAGTCGATGGGAAGCCTAGCCCATGTGGATGTGAGAAAGAGGCCGATCATAAAGGAACTAAAGGAATTGTTTAATCAAGGATTGAAACTGGAGATTGGAGGATCAAGAGTTTTATTGGCTCATTTCCAAGTAAGGTCTAAGTTAATGGAAGAGATAAGGGATTCATAAGATAGGGACCCACACATGATGAAGTTGAAGGATGAGACGAGAGAAGGAAAGAACTCTGAGTTTGAAGTGGTCAATGGAATTTTAAAGTGCAAGAATAGAGTATGCATGCCTAATGTGGATGGATTAAAGGAAAGGATATTGAAGGAGGCACATTAGACACCTTATTGTGCTCATCTTGGAACTACCAAGATGTACCATGATGTGAAAGCTAGCTATTGGTGGCCTGGATTGAAGAAAGATGTGGCTAAGTTTGTAGCATCCTGCCTAACTTGCCAGCAAGTCAAGTATGAATATCAGCGACCCTCAGGATTGCTACAAGAAATTTGACTACCTAAATGGAAGTGGGAATGCATCACTATAGACTTCATTGTTGGCTTGCCTAGAACCTCCAAAGGACTTGACTCTATATGGGTCATAGTTGATAGATTGACAAAGTCTGCTCATTTCCTAGGAGTTAAGACCACATATTCTGCAGCTCAATATGTGCAGTTGTATATAGATGAGATTGTGAAACTACATGGAGTGCCAATTTCTATCATCTCAGATCGAGGAACTCAATTCACCTTAAGATTTTGGTAGAAGTTGCAAGAAGTGTTAGGAACACAACTAGATTTTAGTACTGCATTTCACCCTCAAATGGACAGCCAGTTTGAAAGAACAATTCAGACACTCAAGGACATGCTAAGGATGTGTGTCTTAGACTTTGGCAATAGCTGGGATAAGTATTTACCCTTGATTGAATTCGCCTACAACAATAGCTATCATTCGTCCATTGGCATGGCGCCATATGAAGCATCGTATGGGAGAAGATGTCGTTCTCTGATTTTTGGATTGAACCTGGAGACAAGCATATAGAAATGCCTAAATTGCTTAAGAAGACTATCAAGAAAGTACCCTTAATTCAAGATCGGTTGAAGACGACATTCAATCGGCAAAAGAGTTATGCAGACCCTAAGCGAAAAGAAGTCTAATTCGCCATGGGAGATCACGTGTTCGTAAAGGTCTCTCCAATAAAAGGAGTTATGAGATTTGGCAAGAAAGGGAAATTATCACCCCATTTCATTGGTCCTTTCGAAATTATGGATAAGGTTGGAGAAGTGTCTTATAGACTTGCCCTACCTTCAACTTTGGCACATATGCACCCAGTGTTCCATATCTCAATGCTAAGGAAATATGTATCAGATCCATTGCATGTTCTTTTACCCCCAGACATTACATTAGATGAACAACTATCCTATGAGGAGTCACTGATAGCTATAGTGGATCAACAAGTAAAGAAGCTAAGAAATAAGGAGATACCCATGATTAAGGTTTAGTGGCGAAATAATGGGATAGATGAGTGCACTTGGGAAGTAGAGGAAGAGATGCGACAGAAGCATCCTTAGCTTTTCAAGATAAACTAGGTAAGGATTTAAATTCAAGTATGAATTTCTTTTAAGGGGGGGAGAATGTAACAACCCACACCCACCCTAGGAATTTTCGTGAGAAATTGCTTGATTTAGAACTATTAAGGTTAAGTGTGTGCTTCTGTGAAAATTTATGATCTAAGTGATTGATGAGTATGTGGCATATTAAATTAATTTTAATATGCATAATATTAGTTGCTATTGTGAAATAAATGACTTACATGAAGTGTATTTGCATAGAAGAATTTATTTTAAATAAAATGAATTTTCATGCATGAGACAATTTTTAAGCATAAAATAATTTTATGAGTATTTTCAAAATATTTTAAAATAAATATTTTTGGGGGAAATGTTATGAAAATAATAAGAAAAATATTCTTTTTATTTTAATTTTTATTCAGCTAGAAAATTTAAATAAAAGGCCAAATACCCAAAAGCCCCTTGCACAAAAATCCTCATAACCTAGTTCATTAAGGGTATTAGTGGAAATTTCACCCAAACCCTAATATATAATCTAAATTTTGGCCAAACCAAAGTTCTAGCAGCCATTCTCTTATTCCTTCTGTATCTTGGCAAAAAAATCCTCTCAAAATATTTCTCTCTACTGAAATTAAGAAAAATAATTTTCTGTTTCGCGATTTATTGACCGTAATCATAAGTTTTTCTTCTCTTTCGATTTCTAAACTGATTTCTATAAAATAAATTATGGGAAAAATATTTTGAACTGGTTGACTATTGATTTTTACATAATTTAATTCTATTTGGGTGAGTTTTTAGGAGAGAAAATCTATTTTCTACTGAAAACACGATTCTTTCTGCGAGATTTTTCCAAAGGTGAATTCTATAACTTAAAATCACAATTTTTATGCATAAACATCATAGGGGGGGGGGGGGGGGGGGGCAATTTGTGTATGGTTGTGTTCTAAACTAATTTTTGATTTGTTTTGATAGAAAATATTGGATTAAATAATATTTCTGCATATTTCTGTGATAACCGAAAAGTTTCAAAAAACAAAGGAGTTCAAAGCTTTTTTGTTAGAACTTGGAAGTTAGAAAATTTTTTTCTTGAATGGACATATGGCTACCAATTTGTATGAAGTGCTCTAGTATGATGTTTGTTTTGTTTAGATAAAAAATAATAATTTGAATCATGTGTCTATTTATCGCTGAAATAAACGAAAAGCGCGAAAAGTGCGAAAACTCATGATTTTTCACCTAAGTCTTTAAACTTAGAATTTTTTTGTATAAATACTTTCAATGGCTGCCAAATTATGTATGGATGTGTTTTAAACTGATATTTTCTATGATTGAATGAAAAATAATAGTTTAAACAACTTGTTTACATATTTCTGAAATGACCGAAAAATACCGAAAACAAGAAAACTCATGGTTTTGTGCTCAATAATTCAAAAGTTGAATTTTTATGCATAAACAACACCAAGTTTGCTGATTCATATGGATTTAAATTCTAAAATGATTTTTGTTGTGTTTACATGAAAAATCTTAGTTCAAACTATGTTTTTACATATTTCTGAAATAGACGGAAAGTGCGAAAAGAAGAAGAATTTAGTTTTTACCTTGGTGATGCATTTGGCCTATATAAACATTTTTGTTCCAATGCTTATAATTTTTATGTGATGTGTTTTGATGATTATTGACATGTATATATGCATAAGAAATGATAAAATTGCATGTTAGTTGAAGGTATGATCCTAGATAAGCTTAAATGCATTATAGTATACTTAAGGTATATTTAAGGTATCTTAACCTTATATTGTGATTAGAATACAAATGTGATTGGGAAATATGGAACTAGATATTATGATGACTTGATAATAAATACATGGTTTTGAGTTGATGAAGTGACAATTGAATAAAAAGGATCATAAGAGTTGAGCATGACACTTGAAAGGTTAATGATTAAGTTGACATGTATGGAAGTATAGAGTGTATTATGATGATTGCTTAAGTGAAATGATATTGAGGTAATAAATATTGCGATGACCTTAAAAAGGTATTAATCAGATTGTGATGTGATATCAAGAGAGCCTATAAGGCCTAAGTATGTAAGACTTTTAAAGTCAACGTATTATGTGCAAGTGATAAGTACACCTATATGTGGACTCTAAGTGTATGTGTATGCTATATGTGCATGGGGTAGTTATGGGATAGAAGCATCATGAGTAAATAAATACTAAGTATTAACTCAAATATTATGTTAAAGTTTGAGGAGCTTTAGAATTGCAAAGGGACTACGTATACTAGGGGCAAAGGAACCCCAAGGTGAGTAAATACTATGTTCATGTTACAAGTGTGAGTAAACACTATGTTCATGTTATAAGTGTGAGTAAACATTGTATTCATTCTACAAGTGCAAGTAACATTTTGTTATGTTACAAATATGTGATATCATGCTAAGTGAGCCTTGTGATCTTTGAAACCTAAGTTCTTTCTATTCTAAATATTATTATATGATTTCTTTGACAAGCTTGGGTTGCCAAGGGACATTTGGTCCAAAACTATTTTGTTTATCTAATGAGAACTTTTTGTGATTAGCACCCTAACTTATATTCTTTTTGGAACTACACTATCATTGTATCTCTTATTTGAAAGGTAAACCACTATTATTATTGGAATACATGTTATTGTTGCCTTATGTAATATTGTCAATTGCGATTACCATTAGCTCTAGCTATGGTACCTTTTACCCTTTATACATAATCCTTGTGCTGATGTGGGTAATCATCAGAACCTGTGCATATAGTCTTAACTTGTTAGATAGGGGTAGTGTATCCACCTTAGCTAGAAAGGACAGTTCCAGCCATGGAGCCTGATTAGCTTCATGCCTTATAAGTGATAGGAGTTGGAATTTGGTATAAGTCCACATCTCCTTAAGTGTTCGAGTGATAGAGCAATAGCCTTCACTCATCATAAGTGATAAGTGTTATTTCTCCAAACTTGCCAACTTGTGCAACCTGATTCATGAACTATAAATCATGAACTAAAGTGTATAAGTTATGTCTTTCCTTTTCAAAGGAATATGTGATATGTATGTGCCTTATCATTTACTCATTGAGATCATTTATCTCACCCTTTTTTCCTTGTGTGGTTTTAGGTGAGCAAATGTGAGGAGGCAAGGTGATGGCTCAAGCATCCTACTTCGCTTGGGGAATTCCTTGTCCAAGTTATCAACAACACTATTTTATGAAGTCTTGTCATTAGATGCTCTAGGAATGTTGATTTATACTTATTGATATATATTATTTTCCTCATGGATTTTATATGTAATGATTTATTTTAGACTTTTGCAAATTTAAGGTATTCATCTAAATGTTTTCAATGAGTTATCATAAGAGGTTTGGTAAGATCCTATGCGTGATCTATTTATATGTATGTGGGTTCTATGGGCGTGGGTGACCTTATGTCTCCCTATGTTATAGGATTGTCATATCTCTAAGGTTGGGATGTGATAAGTACTCCTTGTTATTGCTCTGTGTGCTTTATGTTTCTTTTATCAGATGTCCAAGAAGAGTACCCCTACTAAAGGACCTCGACCTAGAGCACCTCGAGTGGTGTGTAAGAGGACATGGCGAGAGATGTTCAAGAAGGTCATACTTGTGATCCATTGCAAGGAAGAGAAGATTCCTAAGGAGGAGGATCCCGAGGAGTGTCTAGACTACGATTAGGTTTATAGTAAGATTCAAAAATTGGAGGGAGACTGCTCAGACTTGATGAAGGAAAATCAACATCTTAGGTCCCTAGTTCATGCTTTGAGGGAGGATGCAAAGTAGCTTAAAATTGAAAATGTTAAGCAGATGGGAGATCATGCACCTAGGGATTCTTTCCACTGACCATCTAGGACTCTGTCTTCGACGGGTCGCATACCAGATAGAGACTTCCTTTGTTATCGTTGTGGGGGCATTGGTCACTTTTCTCTTAATTACCCTCTTATTGATTATTTGCCTACTCGACCCTGAAAGTTACTTGATGTTCATCTTGATAAGGGGCATAGTTGAAACTCGAGTTGATAGTTGGTAACTATTGGCCTAGTGGCATAGGATTTATATGACATGAATGATACTATTTAACTATTTATCTACTTAGTATGGATTGATTTCTTTTATTGCCTATGAGATGATTAACTTTTATATGATAGGGGAGTCCTCTATGCCATAAAGTTATGTGTTATATGATTATGGTACATGAAATATGCCATGATATGCTATATATATGATACTATATGATGTGTGCTTATGATAAATGCGTGGTAGGAATGGTATTGTGATAGTGGGGTTATGTGGGTTAAAAGGGAATTAGCACTAAATTCCTTATCATTATAGCATAATGCCTCCCAAGAAGAAGGTCCACATAGTTGCCTAACCTGTTAGGGCTAGTAAGGGCTAGAAGAAGGTCCACATAGTTGCCTCTGCACTAGTGAGATCAGTGGAAAGGTCTAATTTAAGCGTCACAACCATAGGCTTTAGTGAGCAAGCCTCTTCATAAGAGGTGCAAGCTATGCACAAGATGAGAGACTTGCGTAAAGAATTGGATGAGTTGAGAGCTCAAAGGTAGGAAGTGCCGCTAATATATGAAAAGAATGGAGTTCTGCCTCCTACGATAGTGGCCTCACATGGAGGGAAAGAAAGCAACTACCTAATGAGGGAATGACTATCTTAGAATTCAAGAAGCTACAACCACCTACTTTTTATGCTGAGGAGGGTGATGACCCTCATGAATTTTTGGATGAGATGGACAAGCTAGTTTATCGACTATCATGCTCTGATGCTTAAATGATTGAGTTGGCAGGACTCCAACATAAAAATAAGGCTTGGTATTGGTGCGAAAGGAATGTTGAAGAACAACCGTATGGAGCAGACCCACTTACTTGGGTAGAGTTTAAGTAAGAGATGATGGATCAATTCTTACATAAAGGTGAAAGGCAAGATTGAGCACTACAGTTTGAACAATTGAAGCAAAAACCTAGAATGTTAGTGCTAGAGTATGTTAAGGAGTTTAATCGACTTAGCAAGTTTGCTCCCAACATCATTCCTACTCAAGCTAGTTGCATCAACCATTTCTTGAGGGGGTTGGTTACACCCTTGTTCAACTCCTTAGCAGTAATTGAGTTCTCAACCTTAGCCAACTAATAGATAAGGCCAAGATAGTGGAGAAGAGGTATATGGCTGACAGAGCAAAATGAGCAAAATGTGAGCAGAAGGATAGGCATAAGAATAAGGATCATGGAGGTCAATATAGGGGAGGAGGAGGTCCAGGAAAGGAATCATTGCTAACAACTGCAATACATGGAAAGAGTAATGGTCAATCTAAGCAGGGTTTCCCCACTTGTGTCAGTGTGGCAATAAACATCCTAGAGTTTGCTGGAGAGTCTCTAGTGCATGCCTGAAGTGTGGATAAATGGGTCACTTCATCAGAGGCTAAGAACAAGGGACCAGCTATGGGAAGTGCACCAACAATAGACAATAAGGGCAAAGGCTATGTTTTTGCTTTGAATCAGCAAGAGGCCCGTGCTTCGCATACAACCATCATAGGTATCATTCTTATTTAAACTTCTAATGTAAGATGCATGATTGATTCTACTGCTACACATTAATTTTTATCTCCATGTTTTACTAAGAGTTTAGGTAGAAATAAGGAATTAATATTGAACCGCAAGTAGTGTCAACTCCTTTGGGAAAGGTAATGGAACTAAAGTATGTGTTTAAGGACTATGGAATAGACATTAATAGACAGAAACTTCTTATAGAGTTGTTAGAACTTGATGTACTAGAGTTTGATGTGATCATAAGAATGGATTGGCTATATGAGCATAGAGCTTATATTGACTATAGAGAGAAGCAAGTGGAATTTCAAACCAAAGATAGGTAGAAATTTATGTATCAAGAAGATAGGAATGAGAACTCTCTGAGTTTGATATTAGCCTTAGGAGCTATAAGGCTATTGAGGAAAGGGTGTCAAGCATACTTAGCTTGATTGCTTAAACCTTGTCACAAGTGCATGAGTTGATTAAGTAATATAGTAATGAGAGAAAAGTATCATTCAACTAAGGACTAATGACAAATACTAGCTCAAACTTTGACTATTGTCTAGCAGATCAATAGTTGGAGATAACAATTAAAATAAAAGGACTAATTTAACTAAATAAAACTAAACTAAGGAAAATAATGAGAAATTTACAAAGATAATAATGGCAAAGACTACCTAGATATTGAATCCTCCTAGCCCCTATTCGCAATCCATAAATAGTAAACTAATTAAATCAAACATTGAATTGAATTGGCATTCCACAAATTTAGATTGAAACCTCTCTCAAGTGATCTAATCCCTAATCTTTAGGTAGAGTGTATGGAATCTCTTCTTAATACACAATTAAATAGTTCATGCATTAAGAACAAGGAACAAAATACCAAAGGGTTTTGTAGGCCTATCTATAGGACCCCAAGCAACCCTCAATCCTAATAAGTGTTCTATTCATATCAAGCTTTTTGAAGTCAAGAAAATGAAAACAAGCATTCAATCAACATGCATGCTATTGTCAATTAGAATTAACTAAATAAGCATCAAAAGGATAAAACAATTAATGGATAATTTAATGGATGTTAGAACTATTCAATCCGTACAAAAAGATCTAGGGTTCATCGATTATCTAGGTAGAAATGGATTTAGTTCATGCTAAATAAGAAAAATAGAGGAAGTAAAGAAGAAGAAAAGAAGACCAAATAATTCATGATGAATAATCTAAGACTTTTTGCTTCGATCTTCTATTCTAAATTGAAATCTAGTGAATCTTGGGTCTTTACCTTCAATTCCTACTGTAAAACCTCTGAATTTCCTCAAAAAAGTTAGCTCTCTCTGGTAGAATTTTGAATTCCCAAAAATCTATGCAAAAATTGCTTATATACTCTGACAGAATTGTTCCTATGCCCAGCCCCACACCCATGAGCTTGGGCGTAGGAATGTCCTAGATGCTAGCTTTTAGATAGTAGCTTTTCTTTTCACTATATAGGCACTCCTATGCCATGTAAGCTTAGGCATAGGAGAAACTCCTTTCTGCTTCTACCTCATTAAAATGCTCCATCTTTTGCACTAAACTCTATCATTCTTTTGCACTATCATCACATGGCTTGTCAAAACACCAAGTTCCTGAAAAGAACTGAAAGTAACACTAAAACAAAGAAATCAAACTCAATTTTAAACATAAATCATGATAAACAAGGAGGTAAAATATAGCCATTCATGCACTTATCAAACTCCCCCACACTTGAGCGTTTGCTTATCCTGAAGCAAATTAAATCAAAACAAAAAGAATGAAATAAAATCCCTTTACCTCGGGCAATAAAAATCAAATGGTTTATATGGCAATCACTCAGAATCCTCACAGCTTTAAAATCTTTAATCCATTATCGATTCTCAAACATGATAGCCAAACTAGGAAACCTTAATGGCAAACTTTACAAACCTAAAGCTTGTAATCTAAAGTTACAAATGTAAGCAACAAATTCCAAAGCAACAAAAGTTCAAGCAAAGCAGCTAACTAATGATTTTTCTCCTAGGTTCATGATTACCCCCTTTAATTTTCACTTTCTTTTTTTTTTTTTTCAATTGCATTTATCATTCAATTTGTTTTCATTTTTCTTTGTATTTTCAAGGAGCTCAACTTATTTGGACTGTCATTCTAGCCTTTTTACGCGAGTGTAAATAGTTGTGATGTCGACCCCCAGTTACTTAACTACATCAGGGGTTCAAATGGCTACTAGCACTATTTATGATCTTAACTATTTATTGTTTTAAAGGAGTCAAGAACAGTGGAATAGGATTTAATTTTCAAATCTCCTTTGTAATTGCTTTTGAATTTCTCTTTATTTTCAAGGGAAATAATCATACAACCTAAGATATTGCATAATTCTACTACCCAAAACCAAAGTAACAATGGAAAATTTTTTGTGCTAAAAAATGTAACTAAAGTTTCAAACTTTAGGATTTGCAAAATTTGTCAATCCAAAATCCTAATACAGCTACCAAATATGATTCACAGCAATAGATTAAGTCATTTAAATTATGCATCAACCAAGACATTGCCATTCAACCATAATTAAATTATTAACCAAGGAGGGAAAATTTCATGCCATATTGTTATCCAGATTCAATCGACTTGACAATTACAATCAAATAGTCACAAGCCAATCAATAAACCCCTCCCTCACACTTAAGTAATGCATTATTCCCAATGTGTTATTAAAAAATTAAAAAATTAAACCAAAAAATAAATAAAGGAGAAAGAGAGGGAACTACCTTGTCATTGCCATCATGTACAAATTATAGGAATTGTCTATCATAATCCATGCCATGTCAAATATTGCTACAGACTAAGAGAATAAGCTAAAACAGAAGAGAGGATTCACAAAGATAAGAAGAACAAAATAAAGCAAAATAAAAACACAAGAAAGCAAAAGAAATATAGAGTACAGTAATCCAAAATAAAAGAAAATAAAATAAGAAAAAGAAAAAGAAAGAAAAAACTAGTCCTCCATAACATCATCAGCACCACCATCATCATTATCATTGGAGATGTTAACTGGCTCTTGTGGTGGTTGTTGTTGCTGTGGTGGCAGTTGGGATGGTTCAAACCGCTCTGTGCTCCAAAATTCAAGCATAAACTACTAGAGCTGTTTCCTCTGCATCCTCTCAAACTTAAGGGCTGATTGATGCTGCTTCATCAAATCCATCATGTGATATGGTGTGGCTTAGAGTTTATTTTGCTGAACCTCGAGGCAAGCCAGCTTGCTCTCAAACTAACATATCTAGCATTGAAACTCTGTTGGCTTTCTATCACCTCCTCCACCTCACTTATAGTATGGCCCCAATCTTTAAAAGGAGGGTCAAAAAAGTATGGAGGGACAAAGGGCCTAGCTGAAGAAGATGGCACAGCTTCAAAATAAACAGGCGGAGGAGCTAAAGTAGAAGGAATGTCAGCTGTTGGTGGTATAGTAAGATTAGTAGAAATAGAAGGATCTTATAAAGGCAGAAACTTTTTCTTTGGATCCATTCTTATCAGAATGGCCATACCAAGTAGCTTCGGCATGCCATCCAGTGTCATCTATGGAATGGTATCTAAACTCCCAAGTTTTTCACCAACTTGGTCATATACATCTCGCCAAATAACGGTCCGATAGATCACTTCTTAGATTGATTATAGAGAAAATGTACTAGAGTATGAGCAAGATTGCACCTATGATTCTCTGCCATACAAATCAAAAAGAATAGGTCTTGCTTAGTAATTACACCTCCACTGTCTCGGCGAGCCAATATAGTCTTAGAGAGGAGGCTGTGCACAATCTAGAGAGTAAAGGATGTAAAACTTGAAGCTTTAGAAACTCTAGGTTTAAAGCCCTTTGCACAAAGCAAACTATTTCCATATCACCTTCAGCACATTATAATTAGCAAAGTTGACTTCGGAGCCTTGATACACATCGATTGCCAACTCAGCCTCAGTGTACAAACCCATTTTCACTGTAACATCATTGATACTAAGGTGAAAATTCTGACCACCGAGCTTAAATTTGAGTGACAACTTGCTCACTTGAATACACTTCTTGTCAAATTACAAGGTGCAAAAGAACTCTAAGTGGGCTCCCAGAAAGTGAGTTTCAATATCTGAAACAACTGCTTCCAACCCAGCTATCCGACCATTTCCCAAATACCCGCTGCCAGCCTAATCCTCTCTATAAAATCCCAATCTAGTGCTCATGTTAGCTCAAAGTCTTTATTGGCCAACTGCTCAAATCTACCCTTAGCCTCATTGTCGGTGAATTGAATACAAGGATACCCAATGATGAAATTGGTAGTCAGGACTGCTGTAGGTGGTGGTGCTCTAGAACTCTCACCCTTACTCTTTTTAAAGGTAGTTTCCTTAGCCTTTTAGATGGTTGTTTTCTTAGACCTATATATGCAAAACAACAAAAACAAACATCCAAGTTGTCACATCCTAATTTCAGAGACATGATGGTCATAGAACATAGGGAGATATAAGGTTTCCCATGCCCATAGAACCCACTTATACATATATAAGTACTGCCTAGGATTGTACCAACCCATTTTCACTGTAACATCATTGATACTAAGGTGAAAATTCTGACCACGGAGCTTAAATTTGAGTGACAACTTGCTCACTTGAATACACTTCTTGTCAAATTACAAGATGCAAAAGAACTCTAAGTGGGCTCCCGGAAAGTGAGTTTCAATATCTGAAACAACTGCTTCCAACCCAGTTATCCGACCATTTCCCAAATACCTGCTGCCAGCCTAATCCTCTCTATAAAATCCCAATCTAGTGCTCATGTTAGCTCAAAGTCTTTATTGGCCAACTGCTTAAATCTACCCTTAGCCTCATTGTGAGTGAATTGAATACAAGGATACCCAATAATGAAATTGGTAGTCAGGACTGCTATAGGTGGTGGTGCTCTAGAACTCTCACCCTTACTCTTTTTAAAGGTACTTTCCTTAGCCTTTTAGATGGTTGTTTTCTTAGACCTATATCTGCAAAACAACAAAAACAAACATCCAAGGTGTCACATCCTAATTTCAGAGACATGATGGTCATAGAACATAGGGAGATATAAGGTTTCCCATGCCTATAAAACCCACTTATACGTATATAAATACTGCCTAGGATTGTACCAAAACCTTATACATTATCATAAAAACCTTTTATAAAGGAAAAAACTTAAGTTTTGGAAGTTAAAAATATACTTTAATACAATTCATAATAAAATAATAATAAGATTCCCAGTAAATTCTCCAACATAATATTTTAAAATAAAGATCCCATAATAATTCCTATAGCATCTAAGGATTTATCATAGCATGGTATTATTCAAGACTTGGACAAGGAATTCCCTAAGCGAAGTAGAATGCTTGAGCCATCACCTTACCTCCTCATACTGCTCACCTAGAACCACACAAAGAAAAATGGGTGAGATAGATGATCTTAATGAGTAAACAATATGGCATATACGATAACATATATCCCTTTTTTAAAAAGGAAGCCCATAGCTTATAACACATAGTTCATGTTTTATAATTCATGAATCAAGGTTTACAATTTAACAAGGTTTGCAAAAATCACACTTATAACACATAACACATAGAGTGAAGGCTATTGCCATAATCACTCGAATACATAAAAAAGAGGTGGCATTAAACCAAATTCCAACTCCTATCACATAGAGAAGCATGAAGCTGATTAGGCTCCATGGTTAGAATTGCCCCTTCTAGCTAAGGTGGATACACAACCCCTATCCATTGGGTTAAGGCCATGTGCACAGGTTCCAATGATTACCCGTATTGGCACGAGGACTTTTGCATAAAGGGTTAAAGGTACCACAGCTAGAGCTAATGGTAATCACATATAACAATAACATTTAAGGCAACAATAACATGTATCACAATAACAATAGTAATTTAACTTTTGAACAAAAGATACAATCATATTGTAGCTCTAAAAAGAATGTAAGTTAGGGCAATAATCATAAAGGTATTATCATTGGATAATCAAAAATGATTTTAGACTAATTATCCTTTGACAACCCAAGCTCAACAAAGAAATCATAGAGTTTCATTTTAGAATAGAAAGAACTCGGCTTTCAAGAATGTCAAAGGTACGCATATCATGATAGATTGTACTTGTAACAATATCATAATGTTTACTCCCCTTGTGGTTCCTTCGCTCCTAGTACACGTAGCCCTTTTGAACCTCTAAAACTCCTTAAGTTCTAACATAAATTTAATTCAATACTCAGTATTTATTTAATCATGATGCTATCCTATCTCATAACTATCCCATGCACATATAACATTCACATACACTTAGAGTTGCACGTATAAGTGCACTTCATCACCTGCACATAACATATTGACTTTAAAAGTTTTGTACACTTACCCTTTATAAGGCCATATGAAAACACATTATAATTTATCTTAATACCTTCCTAAGGTTAAAACAATATCATTACCTTAATATCATTTCACTTTAACAATTATCTTAGTACACTTAACACTTCCATATATATCAACTTAACAAATAACCTTTCAAATGTCATGCTTATCTCTTATGACCAACTCATTCAATCAATCTCTTCATCAATTCAAGATCGTTAATTCATTATCAAGTCATCATACAACCTACTTCCATATTATCCAATCACATTCACATATTAATGACAACACAAGGTTAAGATACCTTAAGTATACCAAATTGCCTCTAGCCTTGTCTAGAGTCATTCCTTTAACCAACATGCAATCTAACCATTTATCATTCATTCATACATGCCAATAATCATTAAAACACATTACATAAAAATTATAGACGTTGGGATAAGAATCCCAATGTAGGCTGAATGCCCCATAAAAGAGAAAATCTGAATTTTCTTACTTTTTGTCTATTATAGTAATATGTAGAAACATGGTTTGAACCAAGATTTTTCATATAATCAAAACAAAAGTCATTTTAGAACATAAATATGTAAGAATTGGTACATATATAAATCTATATACATGAAAATTTCCAACTTTAGTTTTTAGGATGAAAAACCAGGAGTTTTCTTGTTTTCGGTACTTTTCGGTCATTACAACAATATATAAACATGTGATTTAAACTATTATTTTTCATTCAATTACAACAAATATTAGTTAGAACACTAATACACACCAATCAATCAGCCATGGACAATTCTCATGCATGCAAATTCCAAGTTTAGGGTTTAGAGTGAAAATCATGAGTTTTCTAGGTTTTCGCGCTTTTCGTTCATTATAGTAATATGTAAATATATGATTTAAATCATTATTTCCCATCCAAAATAACAATTATCAATTTAGAATCCACCATACACAAATTGGCAGCCATATCAATATAAAACCATGAAAATTTCCGACTTTCAAGTTATAGGATGAAAACCTTGAATTTCCTTATTTTTTTAAACTTTTCGGTCATTATGGTAATATGCAGAAATATGTTTTAATTCAATATTTTTCATCTAAACACATCAAAAATCCATTTAGAAAACAAATATGCAGGAATTACCCCCTAGTAGTGTTTATGCATGAAAATTTCAATTTTGAGTTGTAGGATTCACCTTTAGAGAAATCGCGTAGAGTGGTCGGTGTTTTCGGTAAAGAAATTAATTTATCTTTCAAAACTCAGCCAAAGTGAATTAAATCTATAGAAATCAGTAAATACCCAATTTAAAATAATTTTCTCATAATTTATTTCATAGAAATCAGATAAAAAATTGAAAGGAGAGAAAAAACTTATGAAACCGTTGCAAAATCGCAATGTTTGATGGTATTTTGTGAATTTTGGTAGAGAGAATAATTTTGAGAGAATTTTTCTGCCAAAATAATGAAATAACATAATGGTGGCTATTGGAATAAAGGGCTGGCCAAAATTCCCTTTAAATATTTAGGGTTTTGGACAATTTCCAAGTTTACCCTTAATGAGTTAGGTTAGGAGTGTTTTGGTGTAGTGGGCTTTTGGGTATTTGGGCTTTTTAATTAATTTTGGGGTTGATTATGGATAATTAAAATAAAAATATTTTTCTTATTATTTCTAGTAAAATCCCCCCGCCCAAAATATTTATTTAAAAATATTTTAAAAATACTCATAAAATTATTTTATGCTTAAAAATGGCCTTTTTGCATGAAAATTCATTTTATGTAAAATAAATTATTTTATGCTAATGTACTTCATATAAATCATCTATTTCACAATAATAACTCATATTATGCATATTAGAATTAATCTAACTTGCTGCATACTCATCAATCTCATAGGACATAAATTCTCATAAAAGCACATAGTTAGTCTTAATAGTTCTAATTTCAAGCAAATTGGCCATGATAACTCTTAAGGTGGGTGTGAGTTGTTATATTCTCCCCCCTTAAAAAAAATTTATTCTCAAATTTTCAAATCTAACAGCACAACACACTCCGCTTAACTTCTTCGCCACGCTTTTGCTACCCCACTCAAACACAATATCTAACTTCAATTAACATATCAAATTCAGTAAGGCGCATACTCACAATCTATCAAAAATCACATTGGTAAACCTTCAACTTAAGCTATAACTATGTTAATCTCTTGTTCAAACAAATCTTAAATGAATCCTTAATAATTTTTGTATCCCTTAACCTTGAACAAAAGTGATTGAACCTTTAATTTCACCTTCAATCAAATATAATCCCAAGCATTTCTTTTCCTCATATCTCTATTAATATTAACATCTATATCAATGCCTTAATCACCATTTCTATTCATTATTTATCACATTAATCATATAAGAATCCAAGAAATAATTCTAAATTAATAACTCCAATTGATATTCGATAATTCTCTTTTCATATTAATAATTATTACTTAATCTATTATAACCTTAATAGATATTTTTGTGTTTAATACCTTACTAACATTACAGTTTCTACACCCCCTTCATTCATCAATTAAAACATATTTAAACTTAACAAAAATTCCTATATATATTGTATCCCCATGAACTTGCACTCTATTAATTTATAATCCCAAATAACTTCTTATAATTATATCAAACTTACTCTCTTTTTGTGTAATATGTACATCATTATCATGACTTAATTACCTAATGCCTCATAATTTCTATACATTTAGCTCATAATTTCATCTCACTTTAGATTTTCCACTTACATCTTACTATATTTCATATTCCTAATCATTTAATTTATCCATATTAAAATAATAAACCTTCTAATACCATTGATATTCTATGAAATCTCTATGCAACTCTTACATCTTTCCAACTCTATGCCATTCTAGGTTATCTTAATAAAAATTCCTCCCTTACTAAAGATCACTACCAAATTTTCTAGTAACCTTAATTGAACATTATTGTATCTAATGCCTTAAAATATTTCTCATCCAAAGGACTCAAATCCCTTTTAGGTATATTGAAAACTATTTAATTTAGTACATAATCAAATCAAATCTAGAACAATTTTATCTTAAAATAATTTAAAATTTTGAATTAAACCATTTTATACCCTCATAGATCAAGTCCTCATAGATCCTCAAATTTACAGTTCGTATGGCCTTAACATCGATCACTTTATAAAAGTTAAAATCCTTATACTCTAATTGCAGCCTATATACTCAAGGGAATCTCATCACTGAAGAATCTCTACTAGCATCATACTTATCCTTTTATCATCATTACAAGTCTGAGAATACTTATCCTTTTATGTCCCCCTCTCTTTAAAAGAAAATTTTCCTTGAATTTAAATACTCGCTCATACATTCTCAAAAAATTAGGGATGCTTATGCCGCATCCCTTCCTCGGCTTCCTAAGTATACTCATCCATTCCATGATTATGCTAGTAGACCTAAATCATAGGTATCACCTTAATACATAAATTTCTCCCCATCCTTAGCTCGAAATTCTACTTGCTTTCCTCTACAGTCAATACAAGCTCCATACTCATATAGCCAATCCATTCCTAAGATCACATTGAATTCTAGGACATCAAGTTTCAATAACTCCATAGGAAGATTTCATCCATCAATGTTTAGCTCACAGTCCTTAAACATATACTTCACCTACCTCATAATACCAATTTATTTATATATAATGTAACTAATTTGTTTCATTCTCCTACTGATCATTGCTAAATATTATTTCTCTTCTTATGGCACCAATCATAATTATCATTTAATAACTCCATATATTTTCTATATCAACCATTGTACCATGCAAGCATTTCATACCTCATAACATTATACCTACCAATCATTACTCTTAGTTAGATCCAAAACTTAGTCCACTTCCCTTTCTAATCCACTTAACCCCACTATCTAATTATCATATTAGCATGTCTTTAACATAAGCACCCATCATATAATATCACATCAAAAGACACATATCACCCAATAGGTATCACATATCATGGCATATATCTTGTATCCTAATCACATAGCACATAACCGATAGCAAAATGAGCTCTCTTATCATTTTTAAAAGTTAACCATCTCCTAGGTAAAAGAGGATCAAACCAAAGCTAAATAGCTAAGTAAACATATAATATCATACATGTCATTTAAGTCCTATGCCACTAGACTAACAATTACCCACTATTAGGAGAAGTCTCAATTGTGTCTCTTATTCTTGCCTCCTTGCCTTTGAGATTGCAATGGTCGAGCTGGTGGAGGAGTTGAGGTCTCATTTCCCGAGTTCCTTATCTTAGGGTAGTCCTTCATGAAGTGATCCATCTATCTGCACCTCAAACAAACAATAATAAAGAGTACTATAGCTTATTAGGATTTTGTAGAACTATACTAGCGATAGACTATAAGTGATATGATATAAAAATTTCTATGCTCTAGGATTATACTTAATTAACCTAATAAATAGATAAGTCCAAACTAGACTTTAAAAACTATAGCTCATATACCATCTTTGTCACAATTCAATTTTGGAGATATGAAGGTCTTAGAACATGGGGAGACATAAGGTCACCTACGCCCATAGAACCCACTTATACATATACAAGTATTGCCTAAGATCGTATCAATACCACATACATTACGTTAAAAACCTTTTATAAAAGAAAAATCTTAAGTTTTGATAGTTAAAAATATACTTTAATACAGTTCATAATAAAATAATAATAAGACTCCAAGTAAATTCTCCAACATAATATTCTAAAATAAAAATCCTATAATAACTCCTAAAGCGTCTAAGGACTTATCATAGCATGGTATTATTAAAGACTTGGATAAGGAATTTCCCAAGCAAAGTAGAATGCTTAAGCCATCACATTGCCTCCTCATGTTGCTCACCTAGAACCACATAAAGAAAAAGGGGTGAGATAGATGATCTCAATGAGTAAACAATATGGCATATATGATAACACATATCCCTTTTTTAAAAAGGAAACCTATAGTTTATAACACATGGTTCATGTTTTACAATCCATGAATCAAGGTTTACAATTTAACAAGGTTTGAAGAAATCACACTTATAACATATAACGCATAGAGTGAAGGTTATTGCCATAATCACTCGAACACATAGATGAGAGGTGGCATTAAAACAAATTCCAACTCTTATCACATTGAGAAGCATAAAGTTGATTAGCCTCCACAGCTAGAACCACTCCTTTGAGCTGAGGTGGATACACAACCCCTATCCATTGGGTTAAGACCATGTGCACAAGTTTCGATGATTACTAGCATAAGCACAAGGACTTCTGCATAAAGGGTTAAAGGTACCATAGCTAGAGCTAATGGTTATCACATATAACATTAACATTTAAGGCAACAATAACATGTATCACAATAACAATAGTAGTTTAACTTTTGAACAAAAGATACAATGATAGTATAGTTCCAAAAAAAATTTAAGTTAGGGCAATAATCATAAAGGTATTATCATTGGATAATCAAAAATGGTTTTGGACTAATTGTCCTTTAGCAACCCAAACTTAATAAAGAAATCATAGAGTTTGATTTTAGAATAGATAAAATATAGGTTTGAAGAATGTCAAAGGTACACATATCATGATAGCTTGTACTTGTAACAATATCATAATGTTTACTCACCTTGTGGTTCCTTCGCTCCTAGTACACATAGGCCTTTTGAACCTTTAAAACTCCTCAAGCTCTAACATAATATTTAATTTAATAAATAGTATTTATTTAATCATGATGCTATCCTATCCCATAACTACCGTATGCATATAAACATTTACATACACTTAGAGTTGTACATATAAGTGCACTTCATCACTTGCACATAACATGTTGACTTTAAAAGTCTTGTACACTTAGTCTTTATAGGCTTATATGAAAACAAATTATAATCCATGTCAATACCTCTCTAAGGTTAACACAATATCATTATCTTAAAATCAATTCACTTTAACAATTATCTTAGTATACTTAACACTTCCATATATGTCAACTTAACAAATAACCTTTCAAATGTCATGCTTATATCTTATAACCAATTCATTCAATCAATCTCTTCATCAATTCAAGATCATTAATTCATTATTAAGTCATCATACAACTTACTTACATATTATCCAGTCACATTCACATATTAATCACAACATAAGGTTAAGATACCTTAAGTAATTGCTTCTAGCCTTATCTAGAGTCATTCCTTCAACCAACATGCAATCTAACCATTTATCATTCATTCATACATGCCAATAATCATTAAAATACATTACATAAAAATTATAGACATTGGAATAAGAATCCCAATGTAGTCTGAATGCCCCATAAAAGAGAAAACCTAAATTTTCTTACTTTTCGTACTTTCTATCTATTACAGTAATATGTAAAAACATGGTTTGAACCAAGATTTTTTATGTAATCAAAACAAAAGTCATTTTAGAACATAAATATGTAGGAATTGGCATATATATAAATCCATATGCATGAAAATTTCCAACTATAGGTTTTAGGATGAGAAACTAGGAGTTTTCTTGTTTCTAGTACTTTATAGTCATTACAGCAATATGTAAATATGTGATTTAAACCATTATTTTTCATTCAATCAGAACAAATATCAGTTTACAACACTAATACACACCAATCAGCTAGCCATGGACAATTCTCATGCATGAAAATTCCATGTTTAGGGATTAGAGTGAAAATCATAAGTTTTCTAGCTTTTCGCGCTTTCCGTTCATTATAGTAATATGTAAACACATCATTTAAATCATTATTTCCCATCCAAACATAACAAATATCAATTTGGAATTCTACTATAGACAAATCGGCAGCCATATCAATATAAAACAATGAAATTTTCCAACTTTCAAGTTATAAGATGAAAACCATAAATTTTCTTGTTTTCTGAAACTTTTCAGTCATTACAATAATATGCAAAAATATGTTTTAATTTGATATTTTTCTTCTGAACACATCAAAGATCCATTTAGAACACAAATATGCTAGAATTGCCCCCCTAGTAGTGTTTATGTATGAAAATTTCAATTTTGAGTTTTAGAATTCACCTTTGGAGAAATCGCATAGAGAGGTTGGTGTTTTTGTTAGATAAATTAATTTATCTTTCAAAACTCATCCAAACTAAATTAAATCTATAGAAATCTGTAAATGCTCAATTCAAAAATACTTTCTCATAATTTATTTGATAGAAATCGTATAAGAAATTGAAAGAAGAAAAAAAAACCTATGAAACGGTCGCAAAATCACAAAGTTTGAAGGTATTTTGTGAATTTTGGTAGAGAGAATAATTTTGAGAGAATTTTTCTACAAAAATAATGAAATAACAGAATGGTAGCTATTGGAATGAAAGACTAGCTAAAATTCCCTATAAATATTTAGGGTTTTGGACAATTTCCAAGTTTACCCTTAATGAGCTAAGTTAGGAGTGTTTTGGTGTAGCGGGCTTTTGGGTATTTAGGCTTTTTAATTAATTTTGGAGCTAATTATAGATAATTAAAATAAAAATATTTTTCTTATTATCTCCATTAAAATTCCCACTAAAATATTTATTTAAAAATGTTTTAAAAATACTTAGAAAATTATTTTATGCTTAAAAATTGCCTTTTTGCATGAAGATTCGTTTTATGTAAAATAAATTATTTTATGCTAATGCACTTCATATAAATTATCTATTTCACAATAATAACTTATATTATGTATATTAAAATTAATCTACTGTGCCATATACTCATCAATCTCATAGCACATAAATTCCCATAAAAGCACATACTTGGTCCTAATAGTTCTAATTTCAAGCAAATTGGTCATGATAACTCCTAGGGTGGGTGTGGGTTGTTATACAAGGCAACAACCAAGTAATATTCTTGTTAGCCCAACCAATAAAAAATCTAACATTATATCAACAGAAAAATTGACATTCTAAAGGTCCAAGCAACAATTCATAATCCACATTTGCAATATTAACACACCCACACCAATTTAGAATTCCTAAAGCAAAAATATGCACTTCATGTCAACCTATAGCCAAAAAGTCAACACTCAACAACACCAAACCTGCCATAATATGCATCAAATAATAGGATTTTGGCATAATATAAATAGGAAATTTAAGTACCTATAATATAATTACAAGCAAATGAAGCATTGGGTTATTTCAATTTCAAAATTCAAAATTTCAATCCAAAAATTCAAATAATCATGAAAAACCTAACATAGCCCTCAACAAAAATTTTGTCACATCCTAATTTTTAGAGATATGATAGTCTTAGAACAGTGGGAGACATAGTGTCACATCCCAAATTCGGAGATATGATGATCCTAAAGCATGGGGAGACATAAGGTCACCCATGCTCATAGAACCCACTCATGCTCTTATAAATATTACCTAAGATCTTACCAAAACCTCATTGTGAAGACTCACCCGAGCACCGGTCCAATATGCTAAGTGGGATCAAAATGCTCTTTTGGGTTCAAACTCACGATTGAACCCTCAGGTTCTGATTGGTTGATTTTTGAAAAGAGTCGCCACCTTAATTTTATTTTATTTGGGAAAAGATTAAGGGAAAAACCCAATTTGACTCCAATTAATATCCCAAAGAAAAAAAGATTACTTGCCTCGAAACCAAAGAGGATTCAGGGACTAGGTTTTTGGTTTATGTAGAAAAATGATTAGTTTGGCAAATTTAATACAAGATGACTTAAAATAAATTTTATGAATAGTTTACATAATGCATGAATAATTATATAATGCATGAATAATCAAATAAATAAACATTCATCTAAAGCAATAAAGCAAATAAAGG
Source organism: Reutealis trisperma (assembly GCA_947687605.1). Classification (NCBI taxonomy): domain Eukaryota; kingdom Viridiplantae; phylum Streptophyta; class Magnoliopsida; order Malpighiales; family Euphorbiaceae; genus Reutealis; species Reutealis trisperma. The sequence continues at coordinate 555,155 of CANTUT010000524.1, read as the reverse complement.
AATTAACTTTATAATTCAAAACCAAAATAAGGGATACTTCCTCTAGCCCTTATGGGTTATAGGGAAGTCACACATTTCCCAAAATAATTTCAAAATAATCATTAAGGAAAAATACTACAAAAGAAAGACAACATCAATATTATAATAAAGGAGAAAAATTAAAAGCAAATATCATAAAGAAAAGAACTAATTTATAAAGTGGCATACAAGAGAATGATTACATTTTATTTAAATTAGATTTAATGCTTTAAACAAGCAAGCCTATGTATCCCTTTGAATGGGAACCAAAATCCACGTAGTTCACCTTTCTTGCGAAGGGGTTAGTTTAGCCTAGCCATTTATCATGTTTTAGTTCATTGATTGAAAGGTGGGTTGATTGATTAAATCAGATTGATTGATTACTAAGCTGTTAATTAGGTCAGGTTTTAATTAACAAGTCGATGCAATAGTTTAAATTGTTAACCTGGTTAACTAAATAAGATTCTAATTAACATGCCTCAAAATAATGAAAGAAAATTATAAAACATGCAAAGCAATAATAAATGAAAAGAATAAACTAAGCAATCCTAAGAAAATAAAACAAAACAAAACAAAATAACAAAAGAAGAAAATAAATACCTTATGAGGACGAGACTTGGGGACGTAGGGTAGATGAAGCGAATGACTAGATCGTAATTCCACCTTCTCAGCTTGGCAGAATGACAACCTTCCAATGGTGACTTAGATGGCGTATTCGGGACCTCCTGGGGCTGATTTGAGGAGAGCTATCTCGAAATGACCACCCAAATAAAAATTAAATTAAAAAGTTCGTTCCTTTTGGACCAAACTTATGGAGATGGTTCGCTTGATGCAAAGGCTAATCAAGCAAACCAAGAGGTTAGGATGTTAAGAGGTAAAGAAAATGGAGTGGAAGGATCCCTCTATATAGGTGAGAGGTTGGAGGAAGGTTTGGTACACTTTCGATGTAGGATAAGTGCATAAAATGGAGAAAAAATGGAAAAAATATGACAGTCCCGCATGCAGCCGTCAGAGGTCCTGCAGCAGCTATAGGCCTTTTCGCTGCAGTCGTAGGTTAGCCTATGGCAACCGCAGGGTCTTCCACTGCTGCAGGGAGATGGTTCGCTTGATGCAAAGGCTAATCAAGCAAACCAAGAGGTTAGGATGTTAAGAGGTAAAGAAAATGGAGTGGAAGGATCCCTCTATATAGGTGAGAGGTTGGAGGAAGGTTTGGTACACTTTCGATGTAGGATAAGTGCATAAAATGGAGAAAAAATGGAAAAAATATGACAGTCCCGCATGCAGCCGTCGGAGGTCTTGCAGCAGCTATAGGCCTTTCCGCTGCAGTCGCAGGTTAGCCTATGGCAACCGCAGGGTCTTCCGCTGCTGCAGGCTTAACTTTTGCCCGTTTTGCGATTTTTGCCCATTTTCACACATTTCAGCTCTCATTTAAGCCTGGTTTAATTCTGTAGGTTCATAATTGAATATTGATTGTCTAGAGGTGCAAATTTGAGGGTTCATAGCTGCCCCCTTATCAAAATTGGCTTGACCAAAAGGCAATTCTGATGATAGTGAACCTGAGGATGAAGAAAATGAACCAAAGGATGCTTAGGTGATCATTACTAGACATTTATAGGTAAAATGAGGTTTTGTCAATGGCTATCAGTCAGGCCTTGACGTTGGATATGAGAATGGTCTTGGTGAATTTCAATTAAGGCTATCTGTTCGGCCTTAATATTTAGAGGAAAAGATGATCTAGGATAAATCTCAATCAAGGCTATCTGTCCAGCCTTAATGTTTAGAGAATTAAATGATCTGGTGGAATCTCAATTAAAGTTATCTGTTTGACCTTAATGTTAGAGGATAAAGAAAATGTAGTGAAAATCTTAATCAAAGCTATCTGTCTAGCCTTAATGTTGGAGAATTTAAATCAAGGCTATCTGTTTGGCCTTAATGCTAGAGGATTTAAGTCAAGACTATATGTTTGGCCTTAATATTGGAGGATTTAAATCAAGACTATCTATTTGGCCTTAATGCTGGAGGATTTAAATCAAGGCTATCTGTTCAACCTTAATGTTGGTGAATTTAAATTAAGGCTATCTATTCAACCTAAGTGTTGGGTAAATCTCAATTAAAGCTATTTGTTTAGCCTTAATGTTTAGAGAATTTAGAAGATATGATCAAATTTGGTAAAAGTAATGGTTTTGATCTATTTTGGAAAGCTAGCTCAATGTCTGGTCAGTTTTGAGACATTTCTGGTGGGAATGATGATGAACCTATCTGGTAGGAATCGACAGAGAGATGATATTATCTGGTAGGAATGATGACGACCTTGTCTAGTAGGAATCAATGGAGAGATGATCCATTTTGATTCAAAAGTCTGACATACAACTTGCTCTATTATGAAATGCATCTAACTATGCTATGATTGGATACCTTGAACCTATGAAGGGTCAATTTGGTAGGAGAGTGCTGAGTTTTTAGGAGAAAGATGCCCTTACTTTGGAAGGTATCTTAGTTATTTGGTCTTTGATTGTTCGGTCTAAGAAGAAGTCATTTTAAGAGGTTAAGCCAGGTCGGGCTGGGCTTAGGTGGGTTTGGTTTGTGAGAAGGTTTGGTTTAAGGCTGAATTGGAAAGCTTGATCAGAGGGGTTAAGTCCTTTCAGATGATTAGATCAAAAGGCTAGGTCAAGTTTTGGGGAAGGTCAATTTATTGGGCTTGTCTCCAAAGAGGTTTATACAGGAGTGTTTGGATAGGTTTGACAATGGGCTTGGTCAGTTATGGCCTTCTGGTTTGGCTTTAGGGGAGATTGTTTTGGAAGGCTAGGTCGGGTTTGGCCTTGGCTAGGGTCATTTAGAAGCTTAGTCTAATTTGGCTATGTAAGAGATCATATTAGAGGCTTGGTCAAGTTATGATCTTCTAGTGAATTCATTCAAAAGGCTTGGTCAGATTTTACCTTAAGAATGTGTCAGAGAGATCAGGTTAGGATGTTAGACTTGGGAGGCTAATCTTGGCTTAGAGGGAAAGGTCAAGCTAGGAAATCCAGCTTGGGGAGGCTCAGTCAAATTTGGCCTTGGAGGAGATCTTGGGCTTCTTAAATGAGGGGTTTTTTATGGTGAAGGCTTTTAGTTTTGTGGGCTTCATAGTGAAGGCCTTTGGAAGTGGGCTTCATGGTGAAGGCTTTTTAGGAGTGGGCTTCATTGTGAAGGCTTTTGGGAGTGGACTTCATGGTGAAGGCTTTTTAGGAGTGGACTTCATGGTGAAGGCTTTTTAGGAGTGGGCTTCATTGTGAAGGCTTTTAGTTATGTGCTTCTTAATGAAGGCTTTCTAGATTTGGGCTTCTTGGTGAAAGCTTTTAGTTTTATGCTTCTTGATGAAGGCTTCTAGATTTGGGCTTCTTAGCGAAGGCTTTTAGGTGTTGTGCTTTTTGATGAAGGCTTCTAGATTTGAGGATAGTTTTCCACAAGTGTGCTTTGGATGGTTAGCCTTGGCTCAGGTACGGTGCTACAGGTTTTGGTCATAAGGATACCATAGGCTCATGGATAATGGTTTGCCCTTTGACATGGTTGCATCAGAATGGTTTGCAGGCCTTAAGAGGTTTTGATTCTCAGGATTATGTGATTTGCCAATAAGGCTTATTCTTTCAAGGATAATGAGATGTTTGCCAAAGAGGCATGAGATGGACCTTAACTGGTTCGAGTCATTCTTAATCAACTTGAGGATGATAGGCTTTAGGAAATATGCCTTGACCAAAATCAAGATGATGAGTCTTATGAGATTTAGGATTCTTGGTTTTGCCCATGATGCGATTTTGACAAGGAAAAGGTGGTATGTAGCTCAAACTTGAAATGATGATGTGATTTGCCAATGAAGCTTAGGATGGAAAGGTTCAAGAATAGTTTGAAGGTAGGCTGAAACTTTTGAAAAGAATCATGAAGGTTGTATGGCTTTGCTTTTTGTAGCATGAATCATGAAAAAGAGTAACTCAAGCTATCTTACTGTTTGAGATTGAAGAGACTCTTGGAGTGATACTTAATTGAATTGACTTGACATAGATGACACACTAAATGAAAGAAAAAGCCCTTAGGAATGGCTAAAGGACTAATAAGAAGAGATGACTTAGGGATTATATCCCTAGTGAGCGATAAGGATATGACAAACTGGAGATTTAGCTTTTTGAGCTAAACCATGGGTTGGATTGACAGTAGATGATGACGTCCTGGAAAGATATGCCCCTATTATAGGATAAAGGCATAGAAGATAGTATATCCTTAGAGAATGAGCCTTTGGTGAGGAAGGATGACTTTGGAGACATGAGACGAGACAAATTGATTGAAGATGATTTGACAACTTTGGAATTGAGAGAAGATGACTTGGATGAACTCTCTCTCTCTCTCTCTCTCTCTCTCTCTCTCTCAACTCTAATTTTTGCCTAAGCTACCCTTTTCGGTTTTCAACTTAGCAAGCTTGAATTAATGAATTTTGGAAGAAAATTTCACCATGGTTTGGACTACTACCTTTTTTCATTTTGAAGGGCTCTGACCTTTCAATTATGGATTTGACAAAGGTCTTTTCTGAACTTGTTGCCCCTCGTTGAGGTGCATTATTTGATTACCCGATGTGTAACAAGTAATTACATTTACTTGCTTTTTATGCTTTAACTATTTGATCATTTGACCTTCTTTGATTAGGAGTTAGTGAAGCAATTGCTGATTTGTGAGAATGAAATTCTGATATATACTAATTGTGTTGGATTTGACTGTTTGTTCATTTCTCTCTCTTTCTTTTTCTTATCTTGCTTTTTTTTTTTTTTTGTAAGCTCATCCATGTCAGACTAAAAAGGAAGATAAGAAAATAAATGCACTAATAAGAAAATGTAGATGCATTACTATAAAGAAAACTTTACTACAAGATGATAAAAAGGGAACTGACATGGTCGGCAAAATACAAAATAAAATAAAATAGAACGACAAACTCTAACTCAAAGTTAAACTCAGACTTTGATTTGGAATTCAACTTTAGACAGGTCAGATTAGCTAGGCTTGAACTTCTCCATATTATGCCACTCAGGATTGAGGTAAGGTGGGGTTGAGTCGAATATAGATTCCTCATCATTGTTCAAGTTGGTGGTGGGGAATTTGGCTTGAAATGATTTACTTTGGATGCAATCTTCAACCTTTGATGCAGTTGTAACCAAAGCTCTGAAGGTGGGTAGGTATTAGGTTAACAAGTGGGCTTGATAGGTCAGGATTAGATTCTTAACAATGATATCTATTTATTCTTGCGCGGTTGGCCTGTTTACCATTTGAGCAGCTTTAGCCCTCTACCTAGTAAGGAACATGGAGAAGGACTCATCTGGAAGTTGTTTTATGGTTTCCAAATCACGCCTAGTGAGATCTACTAATGATACTGTCTAACAAAGACATGACAAATATCATCCCATGTTCTTTTTTGGCTCTTGTCCAGTGAAAGAAACCATCTCCTGGCAACTCCGATTAGCGATTCTTGAAACATTTGAGCAAGAAGCTCATCGCTAAGTCCCATAGGCTTCATTACTCCCATATACATCTTTAGATGAGTTTTAGGGCATGTGGTTACATCAAATCTATCCAACTTAGGCATTTTGAATTTAAGAGGAAGCTTGGCATCAGGGAACAAGATCAAGCTATCCATATCAATTAAATCAGTATGGTGCTTCAAGGATTTGATGGTTTTCTCCATAACTTCAAGTTTATCCATAAGCAATTTGGTATCTTGAGAGAAAACTTCCCTACCTTGAAAAGGATTTATGAGAGAGGAAGATCTAAAGTGGGTAGTGGTGTTTAGGGCTTGAGTATTGGTAGGTTTCCCAAGATAGGTTTGGTTCAAATTGTGGTTGAGATTATTGAGGTTTGCTTGGTTAATTAAGGCTCAAACTTCCTCAATGATGGCTTGCCTTTGTTCCTTCATGTTTTCTTCAAATTTGATCTATTGAGCAGCTAGGATTGCTTGAAAATGCTCTTCATGCTTCTTAAGAAGGCTAGTCATAAGTGTGGTCAAGGCATCCATGTCAAGCGGGTTAGCCATTGGTACCTTACGAACCAAATCAAAGAATTAAGGTAAGTGTTTGGTGAAGAGGCAGAAAAATGGGCATGCAAAATTTGGGGAAAAAGACTCCCTTTGATATTGTGAGCTAACCGCATTTTGGGCTTTTGAGGATTTCCTAAGGTTGCCTAAGTCAAGGTCTCAAGCTTAAGGCATCGGGTTGGACCAAAGGTACTGGACTTAGGGTAGTGTGTTGGGCCAAAGGTATTGGGCTTAGGGTAATGTGTTAGGCCAAAGGTATTAGGCTTAGGGTGGTGTCTTGATGATTTGGTTGGTAGGGTATGGGTAAAAATGAGGGTAGAGGTGTTTTAGGTTGAAGGCTAAGGTAATGCGGTAAGATTTAGGGTGATGGCTTAAGGTTTATGGTGGCAAAGGTGATTGAGACAGAGATAGAGTGTTTAAGGTTTAGAAGTGAAGGTGTTTGGATAGAAGTGGAAAATGAGTATGTGACCCTTCTTTGGTTCAAGGTATAACCAAGACTAGAGATGAATGCATGTTTTATCATACAATATGGATGCATGATATGCATGGAGAAAATATTTCATGAAAATGCAAAGATACAACGTTTTAATTATGGTACATACAACCTAAGGTCAAGATCTAAGTTCATTACATGAAAAGGGTAAGGGTGGTTTGTATGGGGCACCCGTCACACTAAAGCAGCAATATACCTAACCACATGTGAGTCAAGGAGCCTCGCGTGGGTCCAACATTACATGCATACTTGTTACACCTTTGAAAGGATCAAAGGATTCATCATGGGGTGGATGATTTCACTATCAGTGAATAGACCCAATGAGGGTTACCCACTCGATGTTACTTTCTATCCATTATTTTCCTAAGAAATCTAGGTTGAAAGGCAATGAGCCAATGCAAATGATGCATGAAAGTCATTTATGTATTAAAAGTGCCAAACCTTGATTTAAACCAATTAGTAGTCCTCTTATTTCTTTTGTTAAAAAGAAGGTGGTTCCCAGTAGAGTCGCCAGCTGTGAGGCCTCGCCCAAGTACCGGTCTGATCCGCTAAGTGGGATCAAAATGCTCTTTTGGGTTCAAACTCACGATAGAACCCTCAAGTTCTGATTGGTTGATTTTTGAAAAGAATCACCACCTTAATTTTATTTTATTTGGAAAAAGATTAAGGGAAAAACCTAATTTGACTCCAATTAATATCCCAAAGGAAAAAAGATCACTAGCCTCAAAACAGAAGAGAATTCGGGGATTAGGTTTTTGGTTTATTTAGAAAAATAATTAGTTTGGCAAATTTAATACAAGATGACTTAAAATAAATTTCATGAATAGTTTACATAATGCATGAACAATTATATAATGCATGAATAAACAAATAAATAAACATTCATCTAAAGCAATAAAGCAAATAAAGGAATTAACTTTACAATTCAAAACCAAAATAGGAGATACTTCCTCTAGTCCTTATGGGTTCTAGGGAAGTCACACATTTCCCAAAATAATTCCAAAATAATCAGTAAAGAAAAATACTACAAAAGAAAGACAACATCAATATTATAATAAAGGAGACAAATTAAAAGCAAATATCATAAAGAAAAGAACTAATTTATAAAGTGGTATACAAGAGAATGATTAGATTTTATTTAAATTGGATTTGATGCTTTAAACAAGCAAGCCTATGTATCCCTTTGAATGGGAATCAAAATCCACATAGTTCACCCTTCTTGCGAAGGGGTTAGTTTAGCCTAGCCATTTATCATGTTTCAGTTCATTGATTGAAAGGTGGGTTGATTGATTAAATCAGATTGATTGATTACTAAGTTGTTAATTAGGTCAAGTTTTAATTAACAAGTCGATGCAATAGTTTAAATCGTTAACCTGGTTAACTAAATCATATTCTAATCAACATGCCTCAAAATAATGAAAGAAAATGATAAAACATGCAAAGCAATAATAAATGAAAAGAATAAACTAAGTAATCCTAAGAAAACAAAACAAAACAAAACAAAATAACAAAAGAAGAAAATAAGTACCTTACGAGGATGAGACTTGGGGATGTAGGGCAGATGAAATGGATGACCAAATCGTAATTCCACCTTCTCGGCTTGGCAGAATGACAACCTTCCAACAATGACTCGGATGGCGTATTTGAGACCTCCTCAGGCTTATTTGAGGAGAGCTACCTTGAAATGACCACCTAAATAAAAATTAAACTAAAAGGTTCGTTCCTTTTGGACCAAACTTATGGAGATGGCTCGCTTGATGCAAAGGCTAATCAAGCAAACTAAGAGGTTAAGATGTTAAGAGGTGAAGAAAATGGAGTGGAAGGATCTCAATATATCGGTGAGAGGTTGGGGGAAGGTTTGGTACACTTTTGATGTGGGATAAGTGCATAAAATGGAGAAAAAACGAAAAAAATATAACAGTCCCACATGCAGCCGTTGGAGGTCCTACGGCAGTTGCAGGCCTTTTCGCGGCAGCCGCAGGTTAGCCTACAGCAGCTGCAACCACTTTGGCTGCAGCCGCAGGGTCTTCTATGGCTGTAGGCTTAATTTTTGCCTGTTTTGTGATTTTTGCCCGTTTTCGCCCATTTTAGCTCTGATTTAAGCCTGGTTTAATTCTATGGGTTCGTAATTGAATACTGGTTGTCTGGAGGTGTAAATTTGAGGGTTCACACTCATGCATTAACTTAATTATCAAATAATAAGGAAAACTTTAACTAGCAGAAGAATAGTTTAAAAACATTTTTAAATCCAATCCACACTAAAAAGGCATTTAAGTATCCAAGTAAAATTATCAAATGAATAATATTCTAAAAATGAGACTCCTAGAACATCTAAAAAGACTCTTCATATGACAGCTTGCTAATAAATATTGGTCAACGAAATCCCTCAAGTAGAGTAGATTGCTTGAGCCATCACCTTGTCTCCTCATAATGCTCACCTGGAACCATACAAAGAAAAGAGGTGAGATAGATGATCTCAATGAGTAAACAATATAACTTATACAATAACACATATCCTTTAGAAAGGGCTCATAGTGAAGGAATGATGGAGTCAAATGCAGTAGAAGGAAGGTGGTGAGGTGAAATTTCAAACATTTTAAAATTCCACATCACCCAATTTTGGTTCAAAATCCATTCAAGCAATCAATTAATTTGTGTGTAAAACATATATACATATAAAGAAGAAGGAAGACTAATCATATTACCTCTTGTAGGTTCCTTCTTTCTTTATTAAAGAGCTTCCCAAGTGTGAAGCCTCTAGATCATCCACACCTAACTCACCTCCAAGTTTCCTCTTGATTTCTTTTGTGTTCTTGAATCCTCTCTTAGATGCCCAATTTGATTCAAGATTTCCCTAAAAAATCTTTAGGAATTTAAGGTTTCTCCTTTGTTTGTTTTCAACTAAACACATTTTTCAATTTTCAAGTAATTGTTCTTTCAAAAAGAATAAAGAAAAGAAATGAAGATCAAAAGAAAAATTGAAGAAACACTTTCTTCATTTTTCTTTCTCTCTCTAAGCTTATCCAAATATGAGAAAATGATGTTCATCATCTTTGCAATATAAAAACTCAAGGTTTTAATTTTCCAAGCTTAACTCTTAAGTCTTCACAAAGATCATAATATGCTTTTACATTCTTCTAGCTCACCATTTGGTGAAGGGGCAAAGTTGGCTTTGCTTTTTGAAATGGTGAAATGACCATTTTATCCTTTAGGGGTAAAATGGACATTTCTACTAGCTAAAAGATGTAATTATAATTTAACCTTAGTAGAAAATTCTCAAACCCCTAAACCCATCATATGGGTTAATGAATAGTGAATTTTCTCTAACCCCTAAATTACCTCTTAACCATATCATATATGGGCTTAAGCCACATCTCACGTGTTAAGGGTTTTTACTAAGCTTAAAATTAAGTCTTTGATTTAGTCCAAATCAATTTTCATTTTAATCTTACTTATTTGTATCATATACAAAATAAGATTTAATTAAATAGAAACTTTTACAGATTAAACATCTGGACATCCTAGGGTCTTTGTAAATTTAATTACATGTTTAATCATTTTACACTAATCAATTAATTAGATACTTTAATTAATTATTATGGTAAACCTTTTACACTTGAAAGGTGATCACTATTAGGTGTGTGACTTTCTAGGTTCATGTCTAATTAGCAATAGGAATGAGAAAATATTTTTCTCTACTAATGTGAAATCCCCACATCACACTTAGTCCTATAAGTCATAAGGAACAACTAGCATTCCATGTTATGACTACCTAATTAGAAATGAATGTTTATAGTTGATAACTTTAAACATCACATGGACCATTGATCATAAATCATCATGCACTAGAATCCCTTCATTAAAGATCCCAATCTTGGCTAGGGTAATGGTTTATGTCAAACCCTAATGTGCCTCGATTCTATGTCCTTATCTCAGTTCTAATTCTTGATGAGATTAGATTCCTACTAGAAACTCTTTCTAGTAAATTTGTCTATCTTTTGTTATCAAGAATAACCAGATAGCATAGGATCTTAACCTCATTTACTCGAGGTAGTGAATTCTATCTTAGCAATCACTTACCTCCATACATAACAAATTAGAACCAGCACATGCCATATATCCGTACATGAATAGCACATCTATGTAAGCAATGATAAATCCTAACTTCCTATATATGAGATATAGTATCCCTCAAGTCAAAGGATTATATGCACTATTATGACCTAGATGATAAATAATTGACAAGTAGTAACACCCCATATTATTATCATCTAATGTCACAGTTTGACTATTCATCCTATGAATATCCACATGTGTGTATCGACATCGCATGTCAAGTAGCATGAGACTCACTATCTTTATAATCATCCATATCACATACTGATTATAGAAAACAAACAGAGGTGATGGTCTTCCGAAATTAATGATGCCCAATCATTAATCTGATGACCATGAACATATTTAAAATATTTGTACAAGAGCAATCTATCTCCCATATTCTTAACACTTGAGAATAGATCATCTTACAAATACTTAAGGACTATATTGAATAATATGAAACCCTTTTCACATTATGAATATATTATCATGCCATTGGGAATTAATATCTACTATTATATAACTATTATACGGCTCCTAGGGCACATACTGCTATCACATAGCTTATAACTTATAGATCATGATTTGTAATTCATGACTCATAGTTTGCAATTTAAAAAGGTTTACTAATATCAAACTTATAACTTCTATCATATAGCATGAAGGTTGCTGCCTTATCCGCTCATAACATAAATATAGAGTGAAGGTTGCTGCCTTATCCACTAGTAACATAAATATAGAGTGAAGGCTGCTGCCTTATCATTCATAAGATAATTATAGAGTGAAGGTTGTTGCCTTGTACGCTCATAACATAATTATAGAGTGAAGGTTGCTACCTTGCCCACTCGTAACATAATTATATGGTGAAGGCTGCTACCTTGTCCACTCATAACATAAATATAGAGTGAAAGCTGCTACCTTGCTCACTCATAACATAAAGGAGAGGTAACAGTAGCATTGAAGAATCCAATCACATGTAATTCAATAACATTAGATGTTTAGCTTATTGAACAAAAGATAAACAACAGTGTTGTTCTAGAAAGAAAGTAAGGTAAGGTAATAATCACAAAGGTTCTTTCTTATCATGGAATAAACAATAATAGCTTCAGACCAATTATCCTTTGGCAAACCAAGCTTAATAATGAATTCATATAATTATAGTTTAGGATAGAAAGGAACTTAAGTTTCAAGAATCTCAAAGGTTCACATATCGTGATAACTCATACTTGTAACATGAACATAATGTTTACTCACCTTATGGTTCCTTAGCTCCTAATTGCTATAACCTTTAAACTTATAATATTCCTCAAGCTCTAACATACATTACAATTCCATACTTGGAATTTGCTTAATATTATGCTATCCTATCCCATAATTACCCTATGCATATATAACATTCACATATACTACAAGTGCACTCATCACTTGCATATAGAAGTGCACTCATCACTTGCACATAACATGTTGACTTTTAAAGTCTTGCACACTTAGCCTTTGTAGGCTCACATAAAATCACATTATAACTTATACTATGACTTTTCTAAATGCAAACATCATATATTATGATCTTAATATCAATTCAATTTAATATTTAACTTAGTACACTTAACACTTTCCATATATATCAACTTAACAAGTATCCTTAAAAAGTCATGCTTATCTCTTTAGACCAAATCTTACAATCAATCTCATAGTTAATTTAAGATCATTAATTCACTATTAGCTCATCATAAAACCTATTTCACATGTCACTTAATTACGTTCACATATTAACCATACATAACAATTAGGGTTTGGAAACCCTTGTGTAGGTTGAACCTCTCTAGGCTTTGTCTAAAGTTACTCTTTCAACCAACATGCAATTAAATCATTTACCACTCACATACACATGTCAATAATCATTAAAACATATCATACAAAAATTATAGAAATTGGGATTAAAATCGCTATGTATGCCGAATATATGCTATCAAGGCAAAACATGGATTTTTTTTTATTTTTCGTGCTTTCCATTTATTATAGTAATATGCAAACACATGATTTAAACCAATATTTTTCATGTAAACATGACAAAAATCATTTTATAACACTAACACATAGGAATTGGCATCCTTGCGTATTATATACATGAAAATTTTCTAACTCTAGGTTTTAGGGTGAAAACCATGAATTCTTTTACTTTCCATACTTTCCGAACATTATAGTATTATACAGAAATATGATTTGAATCAATATTTTTTATCTAAAAACAACAAAAATCAATTTAGAACACATCCATGCACAAATTAGCAGCCCCCCTTGAATAATTGAATGAAAATTCCAAATTTGAGTTTTAGGGTTCACCTTTGGTAGATGTGTAAAGAAAGGGTTGTATTTTCAGTCGAAAATTGGTTTCTCCTTCAAAATAATCACCTAAGCTAAATTTAACCAAAATAAAAATAGTAAATACAGCCCAAAATAGTTTTCTCATGATTAATTTCATAAAAATCAATTAGTAGATTGAATGAAGAGAAAAACTTATGAAAATGATCACAAAATTGCAAAGTTTGAAGGTACCCTGTGAATTTCTATTGAGATAATATTTTTGAAAGAATTTTTCTATAAAAATTTTGAAGAATAATAGAATGGTGACTATCTAAAAAGGGCTGGCTGAATTTTAGCTTATCTATTTAGGGTTTTGGCAAAATTACAAGTTTGCCATTAACGAGTTAGGTTATGAGTGTTTTGGTGTGTTAGGCTTTGGTGAGTTGGGCCTTTTAATTTTATTTATGGACTGATTATAGGTAATTAAAAATAAAATATTTTACTTATTATTTTCATTAAAATCCATTGAAAAATATTTATTTAAAAATGTTTGAAAAATACTCATAAAATTTATTTTATGCTTAAAAATTGCTTTATACATGAAAATTCATTATATATGCAATAAATCATTTTATGCATATGCACTTCATATAAATAACTTATTTCATATTAATAATTCACATTATACATGTTAGAACTAATCTAACATGCCACATACTCATTGATCGCATAACACATGAATTTCCATAACAGCACATATTTTGTCGTAATAGCTCTAAATTCAAGTAAATTGTCATGAAAGCTCCTATGGTGGGTGTGGGTTGTTACACATAAGGTCACCCATGCCCATAGAACCTACTCATGAACATATAAATACTACCTAGGACCATACCAAAACCTCATGCATTAACTTAATTATCCAATAATAAGGAAAACTTTGACTAGCGGAAGCATAGTATTAAAATACTTTAAATATAATCCATATGAAAAGAACATTTAAGACTCTAAATAAATTATCAAATGAGTAATATTCCAAAATAAAACTCTTAGAGCATCTATGAGTGACTCTTCATAGCATAGTACAATAAAAGAGTTGGACAAGGAAATTCCTTAAACATAATAGATTGCTTGAGCTAACACCTTACCTCCTGAAAATGCTCACCTAGAACCACACAAGGAAAAGGGATGAGATAGATTATCTCAATAAGTAAGCAATATAACTTGAACAATAACACATATCCCTTTATAAGGTTCATAATTTATAAATTTATGGTTAACAATTTAGCATGGTTCATAGAACTCAACTTGTAAACTTATAACTTATAGAGTTGACGGCTTATTAGCTCATCACTAAAGGGAGAGGTGGCATCATACCAAATTCCAACTCCCAACTTATAACTTATAAAAAAGTGTGAAACTGATCTAACTGAGGTGAATACACTACCCCTATCCATCAAGTTAAGACCATGTGCATAATTTCTGATGATTTCGTGCATAGGTTCTGATGATTTCCTGCATCGGTACGAGGATTTCTGCATAAAGGGTTCATAGAGGCTGTAGCTAGAGCTAATGACAATCACTTATAACAACAACATTGAAGAATGCAATCATATGTAATGTAATAGCAATAGTAGTTTAGCTTATTGAACAAAAGATAAATAACAGTGTAGTTCTAGAAAGAAAGTAAGGTAAGGTAATAATTACAAAGGTTCTTTCTTATCATTGAATTAACATTTATAGTTTAGGACCAATTATCTTGTAGCAACCCAAGCTTAACAAAGAATTCATATAATTATAATTTAGGATAGAAAGGAACTTGGATTTCAAATATCTCAAAGGTTCACATAACCTGATAACTTTTACTTGTAAGATGAACATGATGTTTACTCACCTTATGGTTCCTTAGCTCCTAATTGCTATAGCCTTTGAACCTCTAATACTCTTTAAGCTCTAGTATATTATTATAATTTAGTACTTAGCATTTGCTTAACATTATGCTATCCTATCCTATAACTACCCTATGTACATACAACATTCATATATACTTGGAGTTGCACTTAGAAGTGCACTCATCACTTGCACATAACATGTTGACTTTTAGTCTTGCACACTTAGCTTTTTAGGCCCACATGAAAACCTATTATAACTCATGCTAAGACTTTTCTATAACCAAATACAATAAATCATGATCTTAATATCAATTCAATTTCACTTCCAACTTGTCACACTTAATACTTTTCATAAACCTCAACTTAACAAGTAACATTAAAAGTATCATGCTTATCTCTTTTGACCAAATTATACAATCTTATCTCATTAATCCATAATTGACACATCATAAGGCCTAATTCACATGCCACTTAATCATATGTACATATTAATCAAACATGGTAGTTTGGGTTTGGAAACCCTAGTATAGGCTGAATCTCTCTAGGCTTTGTCTAGAGTTATTCCTTCAATCAACATGTAATTAAATCATATATCATTCATATACATATGAAAACAATCTTTAAAATATATCATATAAAATTTATAGTCATTGGGATCAAAATCCCATCATAGGCTGAATAGGTGTTTCCATGGAAAATCATGGATTTTCTTGTTTTTTCGCACTTTCTGTCCATTACAATAATATACAAAAATATCATTTAACCCAATATTTTTCATGTAAACATAACAAAAATGATTTTAGAACACACTAATGGACAAATTGGCACTCCCTTGTAGAGTATATGCATGAAAATTTCAACTTTAGGTTTTAGGATGACAACTATGGATTCCTCTTGCTTTCCGTACTTTCTAATCATTATAGTAATATACAAAAATATTATTTAAAAAATATTTTTCATCTAAACACAACAAAAATTAGTTTAGAATGCATCAATGCACAATTTACCCCCCTTATAGAATATATGCATGAAATTTCAACTTTGAGTTTTAGGGTTCATCTTTGGTGGATTCGCAAGGAAAAAGTTATGGTTACGATTGAAAATCAATTTTTCCTTCAAACTAAACAATTAAGCTGTATTCAACAAGAAGAAAAATAATAAATATACAGCCTCAAATAGATTTTTCATTATTATTTTTATAAAAATCAAATAGTAGTTTGAAAAACTTATGAAAATGATCACAAAATTGCAAGGTTTGAAGGCACCTTGTGAATTTTGGTTGAGAGAATTTTTCTATAAAAATCTAAGGAATAATAGAATGGTGGATGTTACTATAGCAAGGGGGCCAAATTTTAGGTTTTATATGTAGGTTTTGGCAAAATTATAAGTTTGCCATTAATGAGCTAGGCTAGGAGTGTTTTAATGTGTTGGGCCTTTTAATTTTATTTATGGGCTGATTATAGATAATTAAAAATAAAATATTTTTCTTATTATTTTCATTGAAATTCCCCCCAAAATATTTATTTAAAAATATTTTAAAAATGCTCATAAAAATTATTTTATGCTTAAAAATCGCTTTGTGCATGAAAATTTACTTTGTATGCAATAAATCATTTTGTGCTTATGCACTTCACATAAATTACTTATTTCATAATAATAATTCATATTATGCATATTAGAACTAATCTAACATGCCATATACTCATCAATCACATAACACATGAATTTTCATGAATTGTCACGAAACTCCTAGGGTAGGTGTGGGTTGTTACAAATTCATCATTAATGAGTTATCTTATAATCTACACATACATATAAGAAAAACATGAATAACTTAAAGAAAAAAGAGTGAAGAATGAAGAACTCAAACCTGTTGCTAAAGAACTTGCAACAACTTTGAAAAATATGCACCAAAAATCCAAACTTGCTAGCGGAAATCACTAGTTGATGCTTGAAACTAATGATCTATGGTGTATGTGTGTGTTTGGATGTGTTAGGGTTGAGAGAAACTAAGAGGAAGGTGAAAGATTTTGAAATGAAAATAGGTGTGTGCATGAAAATGAAATAGTAGCTTTTATAATTTTTTATCCCACAGGCATAGTCATGGCCATGGGACTGAGCATAGGATAAGGCGTGAAAATGTCCATGGAGTTTTTGATAGAATGTAAAGGCACTTTACCCATTGGGACAGCCACGGGCGTGGGATTGACCATGGTTCTTCC
The DNA here is from genome assembly GCA_947687605.1 of Reutealis trisperma. Lineage (NCBI taxonomy): Eukaryota > Viridiplantae > Streptophyta > Magnoliopsida > Malpighiales > Euphorbiaceae > Reutealis > Reutealis trisperma. The sequence continues at coordinate 538,085 of CANTUT010000524.1, read as the reverse complement.
GATGGGATCTTACTGGAACTCACCATTTTAAGTTGCTTAGCCCAGGGGGATTGACACGAGCATGGCTCTGGCTATGGGAACCACTAAATTTGCCATACATAGCCAATTTTCATGGATTTTAGCCCTGCAAAAGAAACATACCACAAGTGCATTATCCTTATACAATTAAACTTAAGCAAAATAAAAGAAAAATATGCCAAAACATTAAAAATGGTGGGTTGCCTTCCACCCAGTGCTTCTTTAATGTCATCTTAGCTGGATGTTTAGGGTGATTTCTATAACAACCCACACCCACCCTAAGAGTTTCCATGACAATTACTTGAATTTATAGCTATTATGGCTAAGTGTGTGCTTTTATGAAAATTCATGTGTTATGTGATTGATGAGTATGTGGCATGTTAGATTAACTCTAATATGCATAATATGAATAATTATGGTGAATTAAGTGATTTATATGAAATGTATTAGCATAAAATAATTTATTTCACATAAATTAAATTTTCATGCCCAAAGCATTTTAAAGCATAAAATAGTTTTTATGAGCATTTTTAAATAAATAATTTGGGGAAAATTTTAATGAAAATAATAAAAAAATATTTTATTTTTAATTACCTATAATTTGTCCATAAATTAAATAAAAAGCCCCAATTTCCTAAAAGCCCATTACACTAAAACACTCCTAACCTAGCTCATTAAGGGTAAACTTGGAGTTTAGCCAAAACCCTAAATATTTAAGCTACAATTTTGCCAGACCTAAGGGAGATAGCCACCATTCTATTGTTCTTCATAATTTTTATAGAAAAATTCTCTCAAAAATATTCTCTCAACTGAAATTCACAAAGTGCCTTTAAACCTTGCGATTTCATGACCATTTTCGTAAGTTTTTCTCTTCTTTCAATTTACTATTTGATTCTAATGAAACTAATCATGAGAAAACCATTTTGGGTTGTCAATTTACTATTTTTATTGTGATTAAATTTGGCCTAGGTGATTGTTTGGAAGGAGAAACTGATTTTCAAATGAAAACACAAACCTTTCTACATGAATCCTCCAAAGGTAAACTCTAAAACTCGAAGTTTGGAATTTTCATGCATAATAGTGGGAGAGGCTTCCAATTTGTATTTCATTGTGTTCAAAATTGATTTTTATCATATTCAGTTGAAAAATATTGGTTTAAAATATTATTTCTGTATATTACTGTAATGATGAAAAAATACCGAAAAGCAAAAGAACTCATGATTTTCACTCTAAAACCTAAAATTGGAATTTTCAAGTATATGAATTACCAAGGGCTGCCAATTCCTACATGTTGATGTTGTAAAATAATTTTTGTTATGTTTACATGAAAAATATCGGTTTAAATCATGTGTTTATATATTATTGTAACGACCGAAAACTGAAAACAAGAAAGATTCATGGTTTTCAGCTTAAAATTTAAAGTTAGAAAATTTTCATGCATAAATATACATAGGGGTGCTGATTGGTGCATTAGTTTGTTATAAAATGATTTTTGTTATGTTTACATGAAAAATGTTGGTTTAAACCATGTTTTTGCATATTACTGTAATGAACGGAAAGTGCAAAAAGTAAGAAAATTCATGTTTTTCTTTGATGGGTATATTTGGCCAACATAGGGATTTTAATTCCAATGTCTATAATTTTTATGTGACATCTTTTAATGATTATTGACATGTATATATGAATGATAAATGATTAAATTGTATGTTGATTGAAGGAATGACTTTAGACAAATCTATAGACAATTAAGTATACTTAGGGTTTCCTAACCCTATTACTATGTTATGATTAATATGTGTATATGATTAAGTGAAAAATGAAATAGGTTTTATGATGAGTTAATAGTGAATTGATGATCTTAAATTGACTATGAGATAAATGGTATGATTTATTCAAAAGAGATAAGCATGACTCTTCAAGATTACTTGTTAAGTTGATATATATGTAAAGTGTTAAGTGTACTAAGTTGAATATTAAATGGAATTGATATTAAGATCTTAATATATTGTGTTTGACCTTAGAAAAATCATAGTATGAGTTATAATGTGATTTCATATGAGCCTAGAAAAGCTAAGTTTGCAAGACTGTGAAAGTCTACATGTTATATGCAAGTAATAGGTACACTTCTATGTGCAACTCCAAGTGTATGTGAATATTATATATGCATGGATGTTAAGTATTGAATTAAATATTATGTTAGAGCTTGAGGAATTGTAGAAGTTTGATAAGTGCATGAATTCCTATGTTTTTCCCCTTAATTTAGCATGTTTTATTATTTAAATTGAGTTTAATTTGTTTGTTCAAGTGCTTTTCAGAGTAATTTTTAGGAATTATTCATATTTTGGAATGCCATGATCATTTGAGCTCGAATTGCAATTAAAAATCGAGAAATGATGCAATTTTTGAGTAATTTTAGCTATGGACATGCCCAGTGAAATGGCCATATCATTCATCATGTCATTTAGCTTGAATTCCAGTTGCCACGACATGCCTAAAGACACGACCATATCATTTAAGTTTCCCTAGTCGTGTGACAGCATGGAATTCTGATAGCTTTGAACACCTTACAATATTTTGAGAATAACTTGAGCTATAATGGTTCGATTAAGGTGATTGAAGTACCATTAGAAAACTAAGAGAAAGAATTATAAATGTTAAGAAGACTAGAAATTCTAATTCTTTTGTTTTCTAACCTAAAATTTGTATGTAATCCAAATATTATATCTTAGCACATAGCTTAGCTATGCTAACATGTCAAAAATTGGCCAATCCATGATTGACACCAATCCAAAACCTAATGAGCCTTAAAGCACTATAACAGTACATAATTTATATTAGAAAAAGAGAACTTTTCTTGGGTTTTTAATAGTCATCCTCATAAAATGGTGAGAGGGAGTTTTGTGCAAAATTTTCATGGTGAAGATCCAATAAGTTGCAAATTTTAAAGAGGAATGAAGATTGAAACAGGGATTTCTCATCATCCATGGATTGTTTGAGCTTCTCTTGTATTGTTTATTTCAATTCTCTAATATGAACTAATTTGTTATTTATCTAGAAAAAGATGAACCCTAGTTCTTAATTGTATGAATTGAATAATTTGTTTTAAATCAATTTATCTTTGGATTGTTTTATTTTTGTGATTTATGATATTTATTCTAATTAGCAATTTCTGATTTGTTGATTAGATTTTGTTTCTATATTGGATGAGTAGAGATACCCTGATATAAATAGATCACTCATGGGAATAGAAAGTTGATTAGGGTGCTAGAGATAGACCTACAAGACTTCTTTAGATATTAATCTCTTGAACTTAATGTTGCTCCTATTTAATTATAGGTTGAGAAGAGATTCCCCTATAATACTTAGGAAGTTAGGGATTTAATCACTTAAGAAAGGTTTTTATCTAATTTAGTGAGAGTCCAATTCAATTAATTGTTTGAATGATTCATATCATTATTCTCGACATGCATGAGAGGCTAGGGGAATTTGGTATCTAGATGAACTTCGATATTGATTTTTATCATCTATCCTTTACTGCTTTCATAAATTAGTTTTAAATAGTTTAGTTTAATTAATCTTGAATTTGGTTTAACTAGACAATAGTTTAAATTTGAGCTAGTACTTGTGTCAGTGTCTATGTTGATTGACCTCATTACTGCTATACTACCTAAACGATAGGTGCACTTACCTAGAGCTAAGATAGAATTAGTCATCGAGCTATTATAAATGTAAAACTCCTAGTGTCGCAAAATGCTTGTCAAAGTTCAAAGGGCTACAAGTACTAGGAGCAAATAAACCACTAGTGAGTAAACATTATATTCATGTTACAAGTACAAGTGATTATGTTCTAGGAACCTTTGAGATTTTTGAAACCCAAGTCTTTTTCTATTTTTAAATATGATTATATGATTTCTTTGCTAAGCTTGGGTTACCAAAGGACAATTGGTCCAAAACTATTTCAAATATCCAATGATAATAAAGATCCTTTGTGATTATTGCCCTAACTTATTTTATTTCTAGAACTACATTCTTATTTATCTTTTGTTTGATAATCTAAACATCTATTGTTATTGTGCCATATGTGATTGCATTTCTTTGTGAACCCCTAATTTTGCACCTTCCAGTATGTGTTTGAACGTTAGAAGCACTTAGGCTCAGTAAACCAACTTTCAGAAGTCAAAAACTCTCAAAATGGGAAAATAAAATATTTATTTTTGACATTTGAACCCTCTCAAATCATCTGGGACTGAGTAACAAGCATAACGCAACCGGAATCTAGTAAAATAGACAAGAAATGAGCAAGAATGGGTGAAAATGGGCAAAATGGGAGAAAGCAGGGCCTGTTCTGCGGCACTACTATAAAGCCCTCTGCGGAACCACAAAGGGATAATGCAATCCCACATTGGAAATTTGTGTTTTCTATGCTTCGAACCTCCTCTTATATATAGAGGGCCTCTCCATACTTCAAAACACCAACCTCTAGAGCTTGAAAAGAAATAACTTCAAGTAAATCGCTTTGCATTTGCTCCTTACTTTGCAAAGCAAGTTAAGGGGTTTCTCTTTGATTTTTTCTTGACCAGTTAAAGGCTTTTTGCCACTCGCCTATTCGAGGCAAGTCTCTTGCCCAAGGCTCATGTTCGCCACCTGCCATTTGAGGCTATCTGTCGCCTGCCATCCAAGGCTAGTTGCCACCTACCATCCAACGCCAGCAGCCGCCTGCCATCCGAGGCTAGCCGCTACTTGCCATCCAAAGCTAGCCGCCTCCTGCCACCCAATGTAAGTTCCCTTTTCCTTTAATTTTTTATTGTCTAAATTTCCTTGCCTCTTTTAGTTAGTTAATTAAATTGATTCATCTAGGTTGCTAGCTAATCAACTTGGTAATCAATCAAATTAATTAATTAACTCAATCCTCATTTAATCAATCAATCAAAACATGATAAAGTGGCTAGGTTAAACTAACCCCTTTGCAAAAAGGGAGAACTGCGTAGGTTTTGATTCCCATTCAAAGGGATACATAGACATGCTTGTTTCAGGCATCGAATCCAACTAAAATTAACCAACTCTCCCCCTTATCACCTTCTTCACTTACTTTTATTTTGCTTTCCTTTACTTAGTTATTAGGTTTAGTTTGGGGAATGTGTGACTTCCCTAGAATCCATAAGGGCTAGAGGAGGTATCCCCTAAGTTTGGATTTCATTATTAACTCTCTTTTATTTTGAACTCTAATTGTGTATAAACTTTATGGATTAAATGATCATGCATACTATAAATTGTTCATGCATTTTAATTTTTTCATGAAATATATTTTAAGTCACTTTTGCATTACTTGGTCAAACTTATTTTGTTAAATTAAATTGAAAACCTAGTCTCTGAATCCTCTTTGGTTTCGAGGCTAGTGATCCTTTTTCTTTTGCATAATAATTGGAGTCAAATGGGTTTTTTCCTTATATTTTCCCAAATAAAAATAAATTAAGGTGGTGACTCCAAGAAATAATTTTCAAACCTATCAAAGATAAGCCCGAGGGCTTTCTCATGAGTTCTTTCCCAAATGAGCATTTCAATTCCCTTTAACAGATCAGACTGGTGCTCGGGTGAGGCCTCATAGCTGGTGACTCCACTGGGGACTAACTTTCTTTTAATAAAAGAAAAAAATAAGTGGACTACTAATTGGTTTGAAAAGTGTTTGGCCTTTTAATATGATTGACACTTTGCATGCATTACTTGCATAGGTTCTTTGCCATTAAACCTAGTTTTAGGAAAACAATGTATAGTGGGTAGCATCGAGTAGGTAACCCTCCTTAGGTCTATTTATTGATAGTGAAATCATCCACCCCACAATGAATCCTTTGATCCTTTCAAAGGTGTAACAAGTATGCATGTACTATTGGACCCACGTGAGGATCCTTAACTCACATATGGTTAGGTATATCGCTGCTCTAGTGTGATGGGTACCCAAATCTAGCCACCCTTACCTTTTCATATAACGAACTTAGATCTTAGCCTTAGTTTGTATGTATTATAATTAAAACCTTGCATCTTTGCATTTTCATGAAATGTTTTCATCATACATATCATGCATCCATAATATATAACAAAACATGCATTCATCTTAAGTCTAAGTCGAACCTTGAACTGAAGAAGGGTCAAATATTCTTATCTCCATTCAAACATCTCCCCCTTAAACTCCTCACTCTAACCTCCATCCAAACACTTTCACCCTCATAAACTTAAAACCATCACCTTGATCTTTAACCTTAAACACTTCACCCTAGCCTTACCCCTTTTACAGCCTTTAACCAAAACGCTAATACCTTGGCCCTAGCCTTACTCCTTTACCTTAGCCTTTAACCAAAACACTAATACCCTAGCCTTAAACCTTACCCCTTTACCTTAGCCTTTAATCTAAACTCCAATACCCTAACCCTAAACTTTACCCCTTTACCTTAGCCTTTAACCTAAATGCCAATACCCTAACCCTAAACCTTACCCCTTTACCTTAGCCTTTGACCTAAACGCCAATACCCTAACCCTAAACCTTACCCCTTTACCTTAGCCTTTAACCTAAACACCAATACCCTAAACCTAAACGTAAAACCTCATTTCCCTAGCCCTAACCTCAAACACCTTTAACCTTAAACACTGTTACCTTAACCTTACCCAAAATATCTTTACCCTAAATTGTAACCTAAAAAAATATCTACCCTCCTCTTACCTATACCTTGCTAAACTTGCCACAAGACACCGTCACCTAATATCCTTGGCCCATTACCTTCAAAACCAATCCATTACCTGTAGATTGACAGATGCCTATAGCCTATACCCCAAATCCTCAAGACACTACCCTAAGCCTAATACCTTTGCCCAACACACTATCCTAAGCTCAATACCTTTGACCCAACACAATATTCTTAAGCCCAACACTTATGACCCATCACCTTTCAAAACCAGTCTGTTACCCTTAAACCTAATAACTTTAGCTCAACACACTACCTTAAACCTATACCCTTAGTTCAGTCTACAACCCTAAGCCCAAAACATCTACCCCATCATGCCTTAAGCCTGAAAGATGTTTGGCCCATTACATAATAAGGAAACATTTTCTCTTAGGATTTGCATGCCTATACATTTATCACCTCTTCTGCTCCATACCTGTCACTTACCTTGTTGCTTTGGTTTAAAGGTACTAATGGCCCACCTGCTTGACATGGCTTCCTTGACCATACTTGTGACCAGAGTCCTTAAGAAGCAAGAAGAACATTTCCAAACTATCCTAGCTACTCAGTAAGCCCAATTTGAGGAACAAAGGCAATTCATCATTGAGGAAGTTCAAAATATGATTAACCAGGCTACCCTTAGCCATTCTAACCTAAACCTTATCTTAAACCAGAGCAATCTTAGCCAAACCAATTCATATCTAAACCAAGGTGGGGAAGTTTTCTCTTATCTAGACAATAGATTGCTCATGGAGAAACATGAAGCCATGGAAAGAACCATCAAATCCCTGAAGCACCGCAATGATCTAATTGATGTGGGTAGTTTAACCTTATTTCCCAATGCCAAGCTCCCTCCTAAATTCAAAATGCCTGAATTGGTGAGATTTGATGGAACCACTTGCCTCAAGACCATCTGAAGATATATGTAGGGGCAATGAAACCTTTAGGAGTTAGCGATGAGCTCCTTACTCAACTGTTCTAACAATCAATAATTGGTGTTACTTGGAGATGGTTCCTTTTACTAGATAAGAAAAAGAAAAGGACATAGGATGATATCTACTATGCCTTTGTTGAACAATATCATTATAATAGTGAAATGGATGTCACTAGGCATGACTTGGAAACCATTAAGCAGCTTCCAGAGGAATCTTTCTCTATGTTCCTTACAAGGTAGAGGGCTAAAGCTGCTCAAATGGTAAATAGACCAACAGAGCGAGAACAAGTGGACATCCTTGTCAAGAATTTACTTCTAGCCTACTAAGCCCACTTGTTAACCCAATAACTACCCACTTTTAAGGCTTTGATTGCAACTGCATCAAAGGTTGAAAATTGCATCCAAAGTGCATCATTTCAACTTGAATTCCTCACCACCGACCTGAACAGTGATGAAGAACCCAAACCTAATTCAACCCTACCTTACCTCAGCCCTAAGTGGCATGACATGGAAGAGTTTGAGTTCAACTAATCTGACCTATCTGAGATTGAATTCCAAGCCTAAGTCTAAGTCTAAGTTTGAGTCTGAGTCCAAATCTCAAATTTTGAGTCTAAATTCGAGTCTATGTCTATCATTTTATTTTCCTTTTTCATGTATTTTTCGTCAATCTTGTTAATTCCTTTTTGTTATCTTGTAATAGAATTTTCCATTGCAATAAAACATCCATATTCATTTATGCACTTGTCTTTTCTTGTTGTAAACATGGATGAGCTTTGAAAAAAAAAAGAGAAAAAAGATAAAAATAAAAATAAAAAAGAGAGAGAGAAATGAATGATCAATTAAATCCACTATAGCTAGCATATATTGAGGTGCTATTAAGAATTGCTTTGCCAGCTCCTAACCAAAGTAGGTCAAGAAATAGACCTCTCATTAAATATTTAAAGCACAAAATCAAATGATACACCTCAATAAGGGGCAACAAGTTCTTCTAATCCAAAATTCAAAAGTTAGAGCCCCTCAAAAGGTAGCAGCAAGTCATGGTGGAATGTTTTCTCCATTTCATTAATCTAAGCTTGCTAAGTTGAAATCCTGAAAAGGGCAGCTTAGGCAAAAGTTAGAGTTAAAAAAAAAAAAAAAAAGAGAGAGAGAGAGAGAAAAAAGAAAGAAAGCTCATCCTAGTCATCTTTCTTCATATCATTTTGTTAAATTAGGTTCAATCAATTCGTCTTGTCTCATATCTTCAAAGTCGTGCTTCCTTATTATAGGCTTATACTCTAAAGTGACATTGTCTTCTATGCCCTTATATTATAGTGGGGGCATGTCTTTCTAGGTCGTCATTATCTTTTGTCAATCTATCTCATCGCTTAGCTCAAAGAGCTTAGGCACAAACTCTCACATTGCTAGTCTGTCATGTTCCTATCTCTTATTGGGAGCAAAATCCTCAAGTTGTCTTTTCTCATTAGTCTTTCAGCCACTCCTTAGGGCACTTCCTTTCATCTAGTCTGTCGTCTACATTCAAGCCAATAAAGTGTCACTCTAAATGTCTCTTCAATCTCAAAACAATAAGGTTAGCTTGGCTTATTCTTTTCCATGAATCATGCTACAGATACCAAAATCATACAACCTCCCTGATCCTTTTCAAAATTTCCAACCTGCCTATGAACCATTCCTCAACTTCAAAATGTACCATTCCATCTTTTCAAACTCAAGCCTTATACCACCCTTTCCTTGGAGAAATCTCATCATCTTCTAAGGGCCAAGCCCATGGGTAAAACCAAAGATCCTAAGTCTTTTAAGACTCATCATCCTTAAAACCAGCTTTTTCTAGCATAACCAAAATCAATCCATTTCTTACAAAGCTTAAAAATGGCTCAAACCACTTAAAGCCTAGTCATTCCATATCTCATTGGCAAAATTTCATCATCCTTGAAAAAAATAAAATAAAATAAAACCTCCTTGGCAAATTACATCACCTATAAATTCCAATTAAGTTAAGGCCTACTAACCAAGAAAATCATATGCAATTATGACAAAGGGCAAATCCTTATCCATAAGCCTACGGTATCCATATGACCAAAACTTATAGCACCATACCTAAGATGAAGCCAACCATCCTCCAAAAAGGTCCAAAGCACCCTTGTAGAAAAGCCTAAGCTAACAAAGTCAAACCAAAAACCTTCACCCTGAAACCTAAGCCCAAAAGCTTTCACTATGAAACCCAAGCCCAAAAGCCTTCACCATGAAGCTCAAGCCCAAAAGCCTTTACCATGAAGCCTAAGCCCAAAAACCTTTACCATAAAATCACCACTAAAAAGCCCTCACCATGAAACCCAAGCCCAAAAGCCTTTACCATGTAGCCCAAACTGAAAAACCTTCACCATGAACCTAAAAAAAAAAAAGCTTTCACCATGAGGCCCAAGCCTAAAAGCCTTTACCATGAAGTCCAAAACCAAGAAGCCTTCACTAAGAAGCCTAAGCCTAGCTTTCAACATTTGCAAAAGACCATAGTCCCTTCCAAAGCCAAATCTAACTAAACCTTCCCCAACTAAGTTCCTAGCCTAACCTGTCCTCTGAGTCAAACCTGACCAAGCCAAAGTCCCAGACTTGACTAAGCCTTTCATATGAACTTCTCTGATGACAAGCCCCATAAGCTAACTTTCCCCAAACCTTCCAATCTAATCATCTCTAAAAACCTAACCTTTCTGATCCAGCATTCCAATTCAACCTCAATTCAAAGTCAGACCTATTTAAACTGAATAGCCCGATCTTTTCTGAGACCACACCCTACTTCTTCCTAGGCCAAACTAATAGCCATTAACCAACCAATCTCATACCTAACATGCCTATCTTCATCTCTAAGCTAGCCAATCAACCAAAAACCAAATGACCAAACCACTTTCCTCTATCATTCTAAAGTAGGGGCACATCCTTTCCAAATATTCACATTTTTGAAATGGGGGCATCTTTCTCCCAAAGATCAACACTTTTATACTAGAACTGACCCTTCACAGGTTCAAGGTATCATATCATTGCATAATAATCTAGCATTTTTGCATTGAATAGGATCATGAATCTTCACAAATTGTCAAAATTCTTGAAGAAAGACAATATCATCATCATCATTCCTACTAGATAAGATCACCACTTTGTCGATTTGTACTAGACAGGGTCATCTTCTTTCCTACCAAATAGGATAATCATCATCATTCCTACTAGACAGGATCACCACTTCATCCATTCCTACCAGATAGGGTCATCTTTTTTCCTACCAGATAGGATCATTATCATCATTCCTACTATATAGGATCACCACTTCGTTGATTCTTACCATACAGGATTGTTGTCTTTTGTCCTACCAGAAAAGATCATCATCATCATTCCTACCATACAAGATCACCACTTTGTCGACTCCTACCAGACAAGATCATCGCCTTGAATCCTACCAGATAGGATCATCATCATCATTCCTACTAGACAGGACCACTACTTTATGGATTCCTATCAGATAGGGTCATCATCACCACCAGTTCATCGATTCCTACCACATAGGGTTGTCATCACCACCACTTCATTGATTCCTAATAGACAGGGTCGTCATCATCATCACTTCATTGATTCCTACTAGACAGGGTTGCCATCATTCCTACCAGATAGGAACATCACTTTTAACTCCTACCAGTTATTACATACTACCAACCGTTAGATGTCCCAAATATACCGGGGGAATCATCCCTAAATTCAATCATACCTCTCACCCAAAAGTCTAAACTTTGTCCTAAACAATAATTTGGTTCCTTTTACCATCTCCCATCCTCAAGTTCATTGTCATTAGAATCACTTTTTAGATAAAGACAATTTTGATGAGGGAGTAGCTATGAACCCTTAATTTTATACCTTCCAGTATGTATTTGAACCTTAAAAGCACTTAGGCTTGGTAAACAAACTTTTAGAAGTCCAAAAACTCTCAAAATAGGAAAATTAAAATATATATTTTTGACATTTAAACCCTCTCAAATCATCTGGGATTGAGTAACAAGCATAATGCAACTAGAATCGTGTAAAATGGATGAGAAACGAGCAAGAACGGGTGAAAATGGGCGAAAGCGGGGCCCGTTGCAGCAGAGCTTTACGGCATTGCTGCAAAATCCTCTGCGAAATTGCAAAGGGATAATGCAATCCCATATTGCAAATTTGTGTTTTCTATGCTTCAAACCTCCTCCTATACATAGAAGGCCTCCCCACACTTCAAAACACCAACTTCTAGAGCTTGAAAAGCAATAACTTCAAGCATATTGCTTTGCATTTGCTCCTTACTTTGCAAAGCGAGATGGGGGGTGTCTCCTTGATTTCTACTTAACCAAGTTAAGGCTTTTTGCTGCCCACCAGTTCAAGGCAAGTCTCTTGCCTAATGCTTGTGTTCGCTACCTGCCGTCCAAGGCTATCCATCGCCTACCATCCAAGGCTAGCCACTGCCTGCCATCTAATGCCAGCCGCTGCCCGCTGTCCGAGGCCAATCGCTGCTTGCCATCCAAAGCCAGCTGCTACCTGCCATCCGAGATAAGTTCCCTTTTCCTTTAATTTTTTATTGTCTAAATTTCCTTGCCTCTTTTAGTTAGTTAATTAAATTGATTCATCTAGGTTGCTAGCTAATCAATTTAGTAATCAATCAAATTAATTAACTAACACAACCCTTTTTTAATCAATCAATCAAAACATGATAAAGTGGCTAGGCTAAACTAACCCCTTCGCAAGAAGAGAGAACTATATGGGTTCTAATTCCCATTCAAAGGGAGACGTATGCATGCTTGGTTTAGGCATCAAATCTAACTAAAATTAACCAACTCTCCCCTCTATCACCTTCTTCACTTACTTTTATTTTGCTTTCCTTTACTTAGTTATTAGGTTTAGTTTAGGGAATATGTGACTTCCCTACAACCCATAAGGGCTAGAGGAGGTATTCCCTAAGTTTGGATTTCATTATTAATTCTCTTTTATTTTGAACTTTAATTGTGTATAAACTTTATGGATTGAACGATCATACATACTGTAAATTGTTAATGCATTTTAATTTATTCATGAAATATATTTTTAGTCACCTTTATATTACTTGGCCAAACTTATTTTGTTAAATTAAACCAAAAACCCAGTCCCCGAATGCTCTTTGGTGTCGAGGCTAATGATCCTTTTTCTTTTGGGTAATAATTGGAGTGAAATGGGTTTTTTCCATATATTTTTCCAAATAAAAATAAATTAAGGTGGCGACTCTAAGAAATAATTTTCAAACCTATTAAAGATAAGCCTGAGGGCTTCCTCGTGAGTTCTTTCCCAAATGAGCATTTCAATTCCCTTTAGCAGATCGGACCGGTGCTCGTGCGAGGCCTCACATTCTTCAATGCTATTTTTATAAGTGATTACCATGAGCTCTAGGTATGGTATCCATAACCCTTTTTATGAAGAAATCCTTATGTCGATGATTGTAATCATCAGTACCTATGTATATGGTCTTAACCCAGTGGATAGGGGTTGTGTATTCACCTTAGTTAGAAAGGGCAATTCTAGCCATAGGGTCTGATCAGTTTCACACTTCTCTATGTGATAAGAGTTGGAATTTGATTTAATGCCACCTCTCCTATATGTATTCGAGTAATTATGGCAATAGCCTTCACTCTATGTGTTTGAGTGATTATGGCAATAGCTTTCACTCTATTTGTTATGTCTTATAAGTGTGATTTTCATAAACCTTGCAAAATTGCAAACTACGAGCTATGTTTTATTAACCTTTTTATAAGGGATATGTGATATTGTATAAGCCATAATGTTTACTCATTGAGATTATCTATCTCACCCCTTATTCCTTGTGTGGTTCTAGATGAGCATTATGAGGAGGCAAGATCATAGCTCCAGTAATCTACTTCGCTTGGGGAATTTCCTTGTCCAAGTTTATTATCATGCTATGATATGAAAAGTCACTTTTTAGATGCACCGGGAGTCCTCGTTGGAGAGATTTATTTTTAGAATATTATTCACTTGATCGTTTATTTGGAGCCTTTAAAATGTTGTTTTGTTATGGATTGTATTTAAAATATATTTTAACTATTCTTCTACAACTTAAGATTTTATTATAAATGGTTTATGAAGTTAATACATGAGGTTTTGGTACTGTCACATCCCAACCTTATAAGATACGACGGTCCTAGAACATGGGGAGACATAAGGTCACCCACGCCCGTAGAACCCATTAACATATAACAATCATGCTTAGGATCTTACCGAAACTTCTTCATTAACTCATTTAAGCCATTTAGATAAATACCATAAATTGCGAAAGACTTAAAATAAATCATTACATATAAAATCCACAAGGGAATTAATATAAATCTCGATAAGTATCAATCAACATTCCCAGAGCACCTAAAGACAAGACTTCATAAACATAGTATTATTGATAACTCGGACAAGGAATTTCCCAAGCGAAATAGAATGCTTGAGCCATCACCTTGCCTCCTCACATTTGCTCACCTGGAACCACACAAGGAAAAGGGGTGAGACAAATGATCTCAATGAGTAAACGAAAAGGCACACACATTATCACATATTCCTTTGAAAGGAAACACATAGCTTATACACATAGTTCATGGTTTATAACTCATGAATCAAGATGCAATTTAGCAAGGGTTTAATTGGGCAAGTTTGCAGAAATCACACTTATAACACGTAGAGAGTGAAGGCTATTGCTTTATCACTCGAACACATAGAGGAGAGGTGGCCTTATACCAAATTCCAACTCCTATCACATAGAAAGCTTGAAGCTGATTTGGCCCTACAGCTAGAACCGCCCCTTCTAGTTGAGGTGGATACACTACCCCTATCCATTGGGTTAAGACAGTGTGCACAGGTTTCGATGATTACCTGCATCGGCACGAGGATTTTGCATAAAGGGTAAAGGTACCATAGCTAGAGCTATTAGTAAACACAATTAATAATATCACATAAGGCAACAATAACATGTAATTCAATATCAATAGTAGTTTTGCTTTCAAACAATGATACAATAAAAGTGTAGTTCCAGAAAGAATACAAGTTAGGGTGTTAATCACAAGAATTTCTCATTGGATAGCAAAATGGTTTTGGATCAAATGTCCTTTGGCAACCTAAGCTTGACAAAGAAATCATATAGTAATATTTAAAATAGAAAGAACTTGGGTTTCAAAGATCACAAGGCTCGCATAATATGATATCACATATTTGTAACATAATAAAATGTTACTTGCACTTGTAATATGAACATAGTGTTTACTCACCTTGGGGTTCCTTTGCTCCTAGTACATGTAGTCCCTTTTGCACTTCTAAAGCTCCTCAAACTCTATCATAATATTTGATTTAATACTTAGTATTTATTTACTCATGATGCTCCTATCCCATAACTACCCATGCATATATAGCATACACATACATTTAGAGTCCACACATAGGTGGACTCATCACTTGCACATAGCACATTGACTTAAAAAGTCTTGCATACTTAGGCCTTATAGGCTCACATGAAAACACATTACAATCATATTAATACCTTTTTAAGGTCATCACAATATTATTATCTCAATATCAATTCACTTTTCAATTATCTTAGTTCACTTTACACTTCCATACATGTCAACTTAACCATTAATCCTTCAAACATCATGCTTAACTCTTATGATCCCTTTCACTTCATTAACTCATAATCATATGTTCATCATCAAGTCATCATAACATCTAGTTCCAAATGCCTCAATAACATTTGCATTCTAATCACATTATAAGGTTAAGATACCTTAAATATACCTTAAGTATACCAAAACGCATTTAAGCTTATCTAGGATCATACCTTCAACTAACATGCAATTTTATCATTTATTATACATACATACATGTCAAAAATCACCAAGACACATCACATAAAATTTATAAACATTTGGACAAAATTGTTCATGTAGGCCGAATGCATTATTAAGGTAAAAACCAAATTCTTCTTCTTTCCGTGCTTTCCGTCTATTTCAAAAATATGTAAAAATATGGTTTGAACTAAGATTTTTCATGTGAACATAACAAAAATCATTCTAGAATATAAATTCATAAGAATCGGCCACTATTGGTGTTATTAATATATAAAATTCAATCTTTTGTATTATAGTGCATAAAAACATAAGTTTTCTTGTTTTTGGTATTTTTTTTGTCATTTCAGAAATATGCAAACGGGTTGTTTAAACCATTATTTTTCATTCAATCATAGAAATATCAGTTTAGAACACATTCCTTCATGAATCAGCAGCCATAGATAGGGTTTATGCAAAAAAAATCGAAGTTTAGAGGCTTAGGTGCAAAATCATGAGTTTCCGCGCTTTCCACGCATTTTGTTCATTTCAGCAATAAACAGACACTTGATTTAAATCATTATTTTTCATCTAAACAAAACCAATATCATATTAGAATACCAATTCATACAAATCAGCAGCCATATATTCATGAAAGAATAAAATTTTCTAATTTCTAAGTTCTAACACGAAAACCTTGAATTCCTTTGTTTTTCGAAACTTTTCGGTCATCACAAAAATATGCAAAAATATTATTTATCCAATATTTTTCATTAAAAAAAATCAAAAATCAGTTTAGAATATATCCATGCACAAATCGCACCCCCCTTCCCCCCTTTATGACTTTTATGCAATAAAATTGTGATTTTAAGTTATAGAATTCACCTTTGGAGAAATCTTGCGGAAAGAATCATATTTTTCGTAGAAAATAAATTTTCTCTCCCAAAAATTCACTCAAACATAATTGAATCTATAGAAATCAGTAATCAAACAGTTCAAAATAAATTTTTCATAATTTATTTCATAGAAATCAGTTTAGAAATCGAAAGAGAATAAAAACTTATGATTACGGTCACGAAATCGCGAAACGGAAAGGTGTTTTCAATATTTCAGTAGAGAGAATTATTTTGAGAGGTTTTTCTGCCAAAATACAGAAAGAATAAGAAAATGGCTGCTGGAAACCCTTGTTTGGCTGAAAATTAGAATATATATTAGGGTTGGAGTGGAATTTTCACTATTACCCTTAATGAAATAGGTTAGGAGAATTTTTGTGTAGTGGGCTTTTAGGTATTTGGGATTTTCCTTTAAAAATTTCAGCTGAATGGAATTGAAATAATAAGAATATTTTTCTTATTAATTCTAGAACATTTTTCTCAAAAATATTTATTTAAAAAAATATTTTAAAAATACCCATAAAATTATTTTATGCTTAAAAATTGTCTTATGCATGAAAATTCATTTTATTTAAAATAAATTCTTTTATGCAAATGCACTTCATGTAAATCATTTATTTCACAATAGCAACACATATTATGCATATTAAAATTAATTTAATATGCCATATACTCATCAATCACTTAGATCAAGAATTTTCACACAAGCACACACACTTAACCTTATTAGTTCTAAATCAAGTAATTTATCACGGAAATTCCTAGGGTGGGTGTGGGTTGTTACAGGTATGATCCTAGGTAGTGTGTATATGTGCATGAGTGGGTTCTACGAGCATGGGTGACCTCATATCTCATTATGTTCTAGGACCGTCATATCTCTAAAATTGGGATGTGACAAAGATGGTATCAGAGATGTAGTTTTTAGTCTAGTTTAGACTTGTCTATTTATTAGGTTGATTAAGCATAATCTTAGAGCATAGGAATTTTCCTGTCATGTCACTTGCAGTCCATCGCTGGTATAGTTTTGCTAAATCCTGATAAGCTATAGTACTATTATGTGTGTGCCTTATGATTTTCTCTTCAAATGACTTAGAAGATTACCCATGCTAGAGGACCCCTACCTAGAGCATCTTGTGTGACATGCAAGAGGACTTAGCCAAAGATGTTCAAAAGGGCCATGCTTAAGATCCACCTCAAGAGGGAGAAGACCCCGTATGAAGAAGACCTTGAGGAGTGTTTAGATTATGATTGGATTTATAATAAGATTCAAAAGTTGGAGAGTGTATACTCAGGCTTGATGGAGGAAAATCAACGTCGGAGGTCCCTAATCTATGCTTTGAGAGAGGAAGTGGAGAAACGACATAAGGCCAAGAGAGCTGAGAGTGTGAAATGGGAATAGAAAAGCAAAGATTATAGGGGCCAACATATAGGAGGTGTAAGATGTCTAAGAAAGGGATCTATGCTAATAACATCAACACCTAGACAATGTAATGGTCAGTCAACATAGGTTCTCCCCGCTTGTGGCCAGTATGGTAAGAATCTTCTTGGAGCTTGCTAGAAGATCTCTTGCACGTGTCTAAAGTGTGGATAGATGGGTCACTTCCATAAAGACTATCCACATAAAGGAAATTCGAGAAATGTGACCTCAACATCTCTGCCACTTAGACCATCTCAGCCTTAAGGGCAAGAAACCAAGAATGAAGGGCACAGTTGAGACTCACGCTAGTAGTTGGTAATGATTGGCCTAATGGCATAGTATTTATATGATATCAATAGCATTATATGACTACTTAGCTATTTGGCTTGGGTCTGATCTTCTATTGCTATAGAGATGATTGACTTCTAAAATGATAGGAGAGCTCATTAGGCTATAAGTCATGTGTTATATGATTAGGATACTTGATAAATGCCATGATATGTGATATATGCTAAATGATATATATCTTGTGATGTGATATTATACAATGGGTGCTCATGTTAAATGCTTGCTAATATGATAAT
The DNA here is from genome assembly GCA_947687605.1 of Reutealis trisperma. Taxonomy (NCBI): domain Eukaryota; kingdom Viridiplantae; phylum Streptophyta; class Magnoliopsida; order Malpighiales; family Euphorbiaceae; genus Reutealis; species Reutealis trisperma. The sequence continues at coordinate 519,673 of CANTUT010000524.1, read as the reverse complement.
TTGATAGTGGGGTTAAGTGGAGTAGAAAGAGAAGTTAACTAAGTTTTGATCCAACTAAGAATAATGATGATAGGTATAATGTTATGAGGTATGAAATACTTACATGTTACAATGGTTAATATATGAATTATATAGAGTTATTAAATGATAATTGTGATTGATGCCATAAGAAGAGAATTGATATTTAGTAATGATCAGTAAGAGAATGAAACAAATCAGTTACATTATATATACAAAAGTATATGGTATAAAGTAAGTAAAGTATATTAATGAATTTCTGGCTTAGATGCTATCATATAGACTAGAACAATAAGAAAGCTAGGGATTTCTCTATCACTTATGTAAATATCAAGTATAGTCAAAGGAAAAATATTAATCTTGGGTGATTTAAAAGAAGAAGGTATCATTCCTATCCAAATTGCTAGTGCAAGATGCTTAATTGGGTCTGGTGCTACGCATTCATTTGGGTCTCCATGTTTTGCTATGAGTTTTAGTAGAAATAAGGAATTAATGAATGAACACTTAGTAGTGTCAACTCCTTTAGGAGTAATAATGGAAGTAAGGTATATGTTGAAGGACTATGAGGTAGACATTGATGGAAGAAAACTTCTAGTGGAGTTATTAGAACTTGATGTCCTAGAATTCAATGTGATCTTAAGAATGGATTGGCTATATGAGAATGGAGCTTGTATTGACTGTAGAGGAAAGCAAATAGAATTTCAAACTGAAGATAGGGAGAAATTTGTGTATAAATGAGATACTTAAGATTAAGGTCCACTAGCATAATCATGGAATGGATGAGTGTACTTAAGAAGCCCAGGTAGGGATATGGCAGAAGCATCCCTAATCTTTTTTTAAGAATGTATGAGTGTCTAAATTTGAGGATAAACTTCGGTTAAGGGAGGGAAAATGTAACAACCCACACCTACCCTATGAGTTTCTATGACAAAGTCTGTCCATTTCTTACTAGTTAAGACCACATATTCTACAGCTCAGTATGCGCAGTTATATATAGATGAGATCGTGAAACTATATGGAGTACCAATTTCTATCATTTCCGATCGAAGAACTCAATTCACCTCAAGGTTCTGGCAAAAGTTGGTAGAAGCGTTAGGAACACAATTAGATTTTAGTACGGCGTTTCACCCTCAAACGGATGGCCAGTCTGAAAGAACAATTCAAACACTCGAGGACATACTTAAGATGTGTGTCTTAGATTTTGGCGGTAGCTGGGATAAGTATTTACCCCTGATTGAATTTGCCTACAACAATAGCTATCATTCGTCCATTAGCATGGTGCCATATGAAGCATTGTATGGAAGAAGGTGTCGTTCTCCGATTTGTTGGATTAAACCTAGAGACAAGCATATAGAAATGCCCGAATTACTTAAGGAGACCACCGAGAAAGTACCAATAATTCAAGATCGACTAAAGATGGCATTCAATTGACAAAAGAGTTACGCAGACCCTATGCGAAAGGAAGTCCAATTCACCGTGGGAGATCACATGTTCTTAAAGGTCTCGCCAATGAAAGGAGTTATGAGATTTGGCAAGAAAGGGAAATTATCACCTCATTTCATTGGTCCTTTTGAAATCTTAGATAAGGTTGGAGAAGTGTCTTATAGACTTGCCCTACCTTCAACTTTGGCACATGTGCACCCAGTGTTCCACATTTCCATGTTAAGAAAATATGTGTCAGATCCATCGCATGTTCTTTTACCTCCAGACATTACATTAGATGAACAACTATCTTATGAGGAGTCACCAATAGCTATAGTGGATTGACAAGTAAAGAAGTTAAGAAATAAGGAGATACCCATGATTAAGGTTCAGTGGCAGAATCATGGGATAGATAAGTGCACTTGGGAAGTGGAGGAGGAAATGCGACAGAAGCATCCTCAGCTTTTCAAGAGTAACTAGGTAAGGGTTTAAATTTGAGGACGGATTTCTTTAAGGGGGGAGAATGTAACAACCCACATCCACCCTAGGAATTTTCATGATAAATTGCTTGATTTAGAACCTATAAGGTTAAGTGTGTGCTTGTGTGAAAATTTGTGATCTAAGTGATTGATGAGTATGTGGCATATTAAATTAATTTTAATATGCATAATATGTGTTACCATTATGAAATAAATGATTTACATGAAGTGCATTTGCATAAAAGAATTTATTTTAAATAAAATGAATTTTCATGCATAAGACAATTTTTAAGCATAAAATAATTTTATGGGTATTTTTAAATAAATATTTTTTAGGGAAATGTTCCAAAATTAACAAGAAAAATATTATTTTTATTTTAATTCCATTCATCCAAAATTTTTAAAGGAAAAGCCCAAATACCCAAAAGCCCACCACACAAAAATTCTCCCAACCTATTTCAGGGTAATAGTGGAAATTCCACTCCAACCCTAAGATATATTCTAATTTTTGGCCAAACAAGGATTTCCAGCAGCCATTCTCTTATTCTTTCTATATTTTGGTAGAAAAACCTCTCAAAATAATTCTCTCTATAAAAATATTGAAAACACCTTTCCGTTTCGCGATTTCGTGACCGTAATCGTAAGTTTTTATTCTCTTTCGATTTCTAAACTGATTTCTATGAAATAAAATTATGGGAAAATTATTTTGAACTGTTTGATTACTGATTTCTATAGATTCAATTTTGTTTGAGTGAATTTTTGGGAGAGAAAATTTATTTTCTACCGAAAACACGATTCTTTTTTGCAAGATTTCTCCAAAGGTGAATTCTATAACTTGAAATCACAATTTTATTGCATAAACATCATGAGGGGGGGGGGGTGATTTGCGCATAGTTATATTCTAAACTAATTTTTGATTTTTTTTATGAAAAATATTGGATTAAATAATATTTCTGCATATTTCTGTGATGACCGAAAAGTTTCGAAAAACAAAGGAATTCAAGGTTTTCATGTTAGGACTTGGAAATTAGAAATTTTTATTCTTTCATGAATACATGGCTGCCGATTTGTATGAATTGGTGTTCTAATATGATATTTGTTTTGTTTAGATGAAAAATAATGATTTGAGTCATGTGTCTGTTTATAGCTGAAATGAACGAAATGCGCGAAAAGCGCGGAAACTTATGATTTTTCACCTAAGCCTTTGAACTTGGAATTTTTTTGTATAAACCCTATCTATGGCTGCTGATTTATGAAGGAATGTGTTTTAAACTAATATTTTCAATGAGTGAATGAAAAATAATGGTTTAAACAGCCTATTTACATATTTCTAAAATGACCGAAAAATACTGAAAATAAGAAAACTTATGGTTTTGTGTTCTATAATACAAAGATTGAATTTTTATATATTAATAACACCAATAGTGGCTGATTCCTATGAATTTGTATTCTAGAATGATTTTTGTTATGTTAACATGAAAAATCTTGGTTCAAACCATGTTTTTACATATTTTTGAAATAGACGGAAAGCATGAAAAGTAGAAGAATTTGGTTTTTACCTTTATGGTGCATTCGGCCTACATGAACAATTTTGTCCAAATGTTTATAAATTTTATGTGATGTGTTTTGATGATTATTGACATGTTTGTATGAATAATAAATGATGAAATTGCATGTTAGTTGAAGTTATGATCCTAGATAAGCTAAAATGCGTTTTGGTATACTTAAGGTATCTTAACATTATATTGTGATTAGAATGCAAATGTGATTGGGAAATATGGAACTAGATGTTATGATGAATTAATGATGAACATATGGTTATGAGTTAATGAAGTAAAAGGGATCATAAGAGTTAAGCATGATGTTTGAAGGATTAATTATTAAGTTGACATGTATGGAAGTGTAAAGCAAACTAAGATAATTGATAAGCGAATTGATATATTGATATGTGAACCTTTGTGATCTTTGAAATCCAAGTTCTTTCCATTTTTAATTTTATTATATGATTTCCTTGTCAAGCTTGGGTTGCCAAAGGACATTTGGTCTAAAACTATTTTGTTTATCCAATGAGAATTTCTTGTGATTAACACCCTAACTTATATTCTTTCTATAACTACACTTTCATTGTATCATTGTTTGAAAGCTAAACCACTATTGTTATTGAAATACATGTTATTGTTACCTTATGTGATCTTGTTAATTGTGTTTACCAATAGCTCTAGCTATGGTACTTTTACCCTTTATGCAGAATCCTCGTGCCGATGCGGGTAATCATCAGAACCTATACGCACGGTCTTAACCCGATGGATAGGGGTAGTGTATTCGCCTAAGCTAGAAGGAGCAATTCTAGCCATGAGGCCTGATCAGCTTCACGCTTTCTATGTGATAGGAGTTGGAATTTGGTATAAGGCCACCTCTCCTCTATGTGTTCAAGTGATAGAGTAATAGCCTTCACTCTCTACGTGTTATAAGTGTGATTTCTGCAAACTTGCCAAATTGAACCCTTGCTAAATTGCAACCTGATTCATGAGTTATAAACCATGAACTATGTGTATAAGCTATGTGTTTCCTTTCAAAGGAATATGTGATAATGTATGTGCCTTTTTGTTTACTCATTGAGATCATCTATCTCACCCCTTTTTCTTGTGTGGTTCCAAGTGAGCAAATGTGAAGAGGCAAGGTGATGGCTCAAGCATTCTACTTTGCTTGGGGAATTCCTTGTCCGAGTTATCAATAATACTATGTCTATGAAGTTTTGTCTTTAAATGCTCCGGAAATGTTGATTGACACTTATCGAGATTGATATTATTTTCTTTATGGATTTTATATGTAATGATTTATTTAAGTCTTTCACAATTTATGGTATTTATCTAAATGATTTAAATGAGTTAATGAAGAAGGTTCAGTAAGATCCTAGGCATGATTGTTATATGTTAATGGGTTCTACGGGCGTGGGTGACCTTATGTCTCCCCATATTCTAGGACCGTCGTATCTCATAAGGTTGGGATGTGACACTAAAATTTTTATGTGATATATTTTAATGATTATTGACATGTATATATGAATGATAAATGATTAAATTATATGTTGGTTGAAGGAATAAGTCTAGACAATTTTAGAGATAATTAAGTATACCTAGGGTTTCCTAACCCTATTACTATGTTATGATCAATATGTGTATATGATTAAGTGAAAAGTGAAATAAGTTTATGATGAGTTAATAGTGAATTGATGATCTTAAATTGACTATAAGATGGATGGTATGATTTGTTCAAAAGAGATAAGCATGACTCTTCAAGGTTACTTGTTAACTTGATATATATGTAAAGTGTTAAGTGTACTAAGTTGAATATTAAATGGAATTAATATTAAGATCCTAATATATTGTGTTTGACCTTTGAAAAGCCATAGTATGAGTTATAATATGATTTCATGTGAGCTTATGAAGGCTAAGTGTGCAAGACTATGAAAGTCAACATGTTATATCTAAGTGGTCAGTACACTTTGTGAGGCCTTGCCCGAACACTGGTCCGATCCGCTAAGTGGGATCGAAATGCTCATTTGGATTTGAACTCACGATGGAACCCTTGGGTTCAGATTAGTTGATTTTTGAAAAGAGTCGCCACCTTAATTTTTTTTTATTTGGGAAAAGATTAAGGGAAAAACCCAATTTGACTCCAATTAATATCCCAAAGGAAAAAGATCACTAGCCTCAAAACCAAAGAGGATTCGGGGAATAGGTTTTTGGTTTATTTAGAAAAATAATTAGTTTGGCAAATTTAATACAAGATGACTTAAAATAAATTTCATGAATAGTTTACATAATGCATGAACAATTATATACTGCATGAATAAACAAATAAATAAACACTCATCTAAAGCAATAAAGCAAATAAAGGAAATAACTTTACAATTCAAAACCAAAATAAGGGATACTTCCTCTAGCCCTTTTGGGTTCTAGGAAAGTCACACATTTCCCAAAATAATTATAAAATAATCATTAAAGAAAAATACTACAAAAGAAAGACAACATGAATATTATAATAATGAAGACAAATTAAAAGCAAATATCACAAAGAAAAGAGCTAATTTATAAAGTAGTATACAAGAGAATGATTACATTTTATTTAAATTGGATTTGATGCTTTAAACAAGCAAGCCTACGTATCCCTTTGAATGGGAATCAAAATCCACGTAGTTCGCCCTTATTGCGAAGGGGTTAGTTTAGCCTAGCCATTTATCATGTTTTAGTTCATTGATTGAAAGGTGGGTTGATTGATTAAATCAGATTGATTAATTACTGAGTTGTTAATTAGATCAAGTTTTAATTAACAATTTGATGCAACAATTCAAATTATTAACCTAATTAACTAAATAAGATTCTAATCAACATGCCTCAAAATAATGAAAGAAAATGATAAAACATGCAAAGCAAAGAAATAATAAATGAAAAGAATAAACTAAGCAATCCTAAAGAAAAATAACAAAACAAACACAAAGCAAAAGAAGCACTAAAAAAAAAACAAAACAAAATAAGAAAACAAGAAAATAATTACCTTACGAGGAAGAGACTTGGGGATGTAGGGCAAATGAAGCGGACGACCAGATCGCAATTCCACCTTTTCAGCTTGGCAAAATGATAACCTTAGAATGGAGACTCAGATGGCATACTCAGGACCTCCTCAGACTGATTTAAAGAAAGTTACCGAGAAATGACCACCCAAATAAAAAATTAAACTAAAAGTTCATTCCTTTTGGACTAAACTTGTAGAGATGGTTTGCTTAATGCAAAGGCTAATCAAGCAAACCAAGAGGTTAAGAGGTTATTGCTTTGAAATAAATTAATTTGATTAAGTAATTCTGAGCGTCTAAATGAGGTAGGAAGATAGTGCTTTTATAAGGAAAGGATTGGGAGCAAAAATGGCAAGTTTCAAATGTGGGATTCACTTCCCAATGCTTAAAATCGCACAGGAAGTCTAAAAAACTGCACAGAAGGTAGATCGACATACAATTAGCACACAGGAGCTGTGCGGTTCCACATAGGCTTTATGCATCACACAGAGGCTGTGCGGTCATGGGCCGCCCTGTGTGGTCCCTATGGCCCACACACCCCTTTTTACTCTATTCCACCCTGTTTTAAATCTGTTTTAAGCCCAATTTGATTCTATAGGTTCATAATTGACTGCCAGTTGTCTGAAGGTGCAAATATGAGGGTTCACACACTTTTATGTGTAACTCCAAGTATGTGTGAATATTGTATGTGCATGGGGTATTTATGGGATAAGATAGCATGATGTTAAACAAATGTTAAGTATTGAATTAAATATTATGTTAGAACTTCAGAAGTAGTGGAAGTTCAAAGGGCTCCAAGTACTAGGAGCAAAGAAACCATAAGGTGAGTAAACATTATATTCATGTTACAAGTATAAGTGATTATGTTATAGGAACCTTTGAGATTCTTGAAACCTAAGTCTTTTTCTACTTTCAATTATAATTATATGATTTTTTTATTAAGCATGGATTGCTAAAGCACAATTGGTCTAAAATCATTTCGAATATCCAATGATAATAAAGATCCTTTATGATTATTACCCTAACTTATTTTATTTCTAGAACTACACTGCTATTTATCTTTTGTTTGATAAGCTAAGCATCTATTTTTATTGTACCACATGTGCTTGCATTTCCTTAATGCTATTTTTATAAGTGATTACCATTATCTCTAGCTATGGTACCCATAACCCTTTTGATGCAGAAATCCCATGCCGATGAGGGTAATAATCGGTACCTATACATATGGCTTTAACCTAATGGATAGGGGTTGTGTATCCACCTCAGCTAGAAGGGGCAGTTCTAGCCACAAAGCCTAATCAGTTTCACGCTTCTCTATGTGATAAGAGTTGGAATTTGGTTTGATGCCACCTCTCCTCTATGTGTTCAAGTGATTATGGTAATAGCCTTTACTCTTTGTGTTCGAGTGATTATAGCAACAACATTTACTCTGTGTTATGAGTTATAAGTGTGATTTCTATGAACCTTGCTAAATTGCAAACTATGAGCCATGTTTTATGAGCCCTTTTAAAAGGGATATGTGATATTGTATAAGCTGTATTCTTTACTCACTAAGATCATCTATCTCACCCTTTTTCCTTGTGTGATTCCAAGTGAGCATTATGAGGAAGCAAGGTAATATCTCAAGCAATGTGCTTTGCTTGGGGAATTTCCTTGTCCAAGTTTATTATCCTGCTATGATATGAAGAGTCACTTTTTGGATGCTCTGAGAGTCCTTGTTGGAGAGAATTATTTTTGGAATTTTATTCACTTGACAGTTTATTTGAAGTCTTTAAAATGTTCTTTTATTATGGATTGTATTTAAAGTATATTTTAACTATTCTTCTACAACTTAAGGTTTTCTTATAAATGGTTTAATTAAGTTAATGCATGAGGTTTTGATATGATCCTAGGCAATGTTTATATGTGCATGAGTGGGTTCTATGGGTGTGGGTGACCTTATATCTCCCTATGTTCTAGGACCGTCATATCTCTAAAATTGGAATGTGACAATTTCTCACCCTTAGTTTTGGAGATATGTAATCTCCTTCAGTTCATTCAATTCACCCCCTAAGAATAACTTGAGCCTTTGCCCTTTAACTTAAAATCACCCTTTTCAGGGTGAGTTAACTCAACTGCCCCATAAGGAAAGACTTCCTTGATAGTAAAAGGACCTGACCAACGAGATTTTAACTTACTTGGAAATAGTCGAAGCCTAGAATTTTAAAGTAATACCTGATCTCTAGCTTTGAATTCCTTCCTTTGCTTAATCTAAGCATCATGCCATGTCTTAGTCCTCCCCTTATACATCTTTACATTTTCATAGGCTTGCAATCTTCATTCATCTAGCTCATTGATCTACAATTTTCTTTGCTCACCTACACTAGGTAGATCAAGGTTAATCTATTTTATAGCCCAATAAGCATTGTGTTTCATCTCAACAAGTAAATGGCAAGCCTTGCCATACACTAGCCTGAATTGTGTAGTACCCAAAGGAGTTTTAAATGCCATCCTAGAAGCCCATAGATCATTTTCCAATTTCTTAGATCAATCCTTTTGTGATTGCTCTATGATCTTCTAAAGAATTCTCTTAAGCTCCCTATTAGTATTCTTAACTTGGCCATTAGTTTGGGGATGGTACTAATTTATGTGTAATGCTTAGCTTTTTGAAAACTTTCTCAAGCTGAGCATTACAAAAGTGGGTGCCCATATCATTTATAATGGCCTTAGGTGTACCAAATTGAGAGAACAACTTTTTCTGAAATTTTACCACTACCCTAGCATCATTCATTACTAGGGCTTGAGCCTCAGGCCATTTAGACACATAATAAATAGCCACAAGAATATATTTATTACCAAAAGATGTGGGAAGTGGTCCTATGAAATCAATGCCCCACACATGAAAAACTTCACAAACTGAAATTCCATTTTGGGGCTTCTCATTATAAGATCATATGTTTCCAGTTCTTTGGCAAAGATTACAACGTTGCATAAAATCATAGCTATCCTTAAACAAAATAGGTCAGTAGAATCCTCATTCTAAAACTTTTTGTGCAATTTTACTGGGTTCTATATGTCCACCAGCTGGTCCAGCGTGGTAGTGGCTAAGAATATTCATGGTTTCAGTCTAGGCCATGCAACGTCAGATCATCTGATCACTACACAACTTAAACAAATAGTGATCCTTCCAAAAGTAGTACTTGAGATCAAAAAAGAATTTCTTCTTTTGCTAATAAGTTAACTCCTTTGGGAGTTCCCACACAACTAAGTAATTAGCAATATTCATAAACTAAGGTAACTTAAAGTTAGGATCACTTACCATGCTTACCATAGTGTACAGCAACTCATTAGGGAAATGATCACCGATGTCTCCTTCCTCCAACTTTTCCAATTTTGGGTTCTCCAATTAAGAAAGATGATTCACTATAAGATTTTCAACTCCCTTTTTTATCTTGTATCTCTAAATTGAACTCTTGCAATAATAAAACCCACCAGATCAATCTTGGCTTTGCATTAGTTTAAGAGAATAAATACCGCAAAGCTGAATGGTTCGTATAAACTATCACTTTTAACAAGATCATGTATGAGCAAAACTTGTCAAAAGTGAACACAATAGCCATTAACTCTTTTTCTATGGTGGTGTAATTGGCTTAGGCCTCTTTTAGTGTCTTACTTGCATAATAGATCAATTGGAAGTGTTTCTCCTTCCTTTGGCCCAAAACTGTCCCAACTGTGAAGTCACTCGTATCACACATCAATTCAAATGGAAAATTCTAGTTGGGGGCCACCATGATTGGAACATGAATCAGTTTTTCCTTAAGAGTGTTAAAGGCTTTAAGACACTCCTCATCAAATACAAACTCAACATCCTTTTCAAGAAGCCTTGTCAAAGGATGAGCAATCTTAGAAAAGTCTTTTATGAACCTTTTATAAAAGTTTGCATATCCCAAAAAGTTCTAATAACCTTCACTGATGTGGGAGGTGGCAATTTCTCAATAGTTTCCACTTTAGCTCTATCCACTTCAATGCCTTTACTCGATATCTTATGTCCCAACACTATCCCTTCCTGAACCATGAAATGACACTTCTCCCAATTCAGCACTAGATTTATTTCCCCACATCTGAATAATACTCTCTCAAGATTCTGTAGACACCCATCAAATAAGTCACCATGAATTAAGAAGTCATCCATGAACACCCGCATTATATCCTCAATCAACTTATCGAAGATTGCCATCATGCACCATTGAAAAGTTATGGGTGCATTACAGAGTCAAAATGGCATTTTTTTACAGGCAAACATTCTATATAGACAGGTGAAGATTGTCTTTTCTTAATCTTTTGAGGTAATGGGAATTTGGAAATAGCCAAAAGACCATCCAAAAAGTAGTAGTACTCATGCCTAGACAATCTCTCCAACATCTAGTTGATGAAGGGTAATGGAAAATGATCTTTCCTAGTTGCATCATTTGGCTTTCGGTAGTCGATGCAAACTCGCTAACTAGTGATTGTCCTTGTTAGGATGAGTTCATTGTTTTCATTAGGTACCACTATCATTCCCCCTTTCTTTGGCAATACCTGAACCGAGTTCACCTAAGAGCTATCTGAAATTAGATAAATGATCCTTGCATCAAGTAGCTTGATCACCTTAGCCTTCATCACCTCCTTCATCTTCATGTTCAGTCTCTTATGTGGCTACACTACCTCCTTAAACTCATCCTCCATAAATACTTTATGAGTGCAGTATGACATACTAATACCCTTAATGTCTGCTATCTTCCAAGCTATCACTTTCTTATGATTTTTCAACAACTTAATAAGCTTAGCTTTCTGCGTAGAAGATAGACAAGCATTCAGAATTATTGGTAACTTCTTTCCTTCTACCAAGAATCCATACTGAAGGTGCTATGGAAAGGGCTTAATTTCCAAAATAGGTGGGTCCACTATAGAGGACTTCATTTGTTCTTCCTTGGGCATCTCAATGGTCTCATACTCATTGAGATCATCTATCTCACCCCCTTTTTTTCCTTGTGTGGTTCCAGGTGAGCAAATGTGAGGAGGCAAGGTGATGCCTCAACCATTCTACTTCGCTTGGGGGATTCCTTGTCCAAGTTATCAATAATACTATGTTATGAGGTCTTGTCATTAGATGCTCTGGGAATGTTGATTGATACTCATTTGAGATATATTATTTTTCTTATGGATTTTATGTGTAATATTTAATTATAGACTTCCGCAATTAAAGGTATTCATCTAAATGTTTTAAATGAGTTATTATAAGAGGTTTGGTATGATCCTAGGCATGATTTGTTTATGTGTAAGTGGGTTTTATAGGCGTGGGTAACCTTATGTCTCCCCATATTCTAGGACGTCATATCTTTAAGGTTGGGATGTGACAAAGGTGGTATTAGAGCTATAGTTTTTTTAAAGTCTAGTTTAAGCTTGTTTTATATGAGTTGTTTAAATATAATCCTAGAGCAGAGGAACTTTCCTGTCATGTCACTTGCAATCTATCACTAGCATAGTTTTGTGAAATCCTAGTAGATTTTAGTAATCCTTGTTATTATTTACTTGCCTTACAATTTTTCTAATAGATGACCAAGAAGATTACACCTACTCGAGGACCACGACCTAGAGCACCCTGTGTGACTTGTAAGAGGACCTGGCCAGAGATGTTCGAGAAAGTCGTATCTGTGATTTACCCCACGAAGGAGGAAACCCCTAACAAGGAAGAGGACCCTGAAGAGTCCTTAGATCCTGATTAGGTTTATAGTAAGATCCAAAAATTAGAGGATAACTACTCATACTTGAAGGAGGAAAACTGACATCTTAAGCTTATGATTCATGCCCTAAGGGAGGAATGTGGAGTAACTCAAGTCAGGGATTATTGAGCATGGAGGAGACTACTCACTAGTGAGGTCTGCGTCTTCAACTAGTTACCATCAAAATAGAGATCTTATTTGCTACCGATGTGGTAGCGGTGACCATGTAGCTCTTGATTGCTCTAGTGGTGGACACGAGTGCTAGGTTGAGTAGATGGTGATGATCGACATAACGATATAGCACTTTATATGATATGAATGATTTTTCCTTGATTGCCTAGTTACTTAGTACGAGATGATTTCTTTTATTATTATTATGACATGATGTTATATTATGAGATATATGTTACTTGATTGTGATGTGTGATATGTACAAAGCTATGTGATATGTGATATGCGCAAAACTACGTGATATGCGATATATACATGACTTATGCTTAATGATATGATACGGTAAACGTATGATGAGGTGTGCTAGTATAAGGTGGGACTAAATGTGTTAGGTTAGGGGATTAGTACTAAATTCCCTTATTATGATAGACAAAATGCCTCCCAAGAAAAAAGTTCGCATAGCTACCCAATCCGTTGGGGATAATGACGATGTTATATCAGACACTGCATTGAATGCTGCCTTTGCACCTGTACGGTCAAGAGAAAGATCCAACTCAAGGGCACTGACAATGGGCTCTAGTGAACAAGCAATTTCATAAGAAGTACATGCCATACGTGAGGAAATGAAAGACTTGTGCAAGGAACTGGATGAGCTACAAACTCAAAGGCGGGAAAAATCTCCAACTCAAGAAGGAAATGGAGTTACGCCACTTGCGGTAGTGGCACCTGCTCAGAGATGATTTGCATGAATTTTTGGATGAGATGGATAAGCTAATTCATCATTTATCTTGCTCAGATGTCCGAGTGATCGAGTTGGTAGGACATCAACTTAAGAAAGAAGCTTGGTATTGGTATGAGAGAAGTATTGAAGAACGGCTTTATGGGGAAGACCCACCTACGTGGGCAGAGTTTAACCAAAAAGTAATGGATCAATTATTGCCATAAGGAGAAAGGTAAGATAAAGCATTGCAGTTTGAGCAACTGAAGCAAAAGCCAGGGATGTTCGTGTCAGATTATGCTAAGGAGTTTAATCAACTTAGCTGATTTGCCATCAACATTGTTCCTACTGAAGCAAGTCACATCAATCATTTCCTAAGAGGACTAATCACACCTCTGTTCAATTCGTTGGCAGTAATAGAATTTCCAACCTTAGCTAAGCTTATAGATCAGACCAAGATAATAGAGAAAAGGTATAAGGTGGAGAGAGCCAAACGAGCTGAACAAGACCAGAAGGGAAGGCATAGGAACAAAAGTCATGGGGGACAGCATAGAAATGAAGGAGGCCCAAAGAAGGAATTTTCATCCTCTGGACCATGGAATAATCAAACTAAGCAAGAATTTCCCACTTGCAGCAAATGTGGAAAGAAGCATCTTGGAATTTGCCGAAGAGATTCTAGTACGTGCCTTAAGTGTGGGCAAATGGGACACTTTATAAAGGACTGTCCTCAAAGGAGGAGTGAAGGGAATGTGAGCACAACACCTCCACCATCTAGACCATTCCAAACGCAAGGATAAGGAGTTAAGGACAAAGGAACAATGGTTGGGAATGCACTGATGATAAAGAATAAGGGCAAGGGTCGAGTCTTCGCTTTAAATTAGTAAGAGGCTTGCAATTTGCACATAGCCATCACAGGTATCATCCCCATCCAAAGTTTTAGTGCAAAATGTTTGATTGATTATAGTGCTACCCATTCTTTTGTGTCACCTTATTTTGCTAAGTATCTACATGTAGATAAGGAATTGATGAGTGAACCTTTAGTAATATCAACTCCTTTAAGGGAAGTGATGGAAGTAAGGTATGAGTATAAGGGCTGTGATGTAGATATTAATGGACAAAATCTTCTGGTATATTGCTAGAATTGGATGTACTAGAATTCAATGTGATATTAGGGATAGACTCGTTATATGAGCATGGAGCTCGTATCAACTATAGAAAGAAACTTGTCGAGTTTTGAACTAAAGATGGGAAGGAGTTTGTGTACCAAGGAGATAGGAATGAGAATCTTCTAAACTTGATATCGGCCTTAGGAGTGAGACGGATGTTAAGGAAAGGATGCCAAGCGTACCTAGCTCATGTAATTGACACTGACAGGGAAGCTACCATTCGAGATGAAAGCATTCCAGTGGTGGATGAATTCATGGATGTCTTTCCAGAAGATTTACCTAGATTACCACTTGATCGTGAGATTGAGTTCAATATTGAACTGCTACCTGGTACGCAACCTATATTAATACTGCCATATCGTATGGCACCAATGGAGCTGAAGGAGTTAAATATGCAATTGCATGATCTACCTGATAAGGGTTTTATTCAACCAAATAGTTCGCCATGGGGCACTCTAGTGCTATTCGTGAAGAAGAAGGATGGCTTGTTCCGAATGTGCATTGACTATCGCTAGCTTAACAAAGTCACTGTGAAAAATAGATACCCATTACCTAGGATCGATGACCTTTTTGACCAATTACAAAGAGCTGGTCACTTTTCCAAGATTGACTTAAGGTCTGGCTATCATCAACTAAAGATCCAAGGGGAAGATATCTGTAAGACTGCTTTCCGTACTAGATATGGACACTACGAGTTCACAATTTTGCCATTTGGTTTGATGAATGCTCCTACTGCTTTCATGGACTTGATGAATCGAGTGTTCAAACCATTCCTTGACAAGTATATGATCGTGTTCATTAACAACATCCTGATTTACTCAAAGAATAATGAAGAACATGAAGAAGATCTGAGGATCATGCTTGAAATGTTATGTGATCACCAATTCTATGCTAAGTTATACAAGTATGAGTTTTGGATGGAGTCTGTCAACTTTCTTGGACATGTAGTAAGTAAAGAAGGGATTCAAGTTGATCTTAAGAAAGTTGAAGTAGTAGCAAATTGGCCAAGGCCCACAACAATTTCATAAGTACAGAGTTTCTTGGGCATGGCTGGATATTATTGTAGATTCGTACAAGACTTTTCTAAGATAGCAACTCTGTTGACTAAGTTAACTAGAAAGCAAGTTAAGTTCAATTGGGAAGAGTCCTGTGAGATGAGTTTTCAGAAGCTTAAGAAGTGTTTAATATCGGCTCTAGTTTTCACATTACCAGAAAGAGAAGAAGGGTTCACTATCTATTGCAATGCTTCAGGAGTAGGACTTGGGTGTGTCTTGATGCAAAATGGTAAAGTCATCGCTTATGCATCATGACAACAAAAGAGGCATAAAGTGAATTACCCTACTCATAATTTGGAATTAGCTGCAATAGTGTTTGATCTAAAGATCTGGAGACATTACATGTATGGGACGAAGTGTGAGATCTACACAAATCATAAGAGTCTTTAGTATATCTTGAGCCAAAGAGACCTCAACCTGAGACAAAGGAGATGGATTAAACTATTGAAGGATTATGATTGTCAGATTCTCTACCATCTTGGATAGGCGAATGTAGTGGCAGATGCCTTGAGTCGAAAGTCGATGGGAAGCCTAGCCCACATGGATGTGAGAAAGAGGATGATCGTGAAGGAACTAAAGGAATTGTTTAATCAATGATTGAAACTAGAGATTAAAGGATCAAGAGTTTTATTGGCTCATTTTCAAGTAAGGTCTAAGTTAATGGAAGAGATAAGGGACGCACAAGATAGGGACCCATACATGATGAAGTTGAAGGATGAGATGAGAAAAGGAAAGAACTGTGAGTTTGAAATGGTTAATGGAATTTTAAAGTACAAGAATAGAGTATGCATGCCTGATGTGGATGGATTAAGGGAAAGAATATTGAAGGAGGCACATCAGACACCTTACTGTGCTCATCCTGGAACTACTAAGATGTACCATGATGTGAAAGCTAACTATTGGTGGCCTGGACTGAAGAAAGATGTGGCTAAGTTTATAACATCCTGCCTAACTTGCCAACAAGTCAAGTATGAACATCAGCGACCCTCAAGATTGCTATAAGAGATTCGATTACTAGAATGGAAGTGGGAGCGCATCACTATGGACTTCATTATCAGTTTGCCTAGAACCTCTAAAGGATATGATTCTATATGGGTTATAGTAGATTGATTGACAAAGTTTGCTCAATTTCTAGGAGTTAAGACCATATATTTTGTGGCTCAGTATGCACAGTTGTATGTAGATAAGATCATGAAACTATATGGAGTGCCAATTTCTACCATCTCGAATCGAGGAACTCAATTCACCTCAAGGTTCTAGCAAAAGTTGCAAGAAGCGTTAGGAACACAATTAGATTTCAGTACGGCATTTCATCCTCAAACGGATGGCTAGTTTGAAAGAATAATTCAAACACTCGAGGATATGCTAAGGATGTGTGTCTTGGACTCTAGCAGTAACTGGGATAAGTATTTATCCTTGATTGAATTCGCCTACAACAACAGCTATCATTCATCCATTAGCATGGCACCATATAAAGCATTATATAGGAGAAGATGTCATTCTCTAATTTGTTAGGTTGAACTTGGAGACAAGCATATAGAAATGCCCAAATTACTTAAGGAGACTACCGAGAAAGCACCATTAATTCAAGATCGACTGAAGACAGCCTTCAGTCGGTAAAAGAGTTATGCGGACCCTAAGCGAAAAGAAATCTAATTTGTCATGGGAGATCACGTATTGTTAAAGGTCTCTCCAATGAAAGGAGTTATGAGATTTAGCAAGAAGGGGAAATTATCACCTCGGTTCATTGGTCCTCTCGAAATCTTAGATAAGGTTGGAGAGGTATCTTATGGACTTGCCCTGCCTCCAACTATGGCGCATGTGTATCCAGTGTTTCACATCTCAATGCTAAGGAAATATGTGTCAGATCCATCTTATGTTCTATTACCTTCAGACTTTATGTTGGATGAACAACTATCCTATGAGGAGTTACCAATAGCTAAAGTGGATCAACAAATGAAGAAGTTAAGAAATAAGGAGATATCCATGATTAAGGTCCAGTGGCAAAATCATAGGATTGATGAGTGCACTTGGGAAACAGAGGAAGAGATGCGGCAAAAGCATCCTCAACTTTTCAAGAGTAGTTAGGTAAAGGTTTAAATTCGAGGACAAATTTCTTTTAAGGGGGGAGAATGTAACAACCCACACCTACCTTAGAAATTTTCATGATAATTTGCTTGATTTAGAACTATTAAGGTTAAGTGTGTTCTTTTGTGAAAATTAATAATATAAGTGATTGATGAGCATGTGGCATATTAAATTAATTTAATATACATGATATGAGTTGCTATTGTGAAATGAATGATTTACATGAAGTGCATTTGCATAAAAGAATTTATTTTAAATAAAAAAAAATTCATGCATAAAGACAATTTTTAAGCATAAAATAATTTTATGAGTATTTTAAAATAATTTTCAAAATAAATATTTTGGGGGAAATATTACAAAAATAATAAGAAAAATATTCTTTTTATTTTTAATTATAATCAGCCTAAAGTTTAAATAAAAAGCCCAAATACCCGAAAACCCACTACACTAAAATCCTCCTAACCTAACTCATTAACGGTATTAGTGGAAATTGTATCCAAACCCTAATATATATTGTAAAATTTGGCCAGCCTAGGTCTTCCAGCAGCCACCACTTTAGTTTTCTATATCTTGGCACAAAAATCCTCTCAAAATATTTCTCTCAACCGAAATTAAGAAAACACCTTTCCGTTTCGCAATTTCTTGACCATAATCATAAGTTTTCTTGTCTTTCAATTTTTAAACTGATTTCTATGAAATAAATTATGGAAAAAATATTTTGAATTGGTTGATTACTGATTATTATAGATTTAATTCTATTTGGGTGAGTTTTTGGGAGAGAAAATCTATTTTCTACCCAAAACACAAATCTTTCCGTGAGATTTCTCCAAAGGTGAATTCTATAACTTAAAATCATGATTTTTATGCATAAACATCACTATAGGGGGCCAATTTGTGCATTATTGTTTTCTAAAGTGATTTTTGATTTATTTGGATGAAAAATATTGGATTAAATAATATTTCTGCATATTTCTATGATGACCAGAAGTTTCAAAAAATAAAAAAATTTAAGTTTTTTATGCTAGAACATAGAAGTTGGAAAATTCTATTATTAAATTAATATGTGACTGCCGATTTATGTGAGAAAGCATTCTAATGTGATATTTGTTTTGTTTAGATGAAAAATAATGATTTGAATTATATGTCTGTATATTGTTGTAATGAACGAATAGCACGGAAGTGCGAAAACTCATGATTTTTCACCTAAGCCTTAAAACTTAGAATTTTTTTGTATAAATACTATCTATGGCTGCTAAATCATGCATGGACATGTTTTAAATTGATAATTGCTAAGTTTGAATGAAAAATAATGGTTGAAACAACCTGGTTACATATTTCTGAAATGACTGAAAATACTAAAAACAAGAAAACTCATAGTTTGTACTCTATAATTCAAAAGTTGAATTTTTATATATGAACAATACTAAGTGATATAGTAATAAGAGAAAAGTATTGTTTCACTGAGGACTAATGGCAAATACTATCTCAAACTTTGATATTGTTCAGTGGATCAATAGTTGGAGATAGTAATTAAAATAAAATGACTAATTTAACTAAACAAAATTAAACTATGGAAAACAATGAGAAATTTGCAAAGATAATAACGATAAAGACTACCTAGATATTGAATCCCCCTAGCCCCTAATTGCAATCCATGAATAGTAAACTAATTAAATTAAACATTGAATTAAATTAGAATTCCACTAATTTAGATTAAAACCTCTCTCAAGCGATTTAATCCCTAATCCCTAGGTAAAGTGTAAGGAATCTCTTCTCAATGCATAATTAAAATAGTTTATGCATTAAGAACAAGGAATAAAATAACAAAGGGTTTTATAGGCCTATCTGTAGAACTCCAAGCAACCCTTAATTCTAATCAGTGTTCTATTCATATCAAGCTTTCTCAAGTAAATAATATGAAAATAAGCATTCAATTAACAAGCATGTTATTGTCAATTAGAATTAACCAAATAAGCATCAAAAAGATAAAATGACTCAGGGGATAATTTAATTGATGTTAAACTATTCAATCCATACAAAAGGGTCTAGGGTTCATCAAATATCTAGGTAGAAACAAATTTTGTTCATGCTAGATAATAAAAAAAGAAGAAATAAAGAAGAAGAAAAGAAGCCCAAATAATTCGTGATGAATAATCTAAGAATCTTCGCTTTGATCTTTGATTCTAATTTCAAATCTAGTGGATCTTGGGTCTTCACATTTAATTCCTGTTGCAAAACCTCTAGATTTCCTCAAAAAAGTCAACTATCTATGATAGAATTTTGGATCCATAAAAATCTATGCAAAAATTGCTTATATACTCTAATAGAATTACTCCTATGCCCAGCCACACGCTTATGAGCTTGGGCATAGGAATGTCCTAGATGCCAGCTTTTAGGCAGTAGCCTTTTCTTCTTACTGCATGGGCACTACCATGCCCATGAGCTTGGGTGTGGGATAAACTCCTTTTTGCTTCTACTTCATCAAAATGCTTGATCTTTCACACAAAACTTTATCATTCATTTTTTCTATCTTCTCATGGCATGTCAAAACACAAAGTTCCTAAAAATAACTAAAAGCAATACTAAAACAAACAAATCAAACTCAATTTTAAGTATAAATCATGATAAACAAGGAGGTAAAATATAGGCATTCATGCACTTATCAAACTCCTCAACACTTAAGCGTTTGCTTGTCCTCAAGCAAATTGAATTAAGACAAAAATGAACAAAATAAAATCCCCCTACCATAGGCAATAAAAATCAAATGTTTTATATGGAAATCACTTAGGATCCTCATAGCTTAAAATCTTTAATCCATTATCGATCCTCAAACATGATAGCCAAACTAGGAAACCTTCATGGCAAACTTTACAAACCTAAAGTTTGCAATCTAAAGTTACAAATGTGAGAAACAATTTCCAAAGAAAAAAAAGTTCAAGCAAAGTAGCTAACTAATGATTTTTCTCCTAGGTGCTTAACTAGCCCCCTTGAATTTTCAACTTTTTTTTCAATTGCATTTATCATTCAATTTGTTTTTATTTTTCTTTGCGTTTTCAAGGAGCATGACTTGATTGAACCATCATTCTAGCCTTTTTACATGAGTGTAAACATTTGTGATGCTCACCCCTAATTACTCAACTACACCATAGGTTCAAATTGCTACTAGCACTATTTATGATCTTAACCCTTTATTATTTTAAAGGAGTCGAAAATAGTGAAATAGGTTTTAATTTTCAAAGCTTCTTTACAATTGCTTTTGATTTTCTCTTTATTTTCAAGGGAAATAATCATATAACCTAGGATATTACAAAATTCTACTACCCAAAACTAAACTAACAATGGAAAAATTTTGTGCTAAAAAATGTAACTAAAGTTTCAAACTTTAGTATTTGCAAAATTTGTCAATCTAAAATCCTAATACGGCTACCAAATCTTATTCACAGCAATAGATTAAGTCATTTAAACCATATATCAACCAAGACATTGTCATTCAATCATAATTAAATTATCAACGAAGGAGGGAAAATTTCATGCCATACTATTATTCAAATTCAGTCGGCTTGACAATTACAACCAAATAATCACAAGGTAATCAGTAAAACCCCTCCCCCACACTTAAGTAACACATTGTCCCCAATGTGTTACTGATAAATAAAGTAAAAAGAAATAGAGTAGAAAGAGAAAGAACATCCCTGTCATTGCCATCATTCACAAATTGGGGGAATTCTCTGTCATAATCCATGCCATGTCAAAAATTGCTATAGATCTAGAGGTTTGCTAAAAAGTGAAAAAGAAAAGATCCAAAATAATAATAACAGTCATCCAAAATAAAGCAAAATAAAGGCAAACTTAAATAATAGACTGTACAATAATCTAGAATATAAAATAAAATAAAATAAGTGGAAAAGAAGTGGAGAGAGACAAGGGTAATTAAGATAAAAAGGGAAGAAACTAATCCTCCATGTTATCATCACTGCCATCTCCTTTGACATCATCATCGTTATCATCATCAACATCATCACCATCATCATCGGAGATGTCAATAGGATCGGAAGGTGAAGGTGGTTTCTTGGTAGGTGGAGTAAAGACCTAGTGGTCATAATATGCCATCATAGAATGCTGCATTCATCTCTTATGTTCAATCCCATAGTCTATGAACCCTTAATTTTGCATCTTCCAGTATGCATTTGAACCTTAAAAGTACTTAGGCTCGATAAATAAACCTTCAGAAGCTGAAAACTCCCAAAATGGAAAAAGTAAAATATTTCCTTTTGGTATTTAAACCTTTTCAAATCATCTGGGATTAAGTAACGAGTATAATGCAACTAGAATCATGTAAAATGGATGAGAAATGACCAAGAACGGGCGAAATGGGAAAAAGTGAGGCCCGTTACCGCAGAGGCCTGTGACACTGCCGCAAAGCCCTCTACGAAACTGTAAAAAGCTATACGGTACTACCGCAAATCTCTCTATGGTAACTCCGGTAAAATTTTGATTTTTTGCAATCCCACATCATATTTGAACAATTTCTATGTTCTAAACCTCCTTCTATATATAGAGGGCCTCCCCACACTTCAAAACATCAACTTCTAGAGCTTGAAAATCAACAACTTCAAGCAAAATGCTTTGCATCTGCTCCTTGCTTCACAAAGCGAGTTGGGAGATTTCTTCTTGATTCCCACCCGACTAGTTTAAGGCTTTCTGCCCACCTGTTCGAGGGAAGTCTCTTGCTTAAGGCTCGTGTCTGCCATCCAAGGCTAGCTGCCACCTGCCATCCAAGGCTAGCTGCCACCCATTAAAGCCAGCCGCCACCTACCATCCAAAGCTAGCCGCCGCTTGCCATCCAAGGCCAGCTGTCGTTCACCATCCAAAGCCAGCAGCCGCCTGCCACCTAAAGCCAGCCGCTGCCTGACACCTAAAGCTAGCCGCTGCCTGCCACCTAAAACTAGCCACTGCCTGCCATCCGAGGTAAGCTTCTTTTCCCTTAAATTCATTGTCTCTTTTAGTTAGTTAATTAAATTGATTCATCTAGGTTGTTAGCTAATCAATTCAGTAATCAATTAAATTAATTAATTAACTCAACCCTTTTAATCAATCAATCAAAACATGATAAAGTGGCAAGGCTAAACTAACCCCTTCGCAAGATGGGAGAACTGCGTGGATTCTGATTCCCATTCAAAGGGATACGTAGGCATGTTTACTTCAGGCATCGAATCTAATTTAAAACTAACCAACTCTCCCCCTATCACTTTCTTCACTTACTTTTGTGTTTGTTTTTTTGCTTTATTATTAGGATTAGTTTGGGGAATGTGTGACTTCCCTATAACTCATAAGGGTTAGAGGAGGTATCCCTTATGTTTGGAATTTCATTTGTAATGTTAACTTTCTTTTAGACTATTACTTGTATTTATTATTGGACATGTGGAATCAATGATCATGCATATTATAAATTGTTCATGCATTTTAATTGTTCATGAAATATATTTTAAGTTACTTTTATATTACTTGGCCAAACATGTTTTGTTAAAATAAATCGAAAACCTAGTCCTCGAATCCTTTTTGGTTTTGAGGCTAGTGATCTTTTTCCTTTGGGTAATAATTGGAGTAGAATGGGTTTTTTCCTTATATTTTCCCAAATAAAAATAAATTAAGGTGGTAACTCTTAAAAACAATTTTCAAATCTATCAAAAATAAGCTCGAGGGCTTCCTCGTAAGTTCTTTTCCAAATGAGCATTTCGATTCCCTTTAGCGGATCGGACCGGTGCTCAAGCGAGGCCTCACAGTTGGCGACCCTACTGGGGACTAACTTTCTTTTAATAAAAGGAAAAAATAAGTGGACTACTAATTGGTTTAAAAAAAAAAGAGAGTTTGGCCTTTTAATATGATTGTGCCTTTACATCCATCACTTGCATTGGCTCTTTGCCATTTAACCTAGTTCTAAGAAAACAATGGATAGTGAGTAGCATCGAGTGGGTAACCCTCCTTAGGTCTATTCGCCGATAGTGAAATCATCCACCCCATGACAAATCCTTTGATCCTTTCAAAGGTGTAACGAGTATGCATGTACTGTCAGATCCATGCAAGGCTCTTTGACTCATATGTGGTTAAGTATATCGCTATTCTAGTGCGATGGGTACCTAATTCAAGCCACCCTTACCTTTTCATGTAATGAACTTAGATCATAACCTTAGGTTGTATGTATGATAATTAAAACCTTGCATCTTTACATTTTCATGAAATCTTTTCCTCACGCATCTCATACATCCATATGGTATAACAAAACATGCATTCATCTTAAGTCTAAGTTATACCTTAAACCGAAGAAGGGTCATATACTCACTTTTATCCCAACCACTTCACTTCTAAACTTTAAACACTCTTACCTCTATCCCATTCACCTTTGCCCCCACAAACCTTAAGCCATCACCCTAAACCTTACCCCTTTACCTTAGCCTTTAACCTAAACACCAATACCCAAACCCTAAACCTAACTCTTTTACCTTAGCCTTTTAACCTAAACACCAATACCCTAACCTTAAACTTTACCCCTTTACCTTAGCCCTTAACCTAAACCCCAATACCCTAACCTTAAACCTTATCCCTTTACCTTAGCCTTTAACCTAAACACTAATACCCTAACCCTAAAACCATACCTCGTTACCTTAGCCTTTAACCTTAACACCAATACCCTAGCCCTAAACCTAAAACCTCATTTCCCTATAGTTGACCTCAAACACCTCTAACCTTAAACACTGTTACCTTAACCTTACCCAAAATGCCTTCACCCTAAATAGTAACCTAAAAACATCTCTAGCCTCCTCTTACCTATACCTTGCCAACCTAGCCACAAGACACCGTCTCCTAACGTCCTTGGCCCATTACCTTCAAAACCAATCCATTACCCTTAGATTGACAAATGCCTATAGCCTATACCCTAAATCATCAAGACACTACCCTAAGCGCAATACCTTTGACCCAACACAATATCCCTAAGCCCAACACCCATGACCCATCACCCTTTAAGACTAGTCTGTTACGCTTATGCCCAATAACTTTGGCCCAACATACTACCTTAAACCCAATATCCTTAGTTCAGTCTACTACCCTAAGTCCAAAACATTTGCCCCATCATACTTAAGCCCAAAAAAAAAAAATGGTTGGCCCATGACATAATAAGGAAGCCTTTTCTCTTAGGATCTGCATGGCAATATCTTCATCACCTCTTCTGCTCCATACCCATCACTTACCTTGTTCCTTTGGTTTAAAGGTATTAATGGCCCACCCACTTGATATGGCTTCCTTGACCACACTTGTGACCAAAGTCCTTAAAAAGCAAGAAGAACATTTCCAGGCTATCCTAGCTGCTCAGTAAGCCTGATTTGAGGAACAAAGGCAATTCATCATTAAAGAAGTTCAAGCTATGATTAACCAAGCCACCCTTAGCCATTTTAACCCAAACCTTATCTTGAACCAGACCAATCCTAGCCAAACCAATTCATATCTAGACCAAGGTAGGGAAGTTTTCTCTTATCTAAACACTAGATTACTTATGGCGAAACTTGAAGCCATGGAAAGAACCATCAAATCCCTAAAGCACTACAATGATCTAATTGATGTGGACAGTTTAACCTTATTTCCTAATGCCAAGCTTCCTCCTAAATTCAAAATGCCTGAACTAGAAAGATTTGATGGAACCACTTATATGTGGGGGTAATTAAGCCTTCAGGAGTTAGCAATGAGCTCCTTGCTCAACTGTTCTAACAATTACTAACTTGTGTTACCAAGAAATGGTTCCTCTCACTAGACAAGAGTAAGAAAAGGACACGGAATGATATCTATTGTGCCTTTATCAAACAATATAATTATAACAGTGAAATGGATGTCACTAGGCATGACTTAGAAACCATCAAGCAGCTTCCAGAGGAGTCTTTCTCCATGCTCCTTACAAGGTGGAGGGCTAAAGCTGCCCAAATGGTAAATAGGCCAACTGAGCAAGAACAAGTGGACATTCTTGTCAAGAATCTACTTCTAGCTTACCGAGCCCACTTATTAACCTAATACCTACCCACTTTTAAGGCTTTGATTGCAACCGCATCAAAAGTTGAAGATTGCATCCAAAATACATCATTTCAACCTGAATTCCTCACCACCGCCCTAAATAGTGATGAAGAATCCAAACCTAATTCAACCCCACCTTACCTTAACCCCAAGCAGCATGACATGGAAGAGTTCAAGTTTAGCTAATCTGACCTATCTAAGATTGAATTCTAAGTGTGAGTCTAAATCTCTAAGTCTAAGTGAGTTAGAGTCCAAATCCCAAAGTCTGAGTCAAAATTTGAGTCTAAGTCTGTCATCATATTTTCTTTTATTTTTCATTAATCATGTTGATTCTTTTTTGTTATCTTGTAATAAAATTTTTCATTGCAATAAAACATCAACATTTATTTGTGCACTTGTCTCTTCTTATTTTCGAACATGGATGAGCTTTAGAAAAAAAATTAAAAAGAAAAAGAAAAAATTAAAAAAATAAAAAAAAAGGGAGAAAAAGAGAAATGAACATCAATTAAATCCACCACAATTGACATTCCATCAATAATTGCTTTGCCAGCTCCTAACTAAAGAAGGTTAAGAAATAAACCTCTCATCAAATATTTAAAGCACAAGATCAAATGTTACTTCTCAACAAGGGGCAAAAAGATTCGTCAAATCCAAAATTCCAAGTTTATACCCCTTTAAAATGTAGAAAATCAGCAAATCATAGAGGAATATTTTCTCCCAAACTTCATGAATCCAAGCTTGTTAAGTTGAAAACCCGTAGAGGGTAGCTTAGGCAAAAGTCAGAACTTAAAAAAAAAAAAAAAGAGAGAGAGAAAGAGAAAGAAAATGTTCATCCTAGTTATCTTCCTTCATATCATTCAAAGTTTTTCAAATCAAGGTTCAATCAATCCGTCTCGTCTCATATCTTCAAAGTCATCCTTCCTCACTAGAGGCTCATTCTCTGAAGTGATATTGTCTTCTACACCCTTATCTCACAGTGGGGCATGTCTTTCTAGGTCGTCATCATCTTTTGTTAATCCATCTTGTCGCTTAGCTCAAAGAGCTTATGCACAATTTCTCACATCATTAGTCTGTCATGTTCCTATCTTTCATTGGGAGCAAAATCCCCAAGTTATCTTTTCTCATCAGTCCTTCAGCTATTCCTTAGGGCACCTCCTTTTATGTAGCTGTCGTCTACATTTAAAATGTCACCCTAAACTTCTCTTCAATCTCAAAATGACAAGATTAGCTTGGCTTGTTCTTTTCTGTAAATCATGCTACAAATAGCAAAATCATACAACCTCCCTGATCCTTTTCTAAAAAAAAAAAAAAAAATTCCAACCCACCTTTGAACCATTCCCCAACTTCAAAATGTACCACTCCATCTTTTCAAGCTCAAGCCTTATACCACCCTTTCCTGGGCAAAGTCTCATCATCTTCCAAGGGCCAAGCTTATGTGCATAACCAAAAATCATAAGTCTTTCAAGACTCATCACCCTTAAAGATAGCTTTCTGTAGCACAACCAAAATCAAGTCATGTCTTGCAAAGCTTAAGAAAGGCTCAAACTACTCAAGTCATCCCATGTCTCATTAGCAAAACCTCATCATCCTTGAAAGGACCAAGCCTCCTTGGCAAATTACATCACCTATAATGTCCAATTGAGTCAAAGCTTGCTAACCATATGATGGGCAAGGAAATTTGATGCATCCATGTCAAAAGGCAAACTCGTATCCATGAAGCCTGCAACCAAAACCTTTAACACCATACCTAAGATGAAGCCAACCATCCTCCAAAATGGTCCAAAGCACCCTTAACCAAAGCCTTCAAGCCTAGCCTTCACCATGAAGCCAAAGCCTAAAAGCCTTTACCATGAAGTCCAAACCAAAAAGCCTTCACCATGAAACCCAAGCCCAAAAGCCTTCACCATAAAAACCACTCCACAAAAGCCTTAACTATGAAGCCCAAGCCTAGCCTTCACCATAAAAACCACTCCACAAAAGCCTTAACCATGAAGCCTAAGCCTAGCTTTCACCATGAAGCCTAAACTAAGAAGCCTAAGCCTAGCTTTCACCATTCACAAAAGGCCATAATCTCTTCCAAAGCCAAATCTGACCAAACCTTTCCTAACTAACCTCCTAGCTTGGCTTGTCCTTTAAGCCAAACCTAACTGAGCCAAAAGTAGAATCTGATCGAGTCTTCTAAATAAACTCCCTAAAGGTTACAGCTTGACCAAGCCAAAGTCCCAGACTTTACTAAGCCTTCCACAAGGACAAGCCCATTCACCAAAAAACTAACCTTCCTGATCCAGCTCTCCAAATTCAGCCTCAAACCAAAGTCAGGCCTATCTAACTAAATAGCCCAATCTTTTCCAAGACCACACCATACTTCTTCATAGGCTAAACTGATAGCCATTAACCAACCAATCTCACCTTTAAACTAGGCAATCAACCAAATAACCAAATAACCAAACCACTTTCCTCTATCATTCTAAAGTGGGGGCACATCCCTTCTAAATATTCACCTTTCTGAAATGGGGGCATCTTTCTCCCAAAGATCAGCACTTTCATATCAGGCTAACCATTCACAAGTTCAAAGTATTAGATCATTGCATAATCATCTAGCATTTTTGCATTGAACAGGATCATAAATCAAGGAAAATTGTCAAAACTCTTGAAAAAAGACACGATCATCATCATCATTCCTACTAGAAAGGACTACTACTGTTCCTACCAGATAGGACAGTTATCTTTACCATTCTTACCATACAGGATGGTCATCTTTTCTTGATCCTACCAGACAGGATCATCACCTTCATTCCTACTAGAAAGGACCACTACTATTTTTATCATACATGATAGTTATCTTTACCATTCCTACCAGATAGGATGGTCATCTCTTTTTTATCCTACCAGATAAGATCATCACTTTTCATTCCAACCAAACAGGAACTGCCATTTTCTTCCTAATGCTCCCAAATATACTGGGGGCATCCTCTTCATTTCATACTTATTAGAACTTCTTACCACTTCTAAATATACCAGGAGCATCCTCTCCATTTCAACCACTCCTAAATATACTAGGGGCATCCTCTTCATTCCAACCACTCCTAAATATATCGGAGGCATACTATTCATTTCAACCACTCCCAAATATATTGGGGGCATCCTCTTCATTCCTGCCACTCCTAAATATACTAAGGGCGTCCTCTTCATTCCAACCACTCCCAAATATACTAGCAGCATCCTCTTCATTCTAACCGCTTCCAAATATACTAGAAGCATCCTCTTCATTTCACACTTATCAGAATTTTCTACTGCTTCTAAGTATACCAGGGGCATCCTATTCATTCCAACCACTCCCAAATATACTGGGGGCATCCTATTCATTCCAACCACTCCTAAATATACTAGGGGCATCCTCTTCATTCCAACCACTATCAAATATACCAGGGGCATCCTCTTTATTCCAACCACTCCCAAATATACTGGGGCATCCTCTTCATTCCAACCACTCCAAAATATAATAGGGGCATCCTATTCATTCTAACCACTCCCAAATATACCGGGGGCATCCTCTTCATTCCAATCA
Source organism: Reutealis trisperma (assembly GCA_947687605.1). Lineage (NCBI taxonomy): Eukaryota > Viridiplantae > Streptophyta > Magnoliopsida > Malpighiales > Euphorbiaceae > Reutealis > Reutealis trisperma. The sequence goes on along the minus strand of CANTUT010000524.1, from coordinate 490,616 downwards.
CTCCTAAATATACTGGGGGGCATCCTTTTCATCCTCAAATTCATTGTCATCAGAATGACCTTTCAGACATAGATAATTCTGATGAGGGGGCAGCTGTGAACCCTTAATTTTGCACCTTCCAGTATGCATTTGAACCTTAAAAGTACTTAGGCTTGGTAAACAAACCTTCAGAAGCTGAAAACTCTCAAAATGGAAAAATAAAACATTTCTTTTTGGCTTTTAAAGCCTTTCAAATCATCTGGGACTAAGTAACAAGTATAACGCAACTGGAATCATGTAAAATGAACGAGAAATGAGCAAGAACGGGCAAAAAGGGAAAAATGGGTAAAAGCGGGGCCCATTGCTGCAGAGGCCTGCAGCACTGCCGCAAAGCCCTCTGCGGAATTGCAAAAGACTATACAACACTGCCGTAAAGACCTCTATGGTGCCGCAAAGCCCTTTGCGGCAACACAGGTAAAATTCTAATTTTTTACAATCCCACATCATATTTGAACAATTTCTATACTCCAAACCTCCTCCTATATATAAAGGGCCTCTCCACACTTCAAAACATCAACTTCTAGAGCTTGAAAAGTAATAACTTCAAGCAAAATGCTTTGTATTTGCTCCTTGCTTTGCAAAGCGAGTTGGGAGATTTCTCCTTGATTCCCACCCAACTAGTTTAAGGCTTTCCACCAGCCTATTCGAGGCAAGTCTCTTGCCCAAGGCTCATGTCTACAATCCAAGGCTAGTCGCCGCCTGCCATCCAAGGCTAGCTGCCGCCCACCAAAGCTAGCTGCCACTTGCCATCCAAAGCTCGCTGCCGCTTGCCATCCAAGGCCAGCTATCGTCCGCCATCCAAAGCTAGCCGCTGCCTGCCGCCTAAAACTAGCCGCCACCCATCATCCGAGGTAAACTTCTTTTTCCTTAAATTCATTATCTCTTTTAGTTAGTTAATTAAATTGATTCATCTAGGTTGTTAGCTAATCAATTCAATAATCAATTAAATTAATTAATTAACTCAACCCTATTTTAATCAATCAATCAAAACATGATAAAGTGGCTAAACTAAACTAACCCCTTCGCAAGATGGGAGAACTGCGTGGATTCTGATTCCCATTCAAAGGGATAGTAAGCATGCTTGGTTCAGGCATCAAATCCAATTTAAAACTAACCAACTCTCCCCCTATCACTTTCTTCACTTACTTTTGTGTTTGTTTCTTTGCTTTATTATTAGGATTAGTTTGGGGAATGTGTGACTTCCCTATAACCCATAAGGGCTAGAGGAGGTATCCTCTATGTTTGGAGTTTCATTTGTGATGTTAACTTTCTTTTGGACTATTACTCATACTTATTATTGGACATGTGGAATCAATGATCATGCATATTATAAACTGTTCATGCATTTTAATTGTTCATGAAATATATTTTAAGTTACTTTTATATTACTTGGCTAAACTTATTTTGTTAAAATAAACCGAAAACCTAGTCCCCAAATCGTCTTTGGTTTTGACGCTAGTGATCTTTTCCCTTTGGGTAATAATTGGAGTTAAATGGGTTTTTTTCCTTATATTTTCCCAAATAAAAATAAATTAAGGTGGCAACTCCTAAAAACAATTTTCAAATCTATCAAAAATAAGCTCGAGAGCTTCCTCGTGAGTTTTTTCCCAAATGAGCATTTTGATTCCCTTTAGTAGATTGGACCGGTGCTCAAGTGAGGCCTCACATGGTCCAACTAAGCCTGAAGCATGATGTGCTACTCCTGAATGGTTTCCATTAGGTAGACCTAAATACTCTCTCAGTGTTGCTGCTGAAGGTCTAACTTCCCTATCTTGCTTTCCAATTGACAAATGTGGTGTTCAAATTCAATGGGTTTATGGTCCTCCTCCTAAATAGTGCTAATAGAATGGCCCCAATCCCTATATAAAGGTGTAGTGTAGAAATGGCGAATAGCTCTAAAGAAAGATGGTCCAGCAGTAGTAGAAGGTGCTGAGCCTTGGGGTGAAGGAGCTAAGGCTGAAGGTCCCGGATACTCAAAATGTGGACGTGGAGCAAGCTTTGAAGCTATGGGCTTAGATGAAGTAGGCACTGTAGGCATGAAATTTTTTTGAGGATCAAGCTGTGCAAGTGTACCCATGCCTAAATGCTAAGGCAACCCACCTAAAGTCATTATTGTTAAACAATCAAAAACCCCCAATCTATTAGCGAGTCTAGTGATAAAAGCTTCGACACTCACTGCCCTTTTTGAATCCTTCTTGAATTGTTCATAAAAGAAATACATCAATGCATGGGCAACATTACAGCACTTATTCTTAGCCATGCACATCAAGAAGAAAAAATCCCTTATGGTGACATGCTCAGTACTATCTTGGCGAGCTGCTAGTGTAGTGGCCAATAAATTGTGCACTACACTTATAGCAAATGAATGAAAATTGGAAGCTTTGGACACTCTTGCACTGAACCCTCCTATCCTAAGGGCATATTGTCTCCATACCCTCTTAGGAACCTTAGAATCTTGAAAATCCACATCCAACCCATGGTAGGCATCAGTGTGCAACTCTTCCTCTATGTAAAGTCCTATATGAACTGCAAGGTCATTGATGTTAAAATGGGAAAAACTCTATAACAAGCCTAAATTTGAGTCTAGGTTTGTTTGTCCTAATGGCCTTCTTATCAAACTAAGGGGAGCAATAGAACTCTAAAGTAAGCTCCTTCCAAGCAAGCTCATGCGAACAGAGTCCTCCATCTTGGCTGATCCAGCATACCTCGGATGTCAACTACCAACCTAGCACTTTCCATGGCATTCTAATTTATCAATTGGGAAGGCACAAAATCCTTATTGGCTAACTGAGTAAAGCATTCTTGGGCTTCTTTATTAGTGAATTTCATAAATGGGTGGTCCTTGATGAATCTAATGTCGGGTGTAGCAACTGGTCGAGAAGTACTTGCTCCCTCTCTTGCTCTTTTTATGGGAAGCTTCTCAAGTCTTTTAGAAGATGGAGTTTTTTGCGAGCCTATTCCTGCAAAACAATAAAAACACTTACCTAAGGCAACAAAACCAAACCATAGAGCATGTTAGTTTAGCAATAATTTAACGAAAGCGGTCCTAATATGACCATACCCATAAAATAATTGGTTTGGTGTATTCCAGCAACAATGCACATTAAGCCACAACCATCACAATTCATAATCCTCACTCCACACAATCTTAACACCCCCACAACATTTCACAAGAGAACTACACAATCCCAAATAACCATGACATCAATTAACTCCATACACTTAGGCCGTAACAAAGTTTTAATAATTATAGTGCAAAATTTCAACATAAAAATCAAACTAAATGCATAATGGATCAAAATCAAATTCAAGGGTTTAAGGGCAAAATCAAGAAAATCTCCATAAAAACACCAATTAAACCCTAAATCACACATTTTTACATAGCCCATTCAAAAATCATGATTAAAATCCAAAGCATTCACATTTTTAACGCCTAAATATCGTAAATTCAAAAAAATTATAAGAATAAAGGGGGAAGAACAAACCTAATAGTGTGTAGAGAATGCAAATTGTGATATGTGTGAATTCAAGAACTTGCTCAAACTTCTTCTTAGAACTTGTAATTAACTTATGAGTGTGTGGGTAAGTGAATTTTCGTGCTATAATTGAGGAGGGGTGAAAGATGGAGAGAATCTTAGTTTTTATGCATGGGAAAGGTGTTTATTGAACACCATAGTTCTATATATGACAGTGCTTACAACTTAGGTCATGCCCATTTAGTTCAAAAGGCAAACTCTAATCTGGTGCTACCATAATGGGTGCATTAATGAGTTTAGTCTTCAAGGTGTTAAAGGCATTCATGTACTCCTTATCAAACTTAAATTCAACATCATTCATAAGGAGCCTTGTCAAAGGTCTTACAATTTTGGAGAAGTGCTTGATGAACCTTTTATAGAAACTCGTATGTTCAAGGAAACTCTTAATTACTTTAACTGAAGTAGGAGGTGGCAACTTCTTAATACTCTCATTTTTTGCCCTATCCACCTCTATGCTTTTACTAGAAATCTTATGCCCCAACACAATGCCTTCTTGCACAATAAAGTGGCATTTCTCCCAATTTAACACTAAGTTAGTTTCTTCACACCGAACAAGCACTCTCTCCAAATTCACCAAACATTCTTCAAAGGAATCCCCATGCCTGGAGAAGTCATCCATAAAATGTTCCATTATAACTTTAACCAAGTCATCAAAGATGGCCATCATGCATCTCTAAAATGTTGTTGGTGCATTGTATAATCCGAATGGCATCCTCCTGTATGCAAAGGTTCCATATGGGCACGTGAAGGTGGTCTTCTCTTGATCTTCAAAGGCTATTGGAATTTGAAAATAGCCCAATAAACCATATAGGAAACAATAGAAGTAGTGCCTAAAGAGTCTTTCCAACATCTAATCAATGAATGGTAGTGGAAAATAATCCTTCCTTGCGGCATCATTTAGCTTCTGGTAGTTTATGCATACTATCTACCTAGTGACTGTTCTTGTGTGAATTAGCTCATTGTTTTCATTAGCCACCACTATCATACCCCCTTTCTTAGGCATAACTTGGACTAGACTCACCTAAGAACTATCCAAGATAGGATAGATGATACATGCATCAAGGAGTTTGATTACTTCTGCCTTCACTACCTCTTTCATCTTAGGGTTCAGACACCTTTAAGGTTGCACTACTAACTTGAATTCCTCCTCTATTAGAATCTTGTGAGTGCAAAAGGAAAGGCTAATACATTTGATATCAGCAATTTTCCATGCAATAGCCCTTTTCTACCTTCCTAACATCTCCAACAATCTAGCCTTCTCTCCTCAGACAAATGAGCATTCACAATCACTGAGAGCTTTGAACCCTCCACCAAAAACCCACACTCTAAATGACTTAGGAGCTATTTGAGCTCTAAAGAAGGTAGATCAACAATCAAAGGCTTCATCCTTTCTCCGTTTGGCATTTCAATTGGCTCAAATGCCCTACTCTTCTTCTTTGGTTCACTAGCCTTAAGATAGGCTAGACTTTCAATGGCTTCAGGTGTGTCCAAAGTCTCCTATTCCTACACAAGACATAACTTAAGTGGATCCTTATAAACAATGTTAGACAAATAATTTATAGTTGCATGTTCAATCACATTGTCATTAGAATCCATGTCATCTGGTGCAAGTGGGTGTTTCATGGCATTTAAAATTTGAAAAACAACTTGTTCATCTCCTACCTTAAGTATTAATTTGCCATCGTGCACATCAATGATGACCTAGCTGTAGCTAGGAAAGGTCTACCTAGGATGAGAGATGAAGGAATATTGGGCACAAATTAAGTAGAAGCAATATAGTGGGTGAAATTTGAAACAATTTAAAATTTCACTTTCACCCAAATGAGTCTAATAGTCATTGAAGCAATATACTAATTAGTGTGTAAAATACATAAGAAAGAAAGAAGATCAAGTGGTAATCATATTACCTCTTGAAGCCTAAGAACTTTGATTCTTCTTTCCACTCCAAAACCTCCCCAAATGTTGAGCCTTTAGATTGTCCACACCAAACTTCACCTCCAAGGCACACATTGATTTGTTTAGATCTTCTTAATTCTCTCTATTGGTAGCCTAATTGAATGTGAGATCTTCTAACACAAATTCTTTGTGATTTGATTTCTTCTAATTGCTATGGATATATCTTTTTAACATAAGAAACCTTTGTTCTTTCACAAAGAATAAAGAACAAGAAATGAAGAATACGAAAATTGAAGAACTCTTCCTCCTTTTCTTTTCTCTCAATACTTAGTTTCTAAGGTTTCTTTGGAAAAAATGTGCATGAAGCCTCTTATTTTACAACATCATTTGCCTTTTATATAGAAAACAACTATATTGTTGGGACAAATGACATATTATATTTGCTTTATGCTTTAGGGTTCAATAGAAAAGACCATATTACCCTTTGTGGTTCTATTATTATTTCAATTAAATCTTATATAGTTAAAAAACCATTTTGACCTTGGTGCACTTTCTTTAACCCCTAAACTCATCATATGGGCTTTAGGGTTATGGAAAATCTCTAACTCCTAAACTCATTGTATGGGCTTTAGGGTTATAGAAACTCTCTAACCCCTAAATTGCCTCTCTCTATTTCTCAAATGGGCTTGGGCTATTTAGGGTTTTGTCCAAAGCTTAAAATTAATTCTTTTAACTCATCCATAGTTTTAAATAATTAAATCCTTCTTATTTATATCATATATAAATTAGGATTTAATTAATAAGAAATCATTTTAGATTTAAACTTCAAGACATGCTAGGGTCTTTGTAAATTTAATTACAAGTTCAATCCTTTTACCATTAATCAATTAATTAAACACTTTAATTAATTATTATGGAAAACCTTTTATTCTTGGAAGGTGAATACTTTTGGGTGTGTGACTTTCTAGGTTCATGTCTAATTAGCAATGGAATTGAGAAAACACTTTTCTCTACTAATATGAAATCCCTATTTCACCCTTAGTCTCAAAAGTCATGAGTGACTCCTAGCATTGCATATCATGACTACCTAATTAGAATGAATATGAGTGTTTAATCACTTGTCCATTTCATGGATCATTGATCATAATTAACATACACTAAAATCCCTTTATTATGAAACCCCCATCTTTGTTAGGGTCATGGATTTGTCAAACCCTAATATGCTTCTATCATGTGTCTATATATTGATTCTAATTATTGATAAAATCGATTCCTACTAGAAATCCTTTCTAGTGAATCTTTACTACCTTGGCCAAGCATTTGATTATCAAGAATAATTAGATAGCATAGGATTTCTTTCTTGTTTATTCAAGTTAATAAATTCTCTCTTGGCGATCACTTACCTCCATATATAACTAGTTAGAATTATCACATTCCATATACCAATACTTAGTATGTAAGTAGTAATAAATTCCAACTACCGATGAATGAGATACAGTATCCCTCAAGTCAAAGGACTATATGTACAATTATGACCTAGATGATGATTTATTGACTAGTAATAAAACCATGTTATCATCATCTAACGTCATAGTTTAACTATTCATCAAATGAATATCCACATGTTTATATCGACAACATTTGTCAAACAGTATGATGCTTACTGTCTCTATAATCATCAGTATTGCATACTGATTATAGATTATAAATAGAGGTGATGGTCTTCCGGAATTAATGATGCCTAGTCATTAATCCTATGACTATGAACATTTTAAAGTATTTGTTTAAGAGTGATTTGCCATCCATATTCTCAACACTTGAGAATAGATCCTCTTTTGAAAAATTCTTATGGACTTCAAATATATATTTAATATAATGGAACAATTTCATTTATAAACATATATTTCATTGCCATTTAGGGATAATATTTTACATTTATATAACTTATACATTGCTCTAGGACATACCCTCTAACCAGTGAAACATCAACATCCTCATCCATGTCAATGATGACAAAATCCATAAGAAAAATAAATTTGTCCACCTTAACCAACACATCCTCAATGATACCTCTAGGGTATATTATGAACTTATTTGCTAATTGAATGCTTATGAGTGTTGGTTTAGGCTCACCTAAGCCTAATTGTTTAAACAATTTATAGGGTAGCACACTAATGCTAGCCTTCAAATCAGCCAAAGCTATATTAATCTGTAGACTACAAATAAAACAAGGGATAGTGAAACTCCTTGGATCTTTAAGCTTCTCGAGTAGTCTGCTTTAGATAATGTCTGAGCTCTTTTCAGACAATTACAATATGGAAACCTCTTCTAGCTTCCTCTTATTGGAGAGGAGGTCCTTCAAGAATTTAACATATTTGGGCATATGTGCAAGAGCTTCCATAAATGGTATATTAATATGTAACTATTAAAAGTTCAAGGAACTTACCGAATTATGCGTCCATCTTATACTTTTGCGACCGTGCCGGATATAAAAGGCGCTATTGATACTCTCTCACAACTGGAGTAAGCCTTGTCTCTTTTTTCTCTTTCTCTTCCACTTGCTCACCCTTGGCCTCTTCATCCTCTAATGCTTGTAACTCCACTTCTTTCTCATCAGTCCCCACATTCTTTATACTCCTCAAGGTGATTACCTTGAGGTGCTCCTTAGGATTAGCTTTGATATTACTAGGCAAACTACCTTTAGGTCTTTCACTAAGGATTTTGGCCATTTGCCTCACTTGATTCTCAAGATTATGGATGGAAGCTTGTTAATTCCTAAGGGCAGTCTCTGTTGCTTGGAACCTTGTTTCAAAAGTAGCTACAAAATCTTCCATCATTTCCTCCAAGTTGCTTTTTCTAGGAGGGGGAACTTGTTGTGGGAGAGGAGCTTAGAATCCCAGTGGCAGTTGCTAAAATCCCAGTGAAGGTCTTATGGCATTCTAATTTTAGATGATTTCTCGACCCCAGATTATATGTGTTGCTATAAGGGTTATTTTGTTGCCTTTAAGGAGCATTTCCAACATACTCAACCTGCTCCATATTGGCAAAGTTGTTGCCACTTTGGTAGTCCTAACTTTGGTGTCCACCCCCACACCAATCACAAAACAACACTTATGCTTACTTCCTTGAGGATAAAGCTAAGGAGTCCATTTTTTCTGTTCATGGCTTCAAGCTGAGCAATCATTGCAATGATTGGGTCCACCTGATGTGAACCACCCCCTCTGATCCTTTTCTGGTCTCTAGGGACTTGCCACTAATTATTTGTGAGAGCCATGTCTTCAATCAAACCCCTTGTCTCTTCAAGTGTCTTGTTATTTACAGAACCCCCAGCCGCTGCATTAATGGACTGCTTGTTTGCATAGTTCAAACCATTGAAGAATGTTTGAATCTAAAGCCATAGTGGAAGGGCATCATGTGGACACCTCCTCAACAAATCTTTAAATCTTTCCCATGCATCATAGAGGGTCTCACCATCTTACTAAAGAAAAGAAGAAATGTCATTCCTCAACTTAGCGGTCTTGGATGGTGGGAAGTATTTTTTTAGGAACTTCTCTACCAATTAACCCTATATAGTCAAAGTGCTGACTAGGAAAGACTTGAGCCACTTCTTTGGTTTTTCCCAGAGTAAGAAAGGGAACAACTTTAACCTAATCGCATCATTTGAGACATTATTTATCTTGAATGTATCACAAATTTCCAAAAAGTTCTCAAGATGAGCGTTAAGGTCTTCATTTGGGAAGCTATCAAATTGGCAAGTCTACTGCACCATCTATATCACATTTGGCTTGATTTCATAGTTGTTTGCAGTGATTACCGACCTTCATAAACATGAATCGGCCCCATTGAGAGTGGGCCTTGCATACTCTTCTATGATCCTTGGCTGGTGTTCTACCATCACTTCAACCTCTTCTTTTGAGTCTATGTCATCTAGGTCTGCTACCTCTTATACCAAAGCTTGTTCCAGTAGATTGGAGGAACTAGCTCTGGTCATAAACAAAAAAAGGTACCTAAAATGACAAGCAACAAGCAAGAACAATTATTAAAAATAAATAAAATAAAATCTAAATCAATAATCTCTATTATATTGCTGATAGTGCCAATTAGTCCCCGACAATGACGCCAAAAACATAATGCTTACATCTTGCTGCAAGTGAATGAGTTGATCAAGTAATATAGTAATGAGAGAAAAGTATCATTTCATTGAGGACTAATAGCAAATACTAGCTCAAACTTTGACTATCATTTAGCATATCAATAGTTAGAGATAACAATTAAAATAAAATGACTAATTTAACTAAACAAAAACTAAACTAAGGAAAATAATAAGAAATTTGCAAAGATAATAATGATGAAGACTACCTAGATATTGAATCCCCCTAGCCCTAATTATAATCCATGAATTGTAAACTAATTAAATTAAATATCGAATTGAATTAGCATTCCACTAATTTAGATTAAAACCTCTCTCGAGCGATTTAATCCCTAATCCCTAGGTAGAGTGTAAGGAATCTCTTCTCAATACACAATTAAATAGTTTAGGCATTAAGAATAAGGAATAAATACCAAAGGGTTTTGTAGGCCTATCTCTAGAGCCCTAAGCAACACTCAATCCTAATGAGTGTTCTATTCATATCAAGCTTTCTCAAGTCAATAATATGAAAACAAGCATTCAATCAACAAGCATGCCATTGTCAATTAGAATTAAACAAATAAGCATCAAATGGATAAAACAACTTAAGGGATAATTTAATTGATGCTAAAACTATTCAATCCATACAAAAGGGTCAAGGGTTCATCAAATATCTAGGTAAAAACAAATTTAGTCCATGCTAGATAAGGACCCTAGCATTTCCTGATGTTTAATCCATAAAGGTTTTTATTCAATGTATATGACACAAATGAGAAAGATCAAATTGAAAATTGATTTGGACTAAATCAAAGACTTAATATTAAGCTTAGTGAAATCCCTTAACACATGAGATGTGGCCTAAACCCATATGTGATATGGAAAATAGGCAATTTAGGGGTTAGAGAAAATTTGCTATTCATAAGCCCATATGATGGGTTTAGGGGTTAGAGAATTTCCTACTAAGAGTGAAATTGTAATTATATCTTTTGGCTAGTAGAAATATCCATTTTACCCCTAAAGGATAAAATGGTCATTTCACCATTTGAAGAAGCAAAGTCCAACTTTGCCCTTTCACCAAATGGTGAGCTAAAAGAATATGTTAGGGCATTCAAGTCTTTCAGAAGACTTAAGAGTTAAGTCTTGAAGGAAATGAGTATAAAAGGGTTTATGTTCATAAGTGTTTGAATATCATTTTTAAGTTTGAAGCTTGAAGAGAGAAATTGATAGAGAGAAAGAGAAAGAAGGAAATGTTTCTTCAAATTTTCTTTTGATCTTTAATTCTCTTTTTTGTTCTTTATGAGAGAACAAATGCTTGTAAATTGAAAATGTGTTTAGTCCAAAACAAACCAAAGAGAAACCTTAAACATCTTAAAGGTTTCTGAGGGAAAATCTTGAATTAAATTGGACAACTAAGACAGTGACTCAAGAACACCAAAGAAACTAAGAGGAGACTTGGAGGTGAGCTAGGTGTGGATGATCTAGAGGCTTCACACTTGGGAAGCTCTTTGATAAAGAAAGAAGGAACCTATAAGAGGTAATATAATTGCTCTTCTTTCTTCTTTTTATGTATATGTGTTTTACACATAAATTAATTGATTGGTTGAATGAATTTTGGACCAAAATTGGGTGAAGTGAAATTTTAAAATGTTTGAAATTTCATCTTACCACCTTCCTTCTACCGCGTTTGGCTTCACCATTCCTTTACCTAGTTCATTAATTTTGGGGAAAATCACTTCTATCAATCAAATTTCAAAATTAACATTATACAAATTATGTGATTCCATTCTTAAGCTTTATTTTCCTTTCACTTTAATGAATTCAAAGTCTCCAATTTTTTAATAAAACCTAGAATTTGGGGAAACTATTAATTCCTCATCTAATCTTCAAGTTGATCATGGAACTATATAATTAGCATAACATAAAACCTATATGATCCTTTAATTGTCAATATCTAGCATTAGAACATCAAGTTCCCCTTTCAAACTATATTATATCTCTAAGATGTTCAAATCTTGAAAGAAGTCTCTAAAGTTCATTTCAACACTTTTAAACCATAATTCTTCATCTAAAGTAATCATAGATGTATTCAAATAGAATTTAGAACACCTCCTTAGTCATTCACTATTATAGCTGAATTTTTCCTTATGGTGTTAGAAGAATTTTATGCAACTAAAGCACTAAAATCAACCTTAGAACATAAATAAGAGGAGGTGGACATGATTCCTTACCTTGGTTAACTTTGATTTGCTAAGATTCTTGTTCCTATTGATGTAAAGAGAAAAACTCCTTTGCCATGGTGGAATTTGGGTGTAGAGATAGAAAAATAAGTATCATAACATAAATTTTGTATATATATATATATATATATATATATATATATATATATATATATATAATAGGTAGGATGGTGGAGATTTCATCAAGCTCAATCCAATGGCTAAGATTTAACCTTGATGGATGGCTATGATTTGATTAAGTTGGAGGGCAAGAATTTTCTCTACAATGGTGATGATCATCATTATATGGCTTGGAAAGAGCAAAATAAATGTAGACTTGGGTGTGGGTGAAGTAATAATTCAAGTTGGAAAAGGAATTGACTAAGTAAAAAATGGTGACTAGCTTTTCCAATGTCTAACTTAACCTTGGTTAGCTATGTCTAACTTTAGTTAAGTATATATTCATCCACCTTTGGGCCTTATAGGCTCGGCATTCAATGGGCTTGGGCTTTTGAGTCCCAAAGCCCATTAACAAATCTATATATGCACATTTCAAGTTTGATAACTCAATACATTTTTTTTTATTTCATTTCTTTCATTTTAATATACATAATTCTACCTTCCAATACCACTCCACATTCTAGACATTGCTAGATAAATCCTATACATATCATAATACACATTTACTAGCCTTTCAATAGCATTGTTCAAGTATGTATATCATGAAAGCTCATTGGGTCAAACTAAGTTTGACCTCTATTATATTATTGTAACTTTGATTGAATTTAACTTCCCATATCACTATCATCATCTCCCAATTCTTAAGAGATGTGAACAACCATTCACTAGCGCTTTAGATTCATATTTCAAATAACTTATTAACATAGTCACATTAAGTCAAACTCAATTTGACTTTCACTTTATCATAAAGGTGCTTATCAAAATTTATTGCATTATTTACTTGATGTCACATTATCTATTAAAATTACTTTTTGTGATATTCTTATGATTCATATGGTGTCAGAAAGGCCTAGAATGGCATAATATATATATGGATATTATAGTGCCTCCATTGCTAACTATAATAGGTTAGGGAAACCTTGGATATTATAGAGTTTTGGATCCCTAGCCACACACCCATAAGCTTGGGCATGGGAACGTCCTAGATGCCATCTTTTAATAGTAGCCTTTTCTTCTTACCACACAGGCACTCCCACGCCCTTGAGCTTAGGCATGGGATAAACTCCTTTTTGCTTTTGCCTCATCAAAATGCTCCATCTTTCACACTAAACTCTATCATTCACTTTTTCTATCATCTCATGGAATGTCAAAATACAAAGTTCCTAAAAGGAATTGAAAGCAACACTAAAACAAACAAATCAAACTCAATTTTGAGCATAAATCATGATAAACAAGGAGGTAAAATATAGGCATTCATGCACTTATCACTTTCCAAGACTTAACCCTTAAGTCTTTACAAAGACTTAAATATCTTTTTCTATTCTTTTAGCTCATCATTTGGTGAAGGGGCAAAAGTGAACTTTGCTTCTTCAAATGGTGAAATGACCATTTTATCTTTTAGGGGTAAAATGGACATTTTCATTAGCCAAAAGATGCAATGACAATTTTAACCTTAGTATAAAATCCTCTAACCCCTAAACCCATCACAATGGCTTATGAATAGTGAATTTTCTCTAACCCCTAAATTTCCTCTTTTCCATATCACATATGGGCTTAGGCCACATCTTATGTATTAAGGATTTTCACTAAGTTTAAAATTAAGTCTTTGATTTTAGTCCAAATCATTTTCTATTTAATGTTTCTCATTTGCATCATATACGAATTAAGATTTAATTGAATAGAAACTTTCATAGATTAAACATCAGGACATGCTAGGGTCCTTGTAAATTTAATTACATATTTAATTATTTAACCACTAATCAATTAATTAAACACTTTAATTAATTATTATGGTAAACCTTTTATACTCGAAAGGTGATCACTATTGGGTGTATGACTTTTTATGTTCATGTCTAATTAGCAATGAAAATGAGAAAACATTTTTCTCTACTAATGTGAAATCCCTACTTTATACTTAGTCCTATAAGTTGTGAGTGATAGCTAGCATTCCATATCATGACCATCTAATTAGAAATGAATGTTTATAGTTGATTACTTTAAACATCACATAGAGCATCGATCACAATTTATCATGCACTACATCCCTTCATTAAAGATCCCAATCTTGGCTAGGGTAATGGTTTATGTTAAACCCTAATGTGCCTCGATTTTATGTCCTTATCTCGGTTCTAATTCTTGATGGGATTAGATTGCTACTAGAAACTCTTTCTAGTGAATCTTATTATTCTAACCATAAATTTTAGTTTTCAGGAATAACCAGATAGCATAGGATCTTAACCTCATCTACTTGTGATAATGAATTCTATTTTGGTTGTTACTTACCTCCATATATAACAAATTAAAACTATCACATGCCATATATCCATACATGAATAGTACGACTATGTAAGTAGTAATAAATCCTAACTACCTATGTAAAATATATAGTATCCCTTAAGTCAAAGGATTACATGCACTATTATAACTTAGATGATAAGTAATTAACAAGTAAAACCCCATATTATTATCATCTAACGTCACTTTTTGACTATTCATCCTATAAATATCCATATGTTTATATCGATATCACATGTCAAGCAGCATGAGACTCACTGTCTCTATAATCATTCGTATCACATACTGATTATAGGAAACAAACAGAGGTAATGTTCTTCTGAAATTAATGATGCCCAGTCATTAATCTTGTGACCATGAACATATTTAAAATATTTGTACAAGAACAATCTATCTCCCATATTCTCAATGCTTGAGAATAGATTCTCTTACAAATAACTAAGCACTATATTCAATAATATGAAACCCTTTTCACATTATGAATATATTTATTATGCTATTGGGAATTAATATCCACTATTACATAACTATTATATGGCTCATAGGGCACATATTGTTATCATCATATACCCTAGAATTTAGGAAAAACTATCAATTTTTCTTTCAAACCTCTAATTGACCACGAATTCATCAAATTAACACCTAGGCAGCCAATTCTAACTAATTATTTTGAATTAATTCACTCTTTTTCATAAGAACCCTAGCTTATCCCACTTAAGTCAAATTTGGGAAAAACTTATAATTCCTCATCAAATCTTCAAATTAGTTACATAAATGTGAAATTAGCATAACATAAAACATATATAATCATTCAATTATTAAAATCTAGTACTAGAACACCAGGTTCCCCTTTAACCAAGTTTATGCCGCTAAGACTCCCAAGTCTTGAAACAAGTTTCCAAAAATCATTTTAACACCTTTAAATTATTTTTCTTCATCTAAAATAACCTTCGATACCTACAATTAGAATTTAAACCACTTCCTTGTTCATATCCCATCTTGGCTGAATTTCTCCCTTAGTAATACTAAGGTATTTTTCATGCTTCCTTTATCTATCTTCACATTAATAATTAAATTTTCTAATCAAATCTTCTTATTTCAACTAAGAACATCAAAACTACATCTTATACAAACACCCTTAAGTGGCTGAATTTTATGCATATGGTGTAGGAGAAAATTATGCAACTTAAATATTAAAATTATACTTAGGACATATAAAAGAAAAGAGGAACATAATTTCTCACCTTGGGAGATTTTAGTTTGGTATGTTCTTATTGCTATTGGTATAGAGAAAATTTCTTTTAGTTGATATGAGGCTTATAGTGTAAGATTTGTAAACTGTGCAGATAAGATGAATTAACATGTATATATGATAGGTTGGATGGTGAGGATTTGATTGAGCTTAATCCAGTGACTAAGATTTGATCTTAATGAATGGCTATGATCTACTTTACTTGGATGGCCAAGATTTCATCTAAATTTGTGATGTTTATCATATGGTGTTAGAATGCTAAAAATGAACCTAGACTTGTATATAGGAAAGATAGGAATTCAATTTGCTTTAGGATTTGACTTAGGTAAATTTTTGTGGCTATCTCTATAAAATCAAATTTCTATTTATCTTAGGCTAACTATTTTAACTCAAATTTTGATGTTCACTCACTTTTGGGCTCATGGGCTAGCCATTCCTTAATGGGCTTGGGCCTTTGATGTTCCAAAGGCCCATTAAAAAGTCTATAAGCCCATTAACATACTTAGAAATTTTCCTTTTAATTTTCTTTCTTTCTTTTCACTTTGATTTCCAAATTTGAGTTCTCTAACTTCTTTATATACTTCATTAGTTATCATATGAATTCTATTTAATTCATCATAACACAATTAGTCATAATTATGTCATAAACTAAGCAAAAATTGCATATTAAGTCACAAGATTCCTACCGGATCCCTTATCATCTCTATACTATACTAACATTCAAAAATCTAATCCTTTAGCATCGTTAGTAACTAGAATGAACTATGAAATCCTTGAGTATTACATTGTCATTTCCCATATAGAACTACAAATATAAGAATTTGCATAACTATCAAGTATGAACTATGTGAAATATTAGAAATCAAACAATTAAAAGACATACCGTTTGAAGGCACACCCTTCTCTTTTTTCTTTTTATTGCCCTACAAGGATTCTAAACACTTTGGGCAATTTCTTATTTAATGTCCATTTTGGTTAAAATGCAAACACTTTCCACTACCATTTGAAGCCACCTTTATGGACTTGTCTTTAATTACCCCACCGCTTAGCTTGAGTTTGGAGTCTTTCTTTTTGCTTTTTTCTCGATTGTTTTACTACTAGAGAAGCAATTAGAGCAACCTCCTTACCTTTACCTTTCATGGAATTTTATGTAATCACATAATAATCCAGCATAAGTAGATTTCATCTTATTCATATGATAGTTCATGATGAAATTAGAGAAGGAATTAGGTAAGGATTGAAGCATCAAATCTATTTTAAGGTTGGAATCCATGAAGAAGTCTAAATTCTCTAATTACTCAATGAGCCTGATCATCTTATGAGCATGTGGCCTAACCTTCTCTCTCTATTGTGTCTTGGTTTGGAACAACTGCTTTGATATCTAATATCTAGTATTTCTACTTTCTTCTCCATATAGCTTGGACAAATGGATAAGAATGTCCCCAACCTTAACATAATTTTCATGTTACTAATGCAATTTACTTGACATAGAAGCCAACATGATACTTCTTGCCAGAATATGATCCTTTTGCCACCTCTTTAAGGTAGCATTTTCCTCAACAGAGGCCCTTTTAGGTAAGGGTCTAGGAACATTAGAATCAAGTACATAAGCAATCTTTTCAAAAGCAAAGACTAATTTAAGGTTACAATTCCAGTCCACAAATTAGGTCCAATGAGTTTATTATAAGAAAGTATTCTTGCAATGGGATAGGATTTGCTCTTTTTAACAAAATGCTACAGAAAATAAAAAGATTATTAGTGTTTTGTAAAAGTAACTTCCATAATGATTTGGTCTTTAATCATAATAGTGCTCCTACTAACTTTGTGGTTCATACACTTCCAAGTAGGAAACAAAAATCCTATTAGGGTGGATTTCTAGCGGGCGACTGAATTCTTATAAGACTATCAAATACTCTCAGATACACATTGTCATTATTGAGAATTTGATATCTAATATGTGAACAACACTTGTTCATCACAACTCTTTGTGAGACTTAATTAATTTGATTCCTAATTCTTCTGACCTCAGATCCATGTTATCATTATTGGTCATGCACATTAGTTAAGTCAAACCTATTAGACAAACAAACATAAAGAATTCAACATTGCAAGGCTGAGGTACTCTTTGTCATTATTTCTAATTTATGCTTCTCATACTTACAACATCACATGCTATCCAATATCTTCAAACAAATTATTGTTGCAATGGAGAACCATGACTTAATGTTTCATTTGAAAGATTTTTTAGGCTTTAATTTTATTTATGACTTTACACATTATTCATATTAGCATCCATCACATGTATAATATATATTGCACATATATCATTAAATGAACAATGTAAACATAGGTATGATCATAGACTAGTTATGGGATCAATTCCTAGCCATAAGGAATAAGTTAAAATTTTGGTTAATCAAATTACAAACATGAGATTACCACACTTGAATCTTCATGATCATAATAGGCATCTTGATGGGTTGAAGCTCTTCTTGTTCTTGCATCTCTATATCACCATATGTACATTAGTATCCTTGGCATACCAAGGTGAGAATTACAAGAACAAAAGAGCTCATAAGGCTTGATGAATTTAATCAAAACCTAAATAAGTAATTAGCCTTTAATTACATATCTATAATAGAAAGCATATATTATGATTTCCTAGTCTATGATCAACAATTCATGCATCTCAAACAAACAACAAACACAAATACAATAATTGCAATTATTGAAATGTTGATAAACTTTGGAACATTTTCAAAACCACTTTGAATATCACATATTTTAGTTTTTTATAACTTAAAATCATATTTTAAGTCATAATATTTGTTTAAAGGAAATTATAGTCCAAAACAATTTTGAAAATAAAAATGTTGGGAAAATGAAACAGTGGAAATTGTGATCTGAATCATGGGTACAATTTTGGATACTACAGTATCATGATTGTGACATATGTTTTGCAGCCGTGACTTAGTTTGTCACATCCCCACTTATAAGATATGACTGTTCTAAAATATAGGGAGATATAAGGTCACCTATGCCCATAGAACCCACTCATCCATAGTTAAACATTGCCTCAGATTGTACTAAAATCACATGCATAAACTTGAATAATCAATAATAAAGAAAATCCTTAACTAGTGGAAGAAGTAGTTTAAAATATTTTGATTACAATCCATAAAAAAAAAATTTAAGAGTCTAAATAAATCATCCACTGAATAATGTTCCATAAAAAAGCTCCTGGAGCATCTAAGAATGACTCTCCATATCATAGTATGTAAAATGACATGGATAAGGAAACCTCCCAAGCAAAGTATACTGCTTGAGCTATCACATTGCCTCCTCATAATGCTCACCTGGAACCATATAAGGAAAAGGAGTGAGATAAATGATCTGAATGAGTAAACAACACAACTAGAACAATAACATATATCCCTTTGAAGGGTTCATAGTTCATAGTTCATAATTCATGATTCATAGTACATAGTTACAATTTAGCAAGGTTTGCAAAAATCAACTTATAACTTATAACATATAAAGTGATGGCTGCAACCTTAATTACTTGAACTTATAAAAGAGAGGTGGCATCATTCCAAATTTCAACTCCTATCTTATAAAGAAGCGTAAAGCTGATTAGGCTCTATGACTAGAACTGCCCCTTCTAGCTAAGGTAGATATACTACTCTTATCCATCGTGTTAAGACCATGTGCACAGGTTCTGATGATTTCCTGCATCGGCATAAGGATCTCTACATAAAAGGGTTCATAGGTACCATACCCAAAGTAATGATAATCACTTGCAATAATAGCATTGAAGAAAGTAATCACATTTAAAATAGTAGCAATAGAACTTTAGCTTGTTGAACAAAAGATAAACAGTGTGGTTCTAGAAAGAATGTAAGGTAAGGCAACAATCACAAAGTTTCTTTCTTTTCATTGAATAAACAATAATAGTTTCAGACCCATTATCCCTTAGCAACCCAAGTTTAATAAAGAAATCATATAATCATAATTTATGATAGAAGGGAACTTAGGTTTCAAGAATCTCAAAGGTTCATATATCATAATAACTTGTACTTGTAACATAAACATAATGTTTACTCACCTTGTGGTTCCTTAGCTCTTAATGCTTGTAGCCCTTGCTCTTCTAACAATCCCCAAGCTTTAATATAAAATTATAATTCAATACTCAGCATTGGCTTATCATTATGCTTTCCTATCCCATAACTACCCCATGCACATATAACATTCACATATACTTGGAGTTGCACTTAAAAGTGCACTCATCACTTGTACATAACATGTTAACTTTCAAGTCTTGCATAATTTGCCTTCTTAGACTCATATGAATTCACATAATAGTTCATATCAAGACTTTTCCAAAGCCACACAATAAATCATAATCTTAATATCAACTTAATTTAACTTCCAACTTGGTACACTTAATACCTTGCATACATATCAACTTACAAGTAACCCTTACAAAAGTCATGCTTATCTCCCTTGGATTGAATCATACAATCAATCCCATAGACAAATTAGGATCACTACTTCATAATTAACACACCATAAAACTCAATTCAAATACTACTTAACCATGTGTACATATTAGCCAAACATGATAGTTAGGGTTTTGGAAACCCTAATCATAGTTGAACCACTCTAGGAGTTTCCTAGAGTTACTCCTTCAATCATCATGTAATTAAATTATGTACCATTCATATACACATATCAACAATTATAAAAATGTATCTTACAAAAATTATAGGCCTTGGGATCAAAGTCCCAATGTAGGTCGAACCACATAACCATGGAAAACCATCATTTTTCTTGCTTTTTGTCCTTTCCGATCATTACAGTAATATGTAAACGTATGATTTAAACTAACATTTTTCATTTAATCATAAGTAAAATAAGTTTAGGACATGAAAACATAAAATATACCTTCACCCCTTTATGTTCATATGCATGAAAATTTCAACTTTTAAGCTCTAGGGTTCACCTTTGATGGATTTGAGAAGAAAGAGTTATGTTTTACAGTTGGAAATCAGTTTCTTCCTCCAAGAACAACCAAGTCCAAATTTAATAAAAAAAATAGTAAATATATAGCCCCATATGGATTACTCATGATTAGCTTCATAAAAATCAAAAAGTAGATTGAAAGAAGAGGAAAACTTACAAAGAAGATTACAAAATCGCAAGGTTCGGAGGCACTTTGTGTTTTTCAGTCAAGAGGGAATTTTTGAGAGAAAATTCTATAAAAATTTGATGGAAAACATAATAGAGGTTTCCATAAGTTAGGGTGGCTGAATTTTAGGTTAAAATTAGAGCTTTAGGTGCAAAATTACAAGATTGTCATTAATGAGCTAAGTTAGGAGTGCTTAGGTGTATTGGATTTTTAATCTAATTTATGAGCTGATTTTAATATATTAAAATAAAATATTTTACTTCTTATTTTCATTAAAATCCCCCCAAAAATATTTAATTTAAAAATGCTCATAGAAATTGTTTTATGCTTAAAAATCGATTTGTAAATGAAAATTCACTTTGTATGCATTGAAATTAATTTATGCACATGCACTTACATAAATCACTTATTTCATGTCCATAATTCTTATTATGCATATTAGAACTAGTCTAGCATGCCACTTATTTATAAATCACATAGCACAGGAAATTTCATGAAAGCACACATTTTGTCATAATGGCTCTAAAATTAAGCAATTTATCATGAAACTCCAAGCATGAGCATGGGTTGTTATATAGTTATAACAAAAGCTAATGCTAAAGTTAGAACTAAGTCATCGTAACACTTTCACAGTCATGACACAAGAATCATGGTTGCAATAAGGATTTCCCAGGCACCACAGTTAATTTGCAATCATAATTCTTGGATTTGTCAAGACAATATTTGTGCCCAAACATTTTCCAACTCAATTGCAATCAACACAAAAAATCCATAGCAATATATACAATGGTTTTATGCAGAAATTAGATAGCTTTTTTACTACTTGAGGGAATGTTGGGTGCAAATAAAGGGGAGGCAATATGGTAGGTAAAATTTCAATCATTTTAAAATTTCACTTTCACTCCATAATCATTCAAGCAATCATCTAATTAATGTGTAAAAAACATATGAAGGATAAAAGAGCAAGTGGTAAATCAAATTATCTCTTGAAATCTAACAGCTTTGATTCTTCTTTCTTTTCCAAACCCTAATTGTTGAGCCTCTAGATCATTCACACCAAGCTCCACCTCTAAGGTTCACTTTGATTTACTTAGATGTTCTTGATTCCCTCTTTTGGTAGCCCAATTGGATTCAATATCTTCTTAGACAAACCTTTGGTGATTTGACTTCTTTTTTATGCTATAGATAGATCTTCTCTCTACAAGAAACTTTTGTTCTTTCATAAAGAACAAAGATTAAAGAACAAGAAAATTGTTCCTTTTCTTTTCTCTCAAAACTTAGATCTTAAGTTTTCCTAATAGAAAAGATGAGCATAAAACCCCTTAAGCAAAATAAATAATATGATGTTTTGTATATAGCCCATTACCCTTTATTGGACATTAGGGAACATAATAGATATTTAATTTGCTTTTAGCTTTAAGCTTAAATGGAAAAGACCATCTTTTCCTTTATGTTATGATTATTTCTTTTAAGCCTTAAAGAGTTAAAAGACCATTTTGGCCAATGAAGATGTTCTCTAAGCCTTAAACTCATCACATGGGATTTAGGGTTAGAGAAAATCCTTAACCCCTAAATTGCATCTCTCCATATCTTGTATGGGCTTAGGCCATTCAAAATTTTGTCCAAAGCTCAAAATTAATTGTTTTAACTCATTCATAATTTTAATTAATTTAATCACTCTCATTTATATCATAAAATAAATTAGGATTCAATTAATAAGAAATCATTTTAGATTTAAACTTAGGACATGCTAAGGTCTTTGTAAATTTAATACAAGTTCAATCACTTTACCACTAATAAATTAATTAAATACTTTAATTAATTATTGTAGTAAACCTTTTATATTTGGAAGGTCATGGATTTGTCAATCCCTAATATGCTTCGATCATATGCCTATATCTTGATTCTAATTCTTGATAAAATTGATCCATACTAGAAAACCTTTCTAGTAAATCTTTACTACCTCGGCCAAGGATTTGATTATGAAGAATAATTAGATAGTATAGGATTTCTTCCTTGTTTATTCAAGTTAATGAATTCACTTTTGGTGATTACTTACCTTCGTATATAACTAGTTAGAATTTTCACATACCATATACCTTTACTTGAAAAGTATTAGTATGTAAGCAGTAATAAATTCTAACTACTGATGAATGAGATACAATCTCCCTCAAATCGAAGGATAATATGTAGAATTATGACCTAGATGATGATTTATTGACTAACAATAAAAGTCTTTGTTATCATCATCTAATGTCACAATTTAACTATTCATCATATGAATATCCACATGTTTATATCGACAACATTTGTCAAACAGTTTGATGCTCACTATCTCTATAATCATAAGTATCATATACTAATTATAGATTATAAACAGAGGTGATGGTCTTCTAAAATTAATGACGCCTAGTCATTAATCCTATTACTTTTCATAGTATTTTTTTAAGAGCGATTTGCCATTTATATTTTCAACACTTGAGAATCAATCGTCTTTTAAAATACTTATTGAGTGCAAATATATATTTAATACAATGAAATAATTTCATTTATAATCATATATTTTATAGCTATTTAGGGATAATTTTCTATTTACATAACATATACACTACTTTAGGGCATATACTTTAACATGTACATCCATTTATGGGTCATTCTCAATTGCAACAACATCATGTGCTAGAGGAGTAGAGGCTTATTATTGTGCAACAGGTAATGTTGAGGTTAACTTTGATGTAAATGAATTGAGAAATTTTATAGATGAAGCCATATCAACATTTGGTGCAATGAGAGGGGTTGCACTTTAAGTAGTAGGAGTGCTTTGAGGTATGAAATTATTCAAATGTCACAAATAAGCAACTAAGTCATAGGAGAAAGTGCTTGGGCATTGTAGATAGGTGGAAGAAGGAAAATTATTTGGGTTGATGGAATGAGATCATAAGAGTTCCAAGGCCAGCAAAAACATTTGGAAGTGTTTATTATGAGGTTCCTAGGTCTAAAGGAGGTGGTGGAGGTAGGTCATTTTCATTTGCATTGGCATTATTGTACAAAGAAGAATGTTATAATAAATGCTCTTATAGGTTAAAAGGCATTTTTAGAGCTACAAGAAGTGGGTTGCTATTTAAAGAAAAGAAAAGAATGATAATGTAGCAATCTTCAAAGAAAGGAAAAAAAAAAAACACAAAATTTTCCACAAACTTTAACCCATCATTTCCCACAAACAGTGCTACTTTGATCACTCTAAGATCTGTAAAGGAAAGTTAGGCTAATCTTTTAGGTATGAGCTTTATGAATTTGAACACCATGGTCTGCAAGGAAATGAAGAGCCTTAAAGGGCCATGCACTTCAATGCTTAAATTAGTATAACAATGGATTCTTAATTTCAAGGAAGAAGATGACTTCCTGTAGAACCAGTGCATTTTGAGAGAAAATAATGGAGATGAGAAGTTGTAAAGTTTTAGCCACTTGAATAGTGGAGAATGAGTTGCTCTTTATACTTGGAGAGAAGTTCTCTTCGTGGATGGACGATGTAACAAGAGGACAACCTTGTTGTTTCATGAAGTGACTGAGCTAAGGTCATCATTAGTTGTATCTCATGTGTGATTAGTAGAAGCTATCCTAATTTGACAGATGAGGCATCACAGGGATGATGTGTCACATCCCAAATTTGGAGACATGATTGTCCTAAAACATGGGGAGACATAAGGTCATCCACCTCCATAGAACCCAGTTATACTTATACAAATACTGCCTAGAATCGTACCAAAAATCTCTTACATTAACTTAAATAAACCTTTTTTTTTTTAACCTTAAGTTGTGGAAGCATAATTAAAATATACTTTAAGTATAATCCATAAGGAAATAATATTTAGAATTCAATTAAAACCTTGAAGGATAACATTTCAAAATAAACATCCAAAAATGAATATTCCCGAAGCGTCTAAGGATAACTCTTTATGACATATCAAACTAATTTTCTTGGACAAGGAATTTCCCAAGCAAAGTAGGATGCTTAAGCCATCACCTTGCCTCCTTATAATGCTCACCTGCAACCACACAAGGAAAAAGGGTGAGATAGATGATCTCAATAAGTAAACAATAGGGATTGTACAATAACACATATCCTTTAGAAAGGGCTTATAGCTCATAACTTATAGTTCATGATTCATAGTTTGCAGTTTAGAAAGGTTTGCAGAAATCACACTTATAACACATAGAGTGAAGGCTACTGCCATAATCACTCGAACACATAGAGTGAAGGCTATTGCCATAATCACTTGAACACATAACACATAAAGTGAAGGCTATTGCCATAATCACTCGAACGCATAGCTGATAATTACTCGCATCGGTATGAGGAGCATATAGCCGATGATTACTCACATCGGTACGAGGAACACATAGCCAATGATTACTCGCATCGGTATGAGGATTTCTACATAAAAAAAAGGTTAAAGATACCATAGCAAGAGCTTATGGTAATCATATATATAATAATAACATTTAAGCCATCAATAACATGTATCCCAATAGCAATAATAGTTTATTATTTTGAACAAAAGATATAAAAATAGTGTAGTTCCAGAAAGAATATAAGTTAGGGTGATAATCACAAGAAATTCTCATGGGATAAATAAAATAGTTTTGGACCAAATGTCCTTTGGCAACCCAAGTTTTACAAAGAAATCACTTAATTAAATTTTTGGATAAAAGGAACTCGGGTTTCAAAGATCGCAAAGGCTTATATAATAATATATCACATTCTTATAACACAATATAATGTTGTTCACACTTATAACATGGACATGGCATTTACTCGCACTTGTAGAATGAATACGATGTTTACTCACACTTGTAACATGAACATAGTGTTTACTCACCTTGGAGTTCCTTTGCTCCTAGTATACATAGTCCTTTTGCACTTCTAAAGCTCCTCAAACTCTAACATAATATTTAGTTTAATACTTAGTATTTATTAACTCATGAAGCTCCTATCCCATAACTACCCATGCACATATAGCATACACATACACTTAGAGTTGACATATAGGTGTACTTATCACTTGCACATAACACGTTGACTTTAAAAGTCTTGCATACTTAGGCCTTATAGGCTCACATAAGAACACATTACAATTATATCAATACTTTCTAAGGTCATCACAATATTATTACCTCAATATCATCTCACTTTAACAATTATCTTAATTCACTTTACACTTCCATACATGTCAACTTAACAATTAACCTTTCAAGTGTCATACTTAACTCTTATGATCCTTTTTATACAACTGTCACTTCATCAACTCAAAACCATGTATTTATTATCAAGTCATCATAACATCTAGTTCTATATTTTGCAATCACATTTGCATTCTAATTACAATATAAGGTTAAGATACCTTAAGTATACCTTTAGTATACCAAAATGCCTTTAAGCTTATCTAGGGTCATACTTTCAACTAACATGCAATTTTATCATTTATTATTCATACATACATGTCAATAATCATCAAAACACATCACATAAAAATTATGAACATTGGGACAAAAATATTGATGTAGGCCAAATGTATCACTAAAGGAAAAATTAAATTTTCTTTCTTTTTGCACTTTCCGTCCATTTCAGAAATATGTAAAAACATGGTTTGAACCAAGATTTTTCATGTAAATACAACAAAAATCATTTTTGAATTTTAATTCATATGAATCAGCCACACATAGTATGTCTCACACATGAAAATTCAACTTTTTGGATTATAAGGTATAAAACCATGAGTTTTCTTATTTTTGGTATTTTCGGTCATTTCAGAAATATGTAAATATGTTGTTTCAACCATTATTTTTCATTCAAACTCAGCAAATATCAGTTTAAAACATGTCCATGCATGATTCAGCAACCATAGATAGTATTTATACAAAAAAATTCTAAGTTTTAAGGCTTAGGCGAAAAATCATGAGTTTTTGCACTTTCCGCGCTTTTCATTCATTGCAACAATATACAGACACATGATTCAAATCATTATTTTTCATTTAAACAAAACAAATATCATATTGGAATGATTTCTCACACAAATTGGCAACCACATATTAATTTAGTAATAGAATTTTCCAACTTCTAAGTTCTAGCACAAAAACCTTGAATTTTTTTATTTTCTGAAACTTTTTGGTCATTGCAGAAATATGTAGAAATAAAATTTAATTCAGTATTTTTCATCAAAACACATCAAAAATTAGTTTAAAAATCATTCATGCAGGAATCACCCCCTTGATATGGTCTATGCATAAAAATTTCAATTTTGAGTTACAAGATTCACCTTTAGAGAAATCGCATAGAGAGGTTGGTATTTTCGGTGAAAAAATTAATTATTCTCTCAAGAAATAACCTATCCCGAATTTTATCAGTAAAAATTAGTAAATATTCAGTTAAAAATAATTTTTCTAAGATTAGTTTCATAAAAATCAATTAGCAAATTGAAAGGAAAAGAAAAACTTATGAAATGGTCACGGAATCGCAAGTTTGAAGGATTTTTTTATGAATTTTGGTAAAGAGAAATATTTTGAGAGAATTTTTCTATCAAGATATAGAAAAATAGAGTGATGGTGCTAAAATGAGAGTGCTGGCCAAAATTTTCATTATATATTAGGGTTTGGGGTGCAATTTCTAAGTTTGCCCTTAATGAGCTAGGTTAGGAGTGTTTTAGTGTAGTGGGCTTTTGGGTATTTGGGCTTTTTAATTAATTTAGGGCTGATTATAGATAATTAAAAATAAAATATTTTTCTTATTATTTTCATTAAAATTTTCCCCAAAAAATTTATTTAAAAATATTTTAAAAATATCCATAAAATTATTTTATACTTAAAAATCGTCTTTTTATATGAAAATTCATTTTACGAAAAATAAATTATTTCATGCTTATGCATTTTATTCAAATCATTTATTTCACAATAATAATTCATATTAGGCATATTAAAATTAATTTAACATGCTCCAAACTCATAAATCACGTCACACATGAATTTTTATATAGTCACATAATTTATCACAATAAGCCTACATTTAAATAATTTGTCACTAAAACTGTTAAGGTAATGTGGGTTGTTACATGATGTCCTCGAAATGATGAGAGGTAGTTGACTAGCTATTTTGTTCTATTTAGCTTGTTGGGGAAGCTTTAGTATCGAAGAAACTATCTAAAGTCAAAGAGCTCTCATGATCTTGAGGAGGTGCTTCGAAGAGGTAATATGTTAGGCTATGACAATAGGAGATAAAAGTGATTCTATCAAGGAAATGTTGACCCATCTAGGCACATGACTGTGAGCCTTCCTTAAGCCTCTTAATGAGACCCAGTAGATTCCTTGAGAAATTTGTGCTTTCAAGGCCCACAAACCCAACATGGGTAAGGGTAAATTTAACCTTTAGTAATAACCAATAATAGTACTCATGTTAATAAACAACTAATAAATTTTAAAAGTTTCTTCAAGTATAGTATCACAGATTAGCAATGAATTTCCATTGCTAATGAATTTAAAAGTTAAATCTAATAAAGAAGCAACAAAATAGTAATAGATTTTCATTGCTAAACATAAATATAAAAGAAAATTTAAATTAAAAACAACTGAATAGCAACAAAATTTTAAAAATTCAATTAAATAAATAACAGCCAAATATTTAATAATTAAATAAAATCAATTAAAGAAACAATGACTAATTAGCAATTGAATCACAATGGATATTGGTGACTGCATAGCAAGAAAAATATTTCATCACTAATTTTACAATTAAATATGATAAGTTAGCGAAAAAAGTAATAATTTTTTTATTTGTCTTTAGCAACAATGCAACGGAATATATTCGTCACTAAATTAGCGACAAATTATGTTATTGCAACAAATTATATCCATCGCAAAATAACGATGGATTTGGCGATTTATTACGGCTACTCCGTCATTAAGCATTGTTAGTGACGAATTTAAATTAATTAGAGATATAATAATCCCTGACTCATTAGCATTTTTTTTAGTGTAATTTAACTTTAGTTTGAAGCACAGACTTATCGACTTTCATCTTTTAATGATATTATTTTTTATTTTAAAATCATTAAAGGCTCATTAAGCCGAAATAACATTGGATTCTTTTTTATTTGATATTTACATGTAAGCCCTCTCACTAACACATATATGTGATAAATATACAATTCTTTTTTAGTTTCCCCCTTCTATATTTTCTGTAGGAAGTTGTTATCTAACAGAAATCTGAAAATTTTATATATAATCAACTAGTACTTTATTAAGGTGAAATCATTTGTACTGATATTATAAAGATCCATATTCTGGCAAAAAAAATATTATAAAGATCCATAATATATTACATCCATGCATAAAAAATGGAAAAAGGAAAGGAAACCAATCGCATATCACGCAAACAAAGGGGAAATAAAAAGGACTAAATTTTGAAGTGGCTCTTTTCTTTTAACTTCGAATATTAATTGCTTTATAATGGCATCGAAAGAAAAACATATCAAAAAGTACAGCACGATTACAGGTATATCTTAATACCAATTAGCTAACATACCTTCATGTCTTACATTACTTATATATAAGTGTTAGATGAGTCTTGGCATGTGTTAAATCTCACATTAAGCACATATTAATTAGAGAGACTTGGACAATATATGGGCATGTTGGACATTGTTGTTTGAACATAAAAATACTAGGTTAAAAATTATCAGTCAGAAGTCTTTCAATTTTGTATTTTAAATTGAATTTTACATATATTATAGTCAAACTTTTAAAATAATTATAAATAACACTCTCAAATTATTTTCCAATAACATTTAAAATAATGTTTTTTGAAAAAAAAAAAAAAATTTCATTGTAGTGTCAATGAGATTCTATAAAAGGTTAATTGAATTTTCATTATTAAAAGAGTAAATAAAAAATATATTAGTTGATTAATTAAAAGTAATTACACACAGGAGTAGCTATGATATTTACATGAGTTTGTATATGCATATATGTGTGTATATATACGAGCAAAGAGTAGGAAACTTGTGTCACAATATTGCAACATACTTATGACTTAGCACGCCATCCTCTTTCTGGCCTACACGTGATTTTCAAGGGCCCTTTCATCATATCACACCAATATTTTACTTCCCAATTAAATGTATTTTTTTTTTAACCTTTCTATATATATATATATATATATATATATATATATATATTTGTATTTTATTGAGGTAAGCATTTTCTTTTGAATTTTTTCCGGCACCATGAATTATTTAGTTGGCATTTGCTATTAACAAAGTAAAATACCAAGTAATCAAAATTGATATCAATCAGTCTTTTGTCTAGTGTATCATAACTGTTTTTAGAATTGAAACGTTTTATATTAAAGTTTTAGCTTAAATTTACGAAAAAAAATTAAAATTATAAATATTTCTTAAAATTGAAAAACACAGTTCAATTTCTTACTTTTGACTTTAAGAAAATGGGGAAAAAATAATAAAGGGAAATAGAGATAGATATGATATGAAAGTGAATGAATGTCAATGTTAAAGCAAGTGATATATGGACTCAATAAACTTGATTAGCCATTAACAAAGGTGACTATTTGTAGCCCATGAAGGGAACTCTCATAGTAGCAGTTATGTTCCAATAATGATAGGGCCAAGACTTTGACCATAGGGTGAAAAAGTTATAAAGAAAAAGGCAATAAAATGATGAAAAGGAGAAATGTACCCAGTTGCTTGCATAGCAATATGTATATATTCCTTGGCATAATCAGGTCCCATGCACTCATAACCACATCGGCCATTTAACTATTTTATCATTTGCTACTTGCCATCCATTGGTTACATCACAAATTATTATTTTACACAAACACTACCTTAACCCTTTTATGTCATTGGTAGGCCTAAAAATAAATTATAAACTAGAAAAATTGAATCAAATGTTACATGTGGGCCAACGAATAAATTCTGTTTAAATCCACTTAATATCTGAGATCATTCAAAATTGCATTAAACTCAATCCAAAATTGTATTAAGCTCAAACTATTTAAATCAATAATTACGAGTTATGAATGTTAAGTCATATTGGATTATGGATAATGATGAGGTTTTTTTTTTTTTTTTTTTTTCCTGACGAATCACTGGCCATGAAGCTACTCATCATCTAGAACAAAGAGTACCAAATGCTAGGCCTGAGCTCAGATAATTCAAAACCTGGATTGAGAGAGATGGGATAGAGGTCTATTAAGTGTATGAAAGAGGTGGCAGATCCTCATGAGTGTGGATGAATTGAATTAAAGGTGTTGGATAGTCATTGATAAAAGATGTTGGGTCTTTGTAGATGGAAGGTGCTACATTAATTGTTGTAGGCATGGGACCTTAGTTGATGGTGGGTGCTAGACTTTAATTAGAGAAGTTGGATCTTGAAGAGAGGTGTTGGACCTCGATTATAGGAAGGACAAGAGTTAGGTTTTGTAGCTGGTGTTTGATATTTGGTCTATATGGCAATGATAAGAAGAATATGCATTGGAGAAATGCCAAGCCATTTGCTTAAGTTAGTGTAACTACATGTATAGAGGTAAAGGCTCGAGGAAGAGAGTGGATTTAAAGAGATGATACCACTGCTTTCTTTGGGTGTTTTTTGTAAGAATGTTTAGTGATAGCTATCATGGAAAGAAGGTTTGGCATTAAACTCTAAAGTGTAACTAGTTGAAAGAGAAGAGATCAGCCTTCTAGTAGATTACCGAGAGACTGCTCTTTTGCAAGGCCTTTTTGGATTGAAAGCGATCAAAAGGATGGTGGTCAACCAAATAGTTCTCTAGGCATCCTTTTTCCTCCTAATGAAGCTTCCCCCCTAAAATGTCTCTTTTGAGTTAGAGATAATTTGTTATTTACATTACTTTCCTAATGGGGATTGAAGAAAGTGAATTGCATGGCTTTGAGTGATAGACAAGTCAAGGTTACATCATTTCTTTATATTGATAGAGTAATGATATGCCTATTTCGATAGTTATAGAGTCTTGCATTGAGGTGATTAAATCATGTTTCTTGGAGGTGGAAGGATTGCATGTCAGATGAACTTGCAAGCAGTTATTGATGACTTCTCTTAGAAGCTAAGTAGGATAATCCATTGACAAATGAGGTGCTACTGAAGCGAGGTGTTCGAGGCTTGGATGACTGCTATATAAGGTATGAGGTAACCTATCTATAAGGCCTTAGGCCTAATTATCACTAATTTCTTGGGCTTGGTAAGGCTTGTTGTCTAGACCATTTAGGCCTATATCAGACTTGGTTAGTATGGCCCATTTTGATGTAGCCAGTTTTACTCATCATCAGGTAATTTAATTAGTATAATTAAAATTAACCTATTTTAGGTTAACGCAATTATGTCTAACTTGTCTCAAAACATTTCGTATGAAATGCTTCAATTTGACTTAAACTCAATTTGATATATAAGTAGATAAAAATCAAATTGAATTCCAATTACATACAAATCATTTAAATGTAAACAATATACAAACCTTTAGATTTATGTTGGATTAGATTATGAGTAATCCAACATGTCAAGTTAACTCTTTTGAGGCAAAATTAAGGAGAAACAAATAAAAACTTCTCAATCTTAACATAGAGACTATAATGATTTTGAGAGCATGGTTAGCACGAAGCCTCTTAGCACTATTCCACACATTTAGTGATATCTTTCATCATCCATTGACCATAACATTAGGTTAGTTATATTAGTTATAGTTGATTAATTGTAACAAGTTTTATGCTATATAATGTAATAAATTATTATAAGCTTAAGCTATTATATTACAATGAATTATTATAGACTACATTAGTGAGATAGAATGGTATTGTTTTAAAGGTATAGTAATTGACAAAGTGAAGTCATGATAATTAGATAACATTCATTCAATAAGATCAAAAGATTCATCAAGAAGAATAACAATTGCCTAGCAATCAATCCAGTAGGCATTAATTAGAATGTGTTATTAATGAGCCTTTTTACTCCCCCCATTTCAGACCGGAGCATCCTAGGGCCTGAAGGCTCCCATCAAGTAGGAACCTTAGTGTGCATTATTGTTTTGGTTGAGTATGTGTGCCAAGTATTAGGCCTAGGCATTCATGGAAAGGAGCAAGTCTAGTCTAGACTTGGAAGAGGATATGTATATGAAAAGATCTAATGAGAATATGCAGGATGTGTTGAGGTAGTCAATCTCAGTAGATGTTGGAGGAAAAAGTTGGAAGAGATTGAGATAGTCAATCTCAATCGTAGGATGGAGGTATTGACCTTTATAGAGGGAAATTCTAGAGTTTGGAGTAGAGACTTTATCTTAGTATGCCTGGTAAAGCCAAATAGCATTAGGAGGTCGTGCAAAGCTTATGGCCTAGTACGGGTCCTCTAATGCTTAAATTAGTGTGACTATGTGTATGGAGTTAAAGGCTTAGGGAAAGAATGGACTTAAGGATGATGCCATTGCTTCCTTGAGTGAGAGGGTTTTGGAGGCTCTCATTGTGAAATGTTTTTAATAGGTAAAAGAGGTTTTTAGGCATTGGATTCTGAAAACTAACTAGGTCAAGAGAAGAGGACAGCCTTCAATGGATGACTGAGATATTGCTCTGTTTGATTGTGCTTCCTAGAGGCCTAATGGATTAGGAAGTGTATAGCATTACCTTTGAGAAGGTTTCTATTCTCTAATGGCGAAAGAATGTCCTTGTGATGTAGGGCATTCTCCCAACTAGAGTCCTCTTTTGAATCGGAGAACTTATGGTATTTGTTAAGGTCTTAAGGTAAATGGGTGTAGGTACTCAAATGGATAGGGTTGCATCATTTTTTTTCCAAAACAGAGGTAATGATGCGCTTGTTTTAGAAGCTATAGAGCCTTTTACTAAAGTGATAGAATCTCATTTTTTCAAATGTGGCAAGGATTGTGTGTCCAGGCAAGCTTATAAGAAGTTATCAATTGAGACTCCCTTATAAGTTATCCATTGACGAGGCGAGTTATTGGCAGAAGCAAGGTGATTGTGCTTGAATGCAAAAGAGAGAAGATGAGATACAAGGTGGCCTATTTTAAGATGCTCTAGGCTTATTATTATGAGTTGCTGAGAGGCGTTAAGGTTACTAGTGATGGATGTTAATTCTCTAAGCCTCTTCTTAGAGCAAGCTATTTTTTGTAGTCATAAGTTATAATTAAAAGGAATTTTATTTTGAGTGTAGTTCTTTGCTACTACTACACCTATTAAAAATTTAGACATGAAAAGAAATTGACAAAATGAGATTTACGTTATTGATATCCCACTAGCTCATCATGTGCAACTAATTCAATTGATAGCATCACAGTTGATGCGATAAGATCAACTTTTAACAACGGTGCATTCAATAGCAATATTTGATGTAACAAGGTTTCATTTCTTTCCAAGAGAGACCGAGTAATTTGCTTTAAAAAGAAGGAAGTTACTTTGAAAAAACTCTATTAAATAAAGTTTAAAGCTATCTAAAATTCATTTGTTTTTTTTTATTTTAAGAATTGAATTGTAATAAATTATATTTTATTATTATAAAAGATGGTACTAAATTTAGTGATCATTGGTGCAATCTAGCTCCAACTTGAACTTGCACTTTTAAGTTAATGTATACAATGTAGCTTGTGTAAAATGATGACAATGGACAGGGATTCCGTAGCAAATTATATCATGGATTTAGGATTGTGATGCATCATGGACCCGGAATTATGTTAATTAGAATGTATGTAGTTAAAAATACAAAAAGTCTACCTAGGCTAATGGTTAACATTCTATAACTTTAAAAGAATTTAACATTCTATAACTTTAAAAGAATTTAACATGCTTGGGTTTGAATCCCAAGCATAAGTATTATTTGTATTTTTTTTTGTTAATTTTTTTATTCATTTTTTTGTTAATCTTTTTTTTTTTCAGTTCCTTTTTTTTCTTTTTTCAATTATTTTTTGCTTCTTTTCTTTGTTTTGGCCTTTTTTTTTTATTTGTTTGTAATATTTACAATTAGAATTATATTTATTTTATTTTATTTCTTTAAGAAAAAATTATATTAATGTTTGAGTTTTTTTATTTTTTTAATTGTTCTAATTAAATTTATATTGATTTTTATAAGAAAAATATTATATAAATGGTTGGATTTTTTTATTTAATTCTTATAATAATAAATAATTTTAATATCATTTTCAACGTAATTTTTATTTATAAATTTTAACAATTTTATGGGTAATTTCTTAAATGATTTTTTAGAATAATTTAATAAAAAGATAAATATCATATTAACAAAAAGATAAATATCATATTTATATTTTTTATGATAGTGAATTTTCAAAAATCAATTTTTTTTTAAATAATAACAAATTTATTGAAAATTTATTGTCAAATATAATTTATATGATAATCATATTCACCACTTATAAGCAACATATTTATTAAGTATTACTTATAAATTCGTTAAATATTTAGTGTAAGTTCATCATTTGTAAACTGTAAATTTATATTAAACTTTAAATTATCAGGTTTATTATATTTAAAATTTAGGTCCATCACATATAACTATCAAATTCATTATATATAACATTTAGATTTATTATACATCATATGCAAATTTATTATCTTTTACTATCAGATTCATTATTTAATTATTTTATAATTTAATTTTATTTATTTCTCATATTTATAATTTCATTCTTTAATATTTCACATATAATTATGAGATTTATTAGATTTAAAATTTAGATTCATCATATATAACTATCAGCTTCATTAGGTATAATGTTTATATTCATCACATATAACTATCAGGTTCATTAGATATGTCATATACATATTCATTTACTTTTACTGTCAGATTCATAATTTAATTATTTTATAATTTAATTTTATTCATTCTTCATATTTATAATTCTCATTCTTTAATATTTCACATATAATTATGAGATTTATTAGTTTGAAAGTTTAGATTCATCACATATAACTATCAAGTTCACTAGATATAACGTTTAGGTTCATTATATATCATATGCAGATTCATTATCTTTTACTATCAAATTTATTATTATAAATCAATACTAAATTATGTATTTTTTTTTATTAATCGACAACTAGCTCTGTTATTTCGATCGAGTAGAATTTAAAGTAATATAAGTAACAGATTTATTAAGTATTACTTATAAATTCATCAAATATATAGTACAAATTTATTATTTATAAACTATAAATTTATTAGTTATACTAATAAGAGAATAAAATATATTCTTTAAAAGTGAAGAATTTATGTTTTATATCTTATGAATCTATACTTTATAACTGATGAACTTATCATCTATTATTTATAAACTTTGATAGATTAGTTTATAGCATAAAAAATTTTAGATATTATTTTAATAATATAAATATCACAAAAAAAATTATCATAAAAAATAAAAATATTATTTTATAATTAATTTAAATAATATATATATATATATATATATATATATATATATATATATATATATTATTAATTTTATATAAATTTATAGAAAGTGAATTTTATTTG
This sequence comes from Reutealis trisperma, assembly GCA_947687605.1. Classification (NCBI taxonomy): domain Eukaryota; kingdom Viridiplantae; phylum Streptophyta; class Magnoliopsida; order Malpighiales; family Euphorbiaceae; genus Reutealis; species Reutealis trisperma. The sequence goes on along the minus strand of CANTUT010000524.1, from coordinate 454,312 downwards.
ATGCATTAAATAATTTACCTAAATAAATATAAAATAATATTTAATAACTCTATTAGTTTTTTCAAATTCAACATAAATAAAAATCAAATTGATAATTTTATAGAAATAAATAAATATTTATAAAAATTCAACCATTAATATATTTTTTTCTTATAGAAATAAATATAAATTTAATTAGAATAATTAAACAAACAAAAAACTTCAACCATTAATATAATTTTAATTGCAAATATTACAAATAAAGCATGAAAAAGAAAAAAAAACTGAAAAGGAAAAAAATAAAAAAACAAAAAAAAATAAAAAAATAGAGCAGCACTCAAACTCACAATCTCATGGATTTACTAAATGCATTAACCAGCTATACTAGCTGAAGTTTATGATTAATTTACTACGTAAATAATATTTAATATTTTAAACCTGGATTCACAATGCAACAAAGACCCAGGTCTATGATATAACATATTGGATTCCCTAATACTCATGAAAATCCACCTCGAATGAGCAAGCAGAATTGTGTCCCATTAATGTGGAGACAAGTGTATTCCTCACCTTATGAGGATCCTGTACCAGTTCTAATAGGGATCCAATTTTTTTTTTTTTTTTATGATTAAATGAATATATATAGTTAATAGGAATTATAGTATTTAATAATTAAGCATGCCAAATAAAGTGTCCAATTATCATATCATAAAATTAAATGAAAATTGATTGTGTGCTTCTCCATTTAAAAACTCTCTATAAATAATGTGGGAAAAAAAAACCTCACACTTTACGCATTTTTTATACATATTATTAGTAAATTTTAGATTAATACAATTTATATTTTTTAGTGATAGAATTAGTCTATATTATAGTACACAATAAAATTTTTACAATAATATATCATATATAAAATCATGAAATTTGAAATTCAAAAATCTTAATCAACAAACTTAGCATTATAGCAAGTATATTAAAAAAAAAAAAAAAAAAAGAGCTAATCAAAATAAAAATTTATCCCACATTAATAATAGAGAGAAAATGATGTGTTGTTTCTCTTTACGTATTCTCATGCTCAACTCATCCAATACTTTTGGATGGTATATTTAGTAGGGGTGCAGATCTCTGTGAGGTATAGGGCCAACACAAGGCCAGGTAGAGTTAGAACATGAGGATGTTGTTGCCCCGTAAACTATATAGAGAATCTCCATCCCCAATCTCACTTGAATGGGAACCGAGAATACGGGATAACTCCTCCCATCTTGCTGACATTCCTAGTTGCTCACATAATTTATGTGCATATAGACCAAAAGTTGGAAACTAATTGATAGTTAACGTACCTCTAATACTCAATTAATATGTAAGTATTATCTTCTTTTGAGTGAATTTTGATCTAGCTCATATTCCAATTCGAAACCTTTCAACTCTAAAGACAAATTTAATAAAATATTATCTCTCACCGATATATCAAATCTAACGAGTTTATACTTTTAGTTTTTGACCTCAAGTGAAGCAAGGTCCAAAATTTTAATGTATAAATTTTTATCACACCCTTAAAAAATTTACTATAATTAACACATTATTTAATTAGTGTTTTTAATCCCTAAAATTTATTGATAACTCAAAACTTTAGTTTTTATTTATAAATTAAGAATTCTTATTATAATTTGGCTTTTGACATTTTAATTTATAGAATATTTTGTTCCCTAAATATTTAAAAAATCATGCACTTTTAGTTTTTTGTTATGAATATAATGGAGAAAACAAGAACAAAGAATATAGAGAAGAGAATAGTTTTCTAGTTATTCCATTCAATAGTATTAAACCCTTTATATAGAGTACAAAAGGGAGAGAAATAGGAAGCTTTTCTAATAAGGAAAATACAATAAATACTAATATAGAAACTAGAATATTCATGTATATGGAAAGACATCAATCAAATCCTATAATATATTATAACACTTCCCTTTGATGTCTTTTACAAAGAATATGTCTCGTCAAAACTTTACTAAGAAAAAACCCTGTGGGAAGAAAAAGAGTACATTAATTTTATAGAGATTTGTATCATAACACTACCTCGTTAAAAACCTTGCCAGGAAAACCCAATGGAACAAAACCTAGGCTAAGAAAAAAAAGGTACAGTGTACCAAAATCTCCCCCTCATAAAAACATGATTTTTATCAAATATCTCTTAATCGACGCATGCCAATTTTGTTGACTAACTTTTCAAATATGGCTGTAGGGAGTGCCTTTGTAAACAAATCTGTCAAGTTGTCAAACCATATACTTAATGATGTTTAAGTAATATCCACATATAATAATCTATTTATAGTACTCCCTTAGGATATTACTTGCCCTATGAATATGCCTTGTTGAGAACCTTGGTAGAAAACCTAGTGGGAAAAAAATAGCTAAAGAAAAGAGTACATTTTATGCGCTATTTTGTCATTGCACAGATTGCCTCATTAAAACCTTTGTCTAAGAAAATCTTGTGGGATAAAAACTTGACTAAGGAAAAAGAGTACAATCATATACTAATTCGCTCCCCCTGATGATGACAAATTTTAACATGGCATATACTAATTGATAAAACAATGTCGTTTAAATACTACATTACGTAAAAACTTAGTATATAAGTCTGTTAAATTATCACTCAAGCGAATTTGGTGGATATCTCTTCTGGAGCTTATGTATATACAAGAATTTGGGTGAAGTTTATGTCTACTTCGTTACCCTTAATATAACCACCTTTAATTTGTGCAATGCAAATTGCATTATTCTCAAAATACAATGGGAGTATCTTTTGGTGAGGTACTTCAGGACCATAAAAACCTTTATAAAATTGCAGTACCACCATAAGTGAATACATAGCCAATCTAAAATCTACCATCATGGAGACTAAGCAAATAACCAATTTCAAATATGAATTATAATATTAATAGTATATTGAAGATAACTTTTTACACCACTCTAATATCTCTTTGTAAGTGTAGAGCTATACCTAGCTGGGAATTTTTTTCTTTAGCACTTATATATGGTACTTCAAGACCAAATAGCTCTTTATTATCTTTTTTTAGGTCTAAAAGGATCTCTCTTCACTTCTACGGAGTGGACCACCTATTGGTGTGCTTGAGGGAGAAGATTTATCCATGCAAAAATTGCTTAAATATCTTTTCTACGTAAATATACTGGTGTATTAGGACTCCTTAATAATCGGTCTACAAGCCGATACAAAATTTCATTTTCTTTAAATTTTTCATCTCAAACTCACTTTTCAAATAGGTACATACTTATTTGAGTTTATTAGGAGTCACATTGATATTTAAATCAACTTATACTGCAATAATAACATATACCATTCTATGGCCTTTTATGAATACAAATGGACATAGTGTATTATTCACATATCTTTCTTTCAATAAGAATTTACTCAAACAATCATACCACATGTTCATATTGCTTTAATCCATATATAGATTTTTGCAATTTGATGAAATATATGTCGCATATTTAATGTGCATTCATTTATGATATACTTAGTCCTTCTAGGACTCTTATTGCTTTCATAAGACGTACAATAAGCCTTTTAATTGCCATATTAATTAAGTATTGGAACATGATCATTTTCATAATAAGAGAATTATTTTTCTCATAGTCAATGATAGAACGAGTCTAGCTCTATTTTAATTGCCTCATTCCATGATGATCAATCATGTTTATGCTAATATTCAGTTATACTTAAAGATTTTGGATCCATATTTTCTCTTATAATAGCAAGAGCTATGTTGAGGCAAATTTATTTTCAACGATAATTAAATTTCTATCAACTCTTTCTTATATCACAAAAATAATTGAGATCTCATAGTTTTCATTTATACGATCGTCAACTCCAGAAGCCATATCTGAAGGATCTAATTGTTCCGTTGTTTCAGTTTGTGTCTCATAATTGGCTATAGCTCTTTGATTGAGATCTTCCTCTTCAGAAGATTTTATGAGTGGCACTGCTTTTCTTTTCCGCAGATTTTTGTCTTTAGTTCCAATTTACTATCCACACTTCTGGCGTGTAGTGAGATTGATTGATTTTCTATTTGTAATTGGAATCACAACCCTTGCTAGGATATTAGTAGCTGTAATATGAGACTTTGTCACTCTTTTAGCATCTATAAATGCATTTGGCAGTTAAGTTGCAATTTGTTACAACTGTATTATTTTGTAAACTTCTGGTTCACTCTAACTTGTACATGGACCAAAATTATTTAAAGGGTTTTCCTTCCAATAAATTTCTCGACATTCTTTAGTACTATAGGTGCTTTTCCTTCCCCGAATGTTGAGAAATATGCCTCATCAAAATAAATTCTTAGTCTCTTTTGTGAACCCATTATCGCACATTGAGATAGTGATATTAATATATTCATGGCACAAAAAAAAAATACGGCTCATGTCCTTATACAAGTTTAAAGGGAGAGTATATATGATGTACACAATGATATTCATGCCAAACATTCAAGATTTAATTATTGAACTATAAGTTCAATGCTTGAATTGCAGGTTCAATGCAATATATTGTGCATGTATAGTGGGGATAAAGCAGTAATGAAATAACTCATTATAATACACAACTTGTAAAATCCTTGCAAATTACTCATTCAAGGAGTTTACATAAAATCATCAATATTGAATTGAGTTGTGTTCTCTATATTGGCGGTTCCTCTTTTAGAATCTCATGATCTATCAAATGATTTATAACATTCACTTCAGGGAATAGAGTAGCACTAGTGGGCATTATTTGATGATTTCTCGTTAGCAATTATTCTTTCAGAATTCTCATTATCTACCCAATGATTTGTAGCATTCACTTTAGGGAATGCAATTGTACTAGTGGGCATTGTTTGATGATTTCTTATTAACAATTATTCTTTGCAACCACTAGAAAAATAATATTTATATATTTTTACTTTTTATACTGCTACTACAGGAGCATGTAACTTTATTACCGTACAATTTCAACTGTGAAGTAATTTTAAATATGGTTGAATTATATTCTCAAATAGACTTTAAGTTTTGTGGGCGTAGATTTAGCCAATCGTATTGAGCTTGTGGTAGTACCGCATATTTCAAGTGATTATATCTATCTTTAAAACTCTTCTAGAAAATATAAAAATCATTAATAGTGAAATATTCAACCTTTAAATCCTCACTTAAATGATGTTTAAGTAGATAATAGCTTTTGCTTTTGCTAGCATCTAAATGCATTTCATTATCAACAACTTACGTCAAAAATTATTCCCATTGAATTCAAGAGCATATAAAAATTATCAATCAAACTTTAATTCACTATTTTCACTTTATTTAAATAACTTAATTTGCATATATTTAAAATATATCTAAATAGACCAATCAAAAAATAAATTAATATTAATGTTAACAAATATTAAATTCATAATTTATCCTGCCAAGGAATGGTAAGCACTAATTATGCTTCTCTATACCAACATAAATCCAACAATTTATGCAATCCATAAATAAATTCATCAATTCACAAATTAACAAAACAATGTCACTTATATAATTTATATTCATCTCATCTCACATTTAAATCTCTAATTGCTTTCACATATAATACATATTGACATAAGTAAATTCAAAACATATATAACACACACAACTTTCTTGTAGGCTATTCAACTAACAAATATATATATATATATATATATATATATATATAAAAGACATGTATTGTCCATAAAACAAATTTTGAGTTGAGATGCTAAGACCGAAGGATATGTAATAATATATACACTAGTAGAATCTATCTCAATTTAATGAATCAAATAAACCTATTAATATGAATGCAAGATCTGTCTTTCCCCACAAAGCAAGTCAATCAATCAATAAATGAATAATTTAGGGTTGGATTTCATGCCAAAAAAAAAAATTGTAAGCCATGACTTTAAAACTATGCATAAAATGTGTTGCTATAATTGATAACCAATTAGAAGTTGCAATTTGGTTGGTTAATCAAATAGGCCATACCCATCATTCCATTACATATAAACAACAATGAAACACCCAAAATAGAAAAATCAAAGCAAAAGGGTTTACCTTAATATTATGGCCATATGCAGGTACTTTATTGACATCCAATTTATTCAACGCGTGTAGCTTAAATCAAATTTATTAGTTATTCAAGGACATAAAATATCAATTTTTTAGGGATGTCTATTTTATTTATTTCAATACCTAAAGGAGTGACACCAATGTAAATAATTCTTGTCTAAAATAAAATCATAATAAAATCAGTCTTTTAAAGACTTGTAGATAATGCATTTAGTTCTTCAGGAACATTTAATGATTCTTTAATGAATTCATATTTGTTTATTTTGATTAGTTTTTCAGGATCTATATAGAATATCAGTTATTCAGGAACTGTAAAAAATACCAGTTCTTCAAGAACTGTAGGGAATACTAGTTTTTCAGAAACTGTAATTATTATTAGTTCTTCAAGAACTCATAGCTTGGTTATTTATTTAATTAGTTCTTCAGGAATTATAAATAATACTAGTTCTTCAGGAACTAGAATTTAAAATATAATACTAGTTCTTTAGAAACTCATAATTTAGTTATTTATTTAATTAGTTCTTTAGGAACTATAAATAATACTAGTTCTTCAGGAACTAGAATTTAATTGATTAATCATTAAATAGTATATCAAATCTTTATAAATAAAAAAAAATGATATGAGATAAATGATTGTAAGAGAGAAGAAAAAAAATAATTTCTTCAAATTAATTAGCCCAATATATTCAAATGATTTAGTTTTTTTTTTCTTAAAAAAAATGTATTTGATACATAAATATTAATAATAATAGTAATTAATTAGAACAAAATTATTTACCATAAATCTTGAAATTTATTTTTTCAAATTTTTCGCCTTAGCTGAGTTGTAGCAAACCACAAGCTATTCGAAATTATGAACAATATTATAGAATGATTCGTGCTGATAATGTGTTATAAATATAATAGAGAAAACAAGAACAAAGAATATAGAGAAGAGAATAGTTTTCTAGTTATTCCATTTAATAGTATTTAGCCCTTTATATAGAGTATAGAAGGGAGAGAAATAGGAAATTTTTCTAATAAGGAAAATACAATCAATACTAATATAGAAACTAGAATATTCATGTATATGGAAAGACATCAATCAAATCCTATAATATATTATAACATTTTTAAACTATTAAAATATAAAATGCTTTAACTACTCAAAATTCTACATTTTCACTAAAATTACTTTAGAGGTTAAAAGTGATAATTATGAAATAATAACGACTAAATTCTAGTTATGGTAAAAATCATATGATAGTAATTTATCCATTTAATTGAGAATGATATGGCAACTTCTCATACTGCCATGTTATAATTCAATAATCCATTTACATAGTTGAATCGAGACTGGCTCATTGGTCCACAGGTCACCAAATCGGTTCAATGAATTTAAATGTAAAATTGAGTTTTCTATGCTGCCTAAACCAATTACTTGACTGATACCTAGATAAACTAATTCTATGGATCAATCTCGTTTGAAATAACTGGTTATTATAACTCAATATAATAAGTGACATGAGAACTGGTATCAATTTAAAAAACTCTGAAATCCACAATTAAAAGTGTACAAGGTCTAATTTAGAGTGATTTAAGAGAGTTTTGAAAGTATAATATAAATTATGATTTTTTTTTAAATGAACAAAATAATTTTGGGTTTTTGAGATTATTTTGCAGGTTTGGCTTATAGATTATCTTAGGGTGGTGGCCCCTCTAGTAAATGGTGCTTACTCGGTCAAATGGTGGATAAGATGGTTTTTGGAGCTTCTTGCAGAGGATATACTTTGGCACTACTAGTGATATGAGATTGGATCTTTCCTAACCAATGCACAGGTGTCTAGTGGCTTTGCATGTTGAGTTTAGCTTGGACTACCTTTTACCATAGGATGAGAGTTTGGAGGTAGATGGATGAGATTCAGGATGTGCCCTCTAGTTGTACCCTTTTTAGAGCTTGCGTGGATTTTACCCTCTGTTACTAAGACCATTAAAGGTGGTTGGTTGAGGACTTTTCATACTGTACAACCTAATATTACTTTTTAGACTACAAATAGGTATAGAGGGTGATTGATAGAGGTGGTTTGGCTAGTTGAAAGAAAGCAATGTGCTACTTATTGAGGGAAGTAGAGAGTGACATAGTTGAGAAGGGAGAGACAATAGGAGTGACAATAAAGACATAGGTGTTATTGTGATAGTAGTATATGCCCTAAGAACCATATAATAATTATTTAATAGTTGATAATAATACCCAACAACATTATAAATATATTCATTATGTGAAAGTGTTTCATATTATTCAATGTAATCCTTAAATATTTGTAAGAGGATCTATTCTTAAGTGTTGAGAAAAAGAAAGACAGATTACTCTTGTACAAATATTTTAAATATTTTTCTGGTCATAAGATTAGGGACTGATCATCATTAATTCTGAAAGACCATCACCTCTGTTTGTTTTCTATAATCAGTATGTGATACAAATTATTATAGAAGCAATGAGTCTCATGTTCTTTGACATGTGATGTCAATACAAACATGTGGATATTCATAGGATGAACAGTCAAATTGTGACATTAGATGACAATAATATAGGGTTTTCCTACTTGTCAATTATTTATCCTCTAGGTCATAGTAGTTCATACATAGGTAGAGGTAAGAATTTATTATTGTTCTAGCCAAAAACTTGAGGGATACTATATCTTATACATAGGTGGTTAGAATTTATTACTGCTTACATAGATGTACTATTCATGTACAGATATATGGCATGTGATAGTTCTACTTTGTTATGTGTGGAGGTAAGTGATTGCCAAGATAAAATTTTATACCTTGAGTAAACAAGGTATAGATCCTATTCTCTTTGGTTATTCTTGATAACTATATTCTCTGGTTAAAGCAGTAAGATTCACTAGAAAAAGTTTCTAGTAGGAATACAGTCTCATCAAGAATTAGAAACTAGATAAGGACAAAGAATCAAGGCACATTAGTATTTGACATAAACCATTACCCTAGCCGAGATTGAGATCTTTAATAAAGGGATTCTAGTAGATGATAATTTATGATCGATGATCCATGTGATGTTTAAAGTAAGCAACTAAAAACGTTCATTTCTAATTAAGTAGTCATCATATGGAATGCTAGCTATCACTCATAACTTATAGGACTAAGTATGAATTAGGGATTTTACATTAGTAGAGAAAAATGTTTTCTCAATCCCATTGCTAATTAGGTATGAACCTAGAAAATCGCATACCCAGTAGTGATCACCTTACAAGTGTAAAAGGTTTACCATAATAATTAATTAAAGTGCTTTTAATTTATTAGTGATAAAATGATTAAATATGTAATTATATTAGAAAGACCCTAGCATGTCTTGATGTTTAATTTATTAAGGTTTCGATTCAATTAAATCTTAATTTGTATATGATGCAAATTAAAGAGATTAAATTGAAAATGATGTGGACTAAATCAAAGACTTAATTTTAAGCTTAGTGAAAATCGAAAACATATGAGATGTGGCCTAAGCCCATATGTGATATGAAAAAGAGGCAATTTATGGGTTAAAGAAAATTCACTATTTATAAGCCCATGTGATGGGTATAGAGGTTAGAGAATTTTCTACTAAGATTAAAATGGTCATTTCCACTTTAATTGGCTTTATGGAAATATTCATTATGCCTTAAGGGGAAAATATTCATAATAAAGCATAAAGCATAAAAGGTGGAAGAGTTCTTTGGCAAAGACTTGAGGATTAAGTATTGAGAAAAGATGTACATAAAGGGTTTATATTCATCTTCTTCAAGAAATGAACATTATTTTTTATTTTGAAACTTTTAGAGAGAGAGAGAAAAGATGAAGAAATAGTTACTTCAATTTTTTTTTATCTTCAATTCTTTTCTTTGTTCTTTATGAAAGAAAAATTACTTGCAAATTGAAACAACCCATACCCACCCTAGGAGTTTCGTGACAACTTACTTGATTTTAGAGCTATTATTACGATGCTTTTATGAAATTCATGTGCTATGAGATTGATGAGTAACTGACAAGTTACAATAGTTGTAATATGCATAGTATGAATTATGAATATGAAATAAGTGATTTATGTGAAGTACAAAGCATAAAATTATTTATTGCATACAAAGTGAATTTTCATGCACAAAACGATTTTTAAGCATAAAATAATTTTTATAAACATTTTCAAAATATTTTTAATTGAATATATTTGGGAGGATTTTAATGAAAATAAAAAGCAAAATATTTTATCTTTAATTATTAAAATCAGCCCATAAATTAGATTGAAGGCCCAACTTACCAAAAGTCTAACATACCAAAACACTGCTAACCTAACTTATTAATGGTAAACTTGTAATTTTGAACTATAACCCAAAAAATAACCTAAAATTTGCCCCCCTTGAGTTATGGTAGCCAAAATTCTATTTTTCCATTAGATTTTTATGGAATTTTCTCTCAAAAATTCTCTCTTAACCGAAATTCACAAGGTGCCTCCAAACCTTGCGATTTTGTGATCATCTTCGTAAGTTTTTCTCTTTTTTCAAGCTACTATTTAATTTTTATGAAACTATTCATGAGTAATCCATATGAGATTATATATTTACTATTTTTATTCTTGTTAAATTTAGCCTAGGTGTTTTATTTGAAGGAGAACCAATTTCCAACTGTAAACACAACTCTTTCTTCATAAATCCATTAGAGGTGAACCCTAAAACACAAAATTTGAAAATTTCATGCATATGGATATTGGGGGGGGGGGGGGGGGGGGCAATTTGTGTGATTTCATATCCTAAATTGATTTTTGTTATATTTCCATGAAAAATATAGGTTTAAATCATGTGTTTACATATTACTGTAATGATAAAAAATGCGAAAAGCAAGCAAATCCATGGTTTTCCATGGTTAGGAGGATTCAGCCAACCTTGGGACTTTTATCCCAAGGCCTATAATTTTTGTGTGATAAATTCTAATGATTGTTAATATATATATATATATATATATATATATATATATATATATATATATATATATATATATATATATATATATATATATATATATATATATATATATGAATGATACATTATTTAATTACATGTTGGTTGAAGGAGTAGCTCTAGAAAACACTTAGAGTAATTTTGTCTATACTTAGGGTTTTCAAATGCAAGTTGATATGTTTGGTTAATATGTGTACATAATTAAGTGACATGTGAATTAGGGTTTATGATGTATTAATTGTGAATTAATTATCTTAAATTGACTATGGAAAGTATGACTCTTTCAAGGCTTACTTATTAAGTTGATATATATGGAAAGTATTAAGTGTGCCAAGTTGAAAGTCAAATTAAATTGACATTAAGATTATGATTTATTGTGTTTGACTTCAAAAAAGCCTTGGTATGAGTTATTATATGATTTTATGTGAGCCTAAGAAGGTAAAATATGCAAGACTTAAAAGTGAACATGTTATGTGCAAGTGATGAGTGCATTTCTTAGTACAACTTCAAGTATATATGAATGATATATGTGCATAGGGTAGTTATGGGATATGATAGCATAATGTTAAACAAATGTTAAGGGTTGAATCATAATGTTATGTTAGAGTTTGAGGACTGTTAGAGGTGCAAGGGCTACAACAATTAGGAGCTAAGGAACCACAAAGTGAGTAAACATTATGTTTATGCTACAAGTATAAGTTATCATGATATGTGAACCTTTGAGATTCTTGAAACTTAAGGTCCTTTCTATTTTCAATTATAATTATATGATTTCTTTGTTAAGCTTGGGTTGCTAAATGACAATTGGTTCAAAGCCATTTTTTATTATTCAATAATAAGAAAGAACCTTTCTGATTATTGCCTTACCTTACTTTCTTTCTGGAACCATACTGCTGTTTATCTTTTGTTCAATAAGCTAAACCTTTATTGTTATTATGTTACATGTGATTGCATTATCCAATGCTATTATTACAATGATTGCTATTCACTCTAGCTATGGTACCTATGATGCTTTTTATACAAAAATCCTCGTGCCAATATGGGAAATCATCAGAACCTATGCATATGGTCTTAACTCGATGGATAGGGGTAGTATATCCACCTCAACTAGAAAAGGCGGTTCTAGCTATGGAACCTGATTAGCCTCATGCTTCTTTACAAGTTGGGAGTTGGAATTTGGTATGATATCACCTCTCCATTTTTCAAGTTTGAGTGAATAAGGCAGAAGCTATCACTCTGCAAGTTACAAGTTACAAGTTGATTATTGTGAACCTTGCTAAATCATAAACCATGAATTATGAATTATGAACCCTTATAAAAGGATATGTGTTATTATTCAAGTTGTATTATTTACTCATTGAGATCATTTATCTCACCCCTTTTCCTTATGTGGTTTCAGGTGAGCATTATGAGGAGGCAAGGTGATAACTCAAGCAATCTACTCTGCTTGGGAGATTTCAGAGTCACTCTTAGATGCTCGATGAGTGTTATTTTTGGAACATTGTGCTTGATGATTTATGTGGAATCTTCAAATGTTCTTTTCTTTTGGATTGTATTTAAAGTTTTTTTTTAAACTATTCTTCTGCATATTAAGGTTTTCTTTCATAAATGGTCAAATTAAGTTAATGCATGGGGTTTGGTATGATCCTAAGCAGTGTTTATATGTGCATGTGTAGGTTCTATAGGTGTTGGTGACTTTTTGTGTCCCCATGTTATAGGACCATCATATCTCTGTAATTGGGATATGATAAAGTTGGTATCAGAACTATAGTTTTAAGTATAGTTTAGACTTGTCTATTTATTGTATTGATTAAGTATAATCTTAGAGCATAGGAATTATTCCTTCATGTCTATCGCTAATTAAGTTCCACAAAATCCTAATAAGCTATAGTACTCCTTGTTATTGTTTGTGTGCCTTATGATTCTTTTATCAAATGACCAAGAAGAGTACCCCTGCTAGAGGACCTCGACTTAGAGCACCTTACATGACGTGTAAGAGGACTTGGCTAGAGATGTTCGAGAAGGTCATGTCTATGGTCCACTTTAAGAGAGAGAAGACTCTGGATAAGGAGGACCTTGTGGAGTGTCTAGGATATAACTAGATTCAGAGTAAGATGCAGAGGTTCGAAAGAGACTACTCAAACTTAATGAAAGAAAATTGATGTCTTAAGTCCCTAATACATGTTTTGAGAGAGGACATGAAGTATATTAAGACCAAAAGTGTTGAACATATAGGAGACTATGCACTTGATGTTCGCCCTGATGAGGGACATAACTGAGACTCAAGCTAGTAGTTGGTAACTATTAGTCTAGCGGCATAGTAATTATATGATATGAATGATATTATGCTACTACATAGTTAATTGGTTTGGATTTGATTTTGTCCTTTGCTTATGAGATGATTAACTTTTATATGATAGGAGTGTTCTTTATGCTATAAGTTATATGTTACATGATTATGATACATGATATATGCCATGATATGTGATATATATGATACCTGTCCTACGATGTGATATTATATGATGAGTGCTCATGTTAAATGCATGGTAAGTATGATAACTTGATAGTGGGGTTTAGTGGTATAGAAAGGAGTTAGCTAAATACCTTTACTCATTATAGCAGAATGCCTCCTAAGAAGAAGGTCCGTACAACTACTCAACTTGTTAGGGTTAGTGAGAATATGGTATCAGACATCACTTCAGATGCTTGATAGATTCTAGTGCTATGCTTTTTGCTAAGAGTCTATGTAGAGATAAGAAGTTAATGAATGAAACCCCAGTAGTGTCAACTCTTTTGGAAGAGATGGTGGAAGTGAAGTATGTATTTAAGAACTATGAAGTAGACATTAATGGACTAAAACTTCTAGTAAAATTGCTAAAACTTAATGTACTAGAGTGATCTTAGGAATAGATTGGCTATATGAGCATGGAGTTCATATTGACTATAGAGACAAGCAAGTAGAATTAACAAAGGATGGGGAGAAATTTATATATCAAGGAGATAGGAATGAGAACCCTCCAAATTTGATATTAGCTTTGGGAATGAGAAGGATGCTAAGGAACAGGTGCCAAGCATACTTAGCTCATGTCATCAATACCGACAATGAAGCCATAGTTTGTGGCAAGAGCATAGTAGTGGTAGACGAGTTCATAGACATCTTTCCAGAAGATCTACTTGAAATACCAGCAGATCGTGAGATCGTTAGGCCTACTATGGGTGACCCAAGTCCAAAGGGATTAGTATAGGATAAGTAGGGTGTCAAACTCTGGGGAACTTGGAAATTTCATATTAATTGGATAGTTACTAGGATGGATAGGCAAGGATATTAAATAAGAGATTAAAACTAACTATATGTTACTATACTAATGTTATGATTAAGGATGTTGATTAGGTTGAATTACAAATCAGAATTGATTTTAATAAGATGTGTTATATGCATGCAATGATTGAGAGTATGGTTTATAATTCCTAAAAGCAACTCTTGTTGTCAATTAGAAGTGTTTGATCTAGAGTCTATGAGCATTCTCATGTCATCATAGACATATAACAGAACCATAAACATTCATGCCAATACTATAATTCCCTTTAGAGTGGATTTGCTTGTCTTCAAGTGCTTATCCTATTCTCTAAGTAATTTTAATTGTTTCTCCATCAATTTATCCCAACTCTCATTGTGAATAATTTGACTATCATGTTATACATGGTGATCAAGCACATACAACATTATTTAAGTACACAATTAAAATTAAATCATGCAAATCATATAAAGAATAGAATGATTAAAACCAATACTTTATTGTAATTCAAAGAAACCAAACTAATGTATATTTATAGTGTAAATGACAAAGTTTAGACAAGAAGACAAGATGAACATCAAGGAACAAAGATAAAAAAAGACAAGGGAAAGGAAACTTTAATGATATTCTTTTCAATCCTTGCTCCAGAAATTTACTTTGAAGAAGTGTCCTTGAATGCTTGCTTGAATGCCTTGGTGACTTTTCAATCTTGTTCTAACTTTTGAACACTTGAATTACACTTTTAATTACTAACTTAATATATGAATAATACTAATATCACATGTCTAAATTTCTATAAAACATTCTTATTTATAGTTTTCTAGGTGTCCCAAATCATGTCCTTTGCAAAAAGGAGCCTTTTGTGAAGTGTTTTGATGAAAAGGCACCATAACTACACGAGACAGGCTGGGATGAGTCGGCACCATGGTCCTTTGTAACGACTTGGCACCAATGGGCACGAGTCAGCACAATGGTCCTCTATCATGACTCGGCACCAATGGGCACGAGTCGGCACAATCATATCTTGGCTAGTCCTTGCAAAACTTCTTCCCTTTCATGCATAGAACCCTTGATCCTTTGAGAGTTACCTAGATTAGTTAAAGAACACTTAAAAACAAGATTAAAAGCACCACTTTAAAGATAAAATTCATGCATCAAAACACAAAATTAACTATTAATTGATTAGTTTAGGTATACATATTTGCATCATATCAAATTCCCCCATACTTAAACCTTGCTTACCCTCAAGCAAGAACAAAGAGGGAATAGACAAAGAAATTAACTAGTTTCTTCAAGATAACTATAAAACAATCTTGATTAAATCTTCAAAATTTATTTAAGGAGTATTGGCTAATATTTTGATGATATAGTTCTTAGTGCCCAACAATGATAAAGGATGACAAGTCTTATAGCATAAATTTTGAGCTTTGTCTAATTATCTCATCCCTATTGGTAACAAAGTTATTCAATTATTTAGTCAAGGACCTAATCATGCTTTTCTAGTCAACGTATCCATGCATTAAGTCAAGAATTCAATAAATTCAAGTAGCCTTCTTTGGGACAAGAGAAAGCACACGCAAGAATGCAATAAGTCTCATGGCATTTTTAGATACATAGTTTGCTTATTCTTCTTCCTTTTTTTTCTTTTTTAAATAAGGCACATCTTTCAAATCGAACACGACTAAGGAGCAAACTCATTCGTACATGACTTACTCAATGTATATATTTAATAGGCATGCCATGCATATCTTTCGAATTGAATGCAACTAAGGAGCAAACTCATTTGCACACAACTTACTCAATATGCATTTTTATTAGCAAACACATATAGTTCTTTTAGTATCCTCATCCATTGTTGACTAATGCATAACTCGTATTATAGCTATAGTTTCTTTTAGGCAACTTAAATCATGCAAATTCAAATACTTAACTTATATCAATTTTGACATTTAAGCAAAATTAGAAAATTGACTAGATAATTAGAAATCTTTAGAAGCAATAAGAGTGAGATAAAAAGACAAAATCTTAACAAATGCTAGAAAAGGACTTAAGAATTTTACCAATTAGGCATTTATCAAGAACAATCATCAAATTAATTCAAAAACAGAATGAGAAAATTTAATCAAGATATAATAACATGGAGAAATTCAAGTAAAAGGAAAAAAATTCTTGATGCAAATTGTAAAATACTAAACTAAACAAAACAGCAATCATGCAAAATATATTAAAAATGCAAAAAATGAAAATCAAAACAAAAATAAAACATTAAAGTAAATAGAAAGCTTCAAACTTCATTATTCAATCCCTCTCCCATACTTGAAATTCACATTGTCCCCAATGTGAAGAAAAGTGAAGATGATGGAAAAGGGAAGAAAAACATACCTCATTGATCATCGGGTGGTGGTGGTGAAGGAATTTCATACCTAGAGTAGCTAAAGAACTTATGCAATTTATAGTCCATACTATATTGCATGCGCTCCATCCTTTGGTTCGTAGCCTCCAAAGCAGTAAGTTGACGTTGCATGCTCCTTTGGTTTGCCAAAATCTCCTCCAAAAGTTGGTGGTCACTAAGAGTGGAGCCACTTGCTTCTCCTTGCATAGACGATGATGGTGGTAATGCAAGTTGAACTATTGATTGGGCTCTTAGTGGTGGTGGGTCTCTAGGTGGTGGAACATCATCATCGAAGTCTTCTTCCAAATTGTAAATAGGGTGATGTAACCCCTTCCAGCAAGATCATGTGTAAGCTGCAATATGGTTAAAATCTCCATCCACAACCTCACCTCTTACAAAGGCTTGCTTTGTGAAATATGAGTATTTGACAACATAAGGAAAGTTTGAGCAATCAATATGAAATCCCTTAGCAATGCTTGTAACAATATGACCATGTGTCAATGGATGCTCCTTTTGTGTAACACACCTGAGGAGTTGATTAAAAATCCAATATGTCCAACATACTTGCTTTGATTTATGAACACATCACATCAAAAATAGTTCTTGAATAGTTACTCTATTAGTTTCAGTTTTACCAAAAATAACACATGCAATGTCTTTATGCAACATCCAGAATTTCAAATCCTTGATGAACATTACTTTCCCCTTTTTAGGTTCAAAAGGGGTTTCTATATTAGTTAAGAATGTCTAAAAGTCATTAACATTAAAATCATTAGTGACATCACAAACACCACTTCTTTTAAAACCAAAAACTTTTTGCATAAAATTGTAAGTTAATTGGTAAGGTTGGCCAAGCAATCTAAATTCCAGAATTTGAGAATTAGTATCATTGATGTCAAGTGTACTAAAAAACTCATAAACAAGATTGCCATAGGATTGTTCTTGCATACTTACAAGCTTTTTCAAACCATAAGAGGTAAGAGCTTGATTGAATACTTCCTCCATGCCAACATCATGAATTAAAGAAGGAGGAAAATACTTAAAAGATACAATTTCTCTACATTTGATTTTAGAGAATTTGGCTCCTTTTTCATGTGAGTGAATGGGAAAGGAGGACTCATACATTGATGCAAGGTCTTCTTCTTATTGCTCCTCTTAAGGCCTTGAAGAAGTTGATCCTTTGGTCTTGCCCATAGTTAGAAAATAGAGAAGAAGAATGGAAAAAATTCTGCAACTATGAGTGAATATGGGTGAATGTAGTCTGAATGATAAAATGAAGAAGATGATGTTTAAATAGAAGAAAGAATTATTTAAATATTAGGATTTGTGTTTTCAAAATCTGAAAAGAAAGGGTAGGGGAGTGGTGTTGTAAGGGTTAGGGTTTTATAGGTGTGTAAGAGTTGTGATGTGAAAAGTCATGTATTTTGGGAAGAGGGGTGATTCTTTTTGGAAAAGAAACAACTTTTCATTGATTTGTTTTGGGAAAAGAGTGTTGAATAAGTTAGTTTTTAACCAAAAATAAGAATAAAACAAATTACAATTGAATTGGGAATGAAAAGAAAAGAAAAATTGGTGTAGAAATTCAAATTTTCGAGTGTGTCATATTCTGTCCATTGTACTGAGTCGGCACCATAGGGCATGACTCGACACGGGTCCTTTCTGTCATGAGTCGTGTCCTATGGGCATGACTCGACACGAACTCAGTCCAAAATATTTTTTTTGATTAATATATCATGTGTATGTATTAAAATAAAAAAATTAATATTAAAAAACTTAAACATTAAATTAAATAAACATGAAATTTAAAACAAACAAACATAAAAATTTAATATAGTAAATTAACATACTATTAAGTAGAGAGGGTTATTGACTTTGAATGTTCTAATGGTGCACCGGTAAAGTAAGGTTTAAGACAATGCCCATTTACCTTAAAAGATTCACCTTTGTCATTAGCAATCTCAATAGTTCCATATGGATGAACCTTAATAATTTTAAAAGGTCTAGACCATCTTGATTTTAGTTTTCCAGGAAATAGTCTTAACCTTGAATTATAGAGTAAAACAAGCTCACCTTCTTGGAAATCCCTATTGAGAATATTCTTATCATGCCATTACTTAGTATGATCTTTATAGAACTTTGCATTTTCATATGCATTTAACCTTAGTTCTTCTAGTTCATTGAGTTGTAAAAGTCTTTTCTTACCTACTTTATCCAAATCAAAATTCAAAGCCCTAGTTGCCCAATATGCTTTATGTTCAAGTTCAACGGGCAAATGACAAGATTTACCATAGATTAATTGGTATGGGGTAAGGCCAATGGGAGTTTTAAAAGCAGTTCTATATGCCCATAAGGCATCATCTAGCCTTAATGCCCAATCTTTCCTAGAAGACGAAACAATCTTCTCTAGTATCCATTTAATTTCCCTATTGCTTACCTCAACTTGACCACTTGTTTGTGGATGGTAAGGAGTAGCTATTTTGTGATTAACTCCATATTTTTTAAGCAGACTTTCTATGATATTATTACAGAAATGGGAACCTTCATCACTTATCAAATCTCTTGGAGTACCAAACCTAGGAAAGATTACTTTTTTAAGCATTTTCTTGACTACCTTAGCATCATTAGTAATAGTAGGTATTGCTTCAACCCATTTAGACACATAGTCTACCATAACTAAGATGTATTTATAGCCTAAAGAACTAGGGAATGGACCTATAAAGTTTATCCCCCATACATCAAAAAGTTCTATCTCAAGAATGCCATTTAAGGGCATCATTTCTCCTAGATATATTACCCATTCTTTGACATCTATCACATGTAAGGACAAATTTTCTAGCATCTTTGAATAAAGTAGGCCACCAAAAATCACATTGTAATACCTTAGAAGCCATTTTTGTTGCACCAAAGTGTCCACCCACATTTAAGGAATGACGATGTTTTAAAACATCTTGAATCTCACCTTGAGGAATGCATCTCCTTATTAGCCCATCTGCACATCTTTTATAAAGCAAAGGTTCTTCCCAATAATAAAATTTATTATCATGCAAAAATTTCTTTCTTTGCCTATAATCTAAACCATAAGGAAGAATCCCACTTACAAGAAAGTTAGCAATGTCAGCATACCATGGAATTTCTTGTGAGACAACATTAAACAAATGCTCACCTTGGAAGGTCTCATGTATTGGTATTCCATCATCAAGCTTCCTCAAACTTTCTTGATCAAGTCTAGAGAGATGGTCTGCCATAAGATTTTCACTCCCTTTCTTATCCCTTACTTCCCAATCAAACTCTTGGAGCATAAGAATCCATCTTAGTAGCTTAGGTTTAGCATCCTTTTTACTTAAGAGGTACTTTAGAGCAGCATGGTCAGAATATACAATTACCTTTTGACCTACCAAGTATGTTCTAAATTTATCAAATGCATAAACTATGGCTAGTAGTTCCTTCTCCATAGTTGTATAGTTGATTTGGGCATCATCAAGTAGCTTACTTGCATAGTAAATTACATAAGGCTTACCTTCCTTCCTTTGCCCAAGGACTGCTCCAACTGCGAAATGACTAGCATCACACATAATTTCAAAAGGTTGCTCCTAATTAGGTGGCTGTAGAATCGGTGAGAAAGTAAGAGCTTTCTTTAGGGTCTCAAAAGCTTCATGACATGCTTCATCGAACTCAAAAGTAGCTTCCTTTGCAAGCAAATTGCACAATGGCTTAGCAATTTTGGAAAAATCCTTGATAAACCGTCTATAGAACCCAGCATGTCTTAAGAAACTCCGAATGTCCTTAACACATTTGGGCCGTGGTAAATTTGTGATCACTTATACCTTGGCTTTATCTACTTCAATACCCCTTTTGGATACCATATGCCCTAGTACTATTCCTTTTTGTGCCATAAAATGATACTTTTCCCAATTAGGTACTAGTCCATGCTCCTTACACCTGTCAAGAACTTTAGAGAGATTTTCTAGATAATTTTCAAAGTTAGTTCCATAAACACTAAAATCATCCATAAAAACTTCAACGCAGTCATTTATTAAGTCATTAAAGATAGAAAACATGCATCTTTGAAACATTGCAAGTGCATTGCATAAACCAAATGGCATGCGTCTAAATGCGAAAGTTCCATAGAGACATGTAAAAGTGGTTTTTGATTGGTCTTCGGGGTAGATAGGTATTTGATAAAAACCACTAAGACCATCCAAATAACAAGAATAAGAATAATTTGCTAATTTTTCTAATACTTGGTCAAGAAATGGAAGTGGAAAATGATCTTTTTTAGTTGCTTTATTCAATTTTCTATAATCTATATACATACGCCATCCAGTGATAGTCCTAGTAGGGATTAAATCATTTGATTCATTTTTAATAATAGTCAAGCCACCCTTTTTAGGAACAACTTGAACAGGACTTACCCACTTACTATCACTAATTGAGTATATGATGCCATTATCAAGTAATTTTGTGACCTCTTTTCTTACCACTTCTTTAAGAGTTGGATTAAGTCTCCTTTGACCTTCAGTGGAAGGCTTAGCATAATCTTTTAAGATTATCCTGTGCATGCAAACATTAGGGCCAATACCTTTTAAATCATTCAAAGAGTAACTAATGGAACTTCTTTGTTTAAGCAATACATTGCATAAAAGATTGATTTTTTCTAAAGACAATGATGAATTCATAATAAAAGGGAATTTAGATTCAGAATCAAGGAATGCATATTTTAAATTTGATGGGAAAGGCTTGAGTTCAAAACTTATTTCTTCTCTTGAAGAAGAATTTGGGTCATTATTTCTTTCCAGAGGTTCAAATCTAGAAGGTCGGGAGGTGTGATGATGTGAAGTAGTCTCTAAAAGATTTACCTCTTCTTCTTAGTCTTGGTAAGGGGGAGTAGGTTCTTGACTCATACATTCATATTTGACCTCATTTGTTCACTCATCAATTAAGTCTATAGAGTCAATCCTACTAACTCCTTCCATACGTGAAGATTTCATCATCTTAAGAACATCAAATTCTATGAATTCATTATTTACCTCAAATGTGATTTTACCTTTCTTCATGTCAATGATAGCACCTACCATTACTAAGAACGGTCTTCCAAACAAGATAGGAATTTCAAGGTCTTCCTCCATGTCTAGGACAACAAAATCTGCAGGAACTATAAATTTACCAACTTTTGTTGGCACATTCTCAAGAATGCCAATTAGATAGGTAATAGTCTTGTTAGCCATCAAGAGACACATGTTAGTAGGCTTAAGTTCACCCAAATTAAGTTTTAAATAAATGGAATAAGGCATTAAACTTACACTAGCACCAATATCACATAAAGCTTTATCAAAATACTTTCCTCCAACCATGCATGGGATGGTGAAACATCCAGGATCTTTTTGCTTAGGAGGGGATTTAGAAAACATGGCTTTAGATTCTTCTACTAAAGATACTAGACCATAATCTTCTAGTTTGCTTTTATGAGAGACCATGTCTTTTAAAAATTGACCCTAAGCCAGCATATCCCTTATAGCATCTAAGAATGGAATAGTAATAGTAATATCTTTAAGATACTTTAGGAATTTGCCAAATTGCTTATCTAGGTTCCTTCTTATGAACCTTTGAGGAAAGGGCAAGGTCTTAATATATATTTTAGGATCATTAACTTTAGGTAGTATGATACTTTCATTTTTATTATTATCTTTAATTCCACTCCCTTAGTTACTTTCTAAGTTTACTTCTTCATCACTTACTATATCATTTTTATTCTCATTAGCAGTATTCTCAACCATTTTACCACTTTTTAGAGTAATTGCTTGGCAAGTTTCTCTTTGAACAAATTCTGGTTGACTAGGTAACTTACCTACAGGTTTAGGGTTAGAGGAAGAAGCTTGTTGGGCAATTTGAGTTTCTAAAATTCTGTTGTGAGTAGCAAGTTAATCAATTTTGGAATTAAGTTGTTTAAATTGCTCCTCGCTTTGTTTATTAATAGATATTTGTGTTCCTACAAACTATTCTAGAAGGGTCTCTAAAGTAGATTTAGGTGGTGTAGGAGTATAGGGTTGCTTCATGGGAAAACCTAGTGGGTTATTTAGTTTGAGATTTTGGTTAACCGGTGGGTTTAATTGGGAGGATGGGTTAGACCAAGAAAAACCAAGATGGTTCTTCCATTAATGGTTATATGTGTTTGAGTTCATACCTATTCTTTGGTTATACCCCCTTTGGACATAATTTACCTCCTCATTTGAACTACATTGGGAATAAGGATGAGGGCCTCCATATAGTTCACAAACAACATCAGTATTTTCAATAGAATTAATTTGAGTTTTACTTACCATTTTGGTGAGTGCATCTACCTTTGCTGTTAGCAGGTTAATAGTGTTAAGTTCCAAGATCCCTTTTGCTTTTGCCATAGTTGTCTCATCTCTCATGTATCTTTGGGATGCAAGTTCTTCAAGTAAAGTGATAGCCTCGCTTGCTGTTTTATCCATCCATTTACCTCCAGATGCAGCATTGACTATTTTGTGATTTTCATTTGTTAATCCATTATAAAAAATTCGAGGAATCATCCAATCGGACAATCCATGATGTGGGCATTGCCTTTGGAGTTCCTTAAATTTTTCCAAAGAAGTATAAATTGTTTCATTTGGATTTTGCTTAAAGGTGGTGATCTCATTCGGAATTTTGCAGTCTTTTGTAGAGGGAAGTACTTTTGAAGGAATGCTTACTTCAATTGATCCCAAGTGGTGATTGATTCACTTGGTAAACTTGCCAACCATATTTGAGCTTTTTCTTTGAATGAAAATGGAAAGATCCTCAATCGAATTGCATCATCTGATATTCTATTTATTTTAAATGTTGCGCATACGTTCAAGAATGTCAAGATGTGTGCATATGGATCCTCCCCTTGCAAACCACCAAACTAATTATTTTGCACCATTTCAATGATGCTAGGTTTGATTTCAAAGTTGTTGTTTGCAATTGAAGGAGGCATTATTCCCCCCATACAATCTGTGATGTTAGGCACGGCAAAGTCGCCTAATGTTCGTCTTTCACCGGCCATTAAGTTGTGTTGATCTTCTTCTCTTTGTCTTTGATTCCTACGCAAAGCATAAAAAGTTTGATCAATTTCAGGATCAAATAGAAGGTCGTTAGAGCTTTTACTTTGTCACATGTTTAATTAGAATTAAAACAAAAAATAAAAATTATAAAACAAAAACAAAAACCTAAAACAACTTTTCACTATCCTAAATTAATAAAAATTACAACAAGTTCCCCGGCAACGATGCCAAAAATTTGTTAGGCCTACTATGAGTGACCCAAATCAAAAGGGATTAGTATAGGATAAGCAGGGTGTCGAACTCTGGGAAGCTTAGAAATTTCGTATTAATTGGATAGTTACTATGATGGATAGGCAAGGATATTAAATAAGAGATTAAAACTAACTATGTGCTACTATACTAATATTATGATTAAAGATGTTGATTAGGTTGAATTACAAATCAGAATTGATTTTAATAAGATGTGTTATATGCATGCAATGATTAAGAGTATGGTCTATAATTCCTAAAAGCAACTCTCATTGTCAATTAGAAGTGTTTGATCTAGAGTCTATGAGCATTCTCATGTCATCATAGAGATAGAACAGAATCATAAACATTCATGCCAATACTATAATTCCCCTTAGAGTGGATTTGCTTGTCTCCAAGTGCTTATCCTATTCTCTAAGTAATTTTAATTGTTTCTCCATCAATTTATCCCAACTCTCATTGTGAATAATTTGACTATCATGTTATACATGGTGATCAAGCACATACAACATTATTTAAGCACACAATTAAAACTAAATCATGCAAAGCATATAAGGAATAGAATGATTAAAACCAATACTTTATTACAATTCAAAGAAACCAAACTAGTGTATATTCATAGTGTAAATGACAAAGTTTAGATAAGAAGACAAGATGAACATCAAGGAACAAAGATAAAAAAAAAAAAAAGACAAGGGAAAGGAAACTTTGATGATATTTTCTTCAATCTTTGCTCCAGAAATTTACTTTGAAGAAGTGTCCTTGAATGCTTGCTTGAATGCCTTGGTGACTTTTCAATCTTGTTCTAACTTTTGAACACTTGAATTACACTTTTAATTACTAACCTAATATATGAATAATACTAATATCACATGTCTAAAGTTCTATAAAACATTCTTATTTATAGTTTTCTAGGTGCCCCAAATCATGTCCTTTGCAAAAAGAAGCCTTTTGTGAAGTGTTTTGATGAAAAGGCACCATAACTACTTGAGACAGGCTGGGATGAGTCGGCGCCATGGTCCTCTGTCACGACTCGGCACTAATGGGCATGAGTCGGCATAATGGTCCTCTGTCATGACTCAGCACCAATGGGCACAAGTCGGCACAATCATGTCTTGGCTAGTCCTTGCAAAACTTCTTCCCTTTCATGCATAGAACCCTTGATCCTTTGAGAGTTACCTAGATTACTTAAAGAACACTTAAAAACAAGATTAAAAGCACCACTTTAAAGAAAAAATTCATGCATCAAAACACAAAATTAACTATTAATTGATTAGTTTAGCTATACATATTTGCATCATATCAAGCTGCTACCGAGTATGCAGCCCATATCAATACCATCATATCGTATGGCATAGGCGAAGTTGAAAGAAATAAAGACAAAACTACACGATCTATTCTATAAGTGTTTCATATGACTGAGTGGTTTGCTATGGGGTCCTCTAGTGCTATTTGTGAAAAAGAAAGATGGCTTATTCCATATGTTCATTGATTACCATCAACTAAATAATGTCACCATGAAGAACAAGTATCCTTTACTAAGGATAGACAATCTACTTGATCAAATGCAAGGAGCTAGTTACTTCTCCCAGATCGACTTGAGGTCCAGTTATCATCAACTAAAGATCTGAGGAGAAGACATCTGTATGATTGCTTTTCGTACAAGATACGGTCACTATGAGTTCACAGTTCTACCATTTAGTCTGATGAATGCTTTAGCTATTTTCATAGACTTGATGAACTAAGTGTTCAAGCCATTTCTCTATAAGTTCATGATTGTTTTCATCAATGACATCCTGATTTACTCTAGGAGTAAAAAGGAATATGAAAAGCATCTAAGGATCATGTTGTAGACCCTAAGTGATCACCAACTTTATGCAAAGTTATATAAGTGTGAATTTTAGATGGAGTCTATCAATTTTCTTGGGCATGTAGCAAGTAAAGAAGAATTCAAATTGACCCTAAGAAAGTTAAAGCAGTAACCAATTGGCCATGATCCACAACAGTTTCTAAAGTTCAAAGTTTCTCGGGTATGGCTGGCTATTATTGCAAATTCGAACAAGACTTCTTAAAGATAGCATCATTGTTGACCAAGTTGACTAGGAAACAAGTTAAGTTTAATTGGGAGGAGTCCTCTAAGGAGAGTTTTCAAAAGCTCAAAAAGTGCTTGATATCAGCTCCGATTCTGACTTTACCCAAAGGTGAGGAAGGGTTCACAGTTTACTATGATGCCTTGATAATAAGACTTGGATGCATCCTGATGCAAAATGGTAAGGTCATTGCCTATGCATCATGGCAATTGAAGAAGCACAAAGTGAATTACCCTACTTATGACTTGGAATTAGCTGTAGTAGTGTTTGCTCTAAAGATATGGAGACACTGTATATATGGAACAAAGTGCGAGATCTATACAGATCATAAGAGTTTTTAGTACATCTTAAGCTAAAGAGACCTCAACCTAAGGCAGAGGAGATGTGTTTAACTACTTAAGGACTATGACTGCCATATTCTCTACCATCCCAAAAAGGCTAACGTTATAGCAGATGCTTTAAGTCAAAAATCGATAGGAAGCCTAGCCTATATGACCATGCACAAAAGGTAGATTTTAAAGGAGTTAATAGGATTGTTTAGTCAGGGCTTGAGGCTAGAGATTCAAGAATCACGAGTTATAGTGGCACATTTGTAAGTGAAGTCAAATTTATTGGAGGAGATAAAGGCTTCACAAGATAAGGACCCACACTTGGTTAAGTTAGGGGATGAGACTGAGAAAAGAAAGAACCCTAAATTTGAAGCAATAGATGGGATACTAAAGTGCAGTAAGAGAGCATGTGTGCCTAATGTAAATGGACTAAGGGAAAGGATATTGAAGGAAGCACATCAATGTAACAACCCACACCCACCATATGAATTTTCGCGATAAATTGCTTGATTTAGAACTAATAAGGTTAAGTGTGTGCTTGTGCGAAAATTTGTGATCTAAGTGATTGATGAGTATGTGGCATATAAAATTAATTTTAATATGCATAATATGTGTTGCTATTGTGAAATAAATGATTTACATGAAGTGTATTTGCATAAAAGAATTTATTTTAAATAAAATGAATTTTCATGCATAAGACAATTTTTAAGCATAAAATAATTTTATGGGTATTTTTAACATATTTTTAAATAAATATTTTTGAGGCAAATGTTCCAGAAATAATAAGAAAAATATTCTTTTTATTTTTCATCTTATTCAGCCAAAAATTTAAAGGAAAAGCCTAAATACCCAAAAGCCCACTACACAAAAATCCTCATAACTTAATTCACTAAGGGTATTAGTGGAAATTCCACTCTAACCCTAATATTTATTCTAAATTTCGGCCAACAAGGGTTTCCAGTAGCCATTCTATTATTCTTTCTATATTTTGGCAGAAAATCCTCTCAAAATATTTCTCTCTACCAAAATATTGAAAACACCTTTCCGTTTCGCGATTTCGTGACCGTAATCGTAAGTTTTTATTCTTTTTCGATTTCTAAACTGATTTCTATGAAATAAATTATGGGAAAATTATTTTGAACTATTTGATTACTAATTTCTACAGATTCAATTTTGTTTGAGTGAACTTTTGGGAGAGAAAATTTATTTTCTACTGAAAACACGATTCTTTCCGCAAGATTTTTCCAAAGGTGAATTCTATAACTTAAAATCACAATTTTATTGCATAAACATCATTGGGTGGGGTGGGGGGGGGGGGGGTTGGGCGCGATTTGTGCATGATTGTATTCTAAACTGATTTTTGATTTGTTTTGATGAAAAATATTGGATTAAATGATATTTCTGCATATTTTTTCGATGATTGAAAAGTTTCGAAAAATAAAGGAATTCAAGGTTTTCGTGTTAGAACTTGGAAGTTAGAAAATTTTATTCTTTCATGAATATATGGCTGCCAAATTGTATGAGGAAGTGTTCTAATATGATATTTATTTTTTTTAGATGAAAAATAATGATTTGAATCATGTGTCTGTTTATCGCTGAAATGAACGAAATGTGTGGAAAGCGCGGAAACTCATGATTTTTCACCTAAGCCTTTGAACTTAGAAATTTTTTTGTATAAACCCTATCTATGGCTGCCAATTATTGAAGGAATGTGTTCTAAACTGATATTTTCTATGATTGAATGAAAAATAATGGTTTAAATAACCTGTTTACATATTTCTGAAATGACCGAAAATAAGAAAACTCATGGTTTTGTGCTCTATAAGCCAAAAGTTGAATTTTTGTGTATAAATAATACCAATAGTGGCTAATTCTTGTGAATTTAAGTTCTAAAATGATTTTTGTTAAGTTTACATGAAAAATCTTAGTTCAAACTATGTTTTTACATATTTCTGAAATAGACGGAAAGTACGAAAAGAAGAAGAATTTGGTTTTTAACATGATAATGCATTCAGCCTACATGAACATTTTTATCCCAATGTTTATAAATTTTATGTGATGTGTTTTGATGATTGTTGACCTGTATATATGTATAATAAATGATAAAATTTCATGTTAGTTGAAGGTATGATCCTAAATGAGCTTAAATGCATTATGGTGTACTTAAGTTATACTTAAGGTATCTTAACCTTGTATTGTGATTAGAACGCAAATGTGATTAAGGAATTTGGAACTAGATGTTATGATGAATTGATGATGAACATATGGTTATGAGTTAATGAAGTGAAAGGGATCATAAGAGTTAAGCATGATGCTTGAAGGATTAATTGTTAAGTTGACATGTATGGAAGTGTAAAGTGAACTAAGATAATTGATAAGTGAATTAATATTAAGGTAATAATATTGTGATGACCTTAAAAAGGTATTGATATGATTGCAATGTATTTTCATGTGAGCCTATAAGGCCTAAGTTTGCAAAACTTTTAAGTCAACGTGATATGTACAAGTGATGAGTACACCTATGAGTGAACTCTAATGTGTATGCTATATGTACATGGGTAGTTATGGGATAGGAGCATCATGAGTAAATAAATATTAAGTATTAAATCAAATATTATATTAGAGTTTGAGGAGCTTTAGAAGTGTAAAGGGGACTATGTGTAGTAGGAGCAAAGGAACCCCAAGGTGAGTAAACACTATGTTCATGTTACAAGTGCAAGTAACATTTTGTTATGTTACAAATATGTGATGACATGCTATGTGAGCCTTTATGAAAATTGATACCCAAGTTCTTTCTATTCTAAATATTGTTATATGATTTCTTTGTCATGCTTGGGTTGCCAAAGGACATTTGGTCCAAAACTAGTTTGTTTATCCATTAAGAACTTTTTGTGATTAACACCCTAACTTGTATTCTTTTTGGAACTACACTATCATTGTATCATTGTTTGAAAGCTAAACCACTATTGCTATTGAATTACATGTTATTGTTGCCTTATGTGATATTGTTAATTGTGTTTACCAATAGCTCTAGCTATGGTACCTACTACCTTTCATGTAGAATCCTCGTGCCAATGCAGGGGAGATTAAATGGGTTAGGATAAGGGATTAGTACTAAATTCCCTTATTATGATAGACAAAATGCCTCCTAAGAAGAAGGTTTACATAATTGCCCAATCTGTTAGGACTAGTGACAATGTTATATTGGACACCACATCGAATGCTGCCTTTGCACTTATACAGTAAAGAGAAAGATCCAACTCGAGGGCACCGACTATGGGCTTTAGTGAGCAAGCATCTTCGCAAGAAGTGCATGCCATGCGCTAAGAAATGAGAGATTTGCGTAAGGAACTGGATGAGCTACAAGCTCAAAGGTGAGAAGTGCCACTAACTTAAGAAAGGAATGGAGTTATGCCACCTATGGTAGTGACACCTGCTCAGAGAGAGAGGAAACGACTACCTGACGAGGGCATGACCGTGGCAAAGTTTAAGAAGCTGCAACTGCCTACCTTTTATGGTGAGGAAGGAGATGACCCTTACGAATTTTTGGATGAGATGGATAAGCTAGTCTGTCATTTATCTTGCTTAGATGCTTGAGTGATTGAGTTGGTAAGACTCCAACTCAAGAAAGAAGCTTGGTACTGGTATGAGAGGAATATCGAAGAACGACTTTACGGGGTTGACCTACCTATGTGGGTAAAGTTTAAGCAAAAAGTAATAGATCAGTTCTTGCCAGAAGGAGAAAGGCAAGATCGGGCATTACAATTAGAGCAACTGAAGCAAAGCCAAGGAATGTCCGTGTTGGATTATGCTAAGGAGTTTAACTGACTTAGTCGATTCACTGTCAACATCGTTCCTACCGAAGCAAGTCGCATCAATTGTTTCCTTAGAGGACTGATCACACCTCTATTCAATTTATTGGCAACAACCGAATTTCCATCCTTAGCCAAGCTCATAGCCAAAGCCAAGGTCATGGAGAAAAGATACAAGGCGGAGAGAGCCAAACGAGCTAAACGAGACTAGAAGGGAAGGCATAAGAACAAAGGTCATAAAGAACAGCATGGAAGTGGAGGAGAACAAAAGAAGGAGTTTTCATTATCTGGACCACAAAATGGTCAGACTAAGTAAGAGACCCCCACTTGCGGCAAATGTGGAAGGAAACATTTTGGAGTCTACCGGAAAGATACTAGCGCTTGTCTTAGGTGTGGGCAAATGGGGCACTTCATAAAGGACTGCCTGTAGATGAGGAGTCAAGGGAATGGAACCACGGTGCAATCACAATCTAAGCCATTTCAAATGCAAGGATAAGGAGTCAAGGACAAAGGGCCAATGGTTAGGAATGCACCGACGACAGAGAATAAGGGCAAGGGTCAAGTCTTCATGATAAATTCGCAAGAGGCTCGCGATTCGCACACTGCCATCATAGGTATCATCCCCATCCAAAGTTCTAGCGCAAAATGTTTAATTGATTATGGTGCTACCCATTCTTTTGTGTCGCCTTGTTTTGCTAAGTACTTGGGTATAGATAAGGAATTGATGAGTGAACCGTTAGTAATAGCAACTCCTTTAGAGGAAGTGATGGAAGTAATGTATGAGTATAAGGGATGCGATGTAGACGTTAATGGACAAACACTTTTGGTAGTATTGCTAGAATTGGATGTACTATAATTCGATGTGATATTAGGGATGGACTGGTTGCATGAGCATAGAGCTCACATCGACTGTAGGAAGAAACTTGTCGAGTTTCGAACTAGAGATTGGAAGGAGTTTGTATACCAAGGAGATAGGAATGAGAATCCTTTGAATTTGATATTGGTCTTAGGAGCGAGGTAGATGTTGAGGAAAGGATGCCAAGCATACCTAGCCCATGGAGTTGACACTGGCAACGAAGTTGCCATTCGAGACGAGAGCATTCCAGTAGTGGACGAGTTCATGGATGTCTTTCCAGAAGATTTACCCAGATTACCCCCTGATCATGAGATCGAGTTCGACATCGAATTGTTACCTGGTACATAACTGATATCGATACTGCCATATCGTATGGCACCAATGGAGCTGAAGGAGTTAAAGACACAATTGCATGACCTACTTGATAAGGGCTTTATTCGATTAAGCAGTTCGCCATGGGGTGCTCTAGTGTTGTTCGTGAAGAAGAAAGATGGCTCGTTCTGAATGTGCATCAACTATCGTCAACTTAACAAAGTCACTGTGAAGAATAGATACCCATTGCCGAGGATCGATGACCTTTTTGATCAACTGCAATGAGCTGGTCACTACTGCAAGATTGACTTAAGGTTGGGCTATCATCAACTAAAGATCTGAGGAGAAGATATCTGTAAGACTGCCTTTCGTACTAGATATGGACACTACGAGTTCACGGTTTTGCCATTCGGTTTGACGAATGCTCCTACTGCTTTAATGGACTTGATGAATTGAGTTTTCAAGCCATTCCTTGACAAATTAATGATCGTGTTCATCGATGACATCCTGATTTACTCAAAGAATAAAGAGGAACATGAAGAACATATGAGGATCATGCTTCAAACGTTATGTGATCACCAATTCTATTCTGAGTTATTTAAGTGCGAATTTTGGATGGAGTCGGTCAACTTTCTTAGACATGTAGTAAGTAAGGAAGGAATTCAAGTTGATCCTAAGAAAGTTGAAGCGATAGCGAATTGGCCAAGGCCCATAATAGTTTCAGAAGTATGAAGTTTCTTAGGCATGGTGGGATATTATAGTAGATTCGTACAAGACTTTTCTAAGATAGTAGCCCCATTGACCAAGTTGACAGGAAAGCAAGTTAAGTTCAATTGGGAAGAGTCCTATGAAAATAGTTTTCAGAAGCTCAAGGAGTGTTTGATAATGGCTCTAGTTTTGACGTTGCCAGAAGGAGAAGAAGGATTCATTATCTACTGCGACGCTTCGAGAGTAGGACTTGGGTGTGTTTTGATGCAAAATGGTAAATTCATCACCTATGCATCACGACAACTAAAGAGACATGAAGTGAATTAGCCTACTCATGATTTAGAATTAGCTATAATAGTGTTCACCCTAAAGATCTGAAGACATTAAATGTATGGGACGAAGTGTGAGATCTACACAGATCATAAGAGTCTTCAATATATCTTGAGCTAAAGAGACCTCAATTTAAGATAAAGGTAATGGATTGAATTATTGAAGGATTATGACTGTCAGATTCTCTATCATCCCGGGAAGGCGAATGTAGTGGCAGACGCCTTAAGTCGAAAGTCGACGGGAAGCTTAGCCCATGTGGATGTGAGAAAGAGGCCGATCGTGAAGGAACTAAAGGAATTATTTAATCAAGGATTGAAACTGGGGATTGGAGGATCAAGAGTTCTATTGGCTCATTTCCAAGTAAGATCTAAGTTAATGGAAGAAATAAGGAATTCGTAAGATAGGGACCCATACTTGAGGAAGTTGAAGGATGAGACGAGAGAAGGAAAGAATCCTGAGTTTGAGATAGCCAATGGAATTTTAAAGTGTAAGAATAGAGTATGTGTGCCTGATGTGGATAGACTAAAGGAAAGGATATTGAAGAAGGCACATCAAACACCTTACTGCACTCATCCTGGAACTACCAAGAAGTACCATGATGTGAAAGCTAATTATTGGTGGCCTGGATTGAAGAAAGATGTAGCTAAGTTTGTAGCATCCTGCCTGACTTGCCAGCAAGTCAAGTATGAACATCAGTGACCCTCAGGACTGCTATAAGAGATTCAATTACTTGAATGTAAGTGAGAGCACATCACTATGGACTTCGTTGTTGGCTTACCTAGAACCTCCAAAGGATATGATTCTATATGGGTCATAGTAGATAGATTGACAAAGTCTGCCCATTTCCTAGGAGTTAAGACCATATATTCTATAGCTTAGTATGCATAGTTATATATAGATGAGATCGTGAAACTACATGGAGTGCCAATTTCTATCATCTCCGATCGAGGAACCTAATTCATCTCAAGGTTCTGGCAAAAGTTACAAGAAGCATTAGGAACACAACTAGATTTTAGTACGGCGTTTCACCCTCAAATGGATGGCTAGTCTGAGAGAACGATTTAGACACTTGAGGACATGCTAAGGATGTGGATCTTAGACTTTGGCAGTAGCTGGGATAAGTATTTACCCTTGATTGAATTTGCCTATAACAATAGCTATCATTCCTCCATTGGTATAGCGCCATACGAAGCGTTGTATGGGGGAAGGTGTCGTTATCTGATTTGTTAGATTAAGCCTAGAGATAAGTATATAGAAATGCTTGAATTGCTTAAGGAGATCACTGAGAAAGTACCAATAATACAAGATCGATTGAAGACGGCCTTCAGTCAACAAAAGAGTTATGCGGACCCTAAGCCAAAACAAGTCTAATTCGTTATGGGAGATCATGTATTCTTAAAGGTCTCACCAATGAAAGGAGTTATAAGATCTGGCAAGAAAGGGAAATTATCACCTCGTTTCATTGGTCCTTTTGAAATCTTAGATAAGGTTGGAGAAGTATCTTATAGACTTGCCCTGCCTTTAACTTTGGCGCATGTGCACCCAGTGTTCCACATCTCAATGTTAAGGAAATAGTGTCAGATCCATCGCACATTCTTTTACCTCCAGATGTTACATTAGGCGAACAACTATCTTATGAGGAGTCACCGATAGCTATAGTGGATCAACAAGTAAAGAAGTTAAGAAATAAGGAGATACCCATGATTAAGGTTCAGTGGCAAAATCATAGGATAAATGAGTGCACTTGGAAAGCGGAGGAGGAGATGTAACAAAAGCATCCTCAGCTATTCAAGAGAAACTAGGTAAGGGTTTTAATTCGAGGATGAATTTCTTTAAGGGGAGGGGGAGAATGTAACAGCCCACACCCACACTAAGAATTTTCGTGATAAATTGCTTAATTTAGAACTAATAAGGTTAAGTGTGTGCTTGTGTGAAAATTTGTGATCTAAGTGATTGATGAGTATGTGGCATATTAAATTATTTTTAATATACGTAATATATGTTGCTATTATAAAATAAATGATTTACATGAAGTGCATTTGTCACATCCCAACCTTAGAGATACGACAGTCCTAGAACATAGGGAGACATAAGGTCAACCATGCCCATAGAACCTATTAGCTTATAACAATCATGCCTAGGATCTTACCGAACCTCTTTTATTATCTCATTTAAAACATTTAAATGAATCCATAAATTATGAAAGACTTAAAATAAATCATTACATATAAAATCCATAAGGAAAATAATATATATCTCAATATGTATCAATCAACATTCCCGGAGCATCTAAAGACAAGACTTCATAAATATAGTATTATTGATAACTTGGACAAGGAATTCCCCAAGCGAAGTACAATGCTTGAGCCATCACCTTGCCTCCTCACATTTGCTCACCTGGAACCACACAAGGAAAAAGGGGTGAGATAGATGATCTCAATGAGTAAACGAAAAGGCACATACATTATCACATATTCCTTTGAAAGGCAACACATAGCTTATACACATAGTTCATGGTTTATAACTCATGAATCAAGTTGCAATTTAGCAAGGGTTTAATTTGGCAAGTTTGCAGAAATCACACTTATAACACATAGTGAGTGAAGGCTATTGCTCTATCACTCGAACACATAGAGGAGAGGTGGCCTTATACCAAATTCCAACTCCTATCACATAGAAAGGGTGAAGCTGATCAAGCCCCATGGCTAGAACCGCCCCTTCTAACTGAGGTGGATACACTACCCCTATCCATCAGGTTAAGACCGTGTGCATAGATTCGGATGATTATCCGCATCGACACGAGGATTCTGCATAAAGGGTAAAAGGTACCATAGCTAGAGCTATGGGTAAACACAATTAACAATATCACATATGGCATCAATAACATATATTTCAATAGCAATAGTGGTTTAGCTTTTAAACAATGATACAATAATAGTGTAGTTCCAAACAGAATATAAGTTAGGGTGTTAATCACAAGAAATTCTCATTGGATAAACAAAATAGTGTTGGACCAAATGTCCTTTGGCAACCCAAGCTTGACAAAGAAATCATATAATAATATTTAGAATAGAAAGAACTTGGGTTTTAATGGTCACAAAGGCTCACATAGCATGTCATCATGTATTTGTAACATAACAAAATGTTACTTGCACTTGTAACGTAAACATAGTGTTTACTCACACTTAAAGAATGAATACGATGTTTACTCACCTTGGGGTTCCTTTGCTCCTAGTACACGTAGTCCCTTTTGCACTTCTAATGCTCCTCAAACTCTAATATAATATTTGATTTAATACTTAGTATTTATTTATTCATGATGCTCCTATCCCATAACTATCCATGTACATATAGCATACACATACGGTTTGAGTCCACACATAGGTGTACTCATCACTTGCACATAGCTCATTGACTTAAAAGTCTTGCATACTTAGGCCTTATAGGCTCATATGAAAACACATTGCAATCATATCAATACCTTTTTAAGGTCATCACAATATCATTACCTCAATGTCAATTCACTTATCAATTATCTTAGTTCACTTTACACTTCCATACATGTCAACTTAATAATTAATCCTTCAAACATCATGCTTAACTCTTATGATCCCTTTCACTTCATTAACTCATAACCATATACTCGTCATCATGACATGTAGTTCCAAATTCCTCAATCACATTTGCATTCTAATCACAATACAAGGTTAAGATACCTTAAGTATACTTTAAGTATACCATAATGCATTTAAGCTCATCTAGGACCGTACCTTCAATTAACATGTAATTTTATCATTTATTATACATACATACATGTCAATAATCATCAAAACACATCACATAAAATGTATAAACATTTGGACAAAATTGTTCATGTAGGCCGAATGCATCATTAAGGTAAAAACTAAATTCTTCTTCTTTTCGTACTTTCCGTCTATTTCAGAAATATGTAAAAACATGGTTTGAACCAAGATTTTTCATGTAAACATAACAAAAATCATTTTAGAATATAAATTCATAGGAATCAGCCACTATTGGGGTTATTAATATATAAAAATTCAATCTTTTGCATTATAGTGCACAAAACCATAAGTTTTCTTGTTTTTGGTATTTTCCGGTCATTTTAGAAATATGCAAAGAAGTTGTTTTAACCATTATTTTTCATTCAATCATTGAAAATATCAGTTTGGAACACATCCCTTTGTGAATTAGCAGCTATAGATAGGGTTTATAGAAAAAAATTCCAAGTTCAAAGACTTAGGTGAAAAATCGTGAGTTTCCGCGCTTTCTGTGCATTTCATTCATTTTAGTGATAAATAGACACATGATTCAAATCATTACTTTTCATCTAAACAAAACAAATATATATTAGAACACCTATTCATACAAATCAGCAGCCATATGACCATGCAAGAATAAAATTTTCCAATTTCCAAGTTCTAACACGAAAACCTTGAATTCCTTTGTTTTTTGAAACTTTTCGGTCATTGCAGAAATATGCAAAAATATTATTTAATCCAATATTTTTCATCAAAACAAATCAAAAATTAGTTTAGAATACAATCATGTACAAATCGCGCCCCCCCCCCCCCCCCACTATGATGTTTATGCATAAAAATTGTGATTTTAAGTTATAGAATAATTCACCTTTGGAGAAATCTTGCGGAAAGAATCGTGTTTTTGGTAGCAAATAAATTTTCTCTCCCAAAAACTCACCCAAATATAATTAAATCTGTAAAAATTAGTAATCAAACAGTTCAAAATAACTTTCCCATAATTTATTTCATAGAAATCAGTTTAGAGATTCGAAAGAGAATAAAAACTTATGATTACGATCACGAAATCGCGAAACGGAAAGGTGTTTTCAATATTTTAGTGGAGAGAAATATTTTGAGAGAATTTTCTGCCAAGATACAGAAAGAATAAGAGAATGGTTGCTGGAAACCCTGGTTTGGCTGAATTTTAGAATATATATTAGGGTTGGAGTGGAATTTCCACTAATACCCTTAATGAATTAGGTTAGGAGGATTTTGGTGTACTAGACTTTTGGGTATTTGGGCTTTTCCTTTAAATTTTCGGCTCAATAAGAATTAAAATAAAAAAAATATTTTTCTTATTAATTCTGGAACATTTCCCTAAAAAATATTTATTTTAAAATATTTTAAAAATACCCATAAAATTATTTACGCTGAAAAATTGTCTTATGCATGAAAATTTGTTTTATTTAAAATAAATTCTTTTATGCAAATGCACTTCATGTAAATCATTTATTTCCCAATATTAACTGATATTATGCATATTAAAATTAATTTAATATGCCACATACTCATCAATCACTTAGATCACAAATTTTCACACAAGCACACACTTAACCTTGTTAGTTCTAAATTAAGCAATTTATCACGAAAATTTCTAGGGTGGGTGTGGGTTGTTACAGCATTTGCATAAAAGAATTTATTTTAAAGCTAATGAATTTTCATGCATAAGGCAATTT
Organism: Reutealis trisperma; assembly: GCA_947687605.1. Classification (NCBI taxonomy): domain Eukaryota; kingdom Viridiplantae; phylum Streptophyta; class Magnoliopsida; order Malpighiales; family Euphorbiaceae; genus Reutealis; species Reutealis trisperma. The sequence goes on along the minus strand of CANTUT010000524.1, from coordinate 416,314 downwards.
TTAAGCATAAAATAATTTTATGGGTATTTTTAAATAAATATTTTTGAGCGAAATTTTTCAAAATTAATAAGAAAAATATTATTTTTATTTTTAATCTTATTCAGCTGAAAATTTAAAGGAAAAGCCCAAATACCCAAAAGCCCACTACACAAAAATCCTCCTAACCTAATTCATTAAAGGTATTCGTGGAAATTCCACTCCAACCCTAATATTTATTCTAAATTTCGGCCAAACAAGGGTTTCCAGCAGCCATTCTCTTATTCTTCTATATTTTGGTAGAAAATCCTCTCAAAATATTTTTCTCTACCAAAATATTAAAAACACCTTTCCGTTTCGCGATTTTGAGACCGTAATCGTAAGTTTTTATTCTTTTTCTATTTCTAAACTGATTTCTATGAAATAAATTATGGAAAATTTATTTTGAACTATTTGATTACTGATTTCTACAAATTCAATTCTGTTTGAGTGAACTTTTGGAAGAGAAAATTTATTTTCTACTGAAAACACGATTCTTTTCGCAAGATTTCTCCAAAGGTGAATTCTATAACTTAAAATCACAATTTTATTGCATAAACATCATAAGGGGGGGAGGCGATTTGTGCATGATTGTATTCTAAACTGATTTTTGATTTGTTTTGATGAAAAATATTGGATTAAATGATATTTCTGCATATTTCTACGATGACCGAAAAGTTTCGAAAAACAAAGGAATTCAAGGTTTTTGTGTTAGAACTTAGAAGTTGGAAAATTTTACTCTTTCATGAATATATGGCTGCCGAATTGTATGAGAAAGTGTTCTAATATGATATTTGTTTTGTTTAGATGAAAAATAATGACTTGAATCATTGTCTGTTTATCGCTGAAATGAACGAAATGCGCAGAAAGCGCGAAAACTCATGATTTTTCACCTAAGCCTTTGAACTTGGAAATTTTTTTGTATAAACCCTATCTATGGCTGCCGATTCATGAAGGAATGTGTTCTAAACTGATATTTTCTATGATTGAATGAAAAATAATGGTTTAAACAACCTGTTTACATATTTTTGAAATGACCGAAAAATACCGAAAATAAGAAAACTCATGGTTTTGTGCTCTATAAGCCAAAAGTTGAATTTTTGTGTATAAATAATACCAATAGTGGCCGATTCTTGTGAATTTAAGTTCTAAAATGATTTTTGTTATGTTTACATGAAAAATCTTGGTTCAAACTATATTTTTACATATTTCTAAAATAGACAGAAAGTACAAAAAGAAGAAGAATTTGGTTTTTACCATGATAATGCATTCAGCCTACATGAACATTTTTATCCCAATGTTTATAAATTTTATGTGATGTGTTTTGATGATTGTTGACTTGCATATATGTATAATAAATGATAAAATTTCATGTTAGTTGAAGGTATGATCCTAGATGAGCTTAAATGCATTATGGTATACTTAAGGTATCTTAACCTTGTATTGTGATTAGAATGCAAATGTGATTAAGGAATTTGGAACTAGATATTATGATGAATTGATGATGAACATATGGTTATGAGTTAGTGAAGTGAAAGGGATTATAAGAGTTAAGCATGATGCTTGAAGGATTAATTGTTAAGTTGACATGTATGGAAGTGTAAAGTGAACTAAGATAATTGATAAGTGAATTGATATTGAGGTAATAATATTATGATGACCTTAAAAAGGTGTTGATATGATTGCAATGTATTTTCTTGTGAGCCTATAAGGCCTAAGTTTGCAAGACTTTTAAGTCAACGTGATATGTGCAAGTGATGAGTACACCTATGAGTGAACTCTAATGTGTATGCTATATGTACATGGGTAGTTATGGGATAGGAGCATCATGAGTAAATAAATACTAAGTATTAAATCAAAAATTATTTTAGAGTTTAAGGAGCTTTAGAAGTACAAAGGGGACTACGTGTACTAGGAGCAAAGGAACCCCAAGGTGAGTAAACATTATGTTTATGTTAGAAGTGCAAGTAACATTTTGTTATGTTACAAATATGTGATGACATGCTATGTGAGCCTTTGTGAATATTGAAACCCAAGTTCTTTCTATTCTAAATATTGTTATATGATTTTTTTGTCAAGCTTGGGTTGCCAAAGGACATTTGGTCCAAAACTAGTTTGTTTATCCATTGAGAACTTCTTGTGATTAACACCCAAACTTGTATTCTTTTTGGAACTACACTATCATTGTATCATTGTTTGAAAGCTAAACCACTATTGCTATTGAATTACATGTTATTGTTGCCGTATGTGATATTGTTAATTGTGTTTACCAATAGCTCTAGCCATGGTACCTACTACCCTTTATGCAGAATCCTCGTGCCAATGTGGGTAATCATCAGAACCTGTGCACACGGTCTTAACCTGATGGATAGATGTAGTGTATCCACCTCAGCTATAAGGGGCAGTTCTAGCTATGGGGCCTAATCAGCTTCACACTTTCTACGTGATAGGAGTTGGAATTTTGTATAAGGCCACCTCTCCTCTATGTGTTCGAGTGATAGAGCAATAGCCTTCACTCACTATGTGTTATAAGTGTGATTTCTGCAAACTTGCCAAATTGAACCCTTGCTAAATTGCAACCTGATTCATGAGTTATAACCCATGAACTATGTGTACAAGCTATGTGTTTCCTTTCAAAGGAATATGTGATAATGTATGTGTCTTTTCGTTTACTTATTGAGATCATCTATCTCACCCCTTTTTCCTTGTGTGGTTCCAGGTGAGCAAATGTGAGGAGGCAAGGTGATGGCTCAAGCATTCTACTTCGCTTGAGGAATTCCTTGTCCGAGCTATCAATAATACTATTTTTATGAAGTCTTGTCTTTAGATGCTCCGGGAATGTTGATTGATACTTATCGAGATATATATTATTTTCCTTATGGATTTTATATGTGATGATTTATTTTAAGTCTTTCACAAATTTATGGTATTTATCTAAATGTTTTAAATGAGTTAATGAAAGAGGTTCGGTAAGATCCTAGGCATGATTTGTTTATATGCTAGTGGGTTCTACGGACGTGGGTGACCTTATGTCTCTTTATGTTCTAGGACCATCATATCTCTAAGGTTAGGATGTGACAATCAAACACCCTACTATGCTCATCCTAGAACTACCAAGATGTACCATGACGTAAGAGCAAGTTATTGGTGGCCTAGACTAAAGAAGGACATGGCTAAGTTTGTGGCATTTTGCCTAACTTGCCAACAGTCAAGTATGAACACAAATAATCCTCTAGACTGCTATAAGAGTATAAGCTACCTGAATGGAAGTGAGAGCATATCACAATGGACTTCATAGTTAGTTTACTTAAAACCTCCAAAGATTATGACATTGTATGGGTCATAATTGATCGACTGACAAAGTCAGGTCATTTTCTAGAAGTTAATAGCATGTACTCTGCAACCTAGTATGCACAATTGTATATCAATGAGATTGTGAAACTATATGAAGTACCGATGTCCATCATATCGGATCAGGGCACTCAATTCACCTCGAGGTTCTAGCAAAAGTCATAATAAGCATTGGGAACATAGTTGGACTTCAGTACTGCATTTCATCCTTAAATGGATGGATAGTCTAAAAGGACAATATGGACTCTATAAGACATGTTGAGAATGTGCGTCCTAGATTTCGATGGTATTTAGGATAAGTACCTATCTTTGATCGAGTTTGCTTATAACAACAGTTACCATTCATCCATTGGCATGGCACCATATTAAGCCTTGTACGAAAGGAAATGTCATTATCTAGTATGTTAGATTGAGCTTAGAGACAAATACATGGAGACACTAGAATTGCTCAAAGAGACTACCGAGATAGTACCAGTGATACATGATCGACTGAAAATGACCTTCAGTCAAGAAAAGAGCTATGTAGATCCTAAGAGAAAGAATGTTTATTTTGTTATAGGAGATCACATTTTCTTGAAAGTTTCCCTAATGAAAGGTGTTATGAGGTTCGATAAGAAAGGAAAGCTGTCACCCCATTTCATCAGTTTTTTTAAGATCTTGGATAAGGTTGGGGAAGTGTCTTATAGAGTTGCCCTATCCCCAACTATGGCATATGTGCACCTGGTATTTTACATCTCTATGTTGAGGAAATATGTATCGGATCCATCCTATGTTTTGTCACCTTTAGACATTACAGTACATGAGCAACTGTATTATGAAGAGTTACCAATAGTCATGCTGGATTGACAAGTACAAAGATTGAGAAACAAGGAGATACCTATGATCAAGGTCTAATGGTGAAATCATGGAATAGACGAGTGTACTTGGGAAGCCAAGAAAGAGATGTGACAGATGCATCTTTAGCTTTTCGAGAACACAGGAGTAGTTACTTAAATTTAAGGAAAATTTTCTTTTAGGGGAGAGAATGTAACAACCCACACCCACCCTAGGTTTTTGATGACAACTTACTTGATTTTGGAGCTATTGTGACAAAATGTGTGCTTTCATGAAATTCATGTCCTATGAGATTGATGAGTAAGTGGCATGTTAGAATAGTTCTAATATATATAATATGAATTATGAATATGAAATAAGTGATTTATGTGAAGTACAAAGCATAAAATCATTTATTGCATACAAAGTGAATTTTCATGCACAAAGAGATTTTTAAGCATAAAATAATTTTTATGAGCATTTTAAAAATATTTTTAATTAAACATTTTTGGGGGGATTTTAATGAAAATAAGAAACAAAATATTTTATTTTTAATTATTTAAAATCAGCCCATAAATTAGATTAAAGGCCCAACTCACCAAAAGCCTAACACACCAAAATACTCCTAACCTAACTCATTAATGGCAAACTTGTAATTTTACACCATAGCCCTAAAAATAACCTAAAATTTGGCCCCCTTGAGTTGGGGTAGCCACCATTCTATTTTCCCATTAGATTTTTATGGAATTTTCTCTCGAAAATTCTCTCTCAACCAAAATTCACAAGGTGCCTCCAAACCTTGTGATTTTGTGATTGTCTTCATAAGTTTTTATCTTCTTTCAAGCTACTATTTGACTTTTATGAAGCTTATCATGAGTAATCCATATGGGACCATATATTTATTATTTTTCTTCTTGTTAAAATTGGCCTAAGTGTTTTATTTGAAGGAGAAACTGATTTTCAACCGTAAACACAACTCTTTCTTCACAACTCCATCAAAGGTGAACCCTAAAACCTAAAATTTAGAAATTTCATGCATGTGGAAGGGGGGCAATTTGTGTGATTTTGTTTCGTAAACTGATTTTTGTTATATTTTCATGAAAAAATATTAGTTTAAATCATGGGTTTACAAATTACTATAATGATCGGAAAGTGCGAAAAGTAAGAAAATCCATGGTTTTCCATGGTTAAGAGGATTCAGCCTACCTTGGGATTTTGATTCCAAGGCCTATAATTTTTGTGTGATACATTTTAATGATTTTTAATATGTATATATGAATGATACAATATTTAATTGCATGTTGGTTGAAGGAATAGCTCTAGGAAACACCTAGCCTAGGGTTTCAAAAACTAAGTTGATATGTTTAGTTAATATGTGTGCATGATTAAGTGACATATGAATTAGGTTTTATGATGTGTTAATTATAAATTAATGATCTTAAATTGAGTATGAGATTGATTGTATGAATCAGTCAAAAGAGATAAGTATAACACTTTTAAGGCTTACTTGTTAAGTTGATGTATATGAAAAGTATTGAGTGTGCCAAGTTGGAAGTCAAATTAAATTGATATTAAGATTATGATTTATTGTGTTTGACTTTAGAAAAGGCTTAGTATGAGTTATTATGTGATTTCATATGAGCCTAAGAAGGCAAAGTATGCAAGACTTAAAAGTCAACATATTATGTACAAATGATGAGTGCACTTGTAAGTGCAACTCTAAGTACATGTGAATGATATATGTGCATGGGGTAGTTATAGGACAGGATAGCATGATGTTAAGTAAATGCTAAGTATTGAATTATAATATTATGTTAGAGCTTAAGGATTATTAGAGGTGCAAAGGCTAAACCAATTAGGAGCTAAGGAACCATAAGGTGAGTAAACATTATGTTCATGTTACAAGTATACATTATCATGATATGTTAACCTTTGAGATTCTTGAAACCCAAGTTCCTTTCTATTTTCAATTATAATTATATGATTTCTTTATTAAGCTTGGGTTGATAAAGGATAATTGGCCAAAACCATTTTTGATTATTCAATAATAAGAAAGAACCTTTGTGATTATTGCCTTACCTTACTTTCTTTCTAGAACCACACTATTCTTTATCCTTTGTTCAATAAGATAAACCTCTATTGCTAGTATGTTATGTGTTATTGCATTCTCTAATGCTATTATTATAAGTGATTGCCATTAGCTCTAACTATGGTAACTGTGAACCCTTTTATGTAGAAATCCTTATGCCATTGCGGGAAATCATTGAAACTCGTGCACTTGGTCTTAACCTGATGGATAGGAGTAGTGTATCCATCTTAGCTAGAAGGGGAGATTCTAGCCATGGAGCTTAATCAGCCTCACGCTCATTTACAAGTTGGGAGTTGGAATTTGTTATGATGCCACCTCTCCCTTTTCCAAGTTTGAGTGAATAAGGCAAAAGCTATCACTCTACAAGTTACAAGTTGATTTTTATGAACCTTGCTAAACCGTAAATCATGAATTATGAATTATGAACCCTTATAAAGGGATATGTGTTATTGTTCAAGTTGTATTGTTTATTCATTGAGATCATCTATCTCATCCCTTTTCCTTGTGCGGTTTCAGGTGAGCATTATGAGGAGGCAAGGTGATAGCTCAAGCAATCTACTCCCCTTAGGGGATTTCCTTGTCTAAATCTATTATCATGCTATGATATGAAAAGTCACTTTTAGATGCTCTAGGAGTGTTATTTTTGGAACATTATGCTTGATGATTTATTTGGAGTCTTAAAATGTTCTTTTCTTTTGGATTGTATTTAAAGTATTTTTTTAAACTATTCTTCTGAACATTAAGGTTTTCTTTTATAAATGATCAAATTAAGTTAATGCATGGGGTTTGGTATGATCCTAGGCAGTTTTTATGTGTGCATGAGTAAGTTCTACAAGCATGGATGACCTTATGTCTCCCTATGTTCTAGGACTATCATATCTCCAGAATTGGGATTTGATAGTTTCCATCTAATAAGCCCCTATCTTTCACCTTCTTGTTAAAGTGCCTAGCTATTTTCTGTTGCTAGATTTGGATCTTGTAAAAAGTATCCATTCTTTTCTTATTGACAACATTCAACAAGTTATGATACCCTTTGATCGATTATACTTTACTCAGTAGTCTTTCTCTCATTATCTTAGCAGAGTAGACTTGCATTTCAATTGAGAGAACCACCTCTATTCCATTGATCAAAGCATATAGAGTAACCCCTATTAGAGTATTAATAGTGGTTTTGTATCCCTATAAAGCAGTGTGAAAATGTTCATGCCAATATATGTGTTTCATAGTAGTCTTTTGTATAATGGTTTTAATGGGCTTGTTGGCGACTTTAACTGTCCCATTAGTTTGTGGTTGGTATGGAGGGGAGGGGTAATGCTAATACCTTATTTTTAGAGTACACAGACTATCTCCTTTTGAAAATAGGAGCCATTATCTATGATCATCTCAAAGGGGTTTCCAAACTGATAAAGATATTGGTTTGGATGAAGTATACAACCTCCGTTGTTTTTAAGACTTTATATGGCACCACTTCAATCCTTTTTGTGAAGTAGTCCACTAGAGGACTTTGGAAAGATTCTCCCAATGACATCTATCCTTCATGCGGAAAATGGCCATGGTGTAACTATTAGGTTTAGCAGGATAAGGGTCGATGCTGCAACTTGGCAAAGATCTAACACTTGTCACAAATGTCATGCTCTCAGACACAAAAGTTATGATAGCAAATTAAGCTTCATAACTGCAATACTAATGTTATGCCTATGAACTTATAAATCAAAATAAGTGTTGTTATGTCGATCATGGAAATCATGCCCTATATACTAATTTCGTTCCTGCAAAATCCCTATCGTGGCCATGCTACTATGTCTACACCTAACTTTTATTTCTTCCAAAATTTTTTAGATTTATTTTTCAATCAAATAAATTTGTATGACTTAAAATATGATTTTAAGCTATAGAAACATTGAATATGTGATATTCAAAAAGGATTTTTTTTTTTTTAGAAATCTTCAAATGTTGAACGACATATCTATAAATACAATTGTTGTATATATATGTTTTATTATTGTTTGAGAGGTATGGATGTTTGATTATGGATTATGAAACCATAATGTATAATTTCTTATGTGGACTTGTAATAATTAATTTTATTATTTAATGGGATGTAATTAAATGTTAATTACTTATATAGGTTGTAAATTAATTTCATTTAGCCTATAAGCTCTTTTGTATTTGTAATCTCACCTTGGAATGCCAAGGTTATTCAATGTACATATGGCTAGGAAGTGGATCTATATAATGTACATATGGAGATGTGGAGATGTAATAATAAGAAGTGGTTCAACCCATAAGGTTGCCTAGTGGGAGCATGAAGATACATGAGTTGTATTTCATGTTTTTAATTTGTTTAACCTAAATTTCTTTTCCATTCCTTATGGTTGGGAAGTGGATCCATATAATCCATAATTATACCTATGTATGTTATCCATTTTATGAAATCTATATGCGTAATATATATGAATGCATTTGATGTATGCTTAAAATGGATAATGTCCAAAGTGAGACTAAGCCAATAAAGCCTAAAAATCTTCCAAAGAAAATATCAAGACATGATTTTCCATTAGACCAATAATTCAAGAAAATTCAAACACCTATGTCATCGGTTATGGATACATAGGGGTAATATATTTGATTTGTTTTTCTTTGAAGTTATTATGGGGCATATGATGTTACGAGTATAGGATACATTGTATGTTAATAATGACAATGAGTGTCTAAGAAATATGATGTTCAAATCACTATATTTAATAGTCCAATGGGTTTGACTTGACTAGTGTGAAAGGCTAATAATGACAATATTTATTTGAGGTTGGAAACACTAAGAACTGAATTGATTGAAACTTATAAAGAGCTATGATGAAGAAGTGTTGTTCACTTGGTAGATATCAAAGTTCCAATAATGACAATGTACATCTAAGAAATTTGTGATAATTTATTAAGAATTCAATCACCTACTAAAAATCCACCCCATCGGGATTTTCATTTCCAATTTGGAAGTATAGGATTTGCCAAATTAGAGGGATTACTATTTTGATTAAAGACTAAATCATTATGGTAGCTACATAATTACATAAGTTATTAATCTTGTTATTTTTTGCATTTTGATAATATGAAATTGACAAACCCACCTGCTAATATATTTGATCCTTTTTGGCTCATAGGGCCTAAATATATAAATTGGTTTAAAAACTTTAAAATGGTCATTGCATTCGAGTATATAGTGTATGTAATTGATTAGATTTATTCTTAATCTTTTAGAGAAAAGACTACTCCAAAGGAACATATCACTCTAAGTCCAATGGAAATGAAATATTGGATGAGGTTGAGGCTATATGATTGTTTTATAAGTCAAAGGCTGCAAAAACAACATATGAGCATGATAAGACTTCAAGCAATTATGCTTCATCTATAAGGGTTGTGATGAACATAGACACATTCATTAATATGAGATATTAAGGCAGTTATTTTATTTGAATATGAAGAAAATTATAAATAAAGAAAAAAGAAAAGAAAAGAAAGAAAAAGGAGAGGAAAAGAAATTGTAAAGGAAGGAAAGAAAAAAATGTTTCTTTTTGATCTTCATAACTTTGTCTTCTCTTATTTTTTATTCTTGTTCTTATTCTTACTATTCAACTAGAGTAAGAAATCAGAGAAAGAAAATCAAAGAAGAAAATGTTTCATTTTTAAGAAAATGTTTTATTTTTAATTTCTTATTTTTCTATTTTTCTATCTAGTATTCTTTGTGAAAGATTTTGAATTGTAAGAAACCTATTTTATTTCTTGTTAATTTTTAATTAAACTAAATTTGGAAATCATTTTCATATGATGATTAATTTCATCAAACAACTAGAGAGTCTAGATGTTTTGATGAATAATAATTTTCAAATAGTTTAATTCTTCAAATTCATTCCAAATTTCCATTAGATGGAAAATGCCCTTTAAAGTAATAGAAAAAGTTTTCGTTATAAAAACCTAAAGGGAAATATAAAGGACAAGTCCATAGGTAATGCTAAAGTTGTCAAAGGAAAATGTTTTTATTGTCAAATGTTGTGAACATTGGAAAAGTAATTGACCCAAGTATTAAGAATACTAAAGGACAAAGAGAAGGATAAACATTGTGAAGGTAAATCTATCTCTTATTACTATATTCCAATGATTCATATAGTTTATCTGTTACTAGAATTCATGATATAGGTACTTCTGTGCCTTATGCATGATTGGAGTAAGCAATGAAAGCATAGAGTTAGATGACATGATTTTAAAAGATCTAAGGGGCAAAGTGTTGTTTCCAAAGAGCTTTTAGGATACTTCATGATGACTTTGGAAATCATATTTCGTATTTCTTGCATGTACTTAATGATGATTTTTTAAATCAATTTTTTTTAAATCATGTATATATTTCATACTAAAACTATATTATTCTATAACTTCAAGGAATTGTGAATTCCATTACGAGAAAAATGTTTGTGTGGTTTATTATAGTAATAAACTTTAGAGTATAAATTATATATTTGATATATTATTATTAAGTTAATAATAATAAAACAATTCCAAGTGCTTTCATAATATGCCATAAAGAAGTCCAATCTAAAACCACAATGATTTCTTAGATTAGTTTGTTTAAATAAAAATAAGACAACTTAGTTAGATAACATGTGTCACTACCCATGAGGGTGTGAATTTGTTTCAACTTATAAGTCTAGTATCTAATGCAAAAAGGACTAGATCAACTTTTGTTAGACAAAAGGATAGAAATCGAAGAAATTTTAGAATATATGCATACAGATGCATTAATACCATTTGTAAAATGGTTAGTGAGAGTTTTTCCTTATTCATTGTATTTACCTCTATATAAAATTGACCCATTCAGAAAAGGTAAATAAAATAAAGTGTTCATTTGAATTCTTTGAAATGTTCAAGAAATTCAAGATGAAAGGAAAAATAAATATTAAGGATATTTCATACAAAAAGGGAAAGAGTACCATAATCCTTTAATATGAACAAAGTGGGGAGAACTCAATTACCAATATTGAGGAATTTCCTAAATATAAAATTGGCATATAATTATAATTCTTTTTGTGAAAACCAACATGATGGTATACTCAAAAGAATGAATTACAACATATATGATATGATGTAATAGAAGATGAACTATAAAAGTTTTATTTATTTCCTTTCGGAGATTTACACTTAAAAACATAAAATTCTTAAATAGAATTTTACCCAAATTCCATCTAATCCTAACTCATATATGGCATATTATGGATAAATATCAAAATTCTTATTCATAATAAGATTTGAGATATTTAGTTTATTTGATAAGCTGAAGTTAGACAATTCAAAGAAAATTCTAATTAAGATAAGGTTTGTTGGATATCTTAAAGGTCGTTTAGGATAGTATTTCTATCTTTTGCATAATAAAGAGTTGTTAACAAAGATGTTACTTCTTGATAAAGTGTTTATTTAAGAAAGTGACTTATTGAGAAAGATAGAACAATTGGGTGAATGTCATCTAATAATATCCAACAAAATGATCAAAGTAAATTTGATAAACCTTGTGAAAAGTCTAAAAATAACTAAATATTTTATCCTTACAAGTTGTTATAAGGTTTAGTAGAATATCTAATTTTTCTGTAAGATATGATTTCTTTTATATGAATACATAACAGTTGTATATTAATGATGAAATAAATCATGAGATAGTAAAATATCTAATCTTAAGAAAAATATAATTTCCTTTATATGAATGCAAAAAGGTTGTACATTTATGATGAAGAAAATTATGAGATGATTCTATTATAGCTATATCGATATAGCAACGCTTAATGATTATGAATTTGACATAAAGATGTCAATACTAATTTTCTTCCTCTAGAAAAGAAAACATAATCATAGAATAAATATAAAAGCTTAGAGTCTTAAGAAAATTCCAAAGTATACAAAACCTTAAGGAGTTGCATCATCATAAGATGAGTCTTTAGTGTGCAAAAGAATAGTGGGAGTCTCCTCCCTTTCACATTATGTACAAGGATAACACATTGGTTTGTAAAAGTATTAATATATTTACATTTGTAGAATGGTTTAACCATTACTTTCTTCATTTAGACTTGAGATAAATATTTTAAATTAGTGTTAATTCATATCTATAGAGATAGATTGAAGAGAATGTTAAATATGTCTAAGTCAACATTTAGGAAAAGATGTTGAAAAGTTCAACATGCTAATTCTAAAAATATTATTTCTTATGATTTTAATATTTGCTTTTAAGGGTTGATTCCCTAGATACCTAAGAAAAATATGGCATTGATTCCTTATAGTTTGACTATAGGAAACCTAAATTATACAAGAGTTGTATAATGGGTCGGACATCGAGAATATTGTTAGTATGACTAACAAATTCTAATCCTATCCAAGATTAAATTATTGAAAATACAATCAAAATTATTCTAAAGTAATTAAAAAGTATTAAAGATTTAATTTTTAGGAATGAAAAATGCTACTCTATAAATGATAGATTGTCTATCATTAGGATTGTTATTATCTGTGATGAAGTAAAAATTTGCTAGAAAAGTTATAAGCAAATTGTTGTCACAAACTTCATTACAGAAGTCAAATTTACTATATAGGATGTTACAAATAAGAAGATATTTTGGATTCAATAGTTATGAACTATTTAAAAGTTTCTCCAGTACATCATAAATATATCTCTATTGTGATAATTGATAGTTGTATGTGTCCTAGGAGCCATATAATAGTTATGTAATAGTAGATATTAATTCCCAATGGCACAATACATAAATTTATAATGTGAAAAGTGTTTCATATTATTGACTATAGTCCTTAAAGTATTTATACGAGAATCTATTATCAAGTGTTGAGAATATGGGAGATAGATTGCTCTTATACAAATATTTTAAATATGTTCATGGTCGTAGGATTAATGACTGGGCATCATTAATTCCAAAAGACCATTAACACTATTTATTTTTCTATAATCAGTATGTGATATGGATGATTATAAAGGTAGTGAGTCTCATGCTACTCGACATATGATACCGATATAAATATGTAGATATTTATAGGATGAATAGTCAAACTGTGATGTTAAATGATAATAATATGGAGTTTTACTACTTGTTGATTATTCATCATGTAGGTCATAATAGTGCATATAGTCATTTGGCTTAAGTGATACTATATCTCATACATAGGTAGTTAAGATTTATTACTGCTTATATAGATGTATTACTCATCTAAGGATGTACGGCATATGATCATTCTAATTTGTTATGTATAAAGGTAAGTGATCACCAAGATCGAATTCATTATCTTGAGTAAACAAGGTTAAGATCCTATGCTATCTGGTTATTCTTGATAACTAAAGTTTCTTGCTAGAATAGTAAGATTCACTAGAAAGAGCTTCTAGTAGGAGTCTAATATCATCAAGAATTAGAATCGAGATGAGGACATAGAATCAAGGCACATTAGGGTTTGACATAAACCATTAACCTAGTCGAGATTAGGATCTTTAATGTAAGGATTCTAGTGCAGGATAATTTATGATCGATGGTCCATGTGATGTTTAAAGTTATCAACTATAAACATTTATTTCTAATTAGGTAGTCATGATAGGTAGTCATGATATGGAATGCTAGTTGTTACTCATGACTTATAGGACTAAGTGTGAAGTGGGGATTTCACATTAGTAAAGAAAAATATTTTCTCATTCCTATTACTAACTAGACATGAATTAAAAAAATCACACACCCAATAGTGATCACTTTTCAAGTATGAAAGGTTTGCTATAATAATTAATTAAAGTGTTAATTAATTGATTAGTGGTAAAATGATTAAACATATAATTAAATTTATAAGGACACTAGCATGTCCTGATGTCAATTCTAAAATGGTTTCTATTCAATTAAATCTTGATTTGTATATGATGCAAATGAGAAAGATTAATTTGAAATTTGATTTGGACTAAATCAAAGACTTGATTTTAAACTTTGTGAAAACCCTTAACACATGAGATGTGGCCTAAGCTTATATGTGATATAGAAAAGAGCCAATTTAGGGATTAGAGAAAATTCACTATTCACAAGCCTATGTAATTGATTTAAGGGTTAGAGAATTTTCTACTAAGGTTAAAATTGTAATTACATCTTTTAGCTAATAGAAATTTCCATTTTGCCCCTAAAGGATAAAATGGCAAAGTTCACTTTTGCCCTTCACCAAATGATGAGCTAAAAGTCTTTTTTTTTTTTTTGTCTTTTTGAAGACTTAAGGGTTAAGTCTTGGAAAAAAGCTATCATTTTTTTATGTTCTCAATAGAAGTGAACATCATTTTCCTTTTCTGAAGCTTTTAAAGAGAAGTTGAGAGACAGAGAGAAAGGATGAAGAAAGAGTTTCTTTAATTTTTCTTTTGATCTTCAATTCTTTTCTTTATTCTTTGTGAAAGAACAAATGCTTGCAAATTGAAAATGAGTTTAGGCCAAAATAAATTAAAGAAAAACCTTAACATCTTAAAGGTTTTTGAGGGAAAATCTTGAATCAAATTTGGGCAACCAAGAGAGGGATTGAAGAACACCAAAGAAATCAAATGGAAACTTGAAGATGAGTTAGCTGTGGATGATCTACGGCTTCACACTTAGGAAGCTCTTTGTTAAAGAAAGAAGGAACCTTCAAGAGATAAAATGATTACTCTTCCTTTTTCTTTCTATGCATATGTATTTTACACACAAATTAATTGATTCCTTGAATGAATTTTGGACCAAAGTGGGTGAAGTGAAGCTTTAAAATATTTGAAATTTCACCCCACCACCTTACTTTTGCTGTGTTAATAATAATGAAGCCTTAACTTAGGGCAAGGGAACTTGAGTCTCACACTGAAATCTAGAATACTTCATTAGGTATTATGATATTATCAAATCAATTATTAGAATAAGGCATTCTAGCCTTACAGAAAATAGCATTAGCCATTAATTTGGATATTCTATTAACTAAAGTCAAAAATTAGAAATAGTTAGACTTCATCTTAAGAAGATGAGTTTCTAATACAAAACAGAATGGCTCTAGTGCAAGTGGGAGATTTATAGTAGTATGTGCCCTAAGAGCCATATAATAGTTATTTAAAAGTAGATAATAATTTCCAATCGCATTATAAATATATTCATTATATAAAAGGGTTTCATATTATTGAATATTGTTTCATCCCAATTTCGGAGATATGACCGTCCTAGAACATAGGGAGACATAAGATCACCCATGCCTGTAGAACCCACTCATGCACATATAAACACTTCCTAGGATCATACAAAAATCTCATACACTAACTTAATTTAACCATTTTAAAAAAAAGAAAACCTTAATTTGCGGAAGAATAGTTTAAAAATACTTTAAATACAATTCATAAGAATAGTTAATTTTAAGACTCCAAACAAATCATCAAACATAATGGTTCAAAAATAAAATCCCCAAACAATAACTCTCGGAGCGTCTAAAAGAGACTCATCATATCACAATATGGTAAATAACTTGGACAAGGAAATCCCCTAAGTGGAGTAGATGGCTTGAGCTATTACCTTGCCTCCTTATAATGCTCATATGGAAATCACATAAGAAAAGGGGTTAGATAGATGATCTCAATGAGTAAACAATATATCTTATGTAATAACACATATCCCTTGGAAAGGGGCTCATAGCTCATAACACATGGTTCATGATTCATAATTCTTGATTCATAGTTCATAATTCATTGTTTGCAATTTAGAAAGGTTTGCAGAAATCACATTTATCACTCGTGAGTGAAGGCTATTGCCATATTCACTCGAATAACTAAGGAAAGGTGGCCTGAAGCCAAATTTGAACTCCTATCACTAAAAAAGCATGAAGTTGATTAGGCCCCATTGTTGAATCGCCTCTTTTAGCTGAGGTGGATACTATGCCCCTATCCATTGGGTTAAGACCATGTATATAGATTCTAATGATTTCCCGCATCCGCACGAGGGTTCATTAGTACCATAGCTAGAGCTAATGGCAATCACTTATAACAAGGGCATTGAAGAATACAATCACATATAACATAATAGCAATAGAAATTTAGCTTATTGAACAAAAGATAAATAATACTAAGGCAACAATCACAAAGGTTCTTTCTTATCATTAAATAAACAATAATGGTTTTGGATCAATTGTCCTTTGGCAACCCAAGTTTAATAAAGAAATCATATAGTTATAATTGAAAATAGAAAGGAACTTAGGATTTAAGAATCTCAAAGGTTCACATATCATGATAACTTGTATCATGAACATAATGTTTACTCACCTTATAGTTCCTTAGCTCCTAATTGCTATAGCCTTTGCACTTCTAATAATCCTCAAGCTCTAACATAACATCATAATCCAATACTTAGCATTTGTTTAATATCATGCTATCCTATCCTATAACTACCCCATGCAGATATAACATTCATATATACTTTGAGTTGCATTTATAAGTGCACTCATCACTTGCACATATCAAGTTGACTTTTAAGTCTTGCATACTTTGCCTTCTTAGGCTCACATGAAATCACATGATAACTCATACCAAAACTTTTCTAAAGTGAAACATAATAAATCATAATCTTAATATCAATTTAGTTTTACTTCTAACTTGGCACACTTAATACTTTCCATATACATCAACTTATCAAGTAAGCCCTGAAAGAGTTATACTTATCTCCTTTGACCGATTCATACAATTAATCCTATAATCAATTTAAGATCATTAATTTAGTATTAACACATCATAAAACCTAATTTACATGTCCCTTAATCATGTACACATATTAATCAATCATGGTAGTTAGGGTTTGGAAACCATAGTGTAGGCCAAACCTCTCTCGGCTTTGCCTAGAGTTACTCCTTCAACCCTCATGCAATTAAATCATGTATCATCCATATACACATGTCAAAAATCATTAAATATATCATACAAAAGTTATAGGCCTTGGGATCAAAATCCCAAGGTAGGCCGAATGCACACAACCTTGGAAAACATGGATTTTCTTAATTTTTACACTTTCTGATCATTATAGCAATATGTAAACACATGATTTAAACCAATATTTTTCATCTAAACATAAAAAAAATCAATTTAGAATACATTAACATACAAATTGGCCCCTTCTTTATGCAAATGCATGAAAATTCTAACTTCTAGCTTTTAAGGTTCACACCTTTGGGGGATTTGCGAAGAAAGAGTTGTGTTTACGGTTGAAAATCAGTTTCTCCTTCAAATAAGACACCTAGGCTGAATTAAATATCAAGAAAACAGTAAATATACTACCCCATATGGATTTCTCATGGTTAATTTTGTAAAAATCAAATAGTAGCTTCAAAGAAGAGAAAAACTAACGAAAACGATTACGAAATAACAAGGTTTGAAGGTACCTTTTGAATTTCAGTTGAGAGAGAATTTTTGAGAGAATTTTCTATAGAAAATGTGACGAATAGCATAATGGAGGCTGCCACAAACAATGGGCACCAAATATTAGATGTATTTTAGGGTTTTGGGCAAAAATTACAAGTTTGCCATTAATAAGCTAGGTTAGGAGTGTTTTGGTGTGTTGGGCTTTTGGTGAGTTAGGCCTTTAATTTAATTTATGGGCTATTTATAAAAGATTAAAGATAAAATATTTTTCATATTGTTTTCATTAAATCCCTCCCAAAAAATATTTAATTAAAAATATTTTAAAATGCTCATAAAAATTATTTTATGCTTAAAATCGCTTTGTGCATGAAAATTCATTTTATATGCAGTAATTCATTTTATGCCTTACACTTCACATAAATCACTTATTTCATGCATATTAGAACTAATCTAATATGCCATATTAGAACTAATCTAATATGCCACATACTCATTAATCACATAGCACATGAATTTTCATGAAAACATACATTTTGTCATAATAATTCTAAATTCAAGTAAATTGTCACAAAACTCCTAGGGTGGGTGTGGATTATTACATTCTCCCCCCTTTAAATGAAATTTGTCCTCAAATTTAGATACTTACTCATATGTTCTCAAAAAACTAGGGGTGCTTCTGCCACACCCCTTCCTTGGCTTCCTAAGTACACTAATCCATTCCATGATTATTGTGAGGCCTCGCATGAGCACCAGTCCAATCCGCTAAAGGGAATCAAAATGCTCATTTGGGAAAGAAATCACAAGGAAGCCCTTGGGCTTATCTTTGATAGGTTTGAAAATTATTTCTTAGAGTTGCCATCTTAATTTATTTTTATTTGAGAAAATATAAGGAAAAAACCCATTTGACTCTAATTATTACCCAAAGGAAAAATATCACTAGCCTCGAAACCAAAGAGATTCAAGGACTACGTTTTCTATTTATTTTAACAAAATAAGTTTGGCCAATGAATATAAGAGTGACTTAAAATATATTTCATGAACAAATTAAAATGCATGAATAATTTATAAAATGCCTAATCATTCAATTCATCTATTTCAATAATAAAGTAAAAACATAGTTAATGTTTGAAATAAGAGGAAGTTAATATTACAAGAAAATCTCAAACTTAAGGGATACCTCCTCTAGCCCTTATGGGTTATAGGGAAGTCAAATATTCTGCAAACTAAACCTAATATCAAAGTAAAGGAAAGCAAAATAAAAGCAACTTAAGAACGTGATAGGGGGAGAGTTAGTTAGTTTTAATTGAATTCAATGCCAAAACCAAGCATGCCTACATATCACTTTGAATAGGAATCAAAACCCACACAATTCTCCCTTCTTGCGAATGGGTTAGTTTAGCCTAGCCACTTTATCATGTTTTGATTGACTGATTAAAAGAGGGTTGAGTCAATTAATTAATTTAATTGATTACTAAGATGATTAGCTAGCAACCTAGATGAATTAATTTAATGAACTAACTAAAAAAGGCAAGAAAATTTAGACAATAGAAAATTTAAGGAAAAGGGAGTGTACCTCAAATAACAAGCGGCGACTAGCCTCGGATGGCAGGGGGTGGCTAGCTTAAGATGGCAAACGGTAGCAAGCCTCAGATGGCATATAGCAATTAGCCTCGGATGGTGGGCAATAACTGACTTCGAATGGCGAGCAGTGGCCAGCCTCGAACAATAGGCAATGGTTGGCTTTGGATGGCAACAAGCAGCTAGCTTTAGATGACAGGCAGCAGCTGGCCTCCGATGGCATTTATGGCTCACCTTGGATGATGGGCAGTGGATGGCCTCAAACTATGGGCGGTGGATAGCCTCAAACTAGAGAAACGAGCCTTGGGCAATAAACTTGCCTCAAACTAGTAGGCAGAAAGCCTTTAACAAGTCAGGTAGGAATCAAGGAGAAATCCCCTAACTTGCTTTGAAAAGCAAGGAGCAAATGCAAAGTGGTTTCCTTGAAGTAATGCTTTTCGAGCTCTAGAAGTTGGTGGTCTGAAGTGTGGAGAGGTCCTCTATATATAGGGAGGAGATTGGAGGAGGAAAACATAGAAGTTCCGATGTGGTATCTTGAAAATAATGAATTTCACAGGAGTTGCCACACAAGCCTTTAAGGCACTGTAGAGTTTGATGCAATAGTACTGCATTGCCCTCTGCAGTTCCATAGAGGCCTTTGTAGTAGTGCCACAGAGCTCTATGGCAGCAACCCTATTTTTGCCCTGTTTCGCCTTTTTTTGCCCATTCTTGCTCATTTCTCGTCCGTTTTTCACGATTCTAGTTGCGTTGTACTCATTACTCAGTCTCGGATGATTTGAAAGGGTTTAAATGTCAAAAAGATATGTTTTAATTTTTCCAATTTTCCCATTTTTAGAGTTTTCAGCTTCTAGAAGTTTATTTACTGAGCCTAAGTGCTTCTAAAGTTCAAATGCATATTAGAAGGTGAAAAATTAAGGGTTCATAGTTGCCCCCTCATTAGAATTTTCTTTGCCTGAAAGGCCATTCTAATGACAGTGAACCTGAGGATGGGAGATAGTGAAAGGAACCAAATTAATATTTAGGTTAGAGTTTAGATATTTAGGTGAGAGCTATGGTTGAATTTTAAAGAAGATGCCTCCAGTATATTTGGGAGATCTGGCGGCTGGTAGCTTTTGGTTGTTGTCCTTTCTAGTAGGAGCTAAAAGTGGCATTCTTGACTAGTAGAAATGATATCTTGCCTAGTAGGAAAAAAGGTGACCTTGTCTGGTAGGAATCAACAAAATGGTGATCCTGTCTGGTAGGAATGCTGATGATGATCCTATCTAGTAGAGAAGATGGAGAACCTGCCTAGTAGGAATCAATGAAGTGGTGATCCTATCTGGTAAGAATGATGATGATGATATTGTTTAGAGGAATTGACAAAATGCTGATCTTGTCTGGTAAGAATCGACAAAGTGGTGATCCTATCTGGCAGGAAAGAAGATGACCCTTTTTGGTAGGAATCAACGAAGTGGTGATCCTTTATGGTAGGAATGATGATGATGATCTTGTCTGGATGAATCAACAAAGTGCTTATCCTATCTAGCAGGAATTGCCGAAGTGGTGATCATGTCTAGTAGGAAAGAAGGTGAACTTGTTTGTTAGGAATTGACGAAGTGGTGATCCTGTCTGGTAGGAATGATGATGATGATCCTATCTGCTAGGAATGGTAAAGTTAACTAATCTTGAGATTGATTTTTTGAAAAGAGATTGGTCCATATTAGGTTGATGATTCATCTTTCTTCGAGAGTTTGACGATCTGTCTTGATTCATATCATGTTTAATGCAAAAATGCTAGATAATATGCAATGATTTAATACTTTGAACTTGTGAAGGGTCAGTCCTAATATAAAAGTTTTAATCTTTTAGGAGAAAGATGCCCCTATTTTAGAAAGGTGAATATTTGGAAGGGATGTGCCCCTATTTTAGAATGATAGAGGAAAGTGGTTGGGTCATTTGGTTTTTGGTTGATTGGTTAGCCCAGAGGTAAAGTAGGCATGTCAAGTGTGAGGTTAGTTAGTCAACAGCTATCTGTTTGGCCTAAGAAGAAGTTGTTATGGAAAGTCAAGCAACATGTAGTCTTGGAAAATATTAGACTATTTAGTTTAGATAGGTTTGACTTTAGAGAAGATTTGGTTTGAGGCTAGATTAGAGAGCTTGATTAGGAGGGTTAGGTCTTTAGAGAAGATTAGATTGAAAGGTTTGGGAAAGGTTAGTTTATAGGGCTTGTCCTCATGGAAGGCTCAGTTAGGTCTGGTACTTCAGCTCAGTCAGGTTATAACATTTAGAGATTTTATTTGGAAGGCTCAATCAAGTTTTGCCTTAGGCTCGGTTTGGTTTAGCTTAAAGGAAAGGTCAGGCTAAGAAATTAGTTAGGGAAGGCTTGGTCAGATTTAGCCTTAAAGAAGATTATGGTCTTTATAAATTAAGGCTTTTTGTGAATGGGCTTAATGGTGAAAGCTTTTAGGCTTAGGCTTCATAGTGAGGGCTTATTGGTTTAGGCTTCATGGTGAAGGCTTCTGGACTTGGGCTTCATGGTGAAGGCTTTTTTGGGAATGGTTTTTATGTGAAGGCTTTTAGGCTTAGGTTTCATTATGAAGGCATTTTGGTTTGGGTTTCATTATGACGGCTTCTTGGTTTGGCTTTCATTGTGAAGGTTTTTAGTTTGGACTTCAATGGTGAAGCCTTTTAGGCTTGGGTTTTAGAGTGAAGGCTTGAAGGCTTAGGTTAAAAAGCTTTATCAGCTTGAGCTTTTCTACAAGTGTGCTTTGGACCTTTTTTGGAAGATGGTTGACTTTATCTCAAATATAGTGCTATAGGTTTTGGTCATTCTGATACCACAGGCTCATGGATAAAGGCTTGCCCTTTGTCATGGTTATATAAGATTTTCAATGACCATCGGACGGTTGGCAGGCTTTGACTCTGTTGGACTTTACAGGTGATGTAATTTGCCAAGGAGACTTGGTCTTTTCATGGATGATGAGATTTTGCCAATGAGATATGGAATGACAGGATTTTGAGTGGTTCAAGCCTTTTTAAGCTTTGCAAGACATGACTTAATTTTGGTTGTGCTAAAGAAAGCTGGCTTTAAGGATAATGAGTCTTAAAAGACTTAAGATTTTAGTTCTGCACATAAGCTTGGCCCTTAAAAGATGATGAGACTTTGCTAAAGAAAGGGTGGTACGAGGCTTGAGTTATGATGTTTAAGCTTGAAAGGTTGGTATGATTTTTCCAACGAGGCTTGGGATTGTACATTATAAAGTTTGGGAATGGTTCAAAGGTCGGTTGAGATTATATGATTTTGCTATTTGTAGCATGATTCCTAAAAAAGAACAAGCCAAGCTGATCTTGCCATTTTAAGATTAAAGATAGATTTAGGGTGACACTCTATTAGCATGAACATAGATGACAAACTGGATGAAAAAGTTACCCTAAGGAGCGACTGAAGGATTGATGAAAAGAGACAACTTAGGGATCATGCTCCCAATGAGAGATAGGAACATGATAGACTAGCAATGTGAGAGATTGTACCTAAGCTCTTTGAGCTAAGTGACGAGATGGATTAACAAAAGATGATGACGACCTAGAAGGATATACCCCCATTGTAAGATAAGGGCATAGAAGTCAATATCACTTTAGAGAATGAGCCTCTAGTAAGGAAGGATGACTTTAAAGATATGAGAAGAAATGGATTGAGTAAAGATGATTTGAGAAACTTTGAATGATATGAAGGAAGATGACTGGGATGAGCTTCATATCTTCTTTTTTTTTTTTTTTTTAACTTTAACTTTTGCCTAAGCTGCCCTTTCAGGTTTTCAACTTAGCGATCTTGGATCAATGAAATTTGGGAGAAAACATTCCACCATAATTTGCTGCTTTTCATCACTTTGAGGGGCTCTAACCTTTGAATTTTGGATTTCACAAACTTGTTGCCCTTTGTTGAGGTGTACCATTTGATTTTGTGCTTTAACTATTTGATGAGACGTCTATTTTTTGACCTTTTTTGGTTAGGAGCTAGCAAAATAATTGTTAATGGCACCTCAATTCCCAACATGTTATAGCTGTGGTGGATTTAATTGACTATTCATTTCTTTTTTCCTCTTTCTCTTTCTATTTTCTTTTCTGTTTTTTTTCAAAGCTCATCCATGTTTAGATAAGTGCACAAATAATTAAAAAGATTTGATTGTTTTATTACAATGAAAAATTTTATTATAAGATAACAAAAAGAAATCGACATGAGTAATGAAAATTACATCAAAAGGAAAATAAAATGACAGACGCTAACTCAAATTTTGACTCAAACTTTGAGATTTAGACTTAGACTCAAACTTAGACTTTGATTTCAATCGCAAATAAGTTAGATAAGCCAAATTAGAACTCTTCCATGTCATGCCACTTAGGGTTAAGGTAAGGTGGAGTTGAATTAGATTCGGATTCTTCATCACTACTCGGGTTAGTGGTGAGGAATTCAAGTTGAAATGATGCACTTTGGATGCAATCTTCAACCTTTGATGTAGTTGCAACTAAAGCTTTGAAAGTGGGTAGGTATTGGGTGAACAAGTAGGCTCGGTAGGCTAGAAATAGATTTTTGACAAGGATGTCCACTTATTCTTGCTCTATTGGTCTAATTACCATTTGAGCAGCTTTAGCACTCCACCTTGTAAGGAACATGGAGAAGGACTCCTTTGGAAGCTGCTTAGTAGTTTCTAAGTCATACCTAGTGACATCCATTTCATCATTGTAATGATACTACTTGACAAAGGCACGATAGATATCATCCCACATCCTTTTTTGGCTTTTTTCTAGTGAAAGGAACCATCTCCTAGTAGCACCAGTTAGTGATTATTGGAACAGTTGAGCAAGGAGCTCATTACTAACTCCTAAAGGTTTCATTCCCCCTACATATATCTTTAGATAAGTCTTAAGGCAAGTGGTTCCATCAAATATTTATAGTTTAGGCATTTTGTATTTAGGAAGAAGCTTGGCATCAGGGAATAAGGTTAAACTATCCACATCAATTAGATTATTGTGGTGCTTTAGGGATTTGATGGCTCTTTCCATAGCTTCAAGTTTCTCTATGAGCAATATGGTGTCTAGATAAGAGAAAACTTCCCTATCTGAGTTTAGATATGAGTTGGTTTGAATCGAATTTAGGCTAAGATTAGTCTAGTTTAAGATAAGGTATAGGTTAGGATGGTTAAGGCTGGCCTGGTTAATCATAACCCACACTTCCTTAATGATGAATTTCCTTTGTTCCTTGAATTAGGCTTGTTGAGCAGCAAGATAGCTTAGAAATGCTCTTCTTGCTTCTTGAGGAGTATGGTCACAAGTATAGTCAGGGAAGCCATATCAAGTGGGTTGGCCATTAGTACCTTTAAATCAAAGTAACAAGGTAAGTGATAGGTATGGAACAAAAAAGGTGATGAAGGCATAGACACACAGATCCTAAGAGAAATGCTTACGGGCCAATCATTTTTTAGGCTTAAGGTAAGATGGGATAAAGGTTTTGGGTTTAGGGTAGGATCAAAGGTATTAGGCTTAAGGTAACATGTTGGGCCAATATTGTTGGGCTTAAAGGTAACAGCTGGTTTTGAAGGTAATAGGCCATGGGTGTTAGGCTTAAAGATAGTGGGTTTGATTTTGAACAAAGGCAAGATTAAGATAATGGTTTCAATATGGAGAACCTAAGGTATCTACTTTCTTCCTTCTCTTTTTTTTTTTTTTTTTTGTTTTTTTGGATAAGGATAGAGGCTGTGGGTTATACTTATGGTCAAGTAGCAGGGTATTTAAGGTTGGATATGGGTTTTAGGGTTGTGGGTTTATGGCTTAAGGTCTAAAGGTTAAAGGTGGTTTAGGATTATATTTGAGGTATGAGGTTCAAGAGTTTGGTGTTTAGGGTAAAGCTAAGGTGAGGTGTTTAATATAAAGGCTAGGGTGAGGTGTTTAGGCTTGTGGAGGTGAAGGTGATTAGGATTGAAGTGATTGTGTTTAAGGTTTAAGAGTGAAACTGTTTGGATAGACATGAAAGGGTTTTGAGTTAAGGATAATGGTGTTTAGGCCAAAGGTTTAGGGTAATGGTTTAATGGTATTTGGATAGGGTGATGGGATATACATGAAAGTATTTATGGGTAAGGTGTTTGAATAGAGGCAAGAATGTTTGACCCTTCTTTGGTTCAAGGTTCGACCTAGACTTGATATGAATGCATGTTTTGTTTTACAATATGGATGCATATTATGCATGGGCAAAACACTGCATGAGAATGCAAAGATGCAATGTTTTAATTATGGTACATACAACCTAAGTTCATTACATGAAAGGGTAAAGGTGGCTTGATTTGTGTACCTATCACACTAGAGTAGTAATATACCTAACCACATGTGAGTCAAGGAGCCTTGCATGGGTCCAACAGTACATGCATACTCGTTACACCTTTGAAAGGATCAAAGGATTCATCACAGGGTGAATGATTTCACAATCGGTGAATAGACCCAATGAGGGTTACCCACTTGATGCTACTCACTATCCATTATTTTCCTAAAACTAGGTTGAATGGCAAAGAGCCTATGCAAGTGATGCATACAAAGTCACAATCACATTAAAAGGCTAAACTCTTTTTAAACCAATTAGTAGTCTACTTATTTTTCCTTATATTAAAAGAAAGTCACCCCTTAGGGGAGTCGCCAGCTATGAGGCCTCACTCAAGCACCGGTCCAATCCATTAAAGGGAATCAAAATGCTTATTTAGGAAAGAACTCACGAGGAAGCCCTCAGGCTAATTTTTTATAGGTTTGAAAATTATTTCTTAGAGTTGCCAGCTTAATTTATTTTTATTTAGGAAAATATAAGGAAAAACCCATTTGACTCCAATTATTACCCAAAGGAAAAAGATCACTAGCCTTGAAACCAAAGAGGATTTAGGGACCAGGTTTTTGATTTATTTTAACAAAATAAGTTGGCCAATGAATATAAGAGTGACTTAAAATATATTTCATGAACAAATTAAACTGCATGAATAATTTACAATATGCATGTTCATTCAATTCATCTATTTCAACAATAAAATAAACACATAGTTAAGGTTTGAAATAAGAGAAAGTTAATATTATAAGAAAATCCCAATTTTAGAGGATACCTCCTCTAACCCTTATGGATTTTAGGGAAGTCACATATTCCTCAAACTAAAACTAATAATCAAAGTAAAGGAAAGCAAAATAAAAGCAAGTTAAGAAGGTGACAATGGGATGAGTTTGTTAGTTTTAATTGGATTCGATGCTTGAACCAACCATGCTTGCATCCCTTTGAATGGGAATCAGAACCTATGCAGTTCTCCATTCTTATGAAGGGGTTAGTTTAGCCTAGCCACTTTATCATGTTTTGATTGATTGATTAAAAGAGGGTTGAGTCAATTAATTAATTTAATTGATTACTGAGTTGATTAGCTAGCAACTTAGATGAATCAGTTTAGTTAACTAACTAAAAAAGGCAAGGAAATTTAGACAATAGAAAATTAAAGGAAAAGGGAGCTTACCTCATACAATAAGTGATGACTGGCCTTGGATGGCAGGCAGTGGCTAGTTTAGGATGGCAAATGATGGCTAGCCTCAGATGGCAAGCAGCGGCTAGCCTCGGATGGTAAGCGATAACTAGCTTCAAATGGCGGGCGACGGCTAGCCTCAAATGGTAGGCAGGCATTGGCTTAGGATGGCAGGTAGTAGCTGGCCTTGAATGGGATTGCAGCTCACCTCAGATGGTGAGTGGTGAATAGCCTTAGACTAGAGAAATGAGCCTTGGGTAATAAACTTACCTCAAATTGGCAGCAGAAAGCCTTTAACTAGTCGGGTAAGAATAAAGGAGAAATCCCAAACTTGCTTTGTGAAGCAAGGAGCAAATGCAAAGTAGTTTGCTTAAAGTAATGCTTTTTAAGCTCTAGAAGTTAGTGGTCTAAAGTGTGGAGAGGTCCTCTACATATAGGGAGAAGAATGGAGGAGGAAAACACTGAAATTTCGATGTTGGATCGCGAAATTAATGAATTTCATAGGAGTTGCTATACAAGGCTTTACAGCATCATAGAGGTCTATGTGGCAGTGCCACACAGCCCTTTACAGTTCCACAGAGGCTTTTACAGTAGTGCTGCAGAGCTTTGTGGCAACGGCCTTATTTTTGCCCC
Source organism: Reutealis trisperma (assembly GCA_947687605.1). Taxonomy (NCBI): domain Eukaryota; kingdom Viridiplantae; phylum Streptophyta; class Magnoliopsida; order Malpighiales; family Euphorbiaceae; genus Reutealis; species Reutealis trisperma. The sequence goes on along the minus strand of CANTUT010000524.1, from coordinate 388,911 downwards.
ATTTTTCCCATTTTGGCCCGTTCTTGCTTGTTTCTCATCCATTTTTCATGATTCTAGTTATGTTTTACTCGCTACTCAATCTTGAATGATTTGAAAGGGTTTAAATGTCAAAAAGATGTGTTTTGATTTTTCCAATTTTCCCATTTTGAGTGTTTTTGGCTTCTAAAAGTTTGTTTACTGAGCTTAAGTGCTTCTAAAGTTTAAATGCATACTGGAAGGTGCAACATTAAGGGTTCACAATTATGCTGGTGGACCTTATTCATAGGTATCTCCTTGATATATAAATTTCACCTGATCCTTTATCTAAAATTCTACTTGCTTCTCTTTACTATTAATTTGAGCTCCATACTCATATAGCCAATCCATTCCTAAGATCACATTAAATTCTAATACATCAAGTTCTAACAACTCCATAAGAAGTTTCTATCCATCAATGTCTACCTCACAGTTCATAAACACATATTTCACTTCCATCATCTCCTCCAAAATAGTTGACACTACTAAGGGTTCATTTATTAATTCTTTATCTCTAGCTAAACTCTCAGCAAAACATGGAGACACAAATGAATGTGTACCACCAGAATTTATCAAGCAATTAGAAGTTTGAATGGGAATGATACCTGTAATAACTATATGTGAAGCATGGGCCTCTTGTTCATTCAAAGTGAGGACATGACCTCGGCCTTTGTTGTTCGCCGTTGGAGCATTTCCCATAGCTAGTCCCTTATTCTTCGCTCCTTGCCCTTAGGATTGAAACGATATAGATGGTGGAGGTGTCGAGGTCACATTTCTTGAGTTCCTTATCTATGGGCAGTATTTGATGAAGTGACCCATCTGTCCGTACTTTAGACATGTGCCAGAGACCTTTCGGTAAACTCTAGGATGCTTCATGCCACAATGACCACAAGTAGGGAGCTACTTCAATTGACCATTACTCTTTCTAGGTGTTGTAGTTATTGGCAATGATTCCTTCCTTAGACCTGATTCTCCTCCTCTATGCTGGCCTCCATGACCCTTGCTCTTATGTTTACCCTTATGCTCACATTCAGCTCGGTCACCTCTCTTGGCCTTATGCCTATTTTCCACTATTTTAGCCTTATCTATTAGCTAGGCCAAGGTCAAGAACTCAGTTGCTGCCAATGAGTTTAATAAAGGTGTAACTAATCCTCTTAAGAATCAATTAATGTAACTAGCTTTGATAAGAATGATGTTAGTAGCAAACTTGCTAAGTCGGTTAAACTCCTTAGCATACTTTAATACTAACATTCTAGGTTTCTACCTCAACTATTCAAACTGTAGCGCCCTATCTTGCATTTCACCTTGAGGCAAGAATTGATCCATTATCTCTTGCTTAAACTCTACACAAGTAGGTAGGTCTGCTCCATACAGTCATTCTTCAACATTCCTTTAATACCAGTACTAAGCTTTCTTCTTGAGTTGGAGTCCTACTAACTCAATCACTTGAGCATCAAAACATGACAATTGATGGACTAGCTTATCCATCTCATCCAAAAATTCATAAGGGTCATTAGCCTTCTCACTGTAAAAGGTAGGTGGTTATAGTTTCTTGAATTTTGATTTGGTCATTCCCTTGTTGAGTAGCTGCTTCCTTTCCCTCCCTATAGATGCCACCACCGCAGGAGGCAGAACTCCATTCTCTTCTTGTGTTGGCGGCATTTCTCATCTTTAAGCTCACGGCTCATCTAATTTTTTTATATAAGTCCTTCATCCTTTCATGCATAGTTTGCACCTCTTATGAAGAGGCTTGCTCACTAAAGCCAATGGTCAATACTCCCAAGTTAGACCTTTCCCTTGATCTCACCGGTGTAAAGGCAGCATTCGAAGCAGTATCTAATATCATATTATCACTAGCCCTAATAGGTTAGGCAACTGTGTGGACCTTCTTCTTGGGAGGCATTATGCTATAATGGCAAGGAATTTAGTGCTAATTCCCCTCTAATCCAGATAACCCCACTATCACATTATCATTCCTATCATGCGTTTATCATGAGCACTCATCATAGAGTATCACACATATCACATATCATGGCATATATCATGCATCAATATCATGTAACACATAACTCATAGCATAATGAACTCTTTTATCATTTTAAAAGTCAATCATCTCACAAGCGATAAAAGAAATTAATCCATACTAAGTAGCTATCTAGTCATATAATGTCATTCATATCATATAAGTCTTATGCCACTGGACTAATAGTTACCAACTACTAGTGGAAGTCTCAGTTGTGCTCCTCCTCAGGCTAGACATCGGGTAACTTCCAAGGTCGAGTAGGCAAATAATCAATAAAAGGTAATTAAAAGAAATGTGACCAATGCCCCTACATTGATAGTAAAGGAAATCTCTATCTAGAATGCAACTCATTAAAGACAAAGTCCTAGATGGTTAGTAGCAAGAATCTCTATGTGTATGGTCTCCCATTTGTTTAACATTTTTGATCTTAAGCTACTCTATGTCCTCCCTCAAAGCATGCACTAAGGACCTAAGACATTGATTTTCTTCCATCAAGTCCGAATAGTCTCCCTCCAAGTTTTGAATCTTAGTATAAATGTAGTCATAGTCTAGACACTCCTCGGGGTCCTCCTCCTCATGAATCTTCTCTTCTTTATAGTGGATCACATACATGACCTTCTCGAACATCTCTCGCCATGTACACTTGCACATCAAGTGAGGTGCTCTAGTTGAGGTCCTCTAGCAGGGGTACTCTTCTTAGTCATTTGATAAAAAAATCATAAGGCACACAAAACTATAACAAGGAATACTATAGCTTATTAGCATTTCATAAAACTATATTAGTGATAGACTGCAAGTGACATGATAGGAAAATTCCTATGCTCCATCATTATACTTAATAAACCCATTAACTAGACAAGTCTAAACTAGACTTAAAACTACAGCTTTGATAACAACTTTGTCAGTGGTTGAATGGCAACAGTGGGTACCTATTAGAGCACTTACGAGTGGGACTATACCACTATCCCCATTCTTAGGCAGGACTACACTACTATCCTTATAAGTCCCAAGGTGAAGAGTCATGCTTTGCCACTGTTTGCATGTGAGAGTTCCCAGGGATCGAAATACACAAGCGAGACTCTGGCCTATCCTCATAATTCCTTTACTCTAATACCAACTTTATCACTGGTTGAATGGCAATAAAGGGTACCTATCAGAGAACTTATGAGCAAGACTATGCCTACATCCCTATTCTATCATGGGACTATAACACTATCCCCATAAGCCCTAAGGTGGAGAGTCATGCTTCGCCATTGTTCACGCACAAGAGTTTCTTAGGATTGGAATACATGAGCGAGACTTAGGCTCAACCTTGTAATTCCTTTACTCCGATACCAACTTTGTCACATCATAATTTTGTAGATATGATGGTCCTAGAACATGGGGATACATAAGGTCACCCATGCCCGTAGAACCCACTCATGCACATATAAACACTACCTAGAATCATACAAAAATCTCATAAATTAACTTTATTTGACAATTTAAAAAAACTTTAATTTACAGAAGAATAGTTTAAAAATATTTTAAATACAATCTATGAGAATACAACATTTTAAGACTCTAAACAAATCATCAAACATTTGACAATTTAAAAAAACCTTAATTTACAGAAGAATAGTTTAAAAATATTTTAAATACAATCTATGAGAATACAACATTTTAAGACTCTAAACAAATCATCAAACATAATGGTTCAAAAATAAAATCCCAAACAATAACTCCCAAAGCGTCTAAAAAAGACTCATCATATCACAGTATGGTAAATAACTGGGATAAGGAAATCTCCCAAGCAGAGTATATGGCTTGAGCTATTACCTTACCTCCTCATAATGCTCACCTGGAGACCACACAAGAAAAAGGGTGAGATAGATGATCTTAATGAGTAGATAATATAGCTTATACAATAACACATATCCCTTAGAAAGGGGATCATAGCTCATAACACATAGTTCATGATTCATAATTCATGATTCATAGTTTATGGTTTATTGTTTGCAATTAACAAGGTTCGTAGAAATCACACTTATCACTAGTTAGTGAAGGCTATTGCCATATTCACTCGAATACACTAAGGAGATGCGGCCTGAAGCCAAATTCTAACTGTGATCACTGAAGAAGCATGAATCTAATCAGGCGCCATGGCTAGAACCACCCCTTCTAGCTGAGGTGGATATTATGTCCTATCCATTGGGTTAAGACCATGTGCATAGGTTGCAATGATTTCTTGCATCGGCTCAACGATTTCTACATGAAAGTGTTAATTAGTACTATAGTTAAAGCTAATGGCAATCACTTATAATAAGAGCATTAAGGAATGCAATCACGTATAACATAATAGCAATAGAAATTTAGCTATTGAACAAAAGACAAAAAAAAAGTGTGGTTCAAGAAAGAAAGTAAGGTAAGGCAATAATCACAAAAGTTCTTTCTTATCATTGAATAAACAATAATGGTTTTGGACAAATTGTCATTTGGCAACCCAAGGTTAATAAAGAAATCATATAGTTATAATTGAAAATAGAAAGAAACTTGGGTTTTAAGAATCTCAAAAGTTCACAAATCATGATAACTTGTACTTGTAACATGAACATAATGTTTACTCACCTTGTGGTTCTTAGTTTATAATTGTTATAGTCCTTTCACTTCAAACAATCCTAAACCACTAACATAACATCATAATCTAATACTTAGCATTTGCTTACATCATGCTATCCTATCCCATAACTACCCCATGCACATATAACATTCACATATACTTGGAGTTGCACTTTGAAGTACACTCATCACTTGCACATATTATGTTGACTTTTAAGTCTTGCACCCTTTGCCTTCTTAGGCTCACATGAAATCACATAATAACTCATATGAAGACTTTTCTAAAGCCAAACACAATAAATCATAATCTTAATATAATATAGTTTAACTTCCAACTTGGCACACTTAATACTTTCCATATACATCAACTTATCAAGTAAGCTCTGAAAGAGTCATACTTATCTCCTTTGACTGGTTCATACAATCAATCCCATTATCAATTTAAGATCATTAATTCACTATTAACACATCATAAAACCTAATTCACAAGTCCCTTAATCATGTACACATATTAATCAATCATGGTAGTTAGGTTTTGGAAATCCTAGTGTAGGCCGAACCTCTCTAGGCTTTGCTTAAAGTTACTCCTTTAACCATCATGTAATTAAATCATGTATCATTCATATACACATGTCAACAATCATTTAAATATATCATACAAAAATTATAAGCTTTGGGATCAAAATCCTAAGGTAGGCCGAATCCACACGACCATGGAAAAATATGGATTTTCTTACTTTTCACATTTTCCGATCATTACAGTAATATATAAATGTAACAATCCACATTTACTCTAGGAGTTTTAGTGATAAATTATTTGAATTTAGGGTTATTGTGACAAATTGTGTAACTATATGAAAATTCATGTGTGAGATGATTTATGAGTTTGGAGCATATTAAATTAATTTTAATATGCCTAATATGAAATATTATTGTGAAATAAATATTTTCAATAAAGTGTATTAGTATGAAATAATTTATTTTTCGTAAAATGAATTTTCATGCAATAAGATGAATTTTAAGCATAAAAATAATTTTTAAATAAATGTTTTGGAGAGAATTTTACAAAAAATAACAAGAAAAATATTTTTTTAATTACCTATAATCAATTCTAAATTAATTAAAAAGCCCAAATACCCAAAAAACCACTACACTAAAACACTTCTAACCTAGCACATTAAGCGTAATTTTGGAAATTTCACCCAAAACCCTAATATTTAACCTAAATTTTAGCCAGCCCTTCATTCCAGCAGCCACCATTATGTTATTTCATTATTTTGGCAGAAAAATTCTCCCAAAATATTTCTCTCTACCGAAATTCATAAAAATCCTTTCAAACTTTCGATTTCACAACCGTTTCGTAAGTTTTTCTTTTCCTTTCAATTTGCTATTTGAATTTTATGAAACTAATCTTAGGAAAATTATTTTTGAACTGAATATTTACTAATTTTTATTGATAAAATTCGGGCTAGCTGATTTCTTGAGAGAAAAATCAATTTTTCTACCGAAAGCACCAATCTCTCTACGCGATTTCTCCAAAGGTGAATCCTGTAACTCAAAATTGAAATTTTTATGCATAAACCATACCATGGGGGGCCAATTTCTATATCATTGCATTATAATATGATCTTTGATTTGTTTAGATGAAAAATATTGAATTAAATCATATTTTTATATATTACTGTAATGACCAAAAAGTTTCAGAAAACAAAGAAATTCAAGGTTTTTGTGCTAGAACTTAAAAGTTAGAAAATTCTATGATTATTTATACATGTGGCTGCTGATTTGTATATGGATGGATTCTAATATGATATTTGTTTTTTTTGGATGAGAAATAACAATTTGAATCATGTGTTTGCATATCATTGTAATGAACGGAAAGTGCGAAAAGCTTGAAAACTCATGATTTTCACCCTAAACCTTGAAACTTGGAATTTTCATGCATAATTATGATCAATGGCTGCCAATTCATACATGTGGATGTTTTAAACTGATATTTTCTATGATTGAATGAAAAATAATAGTTTAAACCACTTGTTTACATATTGTTATAATGACTGGAAAATACCAAAAACAAAAAAACTCATAGGTTTTTATCCTAAAACTTAAAGTTGGAAATTTTCATGCACATGAACATATGTGTGAGCCAATTCCTACATTTCTATGTTCTAAAATGATTTTTGTTCTAATTACATGAAAAATCTTGGTTTATACCATGTTTTTACATATTATTGTAATAGACGAAAAGTGCGAAGAACAAGAAAATTTAGGTTTTTCTTTGAATGGGGCATTTGGCCTATATTGATATTTTTATCCCAATATTGATAATTTTTATGTGATGTATTTTGATGATTACTGACATGTATATATGAATGATAAATGGTTAAATTGCATGTTGGTTGAAGAAATGACTATAGACTAGCTTAGAGGCACTTTGGTATACTTAAGGTATACTTAAAGTATATTAACCTTTGCTATGATTAGAATCTGAATGTGATTAGAAAATATGGAAATAAATGCTATGATGACTTGATAATTAATTAAAGGTCTTGAATTGATGAAGAGATTAATCGAATAAATGGATCATAAGAGTTAAGCATGACACTTGAAAGGCTATCGATAATTTGACATGTATGGATGTGTTAAGTATACTAAGATGATTGTTTAAGTGAATTGATATTAAGATAATGATATTATGATGACCTTAGAAATGTATTGACATGATTGTAATGCATTTTTGTTTGGGCCGATAAGGGCTAAGTGTGTAAGACTTTTAAAGTCAACATGATATGGGCAAATGAATGAGGTGTGCAACTCTAAGTATATGTGAATGTTATATGTGCATAGGGTAGCTATAGGATAGGATAGCATTATGATTAAATAAATACTAAGTATTAAATTAAATATTATGTTAGAGCTTGATGAGCTTTAGAGGTATAAAAAGGCTACGCGTACTAGGAGCAAAGGAACCATAAGGTGAGTAAATATTGTATTCATGCTACAAGTGTGAGTACACATTATGTTCAAGTTGCAAGTACAAGTTATCATGTTAAGTGAACCTTTAATATCTTAAAACCTAAGTTCCTTTCTATTTTATTGATTTCTTTGTAAGCTTGGGTTGCCAAAGGACATTTGGTCTAAAACCATTTTTGGTTACTCAACTATAATAAAGAATCTTTGTGATATTTGCCCTAACTTATATTCTTTCTAGAACTACACTATTGTTCATCTTTTGTTAAATAAGCTAAACTTTTATTGCTATTATGTTACCTGTGATTGTATCCTTTAATGCTACCATTACCTTTATATGTTATGAATTATGTTATGAGTTATGTGTGAACATGGCAGTAGCCTTCACTTTACATATTATGAGTTATGTGTGGACAAGGTAGCAGCCTTCACTCTATATTATGTTATAAGTGGACAAGGCAGTAGCCTTCACTCTATATTATGTTACAAGTGGACAAGGCAGCAACCTTCACTCTATAATATGTTACGAGTGGACAAGGCAGCAACCTTCACTCTATGTTATGTTATGAGTGGACAAGGCAGCAGCCTCCACTCTATATGTTATGAGTTATAAGTTGATTTCTATTAATCTTGTTAAATCACAAGCCATGAACTATGAAAAATAAATTATGAACTATGAGCTATGAAACCTTCTAAGTAGTATATGTTATTGTTTACGCTATGTTGTTTACTCATGAAGATCATCTACCTCACCCCTTTTTCTTTGTGTGGTTCCAGGTGAGCAGTATGAGGAGGTAAGGTGATAGCTTAAGCATTCTACTCTGCTTGGGGAATTCCTTGTCTTAAGTCTTTAATAATACTATGATATGAAGGGTTATCGTTAGACACTTTGGGAATAATTATTTTGACGTTTATTTGAAATGTTTTGTTAAGATTTCAACTGGATTATAAATACTATTTTCTTATGGATTTTATGTGAAGCATCTAATTATTGTCTTTTACAACTAAAGGTTTTCACATAAATGTTTTAAATGAGTTATTGTATGATGTTCAGTATGATCCTAGGTATGAATTGTATATGTGTAGATGGGTTATATGGGCATGGGTGACCTTATGTCTCTCTATGTTTTAGGATCATCATACATGTAAAGTTAGGATGTGATAGTAAACATATGATTTAAACTAATATTTTTCATCTAAACATACCAAAAATTAGTTAAGTATACATTAACACACAAATCGGCACCCTCCTTTATACAAATGCGTGAAAATTCCAATTTTTAGGTTTTAGGGTTAACCTTTGGTGGATTTGCAAAGAAAGAGTTATGTTTACGATTGAAAATTGGTTTCTTCTTCAAATAAACACCTAGGCTGAATTAAACATCAAGAAAATAGTAATATGCAACCCTATAGTCTCATGGTTAATTTTATAAAAATGAAATAGTAGTTTGAAATAAGAGAAAAACTTACGTAAACGATCACAAAATTGTAAGGTTTGAAAGCACCTTGTGAATTTCGGTTAATAGAAAATTTTTGAGAGAATTTTCTATAGAAAATATGATGAATAACATAATAGAGGTTGCCACAAACAATTTGGGCTGAATATTATATGTATTTTAGGGTTTTGGGCAAAAATTACAAGTTTGCCATTAATGAGCTAGGTTAGGAGTGTTTTGGTTTGTTAGATTTTTGGTGAGTTGGGCTTTTAATTTAATTTATGAGCTGATTATAAATGATTAAAAATAAAATATTTTTCTTATTATTTTAATTAAAATCCCCCCAAAAATATTCAATTAAAAATATTTTTAAAATGCTCATAAAAATTATTTTATACTTAAAAATCGCTTTGTATATGAAAATTCACTTTGTATGCAATAATTCATTTTATGCCTTGTACTTCACATAAATCACTTATTTCATATTCATGATTCCTATTATGTATATTAAAACTAATCTAACATGCCACATACTCACTAATCACATAGCACATAAATTTTCATGAAGGCACACATTTTGTTATAACAATTATAAATTCAAGTAAATTGTAACGAAACTCCTAGAATGGGTGTGGGTTGTTATAAATATAATCCTTAAGTATTTGTAAGAGGATCTATTCTTAAGTGTTAAGAATATGAGAGACAAATCACTCTTGTACAAATATTTTAAATATGTTAGTGTATGTAGGATAAATGACTATACATCATTAATTCTAGAAGACCATCATCTCTGTTTGTTTTTTATATTCTGTATGTGATACAAATGATCATAAAGGTAGTGAATCTCATGCTATTTGACATGTTATATCGATAAAACACATGCATATTCATAGGATGAAGAGTCAAACTAAGATATTAGATGACAATAATATAGGATTTTACAACTTGTCAATTATTTATCAAGGTCATAATAGTGCATATCGTCCTTTGACTTGAGGGGTACCACAACTCATATATAGGTGGTTAGAATTTATTACTACTTACATAGATGTACTATTCATATATGGATATATGGCTTGTTATAGTTCTAATTTGTTATGTGTGGAGGTAAGTGATCGCCAAGATAGAATTCATTGCTTTGAGCAAATCAGGTATAGATCCTACGCTATCTAGTAATTCTTGATAACTAAAGTTTCTAGCTAGAACAATAATATTCAATGGAAAGGGTTTCCACTAGGAATCTAATCTCATCAAGAATTAGAACCAAGATAAGAACATAAAATTGAGGCATATTAGGGTTTGACATAAACCATTACCCTAGCTGTGATTAGGATCTTTGATGAAGGGATTCTAGTGTATGATAATTTTATGATCGATGGTCTGTGTGATATTTAAAATAATCAACTATAAACATTCATTTCTAATTAGGTAGTCATGATATGAAATGTTAGCTGTCATAAATTGTGAGACTAAGTGTTAATTGGTGATTTAACATTAGTAAAGAAAAATATTTTCTCAATTCCATTACTAATTAGACATAAACCTAGAAAGTTGCACATCTAATAGTGATTACCTTACAAGGACCTTGGCATGTCCTGATGTTTCATCTATACAAGTTTCGGTTCAATTAGATCTTAATTTATATATAATGCAAATTAGAAAGATTAAATTGAAAATGATTTGGACTAAATCAAAAACTTATTTTAAACTTAGTGGAAACCCTAAATGCATGAGATGTGGCCTAAGCCCATTTGTGATATGGAAAATTGAGGGATTAGAGAAAATTCACTATTCATAAACTTATGTGATGGGTTTAGGGTTTAGAGAATTTTCTGCTAAGGTTAAAATGGTCATTTCCACTTTAATTGGCTTTATAAAAATATTCATTAGGCTTAAAAGGTAAGATGGACATTTCATAATAAAGCATAAAGCATAAAAGGGTGGAAAAGTCTTTTAGCAAAGGCTTAAGGATTAAGTCTTTAGAAAAGATGTACATAAAGGGTTTATGTTCATCTTCTTTAAAAGGTAAACATTATTTTTCACTTTGAAACTTTTAGAGAGAGAAAGAAAAGATGAAGAAAGAGTTTCTTCACATTTTCTTTTGATCTTTAATTTTTTTTTCTTTGTTAAAGAACAATTGCTTGAAAATAAAAAATGAGTTTGGTCTAAAACAAATCAAGGAGAAACCTTATATTCTTAAGGGTTTTGGAGGGAGATTTTGAATCAAAATTAGGCAACTAAGAGAAAGATTCAAGAACACTAAAGAAACCAAAGGGAAACTTTAAAGTGAGCTAAGTATAGATGATCTAAAGGCTTCACAACTAAGTGTGGATGATTTATAGGCTTCACACTTAAGGAGCTCTTTGGTAAAGAAAGAAGGAACCTTCAAGAGGTAATATAATTACTCTTCCTTCTTCTTTCTTTGCATATATGTTTTACACAAAAATTAAATTGATTGCTTGAATGAATGTTTGGATCTAATTAGATGAAGTGAAACTTTAAAATGCATGAAATTTCACCCATTGCCCTTCTTTCGCTGCAATTGGCTCCACTATTCCTTCATAATGGGCCCATGAGAGACCAAGAAGGCTACTGAGGGTTCAATACTATAGGTTGCATTAATGACTCAGATTGTAGTAGGGTGACAAAGGAGATTCTGATTGTAATAAGGAGATTAGGTGACATTATAATGGTGGTTAAGAGAAGGACTACTACAATTTAGAGCAGAGAAGGGGACTTTAGTTTTTGGATTATAGAGGTGGATTTTAGCTATTACAGTAGGCAGTAGTTTCTAAGATACTACTATACAGAGGCATATTTTTAGGAGCAAATTAAGATTTCCTACTACTCAAGAGAGGATACTACTATGGTGAGTAGTTTTATTTATGCTAATACTTTTACTGCTACAACAAAGCTACAAAGACTATGAGGATGGGTGTGACCATTGAAGAGATAGTGGCAGACTCTGATTCTAATGAGGTCATGGGAGATGTGCACCTTATGAGGGAGGAGAGAATTGGCTAGATTATGACTTTAAACATGACCTTTTTGCTTTTTGTTTAGGATTTTTTCTTTTATATAAACTTGTTGGTTGACAGGACTGCACAATTCATGATAAACTATAGTTAAGAGGCCATCTCTTTTGTCATGATTGACTATACTCTATAAAACTTGGTCATTATTATATGACATATCTTTTATCTTTGCCTTAATTTTTCCTAAGTTGCCCTTTTAGGTTTTCAATTTAGCGAGCTCTAATTTTTTTATTATGTAATATTATTATTATTTGTTATTTTTTTTGTTTAGGCAAAATAACTAAATGAATGGAGCATTAGACATACAGGAAATGAGAATGTGATGCAAATGAAAATATTTTTATTTTATAAGTTAGACCACACACAAGTCGGGCTATCTACGTATCCATTACAATTACTTTTCTTTCATTCATTTTTTTTAAGGAGAATTATGTCCACATAATTCTGATTACTTTGCATTAAAAAGGAAAAAATGAAGTGAAAAATATAGACAATATCCTAAGAGGAAATATCTCTTTAGCTAATCCAAATTGAAGGGGATAGAGAATTTATTCTCATCGACATCTATAAGGATGGCGCCCTCGCCCAATAAGATTTTCTTGAGCACATATGATCTGGTCTATTTTAGTCTAAATTTTCATCTTAGATCATAAACTAGATATATCTCTCAAAACTAGGTTTCCATCTTGCAAGCCCCTGTCTTTCACCTTCTTATTGAAATGCCTAGCTAGTTTTTGTTGGTAGCCTTGGATCTTGTGAAAGGAATATATTATTTTCTTGTGATGGCATTCAACTAGTCATGATACCCTTTGATCCACTATGCTTCACTTAATTGGCTTTCTCTCATTACGTTAGCTAAGCAGACTTGCATTTCAATTAGGAGAATAACTTCCATTCTATAGACCAAAGCATATACGATGGTAGCTATTAGAGAACAACCTCCATTCCATATACTTACAACTTAAGCTATGACGGTCCTAAGGCATAGGGAGACATAAAGTCATCTAAACACGTAGAACCTCGTTTAACTTATAATTCTTTACCATTTACCATATTGGACCTTATCTGAAGATCAAAACCTAATTACCTTTCCTTATTACCCGTTACTAGTTTATTATTTTTCATATTACCAAATACTTACTAATACCAATTACCTACTCAACTCATAAAATTTTAAAATTTATATTTCATGTCATTATACAAATGTTCATTTCTTAATACACTATTATAATAATAATTACAATACAATTTACAATACATATAACCTAATAACATTTTAGTACTAAACCTTTGGTAACCATTGAGCTCTAAAATAATGGTCTTCGTAGTTATATAACCAAGATTCACAACACCTGAAATTAGTAGAGCAACTTCCAAGTGGAAGAATAAGGTTTGCAATTTACCTTGCTAACTCATCAACCTTACCTAAAAAAATTAAACAACTAAGGAGTGAGACAAAGCTCAGTAACCATATAATAATATAATATGGGTTGAGTATATGGGTCCTTATCAGGATGGGCTCATCATGACAATGGATGGATATTAATCAAATTATCATTATGAATCCATTTCTCATTTAAGATAAAAAAAAAATATATTTAGTAGATATAGTAATTTCTTAGAAGTGGAATGCTTTCCTACACATAAATTAAAAAGTGGCAACTTAAGTCTTGCTCACTCATATGCATCATATTATGTAAGACTGATCAGGTCTTACGGTTAGGCCTTCCTCCAAAATAGAGGTTGGGTACTCTCACCCTACCCGTAGGCTTATACCAAATGCACAAATGCTAACGTATTACCCTACATCAAAAGGGTATTTCTGCTTATCAATAGGTATCAATAAAAAGGTTCATATAAAATTCACAATAGGAAATTCAATGGATAGAATAATTCTCATCAAAGGTCACATTATGAAATCAATATGGAAGGCCTCATCATGGCCAAATACCATAAAGAAATATCATATCCAAACACAACATTCAATAGGCAATTCATGTTTAAAAAGAAATTAGGATATTTCAAAAAGGATGGTTTGATCAACAATGATTCATAAAATATAACACATATCATATTATATTATTAAGTACTCACCTTAGACTCCTTTGCGCCTATTTATATTTATCTTTGATGCTATGGTGCTCTTTGCACTCTTAGGAAATGTCCTTGTCCTTGTCTTTAGATTATACACATTTGCATTTCAATTATACATTAATCACTTTGTTGTTATGTCACTTCTTTATTATGTCTTTATTTTAAATTTAGCTTAACTTGTTAACACTTTTATTTTATTCATTGTAGTACTAACTTATTACTTTCAAGATCAAGATGCACTACACATATACTTGTTACTAATTTTAACACTTTCCTTAATTGTTTTCCAAATAGCCAAGTATATTCACTTAAGGAAAGACAATTCCTTTCCTCCCAATTTCACATTTTAATTTCATATTACTCAATTAGAATCAATTTAAACAATTCTCAATATTCAATGAAACTAATTCTACTTTCATATTCTAATTCCATAATTGAACCTAATTCATTAATTTTGGGGAAAATCATTTCTATCAATTAAATTTTGAAATTAATATTATTCAAATCATGTTACACTATTGTTAAGTTTAATTCCCCTTCAATTCTATGAATTCAAGCCCAGTTCTCAAAATTCCCAATTTTTATGTAAACTTTAGAATTTGGATAAAACCATTAATTCCTCATGCAATCCTCAAATTGACCATAGAATTATGAAATCAGCATATTAAGAACCTATATCATCAATTAAACATAGTAAATAATTATTAGAACTTGAACTTCCTATTTTAGCCTAAGTGTCACATCCCATCTTCAAAGACATGACGGTCCTTATACAAATACTATCTAGGATCATACCAAAACCTCTTACATTAACTTAAATATACCCTTTTTTTTTTTTTTTGAAAACCTTAAGTTGCAGAAGCATAGTTAAAATATACTTCAAACATAATCCATAAGGAAATAATATTTAAAATCCAATTAAAACTTCGAAAAATAACATTTCAAAATAAACATCCAAAAATAAATATTCCTGGAGTATCTAAGGATAACTCTTCATAACATATTAAACTAATTATCTTGGACAAGGAATTCCCTAAGCAAAGTAGGATGCTTAAGCCATTGCCTTACCTCCTCATACTACTCACCTAGAATCACACAAAGAAAAAGGGGTAAGATAGATGATTTCAATGAGTAAACAATATGGCACAAACAATAACATATATCCCTTTTTTAAAAGGAAACCCATAGCTTATAACATATAGTTCATTTTTTACAATTCATGAATCAAAGTTTGCAATTTAACAAGGTTTGCAAAAAATCACACTTATTACTTATGAGTGAAGACTCTTGCTCCATTCACTCTTGAGTGAAGACACTGCTCAATTCACTCGAATTCACATAAGTGAGTGAAGATTCTTGCTCAATTCACTCGTGAGTGAAGACACTGCTCAATTTGCTTGAATTTACTTAATTGAGTGAAGACTTTTGCTCAATTCACTCATGAGTGAAGACACTGCTCAATTCACTCGAATTTACATAAGTGAGTGAAGACTCTTACTTAATTAACTCGTATTTATGGTAATCACTTATAATAATAGCACTTAAGAAATAATAGCATGTATCATAATAGCAATAGCAGTTTAGCTTATTGAACAAAAGATAAATAATAGAGTGGTTCTAGAAAGAAAGTAAGGTAAGGCAACAAATCACAAAGGTACTTTATTGTCATTGAATAATCAAAATAAATTTGGACCAAATGTCCTTTGGCAATCCCAGCTTACAAAGAAATCATTTAGTCATAACTAAAAGTAGAAAAGAACTTAGGTTTCAAGATATCAAAGGTTCATATAACATGATAACTTGTACTTGTAACTTGAACATAATATTTACTCACCTTGTGGTTCCTTCGCTCCTAGTACATGTAGCCTTTTTGAACCTTAAAAATTCCTTAAACTCTAACATTATATTTAATTCAATACTTAGTTTTTATTTAGTCATGATGCTATCTTATCCTATAACTACCCCATGCACATATAACATTCATATATGCCTAGAGTTACACATATAAGTGCACTTCATCACTTGCACATAATATATTAACTTTAAAAGTCTTGTAACTTAGCCTTTATAGGACTATATGAAAACAAATTATAATTCATGTCAATACATTTCTAAGGTCAACACAATATCATTACCTTAATATCAATTCACTTTAACAATCATCTTATACTTAACACTTACATTTATGTAAACTTAACAAATAACCTTTCAAGCATCATGCTTATCTCTTATGACCAATGTCACATCCCAACCTTATGAGATACAATGGTCTTAGAACATGGGGAGACATAAGGTCACCCATGCCCGTAGAACCCATTAACACATAACAATCATGCCTAGGATCTTACCGAACCTCTTTCATTAACTCATTTAAAACATTTAGATAAATACCAAAATTTGCAAAAGACTTAAAGTAATTTATTACATATAAATTCCATAAGGAAAATAATATAAATCTCTATAAGTAACAATTAACATTCCCGGAGCATCTAAAGATAAGACTTCATAACATAGTATTATTGATAACTCGGATAAGGAATTCCCCAAGCGAAGTAGGATACTTGAGCCATCACCTTGCCTCCTCACATTTGCTCACCTGGAACCATTCAAGGAAAAGCGGTGAGATAGATGATCTCAATGAGTAAACAAAAAGGGCTCATACATCATCATATATTCCTTTGAAAGGAAACACATAGCATATACACATAGTTCATGGTTTATAACTCATGAATCAGATTGCATTTTAAGCAAGGTTCAATTTAGCAAGTTTGCAGAAATCACACTTATAACACTTATAGAGTGGAGACACTACTCAATCCACTCTAAAAACATCGAGGGGAGGTGGCCTTTGCCAAATTCCAACTCCCATCACTTATAAAGCGTGAAGCTGATCAGGCTCCATGGCTAGAACTGCCCCTTCTAGCTGAGGTGGATACACTACCCCTATCCATCGAGTTAAGACCATGTGCACAGGTTCCGATGATTACCCGTATCGGCACGAGGATTCTGCATAAAGGGTAAAGGTACCATAGCTAGAGCTATTGGTAAACATAACTAACAATATCACATATGGCAACAATAACATGTATTTCAATAACAATAGTAATTTGGCTTAGAACAATATTACAATAAAAGTGTAGTTCCAGAAAGAACACAAGTTAGGGTGTTTATCACAAAAAAATGTTCTCATCGGATAAGCAAAATAGTTCTGGACCAAATGTCCTTTGGCAACCCAAGCTTAACAAAGAAATCATGTTATAAAATGAAAATGGAAAGAACTTGGGTTTCAAAGCTCACAAAGGTTCACATATCAATATATCACATTCTTAAAGCACAACATGATGTTGTTCACATTTGTAACAAGAACATTGCGTTTACTCACGCATGTAGATGGACATAGTGTTTACTCACCTTAGGGTTCCTTTGCTCCTAGTACCTGTAGTCCACTTTGCACTTCTAAGGCTCCTTAAACTCTAACATAATATTTGATTTAATACTTAGTATTCATTTACTCATGATGTTCCTATCCCATAACTACCCATACACATATAGCATACACATTAGAGTTCACTCATAGGTGTACTCATCACTTGCACATATCATGTTGACTTAAAAGTCTTGCACACTTAGGCCTTATAGGCTCACATGAAAACACATTGCAATCATATCAATACCTTTTTAAGGTCATCACATTATCATTACCTCAATATCAATTCATTTATCAATTATTTTAGTTCACTTTACACTTCTATACATGTCCATTTGACAATTAATCCTGCAAACATCATGCTTAACTCTTATTATCCCCTTCACTTCATTAACTCATAACCATATATTCATCATCAAGTCATCATGACATATAGTTCCAAATTCCTCAATCACATTTGCATTCTAACCACAATATGATATCAAGATACCTTAAGTATACCAAAACACATTTAAGCTTATCTAGGATCATACCTTCAATTAACATGTAATTTTCATCATCTATTATACATACATACATGTCAACAATCATCAAAACACATCACATTAAATTTATAAATGTTTGGACACAATGGTCCATGTAGGCCGAACGCATCTTTAAGGTAAAAACCAAATTCTTCTTCTTTTCAGGTTTTCCGTCTATTTTAGAAATATCCAAAAACATGGTTTAAAACAAGATTTTTCATGTAAACATAACAAAAATCATTTTAGAACTCAAATCCATAAGAATCGGCCACTATTGGTGCCATTGATATATAAAAATTCAATCTTTTGCATTATAGTGCACAAAACATGAGTTTTCTTGTTTTGGGTATTTTTTGGTCATTTCAGAAATATGCAAACAAGTTGTTTAAACCATTATTTTCCATTCAATCATTGAGAATATTAGTTTAGAACACATTATCTCACAAATTGGCAACCATAGGTAAGGTTTATACAAAAAAATTCCAAGTTCAAAGGCTTAGGTGAAAAATCATAAGTCTCCACGCTTTCCGTGCATTTCGTTTATTTCAGCGATAAATAGACCCATGATTCAAGTCATTATTTTTCATCTAAACAAAACAAATATCACATTAGAACACCAATTCACACAAATTGGCAGCCATGTATTCCTGAAAGAATAGAATTTTCAAATTTCCAAATCCTAACACGAAAATCTTGAATTCCTTTGTTTTTCGAAACTTTTCGGTCATCACAGAAATATTATTTCATGCAATATTTTTCATCAAAACAAATCAAAAATCAGTTTTGAATGCAAATAAACACAAATCGCATCTCCCCCCCCCCCCCCTTATGATGTCTATGCAATAAAATTGTGATTTTAAGTTATAGAATTCACCTTTGGAGAAATCTTATAGAAAGAATCGTGTTTCGGTAGAAAATAAATTTTCTCTCCCAAAAATTCACTCAAACAGAATTGAATCTGTAGAAATTAGTAATCAAACAGTTCAAAATAATTTTCCCATAATTTATTTCATAGAAAATAGTTTGGAAATCGAAAGAGATTAAAAACTTACGATTACGGTCACGAAATCGTGAAACGGTAAGGTGCTTTCGATATTTCGGTAGAGAGAATTATTTTGAGAGGTTTCTCTGCTAGAATACAGAGAGAATGAGGGAGTGGCTGCTGGAAAACCCTTGCTGGCTAAAAATTTGAATATATATTAGGGTTGGAGTGGAATTTCCACTATTACCCTTAATGAAATAAGTTAGGAGCATTTTTGAGTAGTGAGCTTTTGGGTATTGGGCCTTTTTCTTTAAAAATTTCAGCTGAAGTGTTTAGAAATAAAAATAATATTTTTCTTTTTTAAATTCTGGAATATTTCCCTCAAAATATTTATTTAAAAATATTTTGAAAATACCCATAAAATTATTTTATGCTTAAAAATTGTTTTCTGCATGAAAATTCATTTTATTTTAAAATAAATTCTTTTATACAAAAGCACTTTATGTAAATCATTTATTTCACAATAGCAACACATATTATGCATATTAAAATTAATTTAATATGCCACATACTCATCAATCACTTAGATCACAAACATTCACACAAGCACACACTTAACCTTATAGATTCTAATTCAAGCAATTTATCATGAAAATTTCTAGGGTGGATGTGGGTTGTTACATTCTCCCCCCCTTAAAGAAATTCATCCTCGAATTTAAATCCTTACCTAGTTACTCTTGAAAAGCTGAGGATGCTTCTGTCGCATTTCCTCCTCCGCTTCCCAAGTACACTCGTCTATCCCATGATTTCGCCATTGAACCTTAATCATGGGTATCTCCTTATTTCTTAACTTTTTTACTTGTCGATCCACTATAGCTACTGGTGACTCCTCATAAGATAGTTGTTCATCTAATGAAATGTCTGGAGGTAAAAGAACGTGCGATGGATTTGACACATATTTCCTTAACATGGAAATGTGGAACACTGGGTGTACATATGCCAAAGTTGGAGGTTGGGCAAGTCTATAAGATACTTCTCCAACCTTATCTAAGATTTCAAAAGGACCTATGAAACAAGGAGATAACTTTCCTTTCTTGCCAAATTTCATAACTCCTTTCATTGGCGAAACCTTTAAGAACACGTGATCTCCCACGGCGAATTGGACTTCCTTTCGCTTAGGGTCCGCGTAACTCTTTTGTCGACTGAATGCCGTCTTCAGTCCATCTTGAATTATTGGTACTTTTTCAGTGGTCTCCTTAAGCAATTCGGGCATTTCTATATGCTTGTCTCTAGGTTCAATCCAACAAATTGGAGAACGACACTTTCTCCCATACAACGCTTCGTATGGCGCCATGCCAATGGACGAATGATAGCTGTTGTTATAGGTGAATTCTATCAGGGGTAAATACTTATCCCAGCTACCACTAAAATCCAAAACACACATTCTTAGCATGTCCTTGAGTGTGTGAATCATTCTTTTAGACTGGCTGTCTGTTTGAGGATGAAACACTGTACTAAAATTTAATTGTGTTCCTAACGCTTCTTGCAACTTTTGCCAGAACCTTGAGGTGAATTGCGTTCCTCGATCGGAGATGATGGAAATTGGCACTCCGTGTAGTTTCATGATCTCATCTATATATAACTGCGCATACTGAGTGGCAGAATAAGTGGTCTTAACTCCTAGGAAATGGGCAGACTTAGTCAATCTATCTACTATGACCCATATAGAGTCATATCCTTTGGAGGTCCTAGGTAAACCAACAACGAAGTCCATAGTGATGCGCTCCCACTTCCATTCGGGTAATCGAATCTCTTGTAGCAATCTTGAGGGTCGTTGATGTTCATACTTGACTTGTTGGCAAGTCAGGCAAGATGCTACAAACTTAGCTACATCTTTCTTCAATCCAGGCCACCAATAATTAGTTTTCACGTCATGGTACATCTTGGTAGTTCTAGGATGAGCGCAGTAAGGTGTCTGATGTGCTTCCTTCGATATCCTTT
The DNA here is from genome assembly GCA_947687605.1 of Reutealis trisperma. Lineage (NCBI taxonomy): Eukaryota > Viridiplantae > Streptophyta > Magnoliopsida > Malpighiales > Euphorbiaceae > Reutealis > Reutealis trisperma. The sequence continues at coordinate 367,806 of CANTUT010000524.1, read as the reverse complement.
CCTTTAGTTCATCCACATCAAGCATGCATACTCTATTCTTACACTTTAAAACTCCATTGAGTATCTCAAATTCAGGGTTCTTTCCTCCTCTCATCTCATCCTTCAACTTCATCAAGTATGGGTCTCTATCCTGTGCATTCCTTATTTCTTCCATTAAATTAGATCTCACTTGGAAATGAGCAAATAGAACTCTTGATCCTCCAATCTCTAGTCTCAATCTTTGATTAAACATTTCCTTTAGTTCCTTCACAATTGGCCTTTTTCTCACATCCATATAGGCTAGGCTTCCCATCGACTTTTGACTCAAGGCATCTACCATTACATTTGCCTTCCCGGGATGATAGAGAATCTGACAGTCATAATCCTTCAATAGTTTGATCCATCTCCTTTGTCTTAGATTGAGGTCTCTTTGGCTCAGGATATATTGAAGAGTCTTATGATCCGTGTAGATCTCACACTTTGTCCCATACATGTAATGTCTCTAGATCTTTAGAGCGAACACTACTGCAGCTAATTCCAAATCATGAGTAGGGTAATTCACTTCATGTCTCTTTAGTTGTCGTGATGCATAGGCGATGACTTTTCCTCTTTGCATCATAATGCACCGAAGTCCTACTCTCGAAGCATCGCAATAAACCGTGAATCCTTCTTCTCCTTCAGGTAATGTCAAAACTGGTGCCGATACCAAACACTCCTTGAGTTTCTGAAAACTCTTCTCACAGGACTCTTCCCAATTGAACTTAACTTGTTTTCTTGTCAACTTGGTCAATGGGCCTGCTATTTTAGAAAAGTCCTACACGAATCTATGATAATATCCTACCACGCCCAAGAAACTTCATACTTTAGAAACTGTTGTGGGCCTCGACCAATTCACTATTCCTTCAACTTTCTTAGGATCAACTTGAATTCCTTCCTTACTTACTACATGTCCAAGAAAGTTAACTGACTCCATCCAAAATTCACACTTAGATAACTTGGCATAGAGTTGGTGATCACATAACGTTTGCAACACGATCCTCATATGTTCCTCATATTCCTCTTTATTCTTTGAATAGATTAGGATGTCATTGATGAACATGATCACGAACTTGTCAAGGAATGGCTTGAAAACTTGATTCATCAAGTCCATGAAAGCAGCAGGAGCATTCGTCAAACTGAATGGCAAAACTGTGAACTCGTAGTGTCCATATCTAGTACGGAAAGCAGTCTTGCAGATATCTTCTCCTCGGATCTTTAGTTGATGATAGCCAGACCTTAAGTCAATCTTGGAGAAGTGACCAGCTCTTTGCAGTTGATCAAAAAGATCATCAATCCTCGGCAACGGGTATTTATTCTTCACGGTGACTTTGTTAAGTTGACGATAGTTGATGCACATTAGAAACGATCCATCTTTCTTTTTCATGAACAACATTGGAGCTCCCCATGGGGAACTGCTTGGTCAAATGAAGCCTTTATCGAGCAATTCATGCAATTGCATCTTTAACTCCTTCAGCTCCATTGGTGCCATACGATATGGCGGTATCGATATCGGTTGCGTACTGGGTAGCAATTCGATGTTGAACTCGATCTCACGATCAGGGGGTAATCCAAGTAAATCTTCTGGAAAGACGTCCATGAACTCATCCACTACTGGAATGCTCTTGTCTCGAACGATAGTTTCTTTATCGATGTCGACTACGTGAGCTAAATACACTTGACATCCCTTCCTTAACATCCGCCTCGCTCCTAAGGCCGATATCAAGTTCAAAGGATTCTCATTCCTATCTCCTTGGTACACGAACTCCTTCCCATCTCTAGTTTGAAACTCGACAAGTTTCTTCCTACAGTCGATATGAGCTCTATGCTCATACAACCAGTCCATCCCTAATATCACATCGAATTCTAGTACGTCCAATTCTAGAAATACTACCGAAAGTGTTTGTCCATTAATGTCTACATCACATCCCTTATACTCATACTTCACTTCCATCACTTTCCCTAAAGGAGTTGCTATTGCTAGTGGTTCACTCATCAATTCCTTATCTATACCCAAATACTTAGCAAAACAAGGCGACACAAATGAATGGGTAGCATCAGAATCAATTAAACATTTTTCGCTAGAACTTTGGATAGGGATGATACCTGTGATGGCAATGTGCGAATCGCGAGCCTCTTGTGGATTTAACGCGAAGACTCAACCCTTGCCCTTATTCTCTATCGTTGGTGCATTCCCAACCATTCATCCTTTGTCCTTGACTCCTTGTCCTTGCATTTGGAACGGCATGGGTTATGGTTTTACCGCGGTCCCATTCCCTTGGCTCCTCATCTGAGGGCAGTCCTTTATGAAGTGTCCCATTTGCCCACACTTAAGGCATGTGCCAGTATCTCTTCGGCAGACTCTAGGATGTTTCCTTCCACATTTGCCACATGTGGGGATCTCTTGCCTAGTTTGACCATTTCGTGGTCCAGATGATGGAAACTCCTTCCTTTGCTCCCCTCCATTTCCATGTTGTCCTTTATGACCTTTGTTCTTATGCCTTCCCTTATGGTCTTGTTCAGCTCGTTCGGCTCTCTCCACCTTGTATCTCTTTTCCATGACCTTGGCCTTGTCTATGAGCTCGGCTAAGGTCGAAAACTCGGTTGCTGCCAACGAGTTAAATAGAGGCGTAATCAATCCTCTAAGGAAATGATTGACACGACTTGCTTCGGTAGGGACGATGTTGACTGCGAAACAACTAAGTCGGTTAAACTCCTTAGCATAATCCGACACAGACATCCCTGGTCTTTGCTTCAGTTGTTCGAACTGCAATGCCCTATCTTGCCTTTCTCCTTCTGGCAAGAACTAGTCCATTACTTCTTGCTTAAATTCTGCCCACATAGGTGGGTCAGCGCCATAAAGTCATTCCTCAATATTCCTCTCATACCAGTACTAAGCTTCTTTCTTGAGTTAGAGTCCTACCAACTTAATCACTCGGGCATATGGGCAAGATAAATGATGGACTAGCTTATCCATCTCATCCAAGAATTTGTGAGGGTCATCTCCTTCCTCACCATAAAAAGTAGGCAGTTGCAGCTTTTGAAATTCCGCCACGGTCATTCCCTCATCGGGTAGTCGTTTCCTCTATTTTCGAGCAGGTGTCACCACCGCAGGTGGCGCAACTCCATTCCTTTCTTAAGTCTGCAGCGCTTCCCACCTTTGAGCTCGTAGCTCATCCAATTCTTTGCGCAAATCTCTCATTGCTTCACGCATGGCATGTACTTCTTGCGAAGTCGCTTGCTCACTAGAGCCCATGGTCGGTGCCCTCAAGTTGGATCTTTCTCTTGACTGTATCGATACAGAGGCAGCATTTGATGTGGTGTCCGATACAACATCATTGTTAGCCCTAACGGATTGGGCGATTGTGCGAACCTTCATCTTGGGAGGCATTCTGTCTATCATAATAAGGGAATTTAGTACTAATCCCCTATCCTAACCCATTTAACCTCCCCTTTATCCTAGCACACATTATCATGCATTTATCATGTCACATCACTAAGCATATGTCATATTCAAATCACATATCACATAGTTGCATATATCACATATCATAATCCTATAGCATATATCTTATAATATCACACTATAGCATGATAATGAAGGAAATCATCTCATCCTAGGTAACTAGGCAATCAAAGAAAAAAATCATTCATATCATATAAAGTGCTAAGCTGTTATGTCGATCATCATATCTACTCAACCTAATTATCATGTCCATCTCCCGAGCAATCAAGAGCGACATGGCCACTATTGCCACATTGATTGCAAAGGAGATCTCTATTTTGACGGTGATTAGCTGAAGATGCAGACCTCACTGGTGAGTAGTCTCCTCAATGCTCGATAATCCCTGATCTAAGCTGCTCCATATCCTCTCTTAGTGCTTGAATCATTACCTTAAGACGTCAGTTTTCCTCTTTCAAGTACGAACAATTATCCTCTAATTTCTGAACCTTACTATATACCCAATCAGGGTCTAAGCGCTCCTCGGGGTCCTCTTCTTCATCAGGGGTCTTCTCTCTCATGGGGCGAATCACAGTTACAACTTTCTCGAGCATCTCTGGCCAAGTCCTCTTATAAGTCACACGGGGTGCTCTAGGTCGTGGTCCTCGAGCAGGCGTAATCTTCTTGGTCATCTATCAGAAGAATCGTAAGGCAAGCAAACAATAACAAGGATTACTAGTCTACTACAATTTCGCGGAACTATGCTAGCGATAGACTACAAGTGACATGACAGGAAAATTCCTATGCTCCAGGATTTTACTTAAGCAACTCACATAAACAAGCCTAAACTAGACTTTTAAAAACTATAGCTCTGATACCACTTTTGTCACATCCCAACCTTATGAGATACGACGGTCCTAGAACATGGGGAGACATAAGGTCACCCACGCTCGTAGAATCCATTAACACATAACAATCATGCCTAGGATCTTACCAAACCTCTTTCATTAACTCATTTAAAACATTTAGATAAATACCAAAATTTGCGGAAGACTTAAAGTAATTCGTTACATATAAATTCCATAAGGAAAATAATATAAATCTCTATAAGTAACAATTAACATTCCCGGAGCATCTAAAGACAAGACTTCATAACATAGTATTATTGATAACTTAGATAAGGAATTCCCCAAGCGAAGTAGGATGCTTGAGCCATCACCTTGCCTCCTCACATTTGCTCACCTGGAACCATACAAGGAAAAGGGGTGAGATAGATGATCTCAATGAGTAAACAAAAAGGGCTCATACATTATCACATATTCCTTTGAAAGAAACACATAGCTTATACACATAGTTCATGGTTTATAACTCATGCATTAGGTTGCATTTTAAGCAAGGTTCAATTTAGCAAGTTTGCAAAAATCACCCTTATAACACTTATAGAGTGGAGACACTACTCAATCCACTTTAAACACATCGAGGAGAGGTGGCCTTTGCCAAATTCCAACTCCCATCACTTATAAAGCGTGAAGCTGATCAGGCTCCACGGCTAGAACTGCCCTTTCTAGCTGAGGTGGATACACTACCCCTATCCATCGGGTTAAGACCATGTGCACAGGTTCCGATGATTACCCGCATCGGCACGAGGATTCTGCATAAAGGGTAAAGGTACCATAGCTAGAGCTATTGGTAAACACAATTAACAATATCACATATGGCAACAATAACATGTATTTTAATAACAATAGTAGTTTGGCTTAGAACAATATTACAATAAAAGTGTAGTTCCAGAAAGAACACAAGTTAGGGTGTTTATCACAAAAAAATGTTCTCATCGGATAAGCAAAATAGTTTTGGACCAAATGTCCTTTGGCAACCCAAGCTTAACAAAGAAATCATGTTATAAAATGAAAATGGAAAGAACTTGGGTTTCAAAGCTCACAAAGGTTCACATATCAATATATCTCATTCTTAAAGCACAACATGATGTTGTTCACATTTGTAACAAGAACATTGCGTTTACTCACGCATGTAGCATGGACATAGTGTTTACTCACCTTGGGGTTCCTTTCCTCCTAGTACTCGTAGTCCTCTTTGCACTTCTAAGGCTCCTCAAACTCTAACATAATATTTGATTTAATACTTAGTATTCATTTACTCATGATGTTCCTATCCCATAACTACCCACACACATATAGCATACACATTAGAGTTCACTCATAGGTGTACTCATCACTTGCACATATCACGTTGACTTAAAAGTCTTGCATACTTAGGCCTTATAGGCTCACATGAAAACACATTGCAATCATATCAATACCTTTTTAAGGTCATCACATTATCATTACCTCAATATCAATTCATTTATCAATTATCTTAGTTCACTTTACACTTCTATACATGTCAATTTGACAATTAATCCTTCAAACATCATGCTTAACTCTTATGATCCCCTTCACCTCATTAACTCATAACCATATATTCATCATCAGGTCATCATGACATCTAGTTCCAAATTCCTCAATCACATTTGCATTCTAACCACAATATGATATCAAGATACCTTAAGTATTCCAAAACACATTTAAGCTTATCTAGGATCACGCCTTCAATTAACATGCAATTTTCATCATCTACTATACATACATACATGTCAACAATCATCAAAACACATCACATTAAATTTATAAACATTTGGACACAATAGTCCATGTAGGCCGAATGCATCTTTAAGGTAAAAACCAAATTCTTCTTCTTTTCGTGTTTTCCATCTATTTCAGAAATATGCAAAAACATGGTTTAAACTAAGATTTTTCATGTAAACATAACAAAATCATTTTAGAACTCAAATCCATAAGAATCGGCCACTATTGGTGCCATTGATGTATAAAAATTCAATCTTTTGCATTATAGTGCACAAAACATGAGTTTTCTTGTTTTTGGTATTTTTCGGTCATTTCAGAAATATGCAAACAGGTTGTTTAAACCATTTTTTTTCATTCAATCATTGAAAATATTAGTTTAGAACACATTATCTCACAAATCATCAGCCATAGGTAATGTTTATACAAAAAAATTCCAAGTTCAAAGGCTTAGGTGAAAAATCATGAGTTTCCGCGCTTTTCGCGCATTTCATTTATTTCAGCGATAAACAAACACATGATTCAAATCATTATTTTTCATCTAAACAAAACAAATATCACATTAAAACACCAATTCACACAAATCAGCAGCCATGTATTCATGAAAGAATAGAATTTTCAAATTTCCAAATCCTAACACGAAAATCTTGAATTTCTTTGTTTTTCGAAACTTTTCGGTCATCACAGAAATATTATTTCATGCAATATTTTTCATCAAAACAAATCAAAAATCAGTTTAGAATGCAAATAAATACAAATTACCCCCCCCCCCCCCCCCCCCTTATGATGTCTATGCAATAAAATTGTGATTTTAAGTTATAGAATTCACCTTTGGAGAAATCTTGCGGAAAGAATTGTGTTTTGGTAGAAAATAAATTTTCTCTCCCAAAAATTCACTCAAACAGAATTGAATCTATAGAAATCAGTAACCAAATAGTTCAAAATAATTTTCCCATTATTTATTTCATAGAAAACAGTTTAGAAATCGAAAGAGATTAAAAACTTACGATTACGGTCACGAAATCGCGAAACGGTAAGGTGTTTTCGATATTTCGGTAGAGAGAATTATTTTGAGAGATTTTTCTGCCAAAATACAGAAAGAATGAGGGAGTGGCTGCTGGAAAACCCTTGCTGGCCGAAAATTTGAATATATATTAGGGTTGGAGTGGAATTTCCACTATTACCCTTAATGAAATAAGTTAGGAGCATTTTTGTGTAGTGGGCTTTTGGATATTGGGCCTTTTTCTTTAAAAATTTCGGCCGAAGTGTTTAGAAATAAAAATAATATTTTCCTTTTTTTAATTCTGGAATATTTCCCTCAAAATATTTATTTAAAAATATTTTAAAAATACCCATAAAATTATTTTATGCTTAAAAATTATTTTCTGCATGAAAATTCATTTTATTTTAAAATAAATTCTTTTATGCAAAAGTACTTCATGTAAATCATTTATTTCACAATAGCAACACATATTATGCATATTAAAATTAATTTAATATGCCACATACTCATCAATCACTTAGATCACAAACATTCACACAAGCACACACTTAACCTTATCGATTCTAATTCAAGCAATTTATCACGAAAATTCCTAGGGTGGATGTGGGTTGTTACAACCAATTCCTTCAATCAATCTCTTTGTAAATTCACGATCATTAATTTATTATTAACTCATCATACAACTTACTTTCATATTATCCAATAACATTCACATATTAATCACAATATAAGTTTAAGATACCTTAAGTATACCAAATTGCATCTAGCCTTGTCTAGAGTCATTCCTTCAACCAACATGCAAATTAACCATTCATCATTCATTCATGCATGTCAATAATCATTAAAATACACTACATAAAAATTATAGACATTAGGATAAAAATTCCAACAATGGCCAAATACTCCATTAAAGAGAAAATATGAATTTTCTTATTTTTCACACTTTTTGTCTATTATAGTAATATGTAGAAACATGATTTGAACCAAGATTTTTCATGTAATCACAACAAAAATTATTTTAGAACATCAATCTATATGAATCAGCAATAATAGGTGTGACATATGCATGAAAATCCTAATTTTAGGTTTTAGGATGCAAAACCATGAACCTTTCTTATTTTTAGTATTTTTCGGTCATTATAGTAATATATAAATTGGTGTTTTAAAATATTATTTTTCATTCAATCATAGCAAATATCAGTTTAGTACATCTATATATATGAATCGGTAGCCATAGATCATAATTATGCATGAAAATTCCAAGTTTTAAGGTTTAGGGTAAAAATATGAGTTTTCATGCTTTTGTTTATTACAGTAATATATAAACACATGATTTAAATCATTATTTTTCATCCAAACAAAACAAATATCAGTTTAAAACTCTATCACACTCAATTTGGTGGCCATATACACATGAAATTATAAAATTTTCCAACTTTTAAGTTCTAGCATGAAAACCTTGAATTTCCTTGTTTTCTGAAACTTTTTGGTCATTACAGTAATATACAGAAATATGTTTTAATTCAGTATTTTTCATCTAAACAAATCAAAAATTAGTTTAGAATCTAAATATGCAGTAACCTCCCCCCCCCCCCCCTCTCCTAATGAATTTATGTTTGAAAATTTCAATTTTTAAGTTATAGGATTCACCTTTGGTGAAACCGCAAAGGAAGGTTGACGTTTTCAGTAGCAAAATTAATTTCTCTTTCAAAAACTGACCCAAACTGAATTAAATATGTAGAAATCAATAAATAACCAGTTCAAAATATTTTTCTCATAACTTATTTCATAGAAATCAAATGGAAAATTGAAAAGAAAGAAAAACTTACGAATAGAGGTGAGAAATTATAAGTTGAAAGGTATTTTCTCAATTTTGGTACAGAGAATTATTTTGAGAGAATTTTTCTGTCAAAATATAAAAAAATAGAGTGATGGCTACTAGAAATATGGTGCTGGCCAAATCTTACATTAAATACTAGGGTTTGGGGTGCAACTTCTACTAATACCCTTAATGAGCTAGGTTAGGAGTGTTTTAGTGTAGTGGGCTTTTGGGTGTTTGGACTTTTTAATTAATCTAGGGGCTGATTATAGGTAATTAAAAATAAAATATTTTTTTATTATTTTTTGTAAAATTTCCCGCAAAATATTTATTTAAAAATCATTTTAAAGTACTCATAAAATTATTTTATGCATAAAAATTGCCTTTTTGCATGAAAATTCCTTTTATATAAAATAAATTATTTTCATGCTAATGCACCTCAAATAAATAATTTATTTCACAATAATAACTCATATTAGGCATATTAAAATTAATTTAACATGCCACATATTTGTAAATCACATTACACATGAATTTTCATAAAGTCACACAGTTTATCACAATAACCCTAAATCCAAACAATTTGTCACTAAAACTCCTAAGGTAGATGTGAGTTGTTATACTAAGTTATGCCTTCAAAATTTCAAATTTTGAAATAAGCTTCCATAATTCATTTTGACACTTCCAAACAATTATTTTCCACCCTAAATAACCTTAGAATTCATCAAATATGTTTTAGAGCATTTCCCCCCTAATTTCTTTAATTTAGGCCGAACCTTAACTCTATTTGAACTCTTTATTTCCCATGCTTGTTTCCACTTGTTACACCTTATGTTTGAAGCCCAAATTCTACATTTCTTTGACAAAAATATGAAGTAAACATTTTCTAGTTTTCATCCCCATTGGCTGACTCATATAGATGAAAGAAATGGAAAATTTTTACAATTATAATACCAAGTCATGCTTAGAACACATAAAGGAAGAGATGAGTATAATTCCTTACTTTGGAAAGCTTTGGTTTGTGTTTCTATGATGGGGGGCCAAAATTTAGAGGATGTTTTCCTCTAAGAATTGTGTTTTGTGTTAGGTTTCATAAAAATGGAGAAATTATGCTCATCATATTGCTTATATATGAAAATTGAATGGTGGTTATTTAATCACACTTAACCAATGGTTAGGATTTAATCAAAATGGATGCTATGATTTAATCAAGTTGAATGGCTATGATCTCATCTAGGTTAATGATGTTCTTCATATGGTGTGGAAAGAGCAAAAATGAATATAGATTTTGGTGTAGGAAAAGTGAGAATTCAAGTTGGAAAAGGATTTGTCTTAGTAAAAAATGACGACTTCTAAGTCAAATTTTGTGACTAGCTCTTACAACATCAATTTGTCTCTTGGCTAACCAATTGTAATATTACATAATTTATTTTCATCCAACCATAGGCCCAATGAGCTGATCATCCAAGTAGGCTTGCGCCTTTGGTGTTCAAAAGCCCATTAACAAGCCCATATATGCACATTTAAAAATTAGTAACTTAATAGATTTTCCATTTCTTTTCTTTAACTTTAGTATACATATTTCTATATTCTAATATCACTACACAGTCTAGACAATACTAGATAAATCTTATTCACTCTATAGTGCACATTTTTTAGCCCTTTAGTAGTATTGTTCAAGTATGTAAATCATGTAGACTTATTAGGTCAAACTATATTTGACTTCTATTGTACCATTGTAACTTAGACTAAAATCAATTTCTCATGTCACTATTATTATCTCCCAATGACTTAGGAGATGCTAATGCCCATTCATTAGCACTTTATATTCACATTTCAAATGAATAATTAACATAGTCTTGTTAAGTCAAACTCGGTTTGACTTTCATTTTATCATAAAAGTGCTTATTGAAATTGATTACATTCTTTACTCATTGTCATATTGTTTATTAAAATTACTTCTTATGGTATTATTATGATTCTTAATATGCTAGAAAGACCTTGAACAGTACAGTAGATGAACATTATAGGGTCACCATTACTTACTATATTAGGTTAGCAAAACCCTAGGTATTACATTCTACCCCCCTTTAGAAAATTCATCCTTGAATTTTGCAAAATAGATACTCTTGATTCATAAGGAATGATAATATTTCGGTTACATGTCTTAATTATTTTCGTATACACATTTATTATCCCCATGAATTTTCTATCATTTTCTCGCTATCTTAATTATTCAAATTTTTCTGATAATTTTTCTTTAATAACAACTCTTATATCATAAGATCCATTATGAAATTGATGTTTCCCCAATTTTCTAAATTATCAAATATGTAATATCTCTTTTGTCACTTTATGTATTATAAGTTTCTTATCTCATGCCAAACTCATTATGGGCTTAAGAATCTTAAGGTAATATAAATACCTTTCATGATTCTTTTAGACACTTTATCTTGCATTATAATATTTCAAGCACTATATAAAGATCTTATTATTTCATTCTAAATCTTTACAAGAGTAATTTAAAATGCTATAATCTCATATCTAGTGGCCACTGTCACTGGCCACTCTTTATATTCATTACTATAGGAATTCTTAAACCTAAGAATTAAGAATAATAAGTTATTCATTACCTAGAATAGAATAACCATTTAGAATAATGAAACAGATTATATTTGTCGAGACGTGTAAAATTGTATGGATACAATCCTCGTTGTGCATATTGATCAATTGGATCGTTTCTTTATGGATTCCAATAAGAAACCTTTGTAAATGTGTTTCCGAGTATTCCTTTATCATTTCATCCAAGCAAACGAGTTCCTCTAATTCTATGAATTTTTCTAGAATACTTTTTTTTTTTATATCATTTTACAAGTACCAATACTTTAGATAGGCCATCATTATTTCTAATCTTCACTAACCATTGAAGAGTTCTTTCCATAAATAATCAACCCTTAATTCTACATACGCATAAGGAATTAATTATTTATTTTATCAAACTAAATTTTTTTAATAAATTTGCCTTTTCTTAAAGATTATTCTACAACTTTGATTGTTTTATCATATTCTAAACACGTAATAAATACACAATATGTACATACTTGTTTATAAATGAGAAACATAACAAAGCTCACCTTGCATCTTTCATTAACTTATATGTATTATCTCCATATATGAATTTCACAATTTTACATCAAACCTTTATAATTCTATAGGATCTCAAACTAGTATATAGATATTCTTAGGTTCTTTATTATTATTAATTGTCTTAACTACTCTAAAGTTAAATGTTCTTGTCATTCTTATATTTGCTCTTATATATGCCCATATACATACTCATGTAGGCGAATATACAGCTCTTTCCTTATATGCATAGTTCATCTTTCTCATTATCACACTTACAAGTATTATCCTTTACTTCAATTTACAAGCTTGATTCTTTTTCACTTTTTCCTTAATTTTCATCAATTGCAATTCCTTGTTCTTTGAGTCTTGTATTTCGCCTATGGCTTTCAATTACACTTGAATAATCTAACAATATTCATATCTTCTTTTAATTATAGTCTTTTATCAGGCAGTTATTTCTAATATCTTAATAATAGATTTCATTTTATATTATCATATGCAAGGGATTACTTATTGGCTTCTTTTTTAAAGTATGAATCATCACATCAATTCTATTAAGGCAACCATATATTTACTCTTAATCCTTGAATAATTCTATTCCATCTCTTATTTGTTTTACTTTACTTGGAAAATTTATCATAATAAGTCTCATGTATCTTGTACTATTATTCTAGTCCAACTTCCTTCCAATTCCTTGTATTCTATAGTTTGACTTCCTCCTTTCTCTTCCTAAGGAAGGTTCATTTATTCTTAAATGAAGGTCTTCTTATTAAGCTCAATAAAGCATGTATATTCTTTTAAATTTTCAAGTTCTTTTTATATAACATCTAATCAAACTTAATCACTCTATATGTCATGGACTTCAATTTTAATTCTTATTGACATATGTATTTATGCATTTCTCTCTCTTTTACTGGCTTCCCTACTACCTTTCTTTATAATTCCTGACTTACAACTTAATAAGAATAATGAGGAATTACAATTTCACTCTATCGACGTGATCCCTTGGTATATTCTAACATGGTTATCTAAATCTTTTTTTCTATCATTCAAATATATAGCCCATTTATGATCCATGAAAATTTCTAAACTTAGATTATATTCCTTATCTCCCTTTCATACCTCATCTTTTGACAATTTTGGTCATCTCGATTACTAAACTTATATCATCTTCTTTTTCCCATATTTATGTCCTTATTTCAACTAATTCTTTGTATTCTTTCTCTATTACTTTAAGCCTTAGTTTGAACTATGGTTGCCTTGAAATACTTTCTTCTTTTGCATTTAAGTATGTCATTCTTTGCATGAAATTATTTTATTCTATTTATAGGAATAATTTTTAGGGAACTAATACCATCAACTTTGTCTTGTCACTAGTTGAATGGCTTTTATTAGGGCACCTATGAGCAAAACTATGCCATAATCCTTGTAAGCCTCTGAATAAATAGCCATACTTCATTTCTCATAAATTAAGTTCCTTATTAAACAGTTCTTATTTTTAACTTGCTTCAATATATCATAGAGTGTAAGAATTGAAGTGAGCTCTTTCACCATTAGACAATTAGATTGCTAATATAGCATTATAGGAGGAGGCATTTGTTTCCTTAACCATCTTGTTTTATCATGTTATCTCTTATCTAATGGATTATGCTCATCTCTAGACTTCTATACCTAATGGCAAATCTCATTTACTTTCCATTAAAAAGACATTGTCCTAATCAAGTAGATATAATTTATTCATTATATTAGAGTCTAACATTTAAATTAACATTTCAAGTCATGCCCTCATTATAGTGAGATGTTTTCACTTTATAGTTTTCCTCACTAGAATGATGATTGTAGCTTTAAATGTAACATCCATATTTCTATACTTCACATTCTTCTTAAGAATTACCATATCATATTACATATTTCTTTATGCACTTCATATCAAATTACTCATTCCTTAACAATTTCACATTCTCTTTTCTCTAGGTCTAATTCATTTGGTACATACACCATCCTCAATAAAATTCCATCAATACTATTCTCCAATGCTCATATGTCTTTCACACTCTTTAAATTATGTATCACTCATAAGCATTTACACTTCCTATTCTTACTTAACATTACAAACATCATTTTAAGCAATTGATTATATTAGATTGAATAAATAATCCATTAGGACTAGTCCTAATTGCAACACCTTATTGGCTAATTTTTCTTTCCATATTAAGATATTCATCCTTTTTTAACTAAACTTTTTCTATCATTTGCTTGTCTCTATAACTTTTCTCTACTTATCTTTTTATAATCATATCCTTATCAAATAAAGTTCTTTTATCCAAATTATTTCATTCCTTATGTTATATTCTCTTAACCCTTATAATTTTCTTTACCCCATGATTTCCTATGTAATCTACCTTAAAACTTAATCCATTTCACACTTAATTCATTTAGTTACTTCCAAAGTTTGCCATTTCTCATAGCATCTACTTTTCACTTATTCAATTTTATTTCATAATCAATTAATTTCATCATCAAAATAATTCTCTTGAATAGGGTTAGTCAAATTAGTTAGCTTTATAAACTCCTTTATGTCATAAATTTTTGCTCATTTGGTTCTTTTAATTCCATACATCATTATATTCGGTATTTCCTCATACATTCTTTTCCTTATCATTCACTATTTTTACCTTTCCACATGTTACTTACTTTACTTGACTACATTTAAGCTATTTTTCTAACTAACATATAATTCTCTAATTTTATATCTATCTTATTTTATAGGTATTCTTCCTATTGTAAACTCGTTCTCGATAAGGTATTTTATCCAAAATCATTCCACACTTTTACACCAATTCATTCTTAGCTCACACTAGTCCTTTTCAATTCAAATCTTTCTTACCTCCTTACTTTCTTTTTAAAGACTATTCCTTATTATACCTTCATATGGTTGATAAGTCCATGCACCTATCTTTTGAAATGGTCTAGAACCAAATCGCATTTTGGTTTGGTTCTTCACTGACCTCTCGACTTTGTCTCTTTAGTGTGTTCAAGCACTTCCAAAGAGGTCACCCATCCTTGAATTTTTTTTTTTTTGCCCTAAGTCTAGCACATTTAACTTTGGGGTTTCTCAAACCTCCCAGTTACACATTTAATCACCTTTCTAAAAGGTCCTATATAGACATATGCGATTAATCATTTCCCTCATGAGGTATGAAATGATCCTCTTTAGATCACATTAGGTCAATATTTTACCTTTTTTTTTTTTCTTGATACTTATATAAGTGATAGAAAAGTCCTTACCCTTCTTATTGTCCTAGTCTACAAGGTAGCATCTAAGCTACAAATTTAATAATATCGCTCATTTAGTTCACCCTATATACTTATATATATAAGGTGTAATTGATTTATTTCATTATCATACTAATCATTTTTAGACATCTTTTCTCTTTTTATACACCAATCACATATATCATTTAACAATTCCATATAATTCATATATCAAATCACTATCACATGTAAGCATTTCATATAGCAAAACATTATACATACTCTTCATTAATCTAAGTTAGATTAAAACTTAGTCAACTTATTTTCCTAATATGGGCAAATCAATTTAGAGTTATTTAACATGTTTACTAGGCATTTATTCCACAGAGATAATTCATTAAGAGATTGTAAATTTGAAATATCAAAAGTTCCTTAAGTCATGAAAAACATTCTTGAATCGCGGACATTATACAATTTTTATGACCGCAACCTATTGTCGTGATTGCAATCAAAATGTCATGACTACAACTAATTTAAGGTATAAAACATCAAATTGCACCTCCAAGACAGTGTTTCATGACCTGGGTTATGATCACGACTTTGGGCATGACAAGGAATTGCAACGATGATAAAGGGATCTTGACCGTGACTTAGACAAATCAAACTCTAGCTCCAATGGATAGTAAACATCATCTTTCCGTATAGGTCAACTTTGGAACGCCATAATTTTTTAGCTACGGATGAGTTAGGTTTAAACTTGTAGAGATGGCTTGCTTGATACAAAGGCTAATCAAGCAAACCCAGAAGTTAAGAGGTGAAGAAAACGGAGTAGGAGGACCCTTATATATAGGGGAGAGGTTGGGGGAAGGTTTCGTGCACTTTTGATGTGCGAAAAGTGCACAAAATGAAGAAAAAAATAGAAAAAACATGGAAAACACTATTACAGCTGCTAGAAGCCCTGCAGTAGCCATAGGTTTCTATGCAGCAGTTGCGGGTTAGCATACGGCAGCTGCAACCAATTTGATGGCAGCTACAGAGCCTTCTGCGGCTGCAGGCTGAATTTCATTTTGCAATTTTTGGCCCATTTTCGCCCATTTTAACTCAAGCCTGGTTTGATTCTACAAATTCATAATCAAGTGTCAGTTGTCTAAAGGTGAAAATTTGAGGGTTCACAATACCAAACAAATTAGACCTAGAAATAAAGAGAATATGAAATTGTTAAGGAAAATTGTATAACAAGATATGTAATATGACATGTGAAATTCTTAAGAAGGATGTGACTTGTAAAAATATGAAGGTTATATTTAAAGCTATAATTATCATCCTAGTTAGTGTAAGGCCTCACCCGAGCACCAGCCCGATCCGCTAGAGGGAACTAGAATGCTCATTCGGGTTTAGACTCACGATGGAACCCTTGGGTTCAGATTGGTTGATTTTGAAAAAGATTTTAGGAGTCACCATCTTAATGTTATTTAATTGGAAAAATATTAAGGAAAAAACCCAAGTTGACTCCAATTTATTAATTTTTACTTTAATTTGCTCATGGATAAAATCACTAGCCTTGAACCAGGTTGAGCTCGGAGACTAGGTTTTTAGTTTTAAATAATCTAAATTTGGCTCTTAAGTTTAATTTGACTTGAAAATTGGATTTCATGAATGACATTTATAAAATGAAATTAAAGAAAATGCATGAATATGGCATAACATAAATGCATGGTGAAAATAAAACATCCACAAATTAATTAAAAACAAAGGGGGAAAGGGGATTGATTGAGATTTAGATTTCAAGTTTGGATTTAGATTCCAAACTTGCCTATATACCCCATTAAATGGGGATCAAAATCCACATAGTTTATTCCACAATTAAGTGGAGAGGTTTAGGAGTTGATCAGATTAATTTTGATTTAAGTGTGTTGAGAATGAAGAAAAAGGCTGATACCTTTGCTTTTGGTGGACAGAGAGTTTTACTGGACCGAAATTTTGTTTTATCGGGACCGGATGATTGGATAGATTGGAAGATAAATTAATTAATTAATTAAAGTGATTAATTAACTAATTAATATGATGAAAATGGTGGATGGATTAATTAATTAAAAAGATTAATTAATTAATTTGGATGAAAGGTGGGTTAAGAAAATGATTGATTTTGGAGGATTAATTAATTAATTAAAAGGATTAATTGACTAATTAATATGATGTAAAGGATGAATGGATTAATTAATTAAAAAGATTAATTAATTAATTTGGACAAAGGGTGAATTTAAGAAAATGATTAATTTTATTTAAAAAAAGTGATTAATTAATTAATTAAAAAGATTAATTAATTAATTAATTGAGTGATTAAAAAAAGAGAATTTTAGTTAATTAAAAAGATTAATTAACTTGATTAGGGTGAGGTAATTAATTGATTAAAAATATTAATTAATTAATTATAGAGCAATTGGAGGGAGAAGAAGAGAGAAATTTGAGGATAGCAATATACTCAAATTCAAAGGGTGACGAGAAATGAGAAGTGGAGGGGGGTATTTATAAGAAAAGTGGATGGTGGTAGTTTAGGAAGTGAAAAGTGAAAAGACCAAAAGGGTAATGCTAAAAAGAGCTGAAAAATCATATTGGGGGATATTTGGGGGACTGCAAGCAGGCAGTGGGGCCTGCACCATTGAAGGCGCTGGCGGAGCCGCCAATCCTCCAAGTGGTGATGCTGGTGACTCCAGCGGCTTGCCGCCAGAAGTGTCACTGGCGCCACCTAGACCAGCTCCGACATCACCTGCTCTTAGTTGGTGTGCTGGCTGGAATTTCACTTTTTTGCTTGGTCAAGTTTTGGAATTTTCGGATCAGTTTTTAAGAGTTATAGAGCTCAAAAAAATTATCAATTAGTGTTGATAGATTCAAAATTAATTTTAGGACAATTTAACAGTCAGTTAGGGAGAAAATTCGGTTAGTTTTGAAAAAATACTTTTTGATATAGAAGGTTCGGTCAGGGTAGGAAAAGTGCAAGTGTTTGAAAATTAAACATCCTTAAACTAATATGACTGAAAGTCCATTTTTAGCTCCGAGAGTGCTGCCCCCTTGACCCCTGCCTACTAACTGGCTAGCGGGACCGCCGTGCTGGATTTGTGTGGCGCATTATTCTTAGCAAGTGTTAAGCTACAACTGAATGATGAGGTGTAAAATTAAGAGTTTACAGTTGCCCCTTCATTAGAATTGGCTTTGAACAAAAGGTAATTTTGATGATAGTGAATGCTGGGAAGAGGTGCTACATCAAACTCTAGGCTTGTGTGTCCTTGTCATGTCCTTTAGGAGGAAGCCCTCTAGGATAAATGAGGTTTTATCAATGGCTATCAGTCCGGCCTTAATGTTGATGCAAGAATGGTCTTGGTAAATTTCAATTAAGGCTATCTATTTAGCCCTAATATTAGAGGATAAAGAAGGTTTAGTAAATTTCAATCAAGGCTATCTGTCTAGCCTTAATGTTAGAGGACAAAGAAGGTTTGGTGAATTTCAATCAAGGCTATCTGTCTAGCCTTAATCTTGGAGATAAAGAAGGTTTGCTGAATTTCAATCAAAGCTATATGTCCGGCCTTAATGTTAGTGGACAAAGAAGGTTTGGTGAATTTTGATCGAGGCTATCTATCCGGGCTTAATGTTAGAGATAAAGAAGTTTTGGGGTAAATCTCAATCAAAGCTATCCGTCCAGCCTTAATGTTGGAGGTAAAGGAGATTTGAGTAAATCTCAATCAAGGCTATCTATTTGGCCTTAATGCTAGAGGTAAAGATGATTTGAATAAATCTCAATCAAGGCTATCTGTCTGGCCTTAATGTTGGAGGTAAAGATGATTTGGGTAAATCTCAATCAAGGCTATCTGTTTGGCCTTAATGCTAGAGGTAAAGAAGATTTGGGTAAATCTTAATCAAGGCTATCTGTTTGACCTTAATGTTGGAGGTAAAGATGATTTGGATAAAAAAGATGAAAAGTGGAACCATATAGATGTCTAAGTGACCGTTTCTAGACATTTACGAGTGAAATTGATAGATTTGGGTAAAAGAGATGGAAAAAGGAACCACATAGATGTCTAAGTGACTGTCTTTAGACATTTATGGGTGAAATTCAATTTTGGACAAGATATTTTACTGAAAAGGAGAGCCTTAATTTATGGCTAGTTGGCTTGGGAGATTCTAACAAGATTTTGGTAAAGGGAGAGCCTTAGCTTATGGGAAGTCAGCTCGAGAGATTCTAAAAAGACTTTGATAAGAGAAGAGCTTTGGCCTATGGCAAGTTAACTCCACAAATTCTGACAAGATATTAGTAAAGAGAGAGCATCGGCTTATAGTGAATCAGCTCAAGAGATTCTGACAAGATTTTGGTTATACCAAAGTGCTTATGAATGTGAGGGGTTAGGTCTCCCAGAAGGCTTAAAGGAACTTTTCCAAGAGTAAAGGGACTCTAGAAGTCATTCTTCATTGATTAAATCCAGAAAGGTATCATTTAGCTTCAAAAAGGTATTAGTCAGCTGTAAGAGGTATCAGTAAGCTTTGAGGAAGTATTGGTTAGCTTTAGGAGAGGCTAATGAGGCTATTGGCTCAGCTTATGCATGATGGTGCATGATTGCATAGATGCTAGTGCACAGATGATGCATGCATGTTTCAGAATTCATAGACCTTTTATTTGACTTCTATGCTATACACGATTTATGATGATGCCTGTAATGGATGATTGTATGGATGCATGAGGGTGGTGGGTTTAAGCATTTACTTTGTGAATGCAATTTTTTCATGTGACTTTTGTGTCCTACAGAGACATGTACTTGTGGACTGAGAAACTCTACAAAGTTTGAGAAACTCAAGTAGGATTGGTATAACATAGTTGTTATGGTGGCTTTATGAGGGTATTGAGATTTTTCTGAGGGCTTGATTTTTGGGATCCGGTGGCCTAAGGTTTCTATTTTAGTGCTACTAAGAAGGAGCTATGTCCATTCTCAAGGAGTTAAGCATTTTTTGTATTTTTAGGAGTTTTGGACTTGCCTTAAGATGTTGCAGGCTAGATGGTGGTTGCTGATGGTCAGGTGGATTTAGCCACTATAATTTGAAAGTTTCATGATCCTGGTGACCAAAGAGGTATGAGGGGCATAGAGGCTGAAGATGAAGGATTTGATTTTTTACATGACAATCAGATACAAACCTGCTGATTATTGAAATGATAGTGGTAAATGAAGCAGAGGCATTTTTTTTGTTTAGAGCTATACTGACAGAGACACTGATGAGTCTTGATTACTTTGTTTGAGATTTAGAGAGATGAACTATCTTGCTAGTTATTCTCAAGTGAGAAAAATTTGTCTATTCTTACTCTTTCTGTTAGGGGTGCTTCATAGGTATCTGTTTTAAGTTTTGTGTAATTTGCAAGTGTGGTAGATGGATCATTTTCAGGTGCTGGCCCCTGCTTTTTAGTCTGCACATACTTTATTAAGACTTAGTCAAAGATCATATAGGATGGTTACTTATAGTTTGCCCTTGGAGCACACATTTTTAGCACTACTAATGGTAAAGGATTAGGTCTCTCATGACTGGGGGCCATAGGTATTAAGTGGTTTGCTTGTTGGGCTTGGTTTTAATAACTTTTCACCAGGAGATGAGAGTTTTAAGGCAAATAAGGCAGACTCAGAGTGTGCCCCATAGTCTTTTTCTTCTTAGAGTTTGTACATATCACATCTCTTATTGCTAGAGCTATTAGGTGGGGGCTAGCTGAGGAGTTACCATGTCGTTTATTCTAGGATTTCACTGGGGATGACAAAGAGGTATGATAGGTGGTTGATAAGGGCAATTTGGCCTATTGAGAAAGAGTACCAGGTTGCCCTGCTAAGGGTGACATCCCTGAGGAAGGAGAGACTGTAGAAGCCACTAATGGCAAGAGAACTACAGCACAAACAAACGGGTGACTCAGTCTTTGAAGGAGAGTTAGGGATCTACTAAGAGTATGACACCATAGGTTGCAGTAGTGACTCAAATAGTGGTGCTAAGGACAAAGGAGACTATGACTGCAGTGAGGACAGGATGACACTACCTTGGAGGTTCAGAGAAGGATTACAACAATTAAGGTAGAAAAGAGGACTGGCTAGATTAGGACCTCCTCTCCTTTTTCTTTTTTTAGTTCAAAATAATTATAGGTTGACAGGACTACACAAAACAAGATAAGCTATAGGTGACATTGAAAGGGCTATCCCTTTTGATGGGTGTGTATTTTGCAAAATTTGATCACCATTAAATGAAACATCTTTTATTTTTGCTCTAATTTCTACCCAAGCCGCTCTTTCAGGTTTTTAGCTTAGCGTGCATTCTTTTCTTTTCTTTTCTTTTTCTTTCTTTTTTTTTGGAAAATAATTAAGTGAATAATGTACTAGCCATATAGAAAATGAGAATGCGATGCAAATAAAATATTTGTATTATGATTTGGACTGCACCTGAGTTGGGCTGCCTACATATCCCTTACATCATTTTTCTGCTGGTTATTTCTTTTAGGGAGAATTAGGTCCACATAGTTCTAATTACATATGCATGAAATGAAATGCATATGTCATCTTTAGATGATGCATCATTTCAATTGATCTAGGTTGTCAAGATGGGAGAATTCGCTTTCATCCACATCTGTGAAGATGGTGCCTCCATCGGATAGGATCTTCTTAAGTATATACTATCTAGCTTTGTTTAGTTTGAACTTCCTCTTGGATCATGAATAAAGGCTTGGATTTCTCCAAGAACTGGATTTCCTTCCTCCTAATCCTTGCCTCTCACCTTCCAATTAAAGTGTTCGACTAGTCTCCATTAATGAACCTGAATTTTACATAGAGCATCGATTCTCTTTCCATCAATGACATTTAGCTGGTCATGATACCTTTCAATCTATTCTGTCTTCATTCAGTAACTTCTGCTTGATAGGCTTCTTATGTGTGTAAGTCGGGATTTCGTGAATGGCAATGCTTAGATCATCCCTATCACGTCCTTGTCTTGTGCAGAATAGCTCATGATCTTTTTCATTACTGTCATGCAGAAGCAATGATATTTTTTTGATTTTTTTCTTTATGCCATAATTAGTTGATCCTTTTTGCCTTTTTCTTTTTTTTTTTTGTATTTTTCATTTTTTTTGTTCTTTTTTTGTTCTTTTCTTTTTTTAAGATGTCCCATTTAAAGATGAATTAGAAAAAAAAAACCAAATTAAAATGTTTAAACTTTTATTACTAAAAGAAGAGTCCCATCATGAGTACATTAAAGGATAAGTTGAAAAGGCAAAATATAGACTCCAAAGGGTAAGACCTAACAGACTTAAATTCAAAGAAAGATTTAATAGAAATAGATTTAAAAGACTCTAACACAAACTCTAACTTAGGTGACTTAGACAAGGACTCAAATGATTCAGACATAAACTTGGAGGACTTGGATAGGTGTACAGTAGGGTTGGCACTCTTCTCAAAATACTGGTTATTAGAAGAAACTTGAGATGGTCGAGTGAGCTCAATGGTTCAGAAAGGATTGATGATGGTGCTAGACTCTAGGTCTAGGAGCAATGATGTCTCCACTATCAATAAGGTCTTGAATTTTATTCTTCAGAGTCTTGCATGCATCAATTTTATGCCCTGGCCCTTGATGATATTCACAGTGCTCATTAGCATTATAACCCCTGGGCAAGGGGTTTGGAGGAGATTATGGTTCTAAGGGCTTAACTAGATTAGCCTCTGAGGCTTTCTTGTAAACAACACTGAGGGGCATGCCTAGCTCAGAAAAAGTCCTTCTTTCCAACCTCATTGGCTGGTGATAAGAGATAGCATTTACCTCCCCTTCTCTTTTGGTATTGGAGTTGGTGGTGTAATTATTGTTCTTATGATTCCTTGAAATAGAGGATTCATCTTTAATTTATCCTGATTGAATCAAATTCTCTACCTTGGAGGCAATAGCAATGAGTGCTTTGAAGCTGGCAAGGTATTGAGTTTGCAGATGAGTCTAATATTGAGGGAGGAGGTTCTTGATGATGATGTCAATTTACTCTACTTCAGATGGATGGTTCACCATTTGAGCTGCTGTCTTCCACCTTGTAAGGAATGTGGCGAAGGATTCTTTTGGCCTTTGTTTGGTGGTTTCCAAATCTTGACAGGTAACATCCACCTCAATGTTATAGTGGTATTGCTTGACAAATGCATTACATATGTTATCCCAAGTCTTCTTGTGATTCTGATCAAGATCTAGTAACCACTTAGTAGCTGCTCCAGTCAAGGACTTTTGGAATAACTAAGCAAGGAGCTCATTGTCCACACCGAAAGGTCTCATGGCACCCACATACATCTTGAGATGATTTTTGGGACACATGGTGCCATTAAAATTATCTATGACTAGCATTTTAAATTTTAGTGGAACCCATGCATTTGGGAAGAGAGCTAAAGAGTTGACATCTATCATGTCTTCATGCTTTTTGATATTTTTTGAGTGTTCTCTCTATGGCCTCAATTTTCTCCATCAATTTTTTAGCTTCAGGAAAGCTAGAGAAATCTCCACTTTGAAAAGGATTCGCAATAGGAGAGGGAGTGGTTATATTCAAGTCTACAACAGGAGAGGTTAGAGTTTCAAGTGTTTCCCATTATCGGTGAGATCAATAATGGGAGGAGTAGAAGTAGGAGCATGGCTAGTCTAGGCTTAGGTAGATGTAGGCTCAACACAAGTAAGAGGGGGAGTAATAGTGGCATTAGTCATTTTCTTGACCTTGTTGATGATGGACTGGCATTAGGAGTTGAGGGCATTAGTAAAGGTGGCAGACTAGGTATTGAGAGCATTGGTGAAAGTTTCAACTTGGGACTTAAGAGTGGTGGTAAGTCCAGTTTGGAAGGTTTCTTCTTATTTCTTAAGGAGGCTATAAAGAAAGTGCTCATGGCATCTTAGTCGAAGTTGAAGGTGTTGTTCATTGATATCTTTAAACAGAAAAAAGGGTAAGAATATAGAATTAAAATGGCATGAATGTGAAGGCATGTCGAGAAAAGAATTCCCTCCACATGATTGGTCACCGGGTTTATATGTTGATTATGTGAGTGTGTGAGGTGTTTTGGGGTAACGGACCACCTGTTTAGGGCATTGAGGTGTTTGACCTTGTCGAGTTTTCCATGTTACGTATGCATTATCATGACGTGATACGTGCTGAAAAAGGTTTCATGAATATGCAAGAGTATCGATTATTATGGTACATAGAATCTAAGGTCAAAGGCTAGGGCGACTATATGCAAAAGGGTGAAGGGTGGTTTGATTTAAGGATCCTCGTACCACTAAAGCATAGATATACCTAACAATATGTGAGGCAAGGAGCCTCGTATAAGTCCAACAGTACTAATTACTCGTTACACCACCAAAATGATCGACGATTCGTCGCGGGGTGGAATACTTTTGCTGTCTTCCAACATACTCAAAGAGAGTTGTCAAGCCAATGCTACTCACCATCCAAAAGTTTTCCTAAAGCTAAGGTTTAGGCAAGGAGCCTTTATTATGCAAAGTGATGCATGAAAGTCAAATTATACTTAAAAAGCCAAACGGAGATTATTTTGGAAATTTTTTTTCTTAACCAAATAGTAATCCTCTTATTTTACTTTTTATTTTAAAAAAGGTGGTGATTAGTCCCTAGTGGAGTCACCAGCTATGAGGTCTTGCTTGAGCACTAGCCCGATCCGATAGAGGGAACTGGGATGCTCATTCGGGTTTAGACTCACGATGGAACTCTCGACTTCAGATTGGTTGATTTTGAAAATGATTTTGGGAGTTGCCACCTTAATTTTATTTAATTGGGAAAACATTAAGGAAAAACCCAAGTTGACTCCAATTTATTAATTTTACTTTAATTTGCCCATGGATAAAATCACTAACCTTGAACTAGGTTGAGCTTAGGGACTAGGTTTTTGATTTTAAATAATCTAAATTTAGCTCTTATGTTTAATTTGACTTGAAAATTGAATTTCATGAATGACATTTATAAGATGATATAAAGAAAATGCTTGAATATGGCATAACATAAATGCATGGTGAACATAAAACATACACAAATTAATTTAAAAAAAAAAAGGGGAAAGGAAATTGATTAAGATTTAGATTTGAGGTTTGGATTTAGATTCCAAACTTGCCTACATACCCCATTGAGTGGGGATCAAAATCCACATAGTTTGTTCCACGATTAAATGGAGGGGTTTAGGAGTTGATCAAATTGATTTTGGTTTAAGTATATTAAGAATGAGGAAAAAGGCTGATACTTTTGCTTTTAGTGGACAGATTGTTTTACTGGACCGAAGTTCCATTTTATTAGGACCGAGTGACTAGATGGATTGGAAGATTAATTAATTAATTAAAATGATTAATTAACTAATTAATATGATGAAAATGATGGATAGATTAATTAACTAAAAAGATTAATTAATTAATTTGGATGAAAGGTGGGTTAAGAAAATGATTGATTTTAGAGGATTAATTAATTAATTAAAAGGATTAATTGACTAAGTAATATGATGCAAAGGGTGGATGGATTAATTAATTAAAAAAATTAATTAATTAATTTGGACAAAGGGTGAATTTAAGAAAATGATTAATTTTATTTTAAAAAAAGGTAATTAATTAATTAATTAAAAAGATTAATTAACTATTTAATTAAGTGATTAAAAAAAGAGAATTTTAGTTAATTAAAAAGATTAATTAACTTGGTTAGGGTGAGGTAATTAAGTAAATAAAAAGATTAATTAATTAATTATAGAGTGATCAGAGGGAGAAGAAGAGAGGAATTTGAGGATAGCAATCTACTCAAATTCAAGGGTTGAAGAGAAATGACAAGTGGAGGGGGGGTATTTATAGGAAAAGTGTGTGAGGGTAGTTTAGGAAGTGGAAAAGTGAAAAGACCAAAAGGGTAGAGCTAAAAAAAAGCTAAAAAATCATATTGGGGGCTATTTTGGGGACTGCAAGTGGGCAGTAGGGCCCACGCCACCAGAGGCCTCGGCAAAGGTAAGTGGCTATATTTTCTTAAAATCCGAGATGGTCATCCCTTCATCGGATAGCCACTTCCTTTCCCTTTGTGCAGGTGCCACTACTCTAGGAAGCAGAACTCCATTTTCCTCTTATGTTAGCAGCACTTCCCACCTTTGAGCTCTCAGCTCATCCAATTCTTTGCATAAGTCCCTCATCTCCTTGTGCATAGCTTACACCTCTTGTGAAGATGCTTGCTCACTAAAGCCCTTGGTCGGTACCCTCGAGTTAGACCTTTCTCTTGATCTCATCAATGCAGAAGCAACATTTAAAGTAGTGTTTGATATCACATCCTCACTAGCCCTAATAGGTTGGGCAACTATGTGGACCTTCTTCTTGGGAGGCATTCTACTACAACGATAAGGAATTTAGAGCTAACTCCTTTCTAACCCATATCACCCCACTAACAATTATCATATTTACCATGCATTTAATATAAGTACTCATCATATCACATCATAAGGCACATGTCACATATCACCTATCATATATTTTAGCATATATCATATATCATAATCATGTAACATATATCTTATAGCATGAAGAATTCTCTTATATCATCTTATAGGCAAGAAAAGAAATCAATACAGAAGGGTCACTAGCGCCACCCAGACTGGCTTTAGCATTGCCTATGCCTCGGTAGGCGCACTGGCTGGAATTTCACTTTTTTGCTTTGCCAGGTTTTGGAACTTTCAGATAAGTTTTCGGGAGTTATAGAGTTTAGAAAAATTATTAGCTGATGTTGATAGATTCAAAATTAATTTTAAAACATTTTAATAGTCAATTAGGGAGAAAATTCAGTCAGTTTCAAAAAAATATTATCTAATATAAAAGGTCCTATCAGGGTAAAAAAAGTGTCAGTGTTTGAAAATTAAACATGCTCGTACTAATGTGATTGAAAGTCCATTTTTAGCTCTAGGGGTGCTGCCCCCTTGACCCCCGCCTACTAACTGGCTAGCAGGACCATCATCCTGGCTCTACGTAGCACACTATTCTTAGCAGGTGTCAAGCTAAGGCCAAATGATGAGGTGTAAAATTAAGGATTCACAGTGAGGAACACTAACATGTGGAAAGATTCCCCTATAGTGTAAGCGTGACTTAAAATGTTAATATCACTCTTAAACTCTACTATAATAAATAAATAGTGTATACTCAATGGAGATAAGGCCTTTTAATAGGAACGTAAATAAGATTTGCTATTAGACATGAAAGTGAGGAAATGAAGGAAAAACCACTAGATAATGAAATAACATGCTAAATCAAGATGGTCATGGAATCAAATGCCCCCTCTTATAATGATATGGTGGCAATTTAAATGTCCAAAAAGGAGCAGAAGCTCACTCAACCCATGTACTTATTGATATGTTAAGATGGACTAAGCAAATAAGAATTACTCGACAATAAGCTTGATATCCAAGGGAATTACTGATGGAATGTAGATTTTTGTTTAATGAGTTATAATGGCAAGGACATACTGCTATCATAGATGCCTTAATAGATACCCTTTAGTGTAACTTGACTAGTGACAAAGTTAATGGTACTAGTTTCCTAAGGATCATTATTAGAAATAAGGAGGATAAGTTCATATAGAGAATGATGTACTCCAATGAAAAAGATGAAAAGTACTTTAAGGTAATCATAGTTTAAATAAAGGCTTGAAGTTATATAGTATGAAGAAAAAGATAAATAGTCAAAATAAGAACATGGATATGAGAAAAGAAAAGTAAATACAAGTTTAATAATAGAGATGCTTAAATTTACTGAAAGATGAAGTATGAAAGGAGGATAAGGAATATCATCTAAGGATAAAAAGAAAAGGGGCTATATAATTAAATGACAGAAATGAAAATTCAGATAACCATATTAGAATGTACTAAGGGATCACATTAACTAAGTGAAATTGTATTCCTTCATTGTATTCATCAAAGCATAAGTCAAGAATTAGAAAGAAAGGTAAGTGATAATTTAATCAAGTAAGGAAAACAAGTAAAGGAGAAAGAAATGTATAAATATTAATGTCAATAAGAATTAAAATTGAAGTACATGACATGTATAATGATTAAGTTTGGGTGGATACATTATGAGAAGAACTTAAAAATTTAAAAAGAATATGTATGCTCTATTGAGCTCAATAGGAAGACCTTACTAAGGAATAAATGAACTTTCTTTAGGAAGAAAAAAAAAATCAAATTATAAGATACAAAGAACTAAAAGGGAGTTGGATTATAATAGTAGTGCAATTACATGAGATTTATTGTGATAAACCTACAAGTAAAGTAAAATGAGAAAAAGTATGATACGAGATGGTTACTTAATAGTAGATATCTTGTTGCCAAAGTGCTTTAATGATAATGAAAACTCTGAAATCCAAATCTAAAACCATGTTGATTTCTGACATTAATTTATTTAGCTAAAGATAGGACAAGTAAGTTGGAAAACATAGGTCATGACCTATTAGGACTGAACATGCTTTAACATAGATGTTTTATATCTAATGCTAAGATAAATAGATCACCTTTTGTTAGGCAAAGGAATAGAAATTGAAGAAGTTTTTGAATTTTGGCATAGATGCATCAATACCATTTGTGAAAGGGTCAGTGAAAATTTATCCTACCTTACTGTGTGTGAATATAGACCCCTCCATATGGTAATGTCCAGCAAGATCTATTAATAAGAAATTAGAAATAACTACCTGATAAATTATTATGATTGAAAAAGAGATGAAATACAAATATTGTTAAAACATTTTATGAAAAGTTGAAGGCCACAAGTGAAATACAAGACTCAACAAACATGGAACTATAATTGATGAAACTAAGGAAAAAGTGAAAAAGAATCAAGTTTTAAATTTTAAGATAACGATAATACTCATTAGTGAGGAAATGATAAGGATGAATTATACATATAAGGAAATAGCTATAAATTTGATTGTATGAGTATGTATATGAGCATGCATATACAAGCAAGTATGAGAATGACAAGAATATTGAACCTTGGAGTAGTTGAGACAATTAGTAATAATAAAGGATCTAAGAATGTCCATATGCTGAATTGAGATGCTATAGCATTATAAAAATTTGATCTAAAGTTATAGAATTGGTAGACAGAGATAAGATACGTAAGTTAATGAAGGATTTAAAGTAAGTTTTGTTATGTTTCTTATTTATACATAATTGTGTACATACTATATGTTTAGTTTATGTTCAGAAGATGATAAAGTAATGATCTTGGCATATCTATAACAAAAGATAAATTGATTGAAAATTTAGGTTAACAAGGTAAATAATTTGTTAGAGTATGATTAAGGATTGATTAAATATAGAAGGAATCCCTTAATAGTAAGTGAGAAGAGAAGAAATGGAAATAATTTGTTAGAGTATTGATACTAGTAAATTGTAATGAATATTAAGAGTGACCATAACCACTAGATATGGGATTGCAACATTTTAAGTTACTCTTCTGGAGACTTACAAAGAAATGATAAGATTTCTATTTGGAGCTTTAAGAATTTTTAAGTTATGATGAGTTGACACGAAGAAATAGACTTATAGTACGCAAAATAAGAAAGGAAATATTACATATTTGATGGGTTTGAAAATCGATATAACATCAATTTCATAATAGATCTTATGATATAAGAATTCTTATTAAAGAGGACTCATCAAAGAAATTGGAATGAGAAAGATAGTGAGGAAATGATCGAAAATCCATGTAGATAATAAATGTATAAGAGAAAACAACTGAGACATGTAGCCTAAGTATTGTCAATTGCTTTATGAACCAAGAGTATTAGTTTTGAAAATTCGAGGACAAATTTTCTAAAGTGGGGTAGAATGTAATACCCATTTCCCTAACCTATTAGAGTTAGCAATGGAGGACCAAAATGTTCATGCACTATGCCATTCAAGGCCTCCTTAACACATCATGAACCATAAGAACATCATAAGAAGCAAATTCTAAATAAATAATGTGACAATGAGGGATGAATATAATTGATTTCGATAAGCACTTTTATAATAAAATGGAAGTCAAACCAAGTTTGACTTAATGTGGCTATATTAGTAATGTATTTGAAATGTGAACCTAAAGTGCTAGTGAATGGACACTAGCATCTCCTAAATCATTAGGAGATAATAATAGTGATATGAAAAGTTTATTTAAATCAAAGTTACAATGGTACAATGAAAGTCAAACTTAGATTGACCAAGTGAGTATATATGACTTACATACATGAACAATGCTAATGAAAGGCTAGGAAATGTGTGTTATAAAGTGAAGAAGATTTATCTAGCAATGTCTAGAGTGTGTAGTGATATTAGAAGGTAGGAATATGTATATTAAAGTAGAAGAAATGAAATGGAAAATGTATTAAATACAGAGGTTGAAACATGCATATAAGGATTCGTTAATGGGCTTTTGGACTTGAAAGCCCAAGCCTATTGAATGGCCGACCCACAAGGCCCAATGATTGATGAATAGATACTTAACTATAGTTAGAAATAGCTAACCAAGGTTAAGTTTGATATTGGAAGAGCTAGCCATTAATTATGACTGGGAAACCATCATTTTTTACTAAGTCAATTCCTTTTCCAACTTGAATTCTCCCTTCATCCACACCAAAGTCTACATTCATTTTTGCAACTTCCAAAACCATATGATGAACATTACAATAATAGAGAAAATCCCAACCATCCAAGTTGATCAATTCATAGCCATCCATCAAGATTAAATCTTAGCTATTGGACTAAGCTTTATCAAATCTTCACCATCCAACCCATCATATATATATATATATATATATGCAAATTTTATGTTGTAAACATCATTTTTTTTCCTCTCTACACCAAAGTTCCATAATAACAAAAGAAGTTTTCTTTACACCAATGGCAACAAAAACTGTCACAGCTCGACTTAGGGAGCTGTGACGATCCTAGGACACGGAAAGGCATAAGGTCACCCACACCCATAGAATCCTTAGTCTATGTAAAATTACTTATCAAATACCCATATCTTATTCAATTAAATAATGACTTATAAATTTTGTGGAATAGGCTCATAAACTTTTTACATCTTAAAAATAGTTCTTATAAACCCAAGTTAAAGCACAACACTTGAAAGTAACTCAACAAAATAAAAGTCCAAATAATCCCAAACTTAAAACCACAAAACATCAATTTCCAACTGATTCTCAAGTACTTTGCTTATTACCCTGGAGCACTAAACTGAAGTTCACTATACAAATAGATGAAGAGATCTCTACTATCTTCTAAGCAAAGCAACCACTCAAGTGGAGGAATAAGCTTGAGTTTAGTTACCTTGATCAATCTTGGCATCCTAAAATATATAAACATAGAAAAGGGTGAGTGGAAGACTCAGTAAGAGGAGATGAACATATGGTGTAGGTAAGACAATAAACATAGGCTCAACAGCATAACTTGGTTGTAATAATGAGAAATAAACAGTAGGGTAGCAGAAACAACTTATAACTTATATTAACTTAGAAGTACAGGCTATTACCTTCTCTACTCAACTTATAGCATAAGACTAATCAGGTCCTATGGCTAGCAATATTGGACCCCTACTAGCTGAGGTCTAGATAGTTTGCCCCATCCATAGGCATACCTTGTGCACAAGTCCAATGTTCACTCCACATTGAGAAGGGGTGTTTTTACAGGCTTGAAAAAAAAATAAGCAATAACATGTACATAGCAAGAATTTAACTTATATTAGGACTCTTATGAAAGAGTCCTACTTTGCTTGAAAGACTTGATTTAAGGTTCATGACATCATTATAAGTCATAATATAGCTTAATGAGAGTTTTGGGTTCAAACAATCAACTAAAGAAAGAGTCCTACTTAAGGTAGGACTCTTGAGCAACCATAGCTTATGAAATCAAAATTAATCAATGGGCATGAAATCAAGAGAAAATCATACAGTATCAAAGAAATCATTTCACATTTGCGAAGAAATAGGAGTGTGCATTACAACTCACCTTAGACTCATGTGCTCCTAATTGACCGAGCTAAGTGGACCACAGGGCTTGAACCTCTTAACCACTATAATATAAATCAAATAGTTCTTATTTAATTCATATGTTCAATAACTTAAATGTTTATGCATATTCTTACTTAACTTAAGTGGTTGACCTGAACTAGGACTCCTAGTCCCACTATGAATCTTTAATCAAATAAGGTCAACTTTTAATATTTTTCCTTATTTTCACCTTTAATCTTGATGATTAATGTTCTAATATTATTTTAATATGTTTAATAATATGTTTTAATTCATCTTAGATCATAGTCAAACTTTTGACTTTGACTTGTTAAGATCAACCCTATACTAAAGGTACTCCCTAATGGAAGTCTTAATATTTGACTTGTTCATACTAATGGACTTCATAAATTCTTAATTTATTTATTTAATTTTATACTTATGTCCTTAGTTTTTTGTTTATATTTAATTTAATTAGAAACCCAATTCTTAGGTCTAGAGTTCACCCCTCAAAAGATTTCAACTCACCCATCCTTCGATTGCTTATTTTCTTGTTATCAATTTCAAATTTTATTTTTTAATTATTTAATTAATTTATTTAATTACATAATTTTAATTAAAACTAGGCTTAATTAACTTTAATTGGAAGTTCCCAAATTTAAATTGTTCATGAAGGTTTCAAGAATCTTTTTGAAATTCCATTTTGGATTTCTCAACAATTCGAACTTGGATTTTATTTCCAACAATTTCTATCTTCAATTGGCTCTAAACTCAACCAAATTTTACTTAAGAAAATAAATTATAGAACTTGGGAATTAATTTCCCCTTTTTGGCCAAATGGCTCTTACATAACTTCTATTTTTTTTTTTTCAATTAATCTTGTTCTTCACCATCAATCATACTTTTGTTTGCAATTAACTTCCTTTTTCATTCCCAAGCATAATTATTTTCTTAATTCAACAAATGCCCATCCCATTCTACTAATTAAACCAATCCAACACCACATTGCCATGATTTATATACATATTTAATTGCTAGCAATTATAAGATCTAATAGGCAAATTTGGGTATAGAAATTTGCTAGGACACTTGATTCAGAAGAACATGATTAATTGAAAAAAAAATAAAATAAAAATTATGCAAGAGCCATTCAGCCAAAAAGGGAAAATTAATTCCCAAGTTCTGTAATTTACTTTTTTAAGTAAAATTTGGTTGAGTTTAGAGCCAATTGAATATAGAAATTATTGGAAATAAAATCCAAGTTTGAATTGTTGAGAAATCCAAAATGGAATTTCAAAAATGTTCTTGAAAACTTCATGAACAATTTAAATTTGGGAACTTTTCAATTAAAGTTAATTAAGCTTAGTTTTAATTAAAATTATGTAAAAAATAAAATTTGAAATTGATAACAAAAAAACAAGCAATCGAACGATGGGTGAGTTGAAATCTTTTGAGGGCTGAACTC
This sequence comes from Reutealis trisperma, assembly GCA_947687605.1. Classification (NCBI taxonomy): domain Eukaryota; kingdom Viridiplantae; phylum Streptophyta; class Magnoliopsida; order Malpighiales; family Euphorbiaceae; genus Reutealis; species Reutealis trisperma. The sequence goes on along the minus strand of CANTUT010000524.1, from coordinate 334,019 downwards.
TAGACCTAAGAATTGGGTTTCTAATTAAATTAAATATAAACATCAAATAATTCCTATAGACATACTATAGGAATTGCTTGGTTGAGATTAATGGTAGGCTATTATTTGTAGACTTACAAGTCTTAGAGGTATTGGAGATAGATGTTATATTATGTATGGATTGGCTGTCAAGGCACAATGCTAAGATAAACTATAAGAGAAAGGAGGGTTGCAAGGAGATGATTCCTATGAACTTGAATTTGGCGATTGGTGTAAAAAGGTTAATAAGGAAGGGATGTAAGGCATATTTAGCACATGTAGTAGATATGAATAAGGAAGGTGGTAATGGAATTAATGAGATTCCTATAGTAAGGGAATACCCGGATGTGTTTCCTAAAGATTTACTTGGATTACCTCTAGAGAGAGAGATTGAGTTCACTATTAAATAGTTGCCTAGCAGGCAACCAATCTCTATTCATCCCTAGTTTGGGTATTGATAGCTTATGAACTCTTTGTGCATTGTCACAGCCCGACTTAGGGAGCTATGACCATCCTAGGACATGGGAAGACATAAGGTCACTCACACCCATAGAATCCTTAGCTTATGTAAAATTACTTATCAAATACCCATATCTTATTCAATTAAATAATAACTTATGAAATTTGCGATATAGGCCCATAAACTTCTTACATCTTAAAAATAGTTCTTATAAACCAAAGTTAAAGGAAAACATTTGAAAATAACTCAACAAAATAAAAGTCCAAATAATCCCAAACTTAAAACCATAAAACATCAATTTACAATTGATTCTCAAGTACTTCGCTTATTATCTCTGGAGCACTAAACCAAAGTTCACCATACAAATGAATAAAGAGAACTCTACTATCTTCTAGGCAAAGCAACCACTTAAGTGGAGGAACAGGCTTGAGTTAGTTACCTTGATTAATCTTGCCATCCTGAAACATATAAACATAGAAAAGGGTGAGTAGAAGACTTAGTGAGAGTAGATGCACACATAAGGTATGTGAGAAAATAAACATAGGCTCAATATTATAACTTAGTTGTAAAAATGAGGAATAAGCAATAGGGTAGCAGAAACAACTTATAACTTATATTAACTTAGGAGTAGGGGCTATTACCTTCTCTATTTAACTTATAGCATAAGACTGATTAGGTCCTAGCCGAGGTTTGGATACTTTGCCCTATCTATGGGCATACCTTGTGCACAAGTCTAATGTTCACCACACTGAAGAAGGGGTGTTTCTACAGGCTTGGAAAAATAAGCAATAAAATATACATAGCAAGAGTTTAACTTGTATTAGGACTTTTATGAAAGAGTCCTACTTCATTTGAAAGAGTTGGTTTAAGGTTCACAACATCATTACATGTCATAATATAGCTTAATGAGAGTTTTGGGTTCAAATAATCAACTTAAGAAAGAGTCCTACTTAAGATGGAACTCTTGAGCAAACATAGCTTATGAAATCAAAATCAATCAATGGGTATGAAATCATGAGAAAATCATACAGTATCAAAGAAGTCATATCACATTTGCAAAGAAATAGGAGTGTGCATTACAACTCACCTCAAACTCTTGTGCACTTAGTTAACCGAGCTAAATGGACCACAGGGCTTGAACCTCTTTAACCTCTACAATATAAATCAAATAGTTCTTATTTAATTCATATATTCAATAACTTATCATATTTATGCATATTCTTACTTAACTTAAGTGGTTGACTTGAACTAGGACTCCTAGTCCAACTATGAATCTTTGATCAAATAAGGTCAACCTTTAATATTTTTCCTTATTTTACCTTTTAATCTTGATGATTAATGTTTTAATATTATTTTAATATGTTTAATAATATGTTTTAATTCATCTTAGGTCATAGTCAAACTTTTGACTTTGACTTCTTAAAGTCAACCCTGTACTAATGGTACTCCTTAATGAAAGTCTTAATATTTGACTTGTTCATATTAATTGACTCCATAAATTCTTAATTTATTTATTTAATTTTATACTTATATCCTTAATTTGATGTTTATATTTAATTTAATTAGAAAGTCAATTCTTAGGTCTAGAGTTCACCCCTCAAAAGATTTCAACTTGCCCATCCTTTGATTGCTTGTTTTCTCGTTATCAATTTCAAATTTTATTATTCAATTATTTAATTAATTTATGTAATTACATAATTTTAATTAAAACTAGGCTTAGTTAGCTTTAATTGGAAAGTTCCTAAATTTAAATTGTTCATAGATGTTTAAGAACATTTTTAAAATTCTATTTTGGATTTCTCAACAATTTGAACTCGGATTTTATTTCCAACAATTTCTATGTTCAATTGGCTCTAAACTCAACTAAATTTTACTTTTAAAAAAAATTATAGAACTTGGGAATTAATTTCCCCTTTTTGGCCTAATGGTTCTTGCATAACTTTTATTTTATTTTTTTTCAATTAATCATATTCTTCACCATCAATCATACTTTTCTTTGCAATTAACTTCCTTTTTCATTCCTAGGCACAATTCTTTTCTTAATTCGACAAATAGCCATCCCATTCTAATAATTAAACCAATCCAACATCACATTGCCATGATTTATATACATATTTAATTGCTGTAAAAAAATAAAATAAAAAATAAATTGAGAGAATAATTCTTCTCACCTTAATTCACAAAGATAATCCAATCCCCTTCTACTAGCCTTAGCCAAACCTTCCAAGATTGAACAACAACAATTTTAATTTTTTTTTTAAAATAGTTACTATAATAATCAACCCATAAAAATTAACAAGATGTAATGTAGATGAATTTTACCTTGTGAAAACCTTGATTCTTTGTTGTTGATTCTTGAATTTGTTTGAGAGAAAAGGAAAAAGGAGAAGATTTGTTTTGTTTTGTTTTTTTTTTCTTTTGGAGAAAGGGGGTGGCATGTACAGCAGCCAAAGTGAGGGTGGGTGGCTACTGTATAGCTTTTAGTTCTAGGTTTTTTTTAATTAATATTGCATAAAAGAAAATGCCGATTTTTAATTTTCAGTGCGATTTTCCCATGTTTCTGTTGAGAATTTGTAAAAATGTTATGCTGGACTTTGGTTCCAAAAATTCTCAACTTTCATTTACTGTATTTATTTTACAACTTTGGTCAAATTACTAAAATGCCTCTGATCAGTGGCAGCTGTCATGGTTATTTTCGATACTTTCGTGATAACTTTTCCGTTTCTTTTTTTTTTTTTTTTGTTCAAAAGAAAAGCATTGTATTTTATTTGGGACCTATTTTTAGTATTTTCTTGATTTTTAACTCAGATACCCCTAGTCCACTATCTTAAGGTCAAAATGACCAAAATACCCCTACAGTGAAAACATCCCATATTACTATCCTAACTTAGTCCTTAAATTATTAAACATCCTAAAATATATTTTGAACATAAAATAAGTCACATCATACCATACTTAATGCACATTAGATCTTATAATTGCTATCATTAAGTAAGGTGTTACATTCTACCTTCCTTATTAAAAATTTGTCCTCGAATTTTAGCGAGGACTTACCTGTAGATTAATTGAATAAATGGGAATATCATTGATGAATGACAACCTCACTTTCCCATGTGCATTCTTTTACGTCATGATTTTGCCATCTAACTTTCACCATGGTTATCTCTTTATTCCTTAGCTTCCTTACTTATTGGTCCATGATCTCCATTGGCATCTCCTCATAACAGAAGTCACTATCTAGTGCCACATCTTAATACTTTAGTTTGTGTGAAGGGCTTGACGTATATTTTCTATGCATCGAGACATGGAATATTGGATTGACATAGTCCATAGCTGGTGGCAACGCTAGTCGATAAGAGACTTCACCTACTCGATCTAGAATTTCAAAAGGCCCTACATATCTAGGTGATAACTTGCCTTTCTTGCCAGACCCCATAACTCCTTTGATAGGTGAAATTTTCAAGAACACATGATCATCAACTGTAAACTGTACAACTTTCCTCTTAAGGTCGGTATAGCTCTTTTGTCGACTAAAGGCCGTCTTAAGTCTCTCTTTGATGAGTGTCACCTTCTCGATCATATTCCTTAACAAGTCAGACATCTCTATATGCTTGTCCCCCACTTTATTCCAACATATTAGTGATCGACATTTTTGACCATATAATGCCTCATACGGTGCCATGCCAATTGATGAGTGATAACTATTGTTATAGGCAAACTCTATCAATGGCAGGTGCTTATCCCAACTTTCGCCAAAGTCCATGACACACATCCTTAACATATCTTTGAGCATTTGGATAGTCCTTTCAGACTATCCATCAATCTGGGGATGAAATCCAGTACTGAAATCCAACCTTATGCCAATTTTTTCCTGTAACTGTTGCTAGAACCTAAATGTGAATTGAGGACCTTTATCCAATATTATGGATATAGGCACCCCATACAATCTTACAATTTCCTCAATATAATGCCGTGTATATTGTGCCACTATATAAGTGGTTTTTACATCTAAGAAATATGCAGACTTGGTGAGACGATCTACTATCACCCATATGGAATGACAGCCCTTCTGAGTTCTTGCAAAGCCTATTATAAAATCCATTGCAATTCTCTCCCATTTCCATTTTGGCAATTGGATCTCTTAAAGTAACCAGATGGCTTTTGATGTTCTACCTTAACTTGTTGGCAAGTCAAGCATAAAGCTACATACTCAGCTATATCCTTCTAATGTCCTAGCCACCAATAAATTATCTTGATATCTTGATACATCTTGGTTGCTTCTGGGTGTATATTGTATAGTGCCAAATGAGCTTTACTCATTATCTTATCTCTCGACCCATCTACATTTAGGACATAATACCTTACTCTATACTTAAGCATACCATCTCAAACCATAAACTCCTGATTCTCTCCCTTTTCCATTTGTTCTATAAGCTTTACTAAGCAAAGGTCCTTTCTTTGTGATTCCTTAATCTCATTTATTAGCCTAGGCTTCACTTGGAAGTATGCCACTAGACCACTTTTACCTTCATTCTCCAATCTCAGGCCTTGATCAAGAAGTTCCTTCAACTCCCTCACCAAAGGTCTCCTATTTGCTGATATATGAGCCAAACTCCCCATAGACTTACAGCTTAATGCATCAGCTACTACATTTGCTTTACCTAGATGGTATAAAATTTGACAATCATAATCCTTAAGTAATTCAACCCATCTCTTCTGCCTAAGATTTGAAATTTTTTGCTTTAGGATATACTGGAGACTCTTACAGTCCATATAAATCTCACACTTCTCTCCATATAGGTAGTGTCTCCAGATCTTTAGGGCAGATATCGCTGCAGCCATCTACAAATCATGGGTGGGATAATTCATCTCATGCTTCTTAAGTTGTCTGAACGCATAAGCTACAACTTTATTTTGCATCAAAACACATCCCAACCCAACTCTTAAGGCATCACAATAAACCATAAAATTTCCAGCTCCATCAGGCAGTGCCAACACTAGGGCCATGATAAGGCATTTCTTAAGCTTCTGGAAACTCTTCTCACACTCATCGCTCCATTGGAACTTCACTTGTTTTCTTGTCAACTTTGTCAATAGTGCCACAATCCTTGAGAAATCCTTAACGAACCTTCTATAATAGCCTACCATACCTAAGAAACTCCTTATTTCTATAATAGTAACAAGTCTTGGCCAATTAGTTACAGCTTCAATCTTTTTGGGATCTACTTTAATTCCTTCTTTTCCCACCACATGCCCTAAGAAATTTACATGCTCTAGTCAAGACTCACACTTTGATAGTTTGGCATAGAGATGGTGTTCTCTCAGTATTTGCAACACTTGCCCTAAATGATCTTCATGCTCTTCCTTTGACTTAAAGTATATCAGGATATCACCAATGAACACTATTACAAACTTGTCAAGGAATGGCTTGAAAACTCTATTCATGATATCCATGAAAGTAGTTGGTGCATTTGTAATGCCATGGTAACACCGTAAACTCATAGTGGCCATACAGCATCCTAAATGCTGTCTTGCTTATATCTTCTCCCTTGATCCTCAACTAATGATACCCTGACCTTAAATCTATCTTTGAGAAATGGCTAGCTCCTTGCAATTGATCGAATAAGTCATCAATTCAAGGTAGTGGATACTTATTCTTAATAGTCATCTTGTTCAACTAGCGATAATCAATATATAATCTAATCAACCCATCTTGCTTCTTAACGAACAACACCAGTGTGCCCCAAGGTGAACTGCTTAGTCTTATGAAACCGTCTTGCAACTACACCTTTAGCTCCTTCAGCTATATTGGTGCCATTTGGTAGGGTGGAATAGATATTGGTTGCTTGCTAGGCAACTGTTTAATAGTGAACTCAATCTCTCTCTCTAGCGGCAATCCAGGTAAATCTTCAGGAAACACATCTGGGTAGTCCCTTACTATAGGAATCTCATTAATTCCATTACCACCTTCCGCACTTGTATCTACTACATTTGCCAAATAGGCCTTACATCCCTTTCCTATCAACTTTTTTACAGCAATCGTTGATATCAAGTTCATAGGAATCATCTCCTTACAACCACAATACATAAACTTATCTCCCTTTCCATTTACAAACTCTACCTCCTTTCTCTTACAGTCTATCTTGGAATTGTGCCTTGATAGCTAATCCATACTTAATATAACATCAATCTCCAATACCTCTAAGACTCGTAAGTCTATAGATAATAGCCTACCATTAATCTCAACCAAGTAATTCCTATAGATTTTATTCAAAACTAATAGATTATATCCACAACTATATATTCTCTTAAAAGAGTAGATACTTCTAAGGGTTCACGCATGATTTCACAGTCAATTCCCAATTTTCTAGCAAAGTGCGGTGAAATAAAGGAGTGTATGGCATCAATATAAAACAAACACTCAGCATTCACTAAGTGAATAGGAATGGTACCTGTCACTACAGTATTTAAATTATGAGCAGCTTGTTGATCTAGGGCATAGACTCTGCTCTTACCTCTCCCATCTCTAGCAGGTGCTTTCTCTTGTGCCACTCCTTTTCCTCTCCTAGCAGGTGGTCTGTTATCTATTCTGCCTCCTTGTACAGTATGTTGAGAGGTGATTAGAGTAGTGTTGGTCCTATTCAACTATGGGCAAATCTTGATAAAATGTCCAGTTTGCCCACAATGGATGCAAGCTCTAGTGGTCCTTCTACACACGCCCAAATGGTGCTTCCCACATGACATACATATAAGATATGAGTTTGTCTTCTATCCAGCTAGTGTTGATGCCATAGAAGCAGTAACTACAGGGCCCCTGCCTTGATTTCCCCCTTTGGACTATTGAGGAAAACTAGTTGTTGTGTGTTATTCCTGGCCTTCCTTGGAGTAGTTGTTGCCCTTGTAACTATTGCTTTGGCCCTTATTCTTGTTCTTATTCTTATTATCCCTTTCAACTCTCTTAGCTCTTTCCACCTTATGCCTAGCTTCCATTAAATTAGCCTTGTCAATTAGTTTATTCATAGTAGTGAAGTCTATAGCAATGAGAGCGTTATATAAGGCTGTGATCAACCCTTGCCTAAATTGTACAACTTGGCTTTTCTCTATTGGCACTATGTGTTTGGCATATTTACTCAATCAGTTGAACTCTTTAGCGTAATCCACTACACTCATGCCAGGGCATTGTTCAAGTTGTTCAAACTATAAAGCTCAATTTTTGTCTCTCCCCTTAGACAAATACTCATCTATAAGTTCCTGCGTAAATTCTACCCACGTCATAGGGTTCTCACCTTCCATTCGAGGTTCAATCTTCAGCTTGTACAATAACCAAGCATCCTTCTTGAGCTACAATCCAACTAGCTCTATGGCCCTAGCGTCAGAACAGGGTAGCCTCTAAATCATCTTGTCCACTTCATTCAAAAAGTATTGGGGGTCTTCACTTTCCTCCTTATTGAAAGTGGGTGGTTTCAATTTCTTGAAATCTTGGATGCTAACCCCTTAATCACCCTTAACTCTTTGTTGCTCTCTTTGACCAACTAGAGGTGGTGGTGGTACTTGCATGACCTTCGGTTATTGTTGTGGCTGTTGTGTTTAGGGTTGTTAAGCTCTTACTTCCTCTAGTTGGTGATGCAATTCTTGAATCTCTTGCCTCATAGCTTGTACTTCCTCGCTAGAGGCTTGCTCACTAACTTAAACCCTCTGTCTTACTTGTGAGGGTCCTTGTGATTCTGGCTGAGCCACACTTTCACCATCTGGCTGCGCCTTAATAGCAGCTCCCATAGCAACTCCAATTCTATCTTATACAATATTAGTGGTAGCACGTACATTATCATGCTTTCTTTTAGGTGCCATCTATAATTATCATAAACTATTTCAAAGTCAATATGTCATAATGTCTTAACTTATTATGATGCTAGCATACACTTATGTCAAATCATACTATAATTGTATATATAGGCTTGTCATTCACATACTTGTGCTTATCATTATTGTCAATAGCATGCATTTATTCCATAATTTCAATAAACCAACAAATCAATCCAATAAAGAAAAATTCCTAACGAAAGAGTCAATAATAAGAAATAATCAACATTATACTCTAGGCATGCCATATCATAGTCAAACTATTCCATCAAGTAAATAAAACTAAATAATGTCATAAACAATAATAAAATCGCTCCTATAATGCTCTAAGTGCACATGGTCTAGCTCTAATAGTGCAGTTTGTGGTTCGTTTGGGGTGAATAGCGTATAGAAGCGCATGTAAAAGTAGGGTAGAACACTCATCCTCGTCTGCATCCTTCACATCTTTAATTGCCACATGAAAGCTGCCTAGAGGCCTATGAGACTCTCGTATTAGGAGCAAGTTATCTTGGGATGCGAGTAATCTTGATTCCAACATTCTCTAGATCTTATCTCAGTTGCTCTATGTCTAATTAGGCTCCATGTTTTGATGCATTAACTTAAGATTATGTTGTTTAAGCATCTCTACCTCCTCTCGCAGAGTAGTCACTTCTCCTCTATACAGCTCGAGCTCTCTAGTTAATGCCTTAAGCGGGTCCTCAGGGTCAAGCTGTATCTTAATAGGTAGCTCCTCCTCTGGGTCCTCCTTAAGATCCTCCTTAAGATCCTCCTTAGGGTCCTCATCCATCGAATCATCATTAATCATAATCATAAGTGGAGGTTCATCTTGATCACATCTCATCCTCTTGGGTCTAGATCCTCATGTAGGGGTTTATGAAACAAACACATATCACAAAAAAAAAAGAAAAACACAACAATACATGGATGATAGCTTAGACATGAGATTAACGCTGAATTTATCCTAATGAAAGACTTTCAATGACGATAAGGAATCCTATTGCTCTGAGGTAATCTTAAATACCCATGAAATCTAAAACCTAAGGCTCTGATATCACCTTTGTTACAGCCCGACTTAGGGAGCTCTGACAATCCTAGGACACAGGAAGACATAAGGTCACCCACACCCATGGAATCCTTAGCTTATGTAAAATTACTTATCAAACACCCATATCTTATTCAATTAAATAATGACTTATAAATTTTGTAGAATAGGCTCATAAACTTTTTACATCATAAAAATAGTTCTTATAAACCCAAGTTAAAGCAGATCATTTGAAAGTAACTTAACAAAATAAAAGTCCAAATAATCCCAAACTTAAAACCACAAAACATCAATTTCTAATCGATTCTCAAGTACTTTGCTTATTACCCCAGGAGCACTAAACTGAAGTTTACTATACAAATAGATGAAGAGATCTCCACTATCTTTTAGGAAAAACAACCACTCAAGTGGAGGAACAAGCTTGAATTTAGTTACCTTGATCATTCTTACCATCCTGAAATATATTAACATAGAAAAGGGTGAGTGGAAGACTCAGTGAGAATAGATGAACACATAGGGTAGGTAAGATAATAAATATAGCCTTGATAACATAACTTGGTTGTAATAATGAGAAATAAACAATAGGGTAGCAAAAACAACTTATAACTTATATTAACTTAGTTGTAAAGGCTATTGCCTTCTGTACTGAACTTATAGCATAAGACTGATCAGGTCCTATGGCTAGTAATATTGGACCCCTACTAGTTGAGGTTTGGATACTTTGCCTTATCCATGGGCATACCTTATGCATAAGTCCAATGTTCACCCCACATTGAGAAGGGGTGTTTCTGCAGGCCTAAACAAGATAAGAAATAACATGTACATAGCAAGATTTTAACTTATATTATGACTTTTATGAAAATATTATGACTTTTATGAAAGAGTCCTACTTAGCTTGAAAGACTTAGTTTAAGGTTCATGACATCATTATAAGTCATAATATAGCTTAATGAGAGTTTTTGGTTCAAACAGTCAACTTAAGTAAGAGTCCTACATAAGGTGGGACCCTTGAGCAAACATAGCTTATGAAATCAAAATCAATCAATGGTCATGAAATCATGAGAAAATCATATAGTATCAAAGAAATCATTTCACATTTGCAAAGAAATAGGAGTGTGCATTACAACTCACCTTAGACTCTTGTGCTCCTAATTGATCGAGCTAAGTGGATCGCAGGGCTTGAAACTCTTTAACCATTACAATATAAATCAAGTAGTTCTTATTTAATTCATATGTTCAATAACTTATCATGTTTATGCATATTCTTGCTTAACTTAAGTTGTTGACTTGAACTAGGACTCCTAGTCCCACTATGAATCTTTGATCAAATAAGGTCGACCTTTAATATTTTTCCTTATTTTGACCTTTAATCTTGATGATTAATATTTTAATATTATTTTAATATGTTTAATAATATGTTTTAATTCATCATAGGTCATGGTCAAACTTTTCACTTTGACTTGTTAATGTCAACCCTATACTAAAGGTACTCCCTAATGGAAGTCTTAATATTTGACTTATTCATACTAATTGACTTCATAAATTCTTAATTTATTTATTTAATTTTATGCTTCTTTCCCTAATTTGATGTTTATATTTAATTTAATTAGAAACCTAATTCTTAGGTCTAAAGTTTACATCTCAAAAGATTTCAACTCACCCATCCTTTGATTGCTTGTTTTCTTGTTGTAAATTTCAAATTTTGTTGCTTAATTATTTAATTAATTCATTTAATTACATAACTTTCATTAGAACTAAGCTTAATTAACTTAAATTGAAAAGTTTCGAAATTTAAATTGTTCGTAGATGTTTAAGAACATTTTTAAAATTCTATTTTGGATTTCTCAACAATTTGAATTTGGATTTTATTTCCAACAATTTCTATGTTCAATTGGCTCTAAAATCAACCAAATTTTACTTTAAAAAAAATTATAGAACTTGGGAATTAATTTCCCCTATTTGGCCGAATGGCTCTTGCATAACTTTTATTTTATTTTTTCTTTCAATTAATCATATTCTTCACCATCAACCATACTTTTGTTTGCAATTAACTTTCTTTTTCATTCCTAGGCACAATTCTTTTCTTAATTCAACAAATACCTATCCCATTCTACTAATTAAACCAATCCAACACCACATTGCCATGATTTATATATATATTTAATTGCTGTAACAAAATAAAATAAAAAAATAAATTGAGAAAATAATTCTTCTCACCTTAATTCACAAAGATAATCCAATCCCCTTCTACTAGCCTTAGCCAAACTTTCCAAGATTGAATAATAACATTTTTAATTTTTTTTTAAAATAGTTACTGTAATAATCAGCCCATAAAAATTAACAAGTTTTAATGTAGATGAATTTTACCTTGCAAAAACCTTGATTCTTTATTGTTGATTCTTGAATTTTTTTGAGAGAAAAGGAAGAAGGAGAAGATTTGTTTTGTTTTTTTTTTTTTTTTTTTTTCTTTTGGAGAAAGGAGGTGGCGTGTATAGTAGCCAAAGTGAGGGGGGTGGCTACTGTACAGCTTTTAATTCTAAGGTTTTTTTTTATTAATATTGCATAAAAAATACTGATTTTTAGGTTTTGGTGTGATTTTCCTATGTTTCTTTTGAGAATTTGCAAAAATGTTCAACTAGGATTTGGTTCCAAATATTCTTAACTTTCATTAAGTGTTATTTTACAACTTTGGTCAATTGACTAAAATGCTCCTGATCAGTGGCAGCTGTCAGGGTTATTTTCGATATTTTCATGATAACTTTTGCATTTCTTATTCTTTTTTGTTCAAACAAAAGCATTGTATTTTATATAATATTTGGGGACCTATTTTTAGTATTTTCTTGATTTTTAACTCATATACTTTTGGTCCACTGTCTTAGGGTCAAAATGACCAGAATACCCCTACAGTGAAAACATCCCATATTACTATCCTATCTTAGTCCTTACATTATTAAACATCCTAAAACATATTTTAAACATAAAATAAGACACATCATATCATACTTAATGCACATTAGATCTTATAATTGCTATCTTTATACAAGGTGTTACAAGAACCTTACCAAACCAAAGCTAACCAAGGTGAGAAATCATGTTCATCTTCTCTTTCCTATGTTCTAAGGTTGATTTTGGTATCTTGGTAGCATAAAGTCTCTTATACACTAGATATAAATTTTCACCAATGCTAGGAAATGATCAAGGAAGTGTTCTAAGTTCTACTTGAATACATCGATGGTTATTTTCGATGAAGAACAATGATTTAGAAGTGTTAAAATGAATTAAGGAAGTTTGATTCAAGACTTGAAAGTCTTAGCAGCATGAATTTATTCTAGAAGGGAAATAAATATTCTAATGCTAGATATTGACAATTAAATGATTATATAGGTTTATGTTATGCTAATTTGATAATTCCATGATCAATTTGAAGATTGGATAAAGAAATAGTGGTTTCCTCAAATTCTAGGGCTTATGGAAAAATTGGGAATTTTGAAATTTAAACTTGAAGTCATGAAATTGAATGAGGAATCTAGCTTGGAAATGATTAGGAATAAGAATAGATATAAAAATGTATGTGACTCTATTGATACATCTCTATTGTGAGTTGAAGTAATAAAATAAGTATAAGGTATAATTAGTAACATCATTAGTCACTAATTAATATGTAATTGAAATGTAAATGTGTAGAATCTAAAGACAAGGATAAGAATATTCTTTAAGAGTGTAAGGAGCACCATTTGCATCAAAAATTAAACATAAAAAGGAGCAAAAGATTCTAAAGTGAGTACTTAATAATATAATGTAATCATGCCTTATTGATTGCGACCATTGCTTGAATTACCATTCCTTGACATGTACTTGAAATGACATTTGATATATGGTTGCCTATTGATTGTTGAACCCTTTGGAAATCCATATCTTCCTTATATGATATTGACCATAATGAGCCTTTTGGTTTGGTCCTATATTTTGCTCAATGATGAGAATGATTAATATGCCAAACTATTTTCCATTGAATTCCTATTATGGACTTTGGATATGTCTTTCATTGAAACCCATGAATAAGCAAAAATCCTCTTTGGTGTGAGGAAATACACCAAACCTTGTGTACTTGTTATAAACCTAGGGGTAGGGCGAGAGTACCCAACCTATGTTAGGGGGGAACACCTAACCATAAGACCTTATCAGTCTTATATAATATGATGCATGTGAGTGAGGAAGGCTCAGGCCGTCACTCTTTAATTTATATGTGTGGGAAGTATTTTGTTTCCAAAACAATATTATTTCTACTAAAGATGTTGTTTCCATCTTAAATGAGAAATTGAACCATAATGACAACATTGATTGAAATAGTTCCATTGCCATAAAGAGCCCTTCTTGAAAATGGCCCTTATACTCACCTTATATATTGTATTATTATGTACTCATTGAGCTATGTCTCATTCCCTAGTTGTTTAAAATTTTCAAGTAAGATTGACAAGTCAGCAGGATAAATCACACGCCCTACTCATCCGTTTAGAAGCTATTTTGCTAATTTCAAGAGCTATAATTCTTGACTATAAAGACCATTATTTTAGAGCTCAATGGTTACCAAAGGTTTAACACTACTGTGATGTGGGATTGATGTGTACTAAGAACCATAGCGTGATTATATTTATGTTGGTGTAATTAGTAATGAATATATGTAAATGAGATGAATGTCATAATGATATAATGAATATTTGGCTTTATGTTGATGACAAAATAGAAGTTAGTAATAACGCAATTAGGTTCTGATCTTGGGGCAAGGTTCAATATGATGAATGGTAAAAGATTATAAGTTACATGGGGTTCAATGGGTTTAGGTGACTTTATGTCTCCCTATGCCTAGGACTGTCATGGCTTAATAAGTGGGTCATAACAGTCCTTATCAGGATGGGCTCATCATGACAATAGAGCAATATTAATCAAAATTATCAATATCAATCAATTTCTCATTTAAGATAGAAATAATATCTTTAGCAGAAATGGTAATTTATTAGAAGTGGAATGCTTCCCATGCATATAAATTAAAGATTGGCGAGCCTAAGCCTTGTTCACTCACACTCAATCACATGCATCACATTATGCAAGACTGATTAGGTCTTACAATTAGGCATTCCTCCTTAACAGAACTTAGGTACTATTATCTACTCTCAAGCTTATAACTAGTGCATAAGGTTTGATGTATTACCTCACATTAGAAGGGTATTTCTACTTATCAATAGGTATCAATAAAAAGGTTCATATAAAATTCACAATAGGGAATTCGATGGAGAATAATTCTCATCAAAGGTCACATTATGAAATCAATGTGGAAGGGCTCATCATGGCCAAATGCCATGAAGAAATATCATATCCAAACACAACATTCAATAGGCAATTCATGTTCAACAAGAAATTGGAATATTCTAATAAGGATGGTTTGATCAACAATGGTTCATAAAATATGACACATATCATATTATATTATTAAGTACTCACCTTATACTCCTTTGGTCTTATTTGTGTTTAACTTTAATGCTAGTGGTGTTCCTCACACTCTTGGACAATGTCCTTGTCCTTGTCTTTAGATTCTACACTTTTACATTTCAATTACACATTAATCACTTCTTTGTTATGTCATTAGTTTAAATTTAGCTTAACTTGTTATCACTTTATCTTGTTCATTATAGTACTAACTTATTATTTTTAAGGTTAAGACACACTATACATACTAATTTTAATACTTTCCTTAATTGTTTTCTAAATAGCCAAATGTATTCACTTAAGGAAAGATAATCCTTTCCTTCCAATTTCACATTTCAATTTCATATTACACAATTAGAATCAATTTAAACAATTTCCAGTATTCAATGGAACTAATTCTACATTCACCTTGCAATTGCATAATTAACCAAGTTCATTAAATTTAGAGAAAATAATTTCTATCAATTAAATTTTGAAATTAATATTATACAAATCATGTTACATCATTCTTAAGCTTAATTCCTCATTCAATTAATGAATTCAAGTTCAGTTCTCAAAATCTTCAATTTTTTCGTAAACCTTAGAATTTGGGGAAAACCATTAATTCCTCATTTGATCCTTCAATTAATCATAGAATTATGAAATTAGTATGTTAAAAAGCCTATATCATCAATTAAACATAGAAAAATATTTATTAGAACATGAACTTCCTCTTTTAACCTAAGTTATGCCTTCAAAATTTCAAGTTTTAAAATAAGCTTTTATAATTCATTTTGACACTTCCAAACAATTTTTTTTCCACCATAAATAACCTTAGAATTCATCAATTAAGTTTTATAACATTTCCCCATAATTTCTTTAATTTAGGCCAAACCTTAATGCTATTTGAGCTCTTTACTTCCCACGCTTGTTTCCATTTGTTAAACCATATATTTGAAGCCCAAATTCCACATTTTATCAACTAACATACCAAATAAACATTTTCTAGTTTTAATATGTATTGGCCAATTCATATAGATGAAAGACATGAAAAGTTTTTGCAATTATAATACCAAAGTTATGCTTAGAACACATGAAAGAAGATATAAGTATAATTCCTTACCTTGGAAAGCCTTGGTTTGTGTTTTATGATAAGGCACTGAAATTTAGAGGATGTTTTCCTCTAAGAATTGTGTTTTGTGTTAGGTTTCACAAAAATCGAGAAATTATGCTCATCATATTGCTTATATATGAAAATTGAATGGTGGTTATTTAATCAAACTTAATCTAATGGTTAGGATTTAATTAAAATGGATGGCTATGATTTAATCAAGTTGAATAGCTATGATCTCATCTAGGTTAATGTTGTTCATCAAATGCTATGGAAAGAGCAAAATTGAATATAGACTTTGGTGTAGGAAAAGTGAGAATTCAAGTTAGAAAAGGATTCGTCTTAATAAAAAATGGTGGCTTCTAAGTCAAATTTTATGGCTAGCCCTTCCAACATCAATTTGTCTCTTAGCTAACCAATTCTAACATTAGATAATTTATTTTCATCCAACCATTGGCCCAATGGACTGACCATCCAAGTGGGCTTAAGCCTTTAATGTTTAAAAGCCCATTAACAAGCCCATATATGCACATTTCAAAATTATTAACTTAATAGATTTTTCATTTCTTTTCTTTCACTTTATTATACATATTTCTATCTTTTAATATCACTACAGACTCTATACATTACTAGATAAATCTTATTCACTCTATAGTGCACATTTTCTAGCCCTTCAATAGCATTGTTCAAGTATATAAATCATGTAGACTCACTAGGACAAACTAAGTTTGACTTCTATTATACCATTGTAACTTTGGTTGAAATCAACTTCTCATTTCACTATTATTATCTCCTAATGAATTAAGAGATGTGAATGCCCATTCGCTAGCACTTTAGATTTACATTTTAAATAAATAATTTACGTAGTCACGTTAAGTCAAACTCAGTTTGACTTTCATTTTATCATAAAAGTGCTTATTGAAATTTATTACATTCTTTACTCATTGTCATATTATTCATTAAAATTACTTTTTATGGTATTCTTATGATTCTTAATATGCTAGAAATGTCTTGAATGGTATAGTAGATGAACATTATAGTGTCACCATTACTGACTCTAATAGGTAGGGAAATCTTAGGTATTACAAATTAATTTTCAGTTATTGATATGGCTTAGTGCAATTGACATTCTGAAAAATATTTACATAATATGAATAATGATGAAGGTATACTAAATTTTTTGTGCTTATGATGTATGTTCGCAACAAGTGTTAGCTAAATGCTATTAAGAGAAAACCTAAATGTGATTTCATGAAATGTTCATGTAAGTGAATAGTGACGCAAATATGCTTACCCTTGCATATGCTAGAGTATGTGTGATGTTTAGGATATGAGATATCTTAAGGTAAGCTGTATAATAATAGTGAGAGGGATTTTGGGCATTAATGAGACTGGATTATGAATAGATAGATTTTGATTAGATTTTTGATATAGAAAATGTTCCATATGTACATGTAGTAAACAATCTAAATTGCAAAATAACTGATATAATATTATAGTTCTTTTGTATCTGTACATTATGTGACTATTGTACAAAAATTTGGAATGATTTATGTTTCTCCTTGTACACTAGGATGGGGATGTTCACTATCCATTAAGGCTAGAATTTGCTTTATCTAAGTAGTAGTTGAGACTCTTTAATCGGTATCACGATTCCTTATCACACACTAGGTCATAATTAAGGTCATAAAATTGTCACATCCCAACTTTAGAGTGTAACAACCCACACCCACCCTAGGAATTTTCATGATAAATTGCTTAATTTAGAACTAATAAGGTTAAGTGTGTGCTTGTGTGAAAAATTGTGATCTAAGTGATTGATGAGCATGTAGCATATTAAATTAATTTTAATATGCATAATATGTGTTACTATTATGAAATAAATGATTTACATGAAGTTATTTACATAAAAGAATTTATTTTAAATAAAATTAATTTTCATGCATAAGACAATTTTTAATCATAAAATAATTTTATGGGTATTTTTAAAATATTT
The DNA here is from genome assembly GCA_947687605.1 of Reutealis trisperma. Classification (NCBI taxonomy): domain Eukaryota; kingdom Viridiplantae; phylum Streptophyta; class Magnoliopsida; order Malpighiales; family Euphorbiaceae; genus Reutealis; species Reutealis trisperma. The sequence goes on along the minus strand of CANTUT010000524.1, from coordinate 316,069 downwards.
TAAAATAAATATTTTTGAGGGAAATGTTCCAAAATTAATAAGAAAAATATCCTTTTATTTTAATTTTTATTCAGCCAAAAATTTAAAGGGAAAGCCCAAATACCCAAAAGCCCACTACACAAAAATCCTCCAAACCTAATTCATTAAGGGTATTAGTGGAAATTTCACCCAAACCCTAATATTTATTCTAAAATTCAGCCAAACTAGGATTTTCAGCAGCCATTATCTTATTCTTTTTGTATTTTGCCAGAAAATCCTCACAAAATATTTCTCTCTACCAAAATATTGAAAACACCTTACCATTTCGTGATTTCATGACCGTAATTGTAAATTTTTATTCTCTTTCGATTTCTAAACTGATTTCTATGAAATAAATTATGGGAAAACTATTTTGAACTATTTGATTACTAATTTCTATAGATTCAATTTTGTTTGAGTGAATCTTTGGGAGAGAAAATTTATTTTCTACCAAAAACACGATTCTTTCTGCAAGATTTCTCCAAAGGTGAATTCTATAACTTAAAATCACAATTTTTATGCATAAACATCATAAGACCAAGGGGGGGGGGGGTGGTGATTTGTGCATGGTTGTATTCTAAACTAATTTTTGATTTGTTTTGATGAAAAATATTGGATTAAATAATATTTCTGCATATTTCTGTGATGACCGAAAAGTTTCAAAAAAATAAAGGAATTCAAGGTTTTCGTGTTAGAACTTGGAAGTTGGAAAATTTTATTCTTGCATCGTCATATGGCTGCCAATTTGTATGAATAAGTATTCTAATAGGATATTTGTTTCATTTAGATGAAAAATAATGATTTGAATCATGTGTCTGTTTATCGCTGATATGAACGATATGCGCGGAAAGCGCGGAAACTCATGATTTTTCACCTAAGCCTTTGAACTTGGAATTATTTTGTATAAACCCTATTTATGGTTTCTGATTCATGAAGGGATGTGTTCTAAACTGATATTTTCTATGATTGAATGAAAAATAATGGTTTAAACAACCTATTTACATATTTCTGAAATGACCGAAAAATACCGAAAACAAGAAAACTTATGGTTTTGTGCTCTATAAGCCAAAAGTTGAATTTTTGTGTATAAATAACACAATAGTGGGAGATTCCTATGAATTTATATTTTGAAATGATTTTTTTTATGTTTACATGAAAAATCTTGGTTCAAATCATGTTTTTACATATTTCTAAAATAGATGGAAAGTACGAAAAGAAGAAGAGTTTGGTTTTTGCCTTGATGATGCACTCAGCCTACATGAACATTTTTGTCCCAATGTTTATAAATTTTATGTGATGTATTTTGATGATTATTGACTTGTATGTATGAATAATAAATGATAAAATTGCATGTTCGTGGAAGGCATGATCCTAGATGAGCTTAAATGCATTATGGTATACTTAAGGTATACTTAAGGTATCTTAACATTATATTGTGTCTAGAATGCAAATGTGGTCGAGAAATATGGAACCAGATGTTTTGATGAATTGATGATGAACATATGGTTATGAGTAAATGAAGTGAAAGGGATCATAAGAGTTAAGTATGATGCTTGAAGGGTTAATTGTTAAGTTGACATATATGGAAGTGTAAAGTGAACTAAGATAATAGTTAAAGTGAATTGATATTGAGGTAATAATATTGTGATGACCTTAAAAAGGTAATAATGTGATTGCAATGTGTTGTCATGAGAGCCTATAAGGCCAAGTATGCAAGACTTTCAAAGTCAATGTGTTATGTTCAAGTGATGAGTACACTTATGTGTGGACTCTAAGTGTATGTGTATGCTCTATGTGCATGGGATAGTTATGGGACAGGAGCATCATGAGTAAATAAATACTAAGTATTAAATCAAATATTATGTTAGAGTTTGGGGAGCTTTAGAAGTGCAAAAGGGACTACATGTACTAAGAGCAAAGGAACCCCAAGGTGAGTAAACATCGTATTCATTCTTCAAGTGTGGGCAAATGTCACATTCATGTTATAAGTGTGAACAACATTTTGTTGTGTTACAAGAATGTGATATATTGTTATGTGAACCTTTGTGATCTTTAAAACCCAAGTTCTTTCCATTTTTAATGTTATTATATGATTTCTGTAACAAGCTTGGGTTGCCAAAGGACATTTGGTCCAAAACCATTTTGTTTATCCAATGAGAATTTCTTGCGATTAACACCTTAACTTATATTCTTTCTAGAACTACACTATCATTGTATCATTGTTTAAACTAAACCATTATTGCTATTGAAATACATATTATTATTGTCATATGTGATATTGTTAATTGTGACTACCATTAGCTCTAGCTATGGTACCTTTTACCCTTTATGCAAAATCCTCATGCCGATGCGGGTAATCATCGGAACCTATGCACATGGTCTTAACCTGATGGATAGGGGTAGTGTATCCACCTCAGCTAGAAAAGGGCAGTTCTAACCGTGGAGCCTGATCAGCTTCATGCCTTGTATGTGATAGGAGTTGGAATTTGGTATAAGACCACCTCTCCTTAATGTGTTCGAGTGATAGAGCAATAGCCTTCCCTCACTATGTGTTATAAGTGTGATTTCTGCAAAATTGCCAAATTGAACCCTTGCTAAATTGCAACCTGATTCATGAATTATAAATCATGAACTATGTGTATAAGCTATGTGTTTCCTTTCAAAGGAATATGTGATAATGTATGTGCCTTTTCATTTACTCATTAAGATCATCTATCTCACCCCTTTTTCCTTGTGTGGTTCTAGGTGAGCAAGTGTGAGGAGGCAAGGTGATGGCTCAAGCATTCTACTTCGCTTGGGGAATTCCTTGTCCAAGTTATCAATAATACTATTTTTATAAAGTCTTATCATTAGATGCTCCGGGAATGTTGATTGATATTTATTGATGCAAATTATTTTTCCTTATGGATTTTATATGTAATGATTTATGTAAGTCTTCCACAATTTATGGTATTCATCTAAATGTTTTAAATGAGTTAATGTAAGAGGTTTGGTAAGATCCTAGGCATGATTTGTTATACATAAGTGGGTTCTATGGGCATGGGTGACCTTATGTCTCCCCATGTTCTAAGACTGTCATATCTCTAAGGTTGGGATGTGACATTGAGATATGACAGTCTCAAAACATGGGGAGACATAAGGTCACCCACACCCATATAACCCATCTACACATACACAATTCATGCCTAGGATCATACCGAACCTCATACAATAACTCATTTAAAACATTTATGTGAAAACCTTTAGTTGCAGAAGACAATAATTAGATACTTTATATATAATTCATAAGAAAATAGTATTTATAATCCAGTTGAAATCTTAACAAAACATTTCAAATAAACATCAAAATAATTATCCTCAGAGCATCTAACGATAACCCTTCATATCATAGTATTATTAAAGACTTCGAACAAGTAATTCCCTAAGCAGAGTAGAATGCTTGAGCTACCACCTTGCCTCCTCATACTGCTCACCTGGAACCACACAAGGAAGAAGGGGTGAGATAGATGATCTTAATGAGTAAACAACATAGCTTAAAATATAACATATATTACTTATAAGGTTTCATAGCTCATAGTTCATAATTTATTTTTTATAGTTTTGTGCTTGCGATTTAATAAGATTTACAAAAATCAACTTATAACTCATAACATATAGAGTAGAAGCTGCTGCCTTATCCACATATAACTCATAACATGTAAAGTGAAGGTTGTTGCCATGTTCACACATAACTCATAACATAATTCATAACATATAAAGGTAATGGTAACATTTAAGGATACAATCATAGGTAACATAATAGCAATAGAAGTTTAGCTTATTTAACAAAAGATGAACGACAGTGTAGTTCCAGAAAGAATATAAGTTAAGGCAAATATCACAAAGGTTCTTTATTATAGTTAAGTAATAAAAAATGGTTTTGGACCAAATGTCCTTTGGCAACCCAAGCTTACAAAGAAATAATTAAAATAGAAAGGAACTTGGGTTTCAAGATATCAAAGGTTCACATAACATGATAACTTGTACTTGTAACTTGAACATAATGTGTACTCACACTGTAGCATGAATACAATGTTTACTCACCTTATAGTTTCTTTGCTCCTAGTGTATGTACCATTTTGAACCTCTAAAGATCCTAAAGCTCTAACATAATATTTAATTTAATACTTAGTATTTATTTAATCATGATGCTATCCTATCTCATAGCTACCCCATGCACATGTAACATTCACATATACTTAGAGTTGCATATATAAATGCACCTCGTTCATTTGCACATATCATGTTGACTTTAAAAGTCTTGCACACTTAGCTCTTATAGGCCCAAATGAAAAAACACTATAATCATGTCAATACCTTTCTAAGGTCATCATAATATCATTATCTTAATATCAATTCACTTTAATAATCATCTTAGTATACTTAACACATCCAAACACAAGTGTCATGCTTAACTCTTATGATCCATTTAGGCAATCAATTCTTCATCAATTCAAGACCATTAATTCATTATCAAGTCATCATAACACTATTTCAATATTTCCCAATCACATTCACATTCTAATCACAATATAAGATTAATATACCTTAAGTATACTGAAGTGCCTCTAGGCTAGTCTATAGCCATTCCTTCAACCAACATGCAATTTAACCATTATTTTTCATTCAATCATAGCAAATATCAGTTTAGAACATCCACATGTATGAATCAGCAGCCATTGATCATAATTATGCATGAAAATTCCAAGTTTCAAGATTTAAAGTGAAAATCATGAGTTTTCAAGCTTTTCGTACTTTCCGTTCATTATAGCGATATGCAAACACATGATTTAAATTGTTATTTCTCATCCAAACAAAACAAATATTAGATTAGAATCCATCCATAGAAAAATCAGCTGCCACATGTATAGATAATCATAGAATTTTCCAACTTTTAAGTTCTAGCACAAAAACCTTGAATTCCTTTATTTTCTGAAACTTTTCGGTCATTATAGTAATATGCAGAAATATGATTTAATTCAATATTTTTCATCTAAACACATCAAAAATTAGTTTATAATGCAATGATATAGAAATCACCCCCCTTGGTATGGTTTATGTATAAAAATTTCAATTTTGAGTTATAGGATTCACTTTTGGAGAAATCACGTAGAGAGGTTGGTGCTTTCAGTAGAAAAATTGATTTTTCTCTCAAGAATCACCTAGCCCTAATTTTATCAGTAAAAATTAGTGAATATTTAGTTTAAAATAATTTTCCTGAGATTAGTTTCATGAAAATCAAATAGCAAATTGAAAGAAAAGAAAAACTTACGAAATGGTCGCGAAATCGCAAGTTTGAAAGGATTTTTATGAATTTCGATAGAGAAATATTTTGAGAGAATTTTTTTGCCAAAATAATGAAATAATAGAATGGTGGCTGGTGGAATGAAGGGCAGGCTGAAATTTAGCTTAAATATTAGGGGTTTTGGGTGAAATTTCTAAGATTACCCTTAATGAGCTAGATTAGAAGTGTTTTAGTGTAGTGGACTTATGAGTATTTGGGCTTTTTAATTAATTTAGGGTTTATTATAGGTAATTAAAAATAAAATATTTTTCTTTTTATTTTCTGTAAAATCCCCCCCAAAACATTTATTTAAAAATACTCATAAAATTATTTTTATGCTTAAAAATCGTCTTTTTGCATGAAAATTCATTTTATGAAAAGTAAATTATTTCATGCTAATGCATTTCATTGAAATCATTTATTTCATAATAATAATTCATATTAGGCATATTAAAATTGATTTAACATGCCCCAAACTCATAAATCACATCACACATGAATTTTCATAAAACTACATATTTTGTCGCAACAACTTAAATTCAAGCAATTTGTCATGAAAACTCCTAGCATAGATGCGAGTTGTTACATGCATGCCTAATGTGGATGGATTGTGGGAAAGGATATTGAAGAAGGCTCATTAGACACCTTACTATGCTCATCCTGGAGCTACCAAGATGAACCATAATGTGAAAACTAACTATTGGTGGCCTGGACTGAAAAAGGATATGGCTAAATTTGTAGCATCCTACCTGACTTGCCAGCAAGTCAAGTACGAGCATCAATGACCCTTAGAATTACTATAAGTAATTCGACTACCTGAATGGAAGTGGGAGTGCATCACTATGGACTTCATTGTTGGCTTATCTAGAACCTCCAAATGGTATGACTCTGTATGGGTCATAGTGGATCAATTGAAAAAGTCTACTCATTTTTTGGGAGTTAAGACCATATATTTCGTAGCTCAATATGCATAATTGTGATATCACTATGTGCCCTAGGAGCCATATAATAGTGATGTAATAGTAGATTTTAATTCCCAATGGCATGATAATATATTCATAATGTGAAAACTATTTCATATTATTGAATGTAGTCCTTAAGTATATGTAAGAGTATCTATTCTCAAGTGTTCAGAATATGGGAGACAGATCGCTCTTATACAAATATTTTAAATATGTTCATGGTCATAGGATTAATGACTGGCCATCATTAATTTTGGAAGACCATCACCTCTATTGTTTTCTATAATCAGTATGTGATATGGATGATTTTAGAGGCATTGAGTCTCATCTTGCTTGACATGCGATGTGGATATAAACACGTGGATATTCATAGGATGAATAGTCAAACTATGATGTTAGATGATAATAATATGGGGTTTTACTACTTGTCAATTATTTATCATCTAGGTCATAATAGTGCATATAATCCTTTGACTTGAGGGATACTATATCTCATATATAAGAAGTTAGGATTTATTACTGCTTACATAGATGTACTATTCATGTAGGTATATATGGCATGTGATGGTTCTATTTTGTTATGTATGGAGGTAAGTGATCGCCAAGATAGAATTCATTACCTCAAGTAAATGAGGTCAAGATCCTATGCTATCTGGCTATTCTTGATACTTAAGTTCTTGGCCAAGAAAGTGAGATTCACTAGAAAGAGTTTCTAGTAGGAATCTAATATCATTAAGAATTATAACCAAGATAAGGACATAGAATCGAGACACATTAGGGTTTTACATAAACCATTACCCTAGCCAAGATTGGGATCTTTAATGAAAAGATTCTAGTACATGATAATTTATAATTGATGGTCCATGTGATGTTTAAAGTTATCAACTATAAATATTCATTTCTAATTAGATAGTCATGATATGGAATGCTAGCTATCCCTCACGACTTATGGGACTAAGTGTGAAGTGGGGATTTCACATTAGTAAGTATTTTCTCATTCCCATTACTAATTAGAAATGAACCTAAAAAGTAACACACCCAATAGTGATCACCTTCCAAGTGTAAAAGGTTTACCATAATAATTAATTAAAGTGTTTAATTAATTGATTAGTGGTAAAATGATTAAACATGTAATTAAATTTACAAGGACCCTAGCATGTCCTGATATTTAATTTATGAAGGTTTCAATTCAATTAATTCTTAATTTGTATAAGATACAAATGAGAAAGATTAAATTAAAAATTGATTTGGACTAAATCAAAGACTTGATTTTAAGCTTAATGAAAACCCTTAACACATGAGATGTAGCCTAAACCCATATGTGATATGGAAAAGAGGTAATTTAGGGGTTAGAGAAAATTCACTATTCATGAGCCCATGTGATGAGTTTAGGGGTTAAAGAATTTTCTACTAAAGTTAAAATTATAATTACATCTTTTGGCTAGTGGAAATGTCCATTTTACCCTTAAAGGATAAAATGGTCATTTCACCATTTGAAGAAGCAAAGTGAACTTTGTCCCTTCACTAAATGGTGAACTAGAAGAATGTAAAAGGATATTATGGTCTTTGTGAAGACTTAAGAGTTAAGTCTTGGAAACATATAAAACCCTTGAGTTTTTATGTTGCAAAAATGATGAACATCATTTGTAGATTTTGAAGCATTTCTAGTGAGAGAAGTTGAGAGAGAAAGAAAAATGAAGAAAGTGTTTCTTCAATTTTTTTTTGGATCTTCAATTATCTTCTTTGTTCATTATGAAAGAACAAATGCTTGCAAATTGAAAATGTATGTAGTCCAAAATAAACCAAGGAGAAACCTTAAACATCTTAAAGATTTTTGAGGGAAATCTTGAATCAATTTGGGCAACCAAGAAAGGATTCAAAAACACCAAAGAAATCAAGAGGAGACTTGGAGATGAGTTAGGTGTGGATTATCTAGAGGCTTCACACTTGGAAAGCTCTTTGATAAAAAAAGAAGGAACCTACAAGAGGTATATGATTACTTCTCCTTCTTCTTTATATACATATGTGTTTTACACACAAATTAATTGATTTCTTGAATGAATTTTGGACCAAAATGGGTGAAGTGAAATTTTAAAATATTTGAAATTTCACCCCACCGCCTCCCTTCCGCTATGTTTGGCTCCACCATTCCTTTAAATTATATATGGATGAGATCATGAAATTACATAAAGTGCTAATTTCCATCATCTTGGATCAAGGGACTCAGTTCACCCTGAGGTTCAGGCAGAAGGTATGAGAAGCATTGGGAACGCAATTGGAATTCAGTATTGCATTTCACCCCCAAACGAATGGACAGTCTTAAAGGACAATTCATACACTCGAGGATATGCTAAGGATATATGTATTGGACTTTAGTGGTAGCTGGGACAAGTACTTACCCTTGATTGAATTCACCTATAATAATAGCTACCATTCATCCATCGGCATGGCATCGTATGAAACATTGTATGGGAGGAAATGTCGTTCACCAGTTTGTTAGGTTGAGCCTAGAGATAAATATGTGGAAATGCCAAAATTGCTTAAAGAGACTACTGAGAAGGTACCCTTGATTCAAGATCGACTAAAAATAGCTTTTGGTCAACAAAAGAGCTATGCCAACCCGAAAAGGAAGGATGTACACTTTGCCATGGGAGATCACGTGTTCTTGAAGGTCTCTCTAATGAAAGGTGTTATGAGATTTGACAAGAATGGAAAATTATCACCTCATTTTGTTGGTCCATTCAAAATCTTGGATAAGGTTAGGGAAGTATCTTATAGACTTGCCCGGCCCCCAACTATGGCCCATGTGCATCCTGTATTTCACATCTCTATATTAAGGAAGTATATGTCAGATCCATCTCATGTCTTGTCACCTCTAGACATTACATTCGATGAGAAGCTATCCTATGAGGAATCACCAATAACTATAGTGGATCAACAAGTGAAGAGGTTAAGAAACAAGGGAATATCCATGATTAACATCCAATGGCGAAATCAAGACGTAGATGAGTGCACTTAGGAAGCCAAGGAGGAGTGCGGCAGAACCATCCTCAGCTTTTCAAGATCAGTTAGGTAAGAATTTAAATTTGAGGATGAATTTCTTTTAAAGGGGGGAGAATGTAATAACCTACACTTACCCTAGAAATTTTTGTGACAATTTGCTTCACTTAGAACTAATTAGGGCTAAGTGTGTGCTTTATGGAAATTTATGTGCTATGTGATCAATGAGTATGCTGCATGTTAAATTAATTTTAATATACATAATATGAGTTATTATTGTAAAATAAATTATTTACATGAAGTACATTTGCATAAAATAAATTATTTAAATAAAATAAATTTTCATGCGTAAAGGCAATTTTTAAGCACAAAATAATTTTATGAGTATTTTAAAATAATTTTTAAAATAAATGTTTTGGGGGAAATTTTATAGAAAATAATAAGAAAAATATTTTTATTTTAATTACCTATAATCAGCCCTAAATTAAAATAAAAAGCCCAAATACTTAAAAGCCCACTACCTAAAAAACCTCATAACCTAGCTCATTAAGGGTATTAGTGGAAATTGCCCAAAACCCTACATTTAAAACCCCAAAATTTGGCCTGCCCTAATGTTTCAACAGCCACCCTCTGTTATTTCTATATTTTGACAAAAAAAATTCTCTGAAAACAATTCTCTCTACCAAAATTAAAAAAAGACCTTTCACCTTTGCAATTTCTCACCTGTATTCATAAGTTTTTCATCTCTTTCAATTCCTTAATTGATTTCTATGAAATAAATTATGAGAAAATTATTTTGAACTGGTTGTTTACTGTAAAAAAGATTTAATTTAGTTTGGGTGAGTTTTTGAAAGTGAAATCTAATTCTCTATTGAAAACACAAATCTTTCTACGCGATTTCTCCAAGGGTGAATCCTGTGACTCAAAATTAAAAATTTTATGCATAAACCATACCAAGGGGGGCAATTTTTGCATCATTGAATTTTAAAATAATTTTTGATGTGTTTTGATGAAAAATATTGGATTAAATCATTTTTTTGCGTATTACTGTAATGACCGAAAAGTTTCAAAAAAAAAGGTAATTCAAGGTTTTCGCTCTAGAACTTGGAAATTGAAAAATTCTATGATTTGACAATTCAATGGCTGCCAATTTGTGATGTTTAATGTTCTAAACTGATATTTGTTTTGTTTAGATAAAAAATAATGATTTAAATCATGTGTTTATATATTACTGTGATGAACAGAAAGAGCGAAAATCGCGAAAACTCATGATTTTCACCCTAAACCTTGAAACTTGGAATTTTCATGCATAATTATGATCAATGGCTGTCGATTCATACATGCGGATGTTATAAACTGATATGTTCTATGATTGAATGAAAAATAATAGTTTAAACCACTTGTTTACATATTACTGTAGTGACTGAAAATTACCGAAAATAAGAAACTCATGGTTTTACATCCTAAAACCCAAAATTTGAATTTTCATTTATGAGACATACCTATTGCTACTGATTCATGTACATTAATGTTCTAAATTGATTTTTGTTGTGTTTACATGAAAAATCTTGATTTAAACTATATTTTATTACTATAATAGACAGAAAATGCGAAAAGTAAGAAAAATTCTGTTTTCCCTTTAATAGAGCATTCAGCCTACCAAGTGATTTTTATCTCAATGTCTATAATTTTTATGTGATGTATTTTAATGATTATTGACATGTATGTATGTATAATAAATGGTTAAATTGCATGTCGGTTGAAGGGAAGACACTAGACAAGCCTAAAGGCACTTTGGTATACTTAAGGTATCCTAACCTTATATTGTGATTAGAATGTGAATGCGATTGGAAAATATGGAAATAGATGTTATGATGACTTGATAATGAATTAATGGTCTTGAATTGATGAAGAGACTTATTGAATGAATGGATCATAAGTGTACTAAGATGATTGTTAAAGTGAATTGATATTAAGATAATGATATTGTGTTAACCATAGAAAGGCATTGACATAAGTTATAATGTGTTTTCATATAGGCCTATTAATGCTAAGTGTGCAAGATTTTTTAAATCAGCCTGTTATATGCATATGATGAATGCACTTATATATGCAACTTTAAATGTATGTAAATGCTATATATGCATGGGGTAGTTATAGGATAGGATAGGATCATAATTAAATGAATACTAAGTATTGAATTAAATATTATGATAGAGCTTAAGGAGTCTTAGAAGTCTAAGGGCTACGTGAATTAGGAGCAAAGGATCCACAAGGTGAGTAAACATTGTATTCATTCTACAAGTATGAGTAAACACTGTATTCATGCTATAAGTGCGAGTAACATTACGTTATGTTACAAATATGTGATATCATGTTATGTGAGCCTTTGAGATCTTGAAACCCAAGTTCATCCTATGCTCAAATGTGATTAAGTGATTTCTTATAAAGCTTGGGTTTCCAAAGGATAATTAGTCCAGAAACTGTTTTGTTTATCCAATGATAATTCCTTATGACTATTGCCATAACTTATATTATTTTTGGAACTACACAATTTTTGTATCCTTTTCTCAAAAGTTAAATTGCCATTGTTATTATGATATATGTTATTACTGCCTTAAATGTTATTGTTATATGTGAATACCAATTGCTCTGGCTATGGTACCTTTAACACTTTATGCAGAAGTCCTCGTGCTAATGCAGGAAATTATTGAAACCTGTGCACACAATCTTAACCCAATGGATAGGGGTAGTGTATCCACCTCAACTAGAAAGGGGCAGTTCTAACCATGGGGCCTAGTCAGCTTCATGCCTTTTAAGTGATAGGAGTTGGAATTTGGTTTATTGCCACCTCTCTTCTAAGTGTTCAAGTGATAGAGCAATAGCCTTCACTCTCTAAGTGTTATAAGTGTGATTTCTGCAAACTTATTAAATTGAACCATTGCTAAATTGGAACTTGATTCATGAATTGAAAATCATGAACTATGTGTGTAAGCTATGAGTTTCCATTTCAAAGGAATATGTGTTAATGTATGTGCTTTATCATTTACTCATTAGGATCATCTATCTCATCCTTTTTTCTTTGTGTGGTTATAGGTGAGCAAATGTAGGGAGGCAAGGTAATGGCCCAAGCATTCTACTTCGCTTAGGGATTCCTTATCAAAGTCATTAATAACACCATGCTATGAAGTGTTATCGTTAGATGCTTTGGGAATATTTATTTTTGATGTTTATTTTGAGATGTTATTTATTAAGGTTTTTGAGTAAATTATGAATATTATTTCCTTATGGATTATATGTGAAGTGTCTAATTGCTATCTTTTGCAATTAAAGGTTTTCATATAATGTTTTGAATGAATTATTGTATAAGGTTTGGTACGATCCTAGGCATGATTTGTATATGTGCAAGTGGGTTCTATGGGCGTGGGTGACCTTATGTCTCCCTGTGTTCTAAGACCGTCATATCTTTAAAGTTGGGATGTGACATTATGATGCATGCAAAAAAGGTTTTATGGGTATATGCTCAAAGGTCTTGATTATTATAGTACATAGAACCTACGATCAAGGGCTAGAGCAACTATATGCACAAAGGTGAAAGGGCGGTTTAGTTTAGGTTCCCTGTCTCACTAAGGCATCAATGTACCTAACCACCTGTGAAGTAAAAAGTCTCGCATGGGTCCAATAGTACTAACTGCTTATTACACCACTAAAATGATAAGGGATTCATTGCGAGGTGAAATGCTTTTATTATCTCCCAATGTACTAAAAGAGAGTTATCAAGCCAATGTTATTTACCATCCAAAATTTTTCCTAAAAGTAAGGTTAGCAACAAGTCTTTATTATGCAAAGTGATAAATGAAAGTAAAATTATACTTAATGAGCCAAATGAAGATTATTTTGGAAAATTTTTCCTTCCAAAGAATAATCCTCTTATTTGCTTTCCTTTTTATTAAAAATGGTGGCAACCAATCCCTAGTGGAGTCGTCAACTATGAGACGTCACCCAAATGTCTCTCCCTCGCTCGAGGGAATTACCTTAAAGAAAGGCAACCAATTTTTAAGAAGGTCATGGAGTGAGTTTCAGTGCTTATGATTAGAATAGCTATTGTTTGGAAAATTGATTTTTGATTTTTGAAAAGTGATTTTAGGAGTTGCCACCCTAATTTATTATTTTTAAAAAAAAAGGAAACTTAAAGGAAAACCCATTTGTGACTCAATTTATTAATTCTAGTTAATTAATTTACCTAGGATAAAATCATTAGTTTTGAATCAGGTTGAGCTCGTGGACTAGGTTTTTAGTTAAATAATCACAATTTGGCTTTTAAATTTAATTTGACTTGAAAAATTAATTTCATAAATGACATTTATTAAATAGAATAAAATGCATGAGCATAGCATAATCAATTAAGTAAATCATCCATAAATTAAGTAAATCTTCCATAAATTAAGGAGAGTATTTCCTCTAGTCCTTATGGATTATAGGGGAATCACATAGTTTCTTCTTAATTCCAAATTAAATTAATTACATAAATTAACTAAAAAAGGGAAGGGGGATTCATTGGATTTAGATTTGCAATTTGGATTTAAATTCCAAATGTGTCTACATACTCTATTGAATAGGGATCAAAACCCATGTATTCATTTCACGATTAAGTTGAGGGTCTTAAAGGAATATTTGATGCAAATTAAGTGGAAGCAACATGGTAGGTGAAATTTTAAACAATTTAAAGTTTCACTTTCATGCAAATGGGTCTAATAATCATTCAAGTGATTTACTAATCAATGTATAAAATACATAAGAAAGAAAAAAGATCAAGTGGTAATCAAATTACCTTTTAACGGCTATGAATTTTAATTCTTCTTTCCTTTCCAAAAGCTCCCCAAATATTGAGCCTCTCGATTGTCAACACCAAGCTCTACCTCCAAGGCTCACTTTGATTTATTTAGATGTTCTTGATTCTCTCTCTTGGTAACCTAATTGAATGCAAGATCTTCTAACACAAATCTTTGGTGATTTGATTTCTTCTTATTGTTATGGATAGATCTTTTCAATATAAGAAACTTTTGTTCTTTCACAAAGAATAAGAAACGAAGAACTATAAATTTTGAACAACACTTCTTCTTTTTCTTTTCTCTCAAGACTTAGTTGCTAAGGTTTCTATAGAAAAGATGTGCATAAAAGCCCTTTAAATTAAACAACATCATTGTAACAACCCACATCTACCCTAGAAGTTTTAGTGACAAATTGTTTGGATTTAGGGTTATTGTGACAAACTGTGTGACTTTAAAAAAATTAATATGTGATGTGATTTATGGGTTTAGGGCATGTTAAATTAATTTTAATATGCCTAATATGGATTATTATTGTGAAATAAATAATTTAAATAAAATGCATTAGTAAATTTTGGCTAGCCCTTCATTCTAGTAGCCAACATTCTATTATTTCATTATTTTTGTAGAAAAATTCTCTCAAAATATTTCTCTCTATCGAAATTCATAAAAATCATTTCAAACTTGTGATTTTGCAACCGTTTCCTAAGTTTTTCTTTTCCTTTCAATTTGCTATTTGATTTTTATGAAACTAATCTTGGGAAAATTATTTTGAACTAAATATTTACTAATTTTTACTAATAAAATTCAGGCTAAGTGATTTCTTGAGAGAAAAATTAATTTTTCTACTGAAAACACCAACCTCTCTATGCGATTTCTCTAAACGTGATTCCTATAACTCAAAAATTGAAATTTTCAAACATAAATTCATTAAGGGAGGGCAGTTACTACATATTTAGATTCTAAACTAATTTTTGATGTGATTTGATGAAAAATATTGGATCAAATTATATTTTTGCATATTACTGTAATGACCAAAAAGTTTCAGAAAACAAAGGAATTCAACGTTTTTGTGCTAGAACTTATAAGTTGGAAAATTCTATGATTATTTATATATGTGGCTGTCAATTTGTATATGGATGGATTCTAATATGATATTTGTTTTTTTTGGATGAGAAATAATGATTTAAATCATGTGTTTGCATATTGTTGTAATGAATGAAAAGTGCAGAAAGTTTGAAAACTCATGATTTTCACCCTAAACCTTGAAACTTGGAATTTTCATGCATAATTATGACCAATGGCTTTCAATTCATACATGTGGATGTTCTAAACTGATATTTGCTATGATTAAATGAAAAATAATGATTTAAACCACCTGTTTAAATATTGCTGTAATGACCGAAAAATACCAAAAACAATAAAACTCATGGTTTTTCATCCTAAAACTTAAAGTTGGAAATTTTCATGCATATGAATGTACATGTGAGCCAATTCCTACATATCTATGTTATAGAATGATTTTTGTTTTGCGAAGAAAAAGAAAATTCAGGTTTTTCTTTGAATAGGGCATTCGGCCTACATTGATATTTTTATCCCAATGTCTATAATTTTTATGTGATGTATTTTGATGATTATTGACATGCAACTATGTATGATAAATGGTTAAATTGCATGTTGGTTGAAGGAATGATTATAGACTAGCCTAGAGGCACTTTGGTATACTTAAGGTATATTAACCTTATGTTATTATTAGAATGTGAATGTGATTGGGAAATATGGAAATAGATGTTATGATGACTTGATAATGAATTAATGGTCTTGAATTGATGAAGAGACTAATTGAATGAATTGGGCATAAGAGATATACATGACACTTGAAAGGTTATTGATAAGTTGACATGTATGGAAGTGTTAAGTGTGCTAAGATGATTGTTAAAGTGAATTGATATTAAGATTATGACATTGTGTTTGACTTGAGAAAAACTTTTGTATGAATTGTAATGTGTTTTCATATGAGCCTATAAATGCTAAGTGCACAAGACTTTTAAAGTCAACATGTTATGTGCAAGTGATGAAGTGCACTTATATATGCAACTCTAAGTATATGTGAATGTTATATGTGCATGGGGTAGTTATGGGATAGGATAGCATTATGATTAAATAAATACTGAGTATTGAATTAAATATTATGTTAGAGCTTGAAGAGTTTTAAAGGTTCAAAAGGGCTACATGTACTAGGAGCAAATGAACCACAAGTTGAGTAAATGTTGTATTCATTCTATAATTGTGAGTAACATTAAAATATGTTACAAATATGTGATATCATGTTATGTGAGCCTTTGAGATTCTTGAAACCCAAGTTCTTCCTATCCTAAAATATGATGAAATGATTTCTTTGTTAAGCTTGGGTTGCCAAAGGACAATTGGTCCAAAACCATTTTGTTTATCCAATGATAATTCCTTTATGATTATTACTCTAAATTACATTCTTTCTGGAACTACACTATTCTTATATCTTTAGTTCAAAATGTTAAACAACTATTACTATTGTGATACATGTTATTATTTTCTTAAATGCTATAATTATAAGTGATTACCAATAAATATGAGTGAATTGAGCAAGAGTTTTCACTCACTTATGTAAATTTGAGTGAATTGAGCAATGTCTTCACTCAAGAGTGAATTGAGCAAGAGTCTTCACTCACAAGTAATAAGTGTGATTTTCTATAAACCTTGTTAAATTATGAACTTTGATTCATGAATTGTAAAACATGAACTATGTGTTATAAGCTATGGGTTTCCTTTTTAAAAAGGGATATATGTTATTGTATAGGCCATATTGTTTACTTATTGAGATCATCTGTTTCAGCCCTTTTTCTTTCCTTGTATGGTTCCAGGTGAGCAATGTGAGGAGGCAAAGTGATAGCTCAAGCACTTTACTTCGCTTGGGGAATTTCTTTTCCAAGATAATTAGTTTAATAAGTTATGAACAGTTGTCATTAGATGCTCCAGAAATATTTATTTTAGGTGTTTATGTTAAAATGTTATCTTTCAAGGTTTTAATTGGATTCTAAATATTATTTCCTTATGGATTATGTTTAAAGTATATTTTAACTATACTTATGCCACTTAAGGTTTTCTAAAAAAAAAAAGTGGTTTATCTAAGTTAATGTAAGAGGTTTTGGTACGATCCTAGGCAGTATTTGTATAAGTGGGTTCTACGAGCATCGGTAACCTTATGTCTCCCCATGTTCTAGGATCATCATATCTCTAAAGTTGAGATGTGACAAATGTGGTATCAGAGCAAGGTTTTTTGAAGTTTAGTTTACACTTATCTACATATTGGGTTAAATAAGTTTAATCTTGGAGCATAGGAATTTTTCCTATCATGTCACTTGCAGTCTATCGCTAGTGTAGTTCTGCGAAATCCCAATAAGTCATAGTACTCTTTTGTTATTGTTGGTTTGTATGCCTTACGATTCTTTTACCTAATGACCAAGAAGATTACCCCTACTTGAGGATCGTGACCTATAGCACCGCATGTGGCATGTAAGAGGACATGGCAAGAGATGTTTGAGAAGGTCGTGGTTGTGATCCACCTCAAGAAAAAGAAGACTCTTGTGATGTAAATGATGTTAATTGATTGTCTAGCAACTTAGTATGCATTGATTTCTTTTATTACCTATGACATGATTGACTTAAATATGATAGGGAAATTCATGATGCTATAAGTTATATGGTACATGATTATGATACAAGATACATGCCATGACATGTGATATATGCTATGTGATATGTGATGTGATATTATATGACGGGTGTTCATATTAGAGGCATGCTAAGTATGATAATTTGATAGTGGGGTTAAGTGAAGTAGAAGGAAAAGTGGACTAAGTTTTGATCTAATTTAGATTAATGACTGATAAGTATAATGTTATGAAGTATGAATGCTTAAATGTAACAATGGTTTGATATAAGAAATATATGGAGTTATTAAATGATAATTGTGATTTAGACCATAAGAAGAGAATTGATATTTAGTAATGATCAGTAGGAAAATGAAATAAATCAGTGACATTATATATACATAAGTTACAATATGAGGTAGGTGAAGTATATGTTTAAGGACAATGAGGTAAATAGTGATGGATGAAAACTTCCTATGGAGTTGTTAGAACTTGGTATCCTAGTATTTGATGTGATCTTAGGAATGGATTGGCTATACGAGTATGGAGCTTTATTGATTGTAGAGAAAAAGCAAGTAGAATTCCAAATTAAGGATAGGGAGAAATTTGTGTATCAAGGAGACACCTATGATTAAGGTCCACTGGTGAAATCATGGAATGGATAAGTATACTTAGGAAGTCAAGGAAAGGATGTAGCAGAAGCATCCTGAAATTTTTTTCGAGAACATATGAGTAAGTATTGAAATTTGAGGACAAATTTCTTTCAAGAGGGGGAGACATAAAAGGATAAGTATTCTTAGACTTATAATGATGATTAAAGGATATATGATGCTAGTAGAGATTATTTGGTAATGAGATTCCTTTGAGTATATAGTATTCCCAAGCACTCTACTTCGCTTGGGGAATTCCTTGTCCAAGATAATTAGTTTAATATGTTATAAAGAGTATCCTTAGACGCTCCAGAAATATTTATTTTGGGTGTTTATGTTGAAATGTTATCGTTCAAGGTTTTAATTGGATTCTAAATATTATTTCCTTATGGATTATTTTTAAAGTATATTTTAACTATGCTTCTACAACTTAAGGTTTTTTTTAAAAAAAATGTTTATCTAAGTTAATGTAAGAGGTTTTGGTAAGATCTTAGGCAGTATTTGTATAAGTATAAATGGGTTCTACGGGCGTGGGTGATCTTATGTCTCCCCATGTTCTAGGACCATCATATCTCTAAAGTTGGGATGTGACAATCATTTTCTTTATATAGCCAACAACTATGTTGAATATTAGGAGACAAATGAGATATTTAATTTACTTTATGCTTTAGAGTTAAATAGAAAATACCATATTACCCTTTATGGTTTTATGATTATTTCAATTAAACCTTAAATAGTTAAAAGACTATTTTGACCTTGGTAAACTTTCTCTAACCCCTAAACTCATCATATGGGCTTTATGGTTATAGAAATTCTCTAACCCATAAATTGCCTCTCTCCATTTCTCAAATGGGCTTGGGCTATTTAAGGTTTTGTCCAAAGCTCAAAATTAATTTTTTTAACTCATCCATAGTTTTTATTAATTTAATCCTTCTCGTTTATATCATATATAAATTAGGATTTAATTACTAAGATATTATTTTGGATTTAGACTTCAAGATTTGCTAAGGTCTTTGTAAATTTAATGACAAGGTCAATTCTTTTACTATTAATAAATTAATTAAACACTTTAATTAATTATTATGGTAAACCTTTTATTCTTAGAAGGTGAATACTTTTGGTTGTGTGACTTTCTAAGTTTATGTCTAATTAGTAATGGGATTGAGAAAACACTTTTCTCTACTAATGTGAAATCCCTATTTCACCCTTAGTCCCATAAGTCATAAGTGACACCTAGTATAGCATATCATGACTACCTAATTAGAATGAATATAAGTGTTCAATTACTTATTCATTTTATGGGCCATTGATTATAATTAACGTACACTTGCTATATTTCACATTCCTAATCATTTAATTTATCCATATTAAAATAATAAACCTTCTAATACCATTGATATTTAATGAAATCTCTATACAACTCTTATATTTTCCAACTCTATACCATTCTAGGTTATCTCAATAAAAAAATTTCTTCCTGTACTAAAGATCACTACCAAATTTTCTACTAACCTTAATTGAACATTATTGTATCTAGCACCTTAAAACATTTCTCATCCAGAGAACTCAAACCCCTTTCAGGTATATTTAAAACTATTTATATTTTCAAAATTGTGTAGAATCATTTGTAAGAATCAAAACATTTTCATCCTTGCATATAATATGCAACCTTACTATAATGCTTAATGTGGTTCATGATGTATGATTTCGTAAAGCAAAACTCGATGCATATAGACAGACACACTAGACATAGGTATATAATCAAATCAAATTTTGAATTAAATCATTTTATACCCTTATAGACCAAGTCCTCGTGGATCCTGAACTTTACAATTCGCATGACCTTAGCATCTACTATTTATAAAAGTTCAAATCCTTATACTCTAATTGTCACCTATATACTCAAAGGAATCTCATCACCAAAGAATCTCTACTAGCATTATACTTATCCTTTTATCATCATTACAAGTCTGAGAATACTTATCCTTTTATGTCACCCCCTCTTAAAAGAAATTCGTCCTCAAATTTCAATACTTACTCATATATTTTTGAAAAACTGGGGATGCTTCTGCGGTATCCCTTTCTCGACTTCCTAATCATCTATTCCATGATTATGCTAGTAGAACTTAATCATAGGTATCTCTTTGATACATAATTTCTCCTTATCCTTAGCTTGAGATTCGACCTACTTTTCTCTATAATCAATACAATCTCTACATCCATATAGCCAATCTATTCTTAAGATCACATCAAATTTTCAAGACATCAAGTTCTAACAACTCCACTAGAAGTTTCTATTTGTCAATGTCTACCCTATAGTCCTTAAACACATACATTACTTCCATCATTACTCCCAAAGGAGTTGATGCTACTAAAGGTTCATGAATTAATTCCTTATTTCTACCTAAACTCCTAGCAAAACATGGAGATGCAATGAATGCCTAGCACTATAATCAATCAAGCATCTTGCACTAGAATTTTGAATGGGAATAATATCTTCTTCTTCTTCTTAAATCACACTAGATTAATATTCCACCTTTGACTATACTTGATATTAATATAAGTGATAGAGAAATTCCTAGTTTTCTTATTGTTCTAGTCTATATGGTAGCATCTAAGTCACAATTTCCTTAATATACTTCAATTATTTCATATCGTATACTTTTGTATATATAATGTAACTGATTTGTTTCATTCTCCCACTGACCATTAGTAAATATCATTCCTCTTCTTACGACATCAATCAAAATTATCATTTAATAACTCCATGTAAGTATTTCATACCTTATAACATTATACCCATTAATCATTAATCTAAATTGGATCAAAACTTAATCAACTTCTCTTTCTAATCCACTTAACCCCACTATCAAAATATCATACTTATCATGCATTTTCATGAGTGCTCATCATATCATATCACAAGACACATATCACATAGAAGATAGCATGTATCATGTATCATAATCATGTAACATATAACTTATAGCATCATGAATTCTCCTATCATATAGAAGTCAATCATGCGATAGGCAAAAAGAATCAATGCACACTAAGTCACTAAGTAATCAATTAATGTCATTCACATCGTATAAATCCTATACCATTAGGCCAATAGTTATCCATTATCATCGCAAACCTCAACTACCCCTTGTTAGGATGAACATCAGGTGCATGGTCTCCCATCTGTTTAACATTTTTGGCCTTAATTTGTTCCACGTCTTTTCTCACAGCATATATGAGGCATCTCTAAATGTTGATTTTCCTTCATCAAGTCTGAGCAGTTCCTTTCAAACCTCTATATTTTACTCTGAATCCAGTTATAACCTAGACACTCTATAGGGTCCTCCTAATCAAGAGTGTTTTCTCTCTTCAGGCGGATCACAAGTGCGGCCTTCTCGAAGATCTCTCTCTGTGCCCTCTTGTAGGCCATGTGCAGTGCTCTACGTCAAGGTCCTCTAGCAGAGGTGATCTTCTTGGTCATCTAGTAAAAGAATCATTAGGCACACAAGCAAATAATAATAAAGAGTACTATAACTTATTAGGATTTGCGCAGAACTATACTAATGATAAACTGCAAATGACATGAAAGGAAAACTCCTATGCTCTAGGATTATATTTAACCAACCTAATAAATAGACAAGTCTAAACTAGACTTAAAAACTTCAGCTCTAATACAAATTTTGTCAAATCCCATTTTCAGAGATATGACGATCCTAGAATATAGGGAGACATAAGGTCACCCACGCCCATAGAACCCACTTATACATATATGAATGCTGCCTAAGATTGTATCAAAACCTTGTACATTTACTTAAAAAAAACTTTTTATAAAGGAAAAACCTTAAGTTGCAAAAGCTAAAAATATACTTTAATACAATCCAGGGGAAAATAATAATAAGACTCTAAATAAGTCACCAACATAATATTCCAAAACAAAGTTCCTATAATAACTCCTAGAGTGTCTAAGGACTCAACACAGTATGGCATTATTATAACTTTGATAAGGGAATTTCCTAAGTGAAGTACGTAGCTTGAGCGATCACCTTGCCTCCTCATAATGCTCACTTGGAACCACATAAGGAAAAAGGGGTGAGATAGATGATCTCAATGAGTAAACAATATAGCTTATGGAATAACATATATTCCTTATAAAGGACTCATAATTTATAATATAAAGTTTATGATTCATCAATCATGGTTCAGAGTTTGCAATTTAGCAAGGTTCCCAAAAATTACACTTATTACTTATGAGTGAAGACTCTTACTCAATTCACTCATATATATAAAAGACATGAAAAGAGATAAGATAAGATAAGATGTAACAAGCCATATCTACTCTAGGAGTTTTCATAACCAATTTACTTGAATTTAGAGTTATCGTGACAAAATATGTGATTTTATGAAAATTTATGTGTGAAGTGATTTAAGAGTATGTGGCATGTTAAATTAATTTTAATGTGCCTAATATGAGTTATTATTATGAAATAAATGATTTATATGAAGTGCATTAGCATAAAATAATTTATTGTACATAAAATGAATTTCTTCGCAAAAAGACGATTTTTAAGCATAAAATAATTTTATGTTTATTTTTAAAATAATTTTTAAATAAATGTTTTGGGTGAAATTTTAATGAAAGTAATAAGAAAAATATTTTTATTCTAATTACCTATAATTATCCCCAAAAATAATTAAAAAGCCTAATTACCTAAAAGCCCACTACACTAAAACACTCCTAACCTAGCTCATTAAGGGTAATATTGGAAATTTCAATCAAAACCCTAATATTTAACCTAAATTTCAGCCAGCCCATCATTCCATCAGCCACCATTTTGTTATTTCATTATTTTGGTAGAAAAATGCTCTCAAAATATTTCTCTCTACCGAAATTCATGAAAATCCTTTTAAACTTGCGATTTCGCGATCGTTTCGTAAGTTTTTCTTTTTTTTTTTCAATTTGCTATTTGGATTTTATGAAACTAATCTTGGAAAAATTATTTTGAAGTGAATATTTACTGATTTTTACAAATAAAATTTGGCCTAGATGATTTCTTGAGAGAAAAATCATTTTTTCTATTGAAAACACCAACCTCTGTACGTGATTTTTCCAAAGGTGAATCCTACAACTCAAAATTGAAATTTTCATGCACAAACACTAAAAAGGGGGGGGGGGGGGTGATTTTTACATGCTTTGGTAAACTGATTTTTGATGTGTTTAGATGAAAAATATTGGATTAAATCATATTTCTGCATATTACTATAATGACCAAAAAGTTTCAAAAAACATGGAAATTCAAGGTTTTTGTGTTAGAACTTAGAAGTTAGAAAATTCTATGATTTCATGTGTATATGGCTACCAATTTGTGTATGGAGGAATTCTAATATGATAATTTTTCTGTTGGATGAAAAATAACAATTTAAATAATGTGTTTGCATATCGCTGTAACGAACGAAAAGCTTGAAAACTCATGATTTTATCCCTAAACCCTAAATTTAGAATTTTCATGTATAAGAAGCATCCATGGATGTCGATTTGCACATATTGATGTTCTAAACTAATATTTGTTGTGATTTAATAAAAAATAATGGTTTAAACCACATGTTTATATATTGCTGTAATGACCGGAAAGTACCGAGAACAAGAAAACTCATGGTTTTTCATCCTAAAACTTAAAGTTAGAAATTTTCATGCATATGAATATGTATATATATGGGCTGGTTCCTACATGTCTATATTCTAAAAAGATTTTTGTTCTGATTATATGAAAAATCTTTGTTCAAATCATGTTTCTACATATTACTGTAATAGACAGAAAGTGCAAAAAGTAAGAAATTTCATATTTTCTCTTTAATGGGGTATTCGGCCATTGTTGGGATTTTTATCCCAATTTCTATAATTTTTATGTAGTGTATTTTAATGATTATTAACATGTATGAATGAATGATAAATGGTTAAATTGCATGTTGGTTGAAAGAATGACCCTAGACAAGACTAGAGGCAATTTGGTATACTTAAAGTATCTTAACCTTCGGTTATGATTAATATGTGAATGTGATTGGATAATATGAAAGTAGGTTGTATGATGACTCGATAATGAATTAATGATCTTGAATTGATGAGGAGATTGATTGAATGAATTAGTCATAAGAGATAAGCTTGACACTTGAATAGTTATCTGTTAAGTTGACAAATATGGAAGTGTTAAGTGTACTAAGATGATTGTTAAAGGAAATTGATATTAAGATAAAGTTATTATGTTAACCTTAGAAAGGTATTGACATGAATTATAATGTGTTCTCATTTGGGCCTACGAAGGCTAAGTGGACAAGACTTTTAAAGTCAACATATATGTGCAAATGATGAAGTGCACTTATATGTGTAACTCTAAGTGTATGTGAATGTTATATATGTATGGGGTAGTTATGGGATAGGATAGCATCATAATTAAATAAATACTAAGCATAGGATAGCATCATAATTAAATAAATACTAAGTATTGAATTAAATATTATCATAGATCTTAAGGAGTCTTAAAAGTCCAAGGGCTATATGAATTAGGAGCAAAGGAACCATAAGGTGAGTAAACACTATGTTCATGTTACAAGTGTGAGTAAATACTATGTTCATGTCACAAGTGTTGGTAAACACTATGTTCATGTTACAAGTGTGAGTAAACGTTATGCTATTATTATAAGTACAAGCTATCATGATATGTGTACCTTGATATTCTTGAAACCCAAGATCTTCTGTACTTCTAAAATGAAACTCTATGATTTCTTTGTCAAGCTTGGGTTGCAAAGGACAATTGGTCCAAAACCATTTTTCATTATCCAATGATAATACCTTTATGATTATTGCCCTAACTTACATTCTTTCTAAAACTGCACTATCATTGTATCTTTTATTCAAAAGTTAAACTGCTATTGTCATTGTGATATATGTTATTGTTGCCCTAAATGTTATTGTTATATGTGATTACCATTATCTCTAGCTATGGTACCTTTAACCCTTTATGCAAAAATCCTCATACCGATGCGAGTAATCATCGGCTATGTGATCCTGGTACCGATGAGAGTAATCATCGTCTATGTGATCTTCATACCGACACAAGTAATCATCGGCTATGTGATCCTCATACCAATGCAAGAAATCATTGCCTATGTGTTCGAGTGATTATGGCAATAGCCTTCAGTCTATATGTTCAAGTGATTATGGCAATAGCCTTCACTCTATGTGTTTGAGTGATTATGGCAGTAGCCCTCACTCTATGTGTTATGTGTTATGAGTGTGATTTTCTACAAACCTTGTTAAATTGTAAACCTTGATTCATGGATTGTAAAACAAGAACTATGTGTTATAAGCTATAGGTTTCCTTTTTTAAAAAAGGGATATGTGTTATCGTGTGTGCCATATTATTTACTCATTGAGATCATCTATCTCACCCCTTTTTCTTTGTGTAGTTTCATGTAGGCAGTATGAGGAAGCAAGGTGATGACTCAAGCATTCTACTTTGCTTAGGGTAATACCTTGTCTAAGATAATTAGTTTAATATGTTATGAAGAGTTATCCTTAAATGCTTAGAGAATATTTATTTTTGGAGGTTTATTTTAAAATGTTATCTTTCGAGGTTTTAATTGGATTCTAAATATTATTTCCTTATGTTTAAAGTATGTCTTCACTATGCTTCTACAACTTAAGGTTTTCTTAAAAAAAAAGGGGGTTTATTTAAGTTAATGTAAGAGGTTTTGGTATGATCCTAGGCAGTATTTGTATAAGTATAAGTGAGTTTTATGGGTGCGGGTGACCTTATGTCTTCCCATGGTCTAGGAACATCATGTCAGAGAAGTTGGGATGTGACAAAAGTGGTATCAGAGCTATAGGTTATCCTTTGTTGCCACTTAACTAGTGTCAAGGTGGTATTAGAGCTATAGTTTTTAAAAGTCTAGTTTAGACTTGTCTATGTATTGGGTTAAATAAGTATAATCCTAGAGCATAGGAATTTTGTGGTCATGTCATTTGTAGTCTATCGCTATCATATTTTCACAATGTCCTAGTAGGTTTCAGTAGTCCTTGTCATTATTATGCACTTTATGATTTCCTCTTCAGATGACCAAGAAGATTACCCCTACTAGAGGACCATGACCTAGAGCACCGCGTGTGGCATGCAAAAGGACATGACAAGAGATGTTTGAGAAGGTTGTACCTGTGATCCACCTAAAAAGAGAAAAGACTCTTGATGAGGAGGATCGTGTGGAGTGTTTAGGTTATAAATGGATTCAGAGTAAGATGCAGAGGTTCGAAAGGGACTACTCAGACTTGATGAAGGAAAATCAATGTCTAAGGTCCTTAGTGCATGCTATAAAAAAGATGTGGAACAAATTAAGGCTAGAGATGTTGAATAGATGGGAGACCATGCACTAGATGTTCGTCTTGATGAGTGGCACAGTTGAGGTTTGCATTGGTAGTAGATAACTTTTAGCCTAGGGATATAAGACTCCTACAATACAAATGACATTAATTGATTACTTAGTAACTTAGTGTGCATTGATTCTTTTTGCTTATGACATGATTCACTTCTATATGATAAGAGAATTCATGATGCTATAAGTTATATGTTACATGATTATGATACATGATACATGCTATTGCTATGTGATAAGTGATATGTGATATGTGTCTTATGATATGACATGATGGGTACTCATGAAAATACATGATAAGTATGATATTTTGATAGTGGGATTAAGTGGATTAGAAAGAGAAGTTGACTAAGTTTTGATCCATTTTAGATTAATGATTGATAGGTATAATTTTATGAGGTATGAAATGCTTACATGTTACAAGGTTCGATATAGGAAATTTGTGGAGTTATTAAATGATAATTGTGATTAATGCCATAAGAAGAGAAAGGATATTTAGCAATGATCAGTAGGAGAATGAAACAAATTAGTTACATTATATACAAATAAATTAGTATTATGAGGTAGGTGAAGTATATGTTTAAGGATTGTGAAGTAGACATTGATGGATGGAAACTTACTGTGGAGTTATTAGAACTTGGAGTCTTAGAATTCGATATGATCTTGGGAATGGATTGACTATATAAGTATGGAGCTTGTTCTAACTATAGAGAAAAGAAAGTAGAATTTTGAACTAAGGATGGGGAGAGATTTGTGTATCAAGGAGATACTTGTGATTAAGGTCCACTAGCATAATCATGGAATGAATGAGTATACTTAGGAAGCCAAGGAAGGGATGCGGCAGAAGCATCCTAATTTTTAAGAACATGTGAGTAAGTATTTAAATTCGAGGATGAATTTCTTTTAAGAGGGGGAGATATAAAAGGATAAGTATTCTTAAACTTGTAATGATGATAAAAGGATAAGTATGATGCTACACAATTTTGAAAATTTAATAGTTTTGAATATACCTGAAAGGGATTTGAGTCCTCTGGAGAAATATTTTAAGGTATTAGATACAATAATGTTCAATTGAGGTTACTGAAAAATTTGGTAGTGATCTTTAGTACAAAAAGAATTTTTATTGAGATAACCTAGAATAGTATAGATTTGAAAAGATATAAGAGTTTCATAGAGATTTCATTGAATAGCAATGGTATTAGAAGGTTTATTATTTTAATATGGGTAAGTTAAATGATATGGAATGTGAAGTATAGAATGATGTAAGTGGAAATCTAAATTGAGATGATATTACAAGCTAAATGTAAAAAAATTTCGAGGCATTAGGTAATTAAGTCATGATAATGATATATATATTATACAAAAAGAAAGTAAGTCTAAAATAGTTATGAGAAGTTTATTTGGGATTGTAAATTAATAGAATGCAAGTTCATTTGGGATATGATATAAATAGAAATGTTTGTTAAGTTTAATTATATTTTAATTTATAGATGATGGAGTGTAGAAATTGTAATGTTAGCTAGGTATCAAGCACGAAAATATTTATTGAGGTTATAATAGATTAAGTAATAACTATTATGGAAAGAGAGTTATCAACTATCAATTAGAGTTATTAATTTGGAATTATCTGTTGGATTCTTATATGACTAAGGTGATAAATAATAAATAGAAGTGGTGATTAAGGTATTAGTATAGATGTTAATATTGATAGAGATATATGGAAAAAAAGTGCTTGGGATTATATTTGATTGAAGGTGAAATTAAAGATTCTACTACTTTTATTTAAGGTTAAAGGATACAAAATTACTAAGGATTAGTTTTAAGATTTGTTTGAACAAGAGATTAACATAAGTATAACTTAAGCTAAAGATTTATCAGTGTGATTTTGATAGATTGTGAGTATGTGCCTTACTGTATTTGATATGTTAATTGTAGTTAGATATTGCGTTTGAGTGACACAGTAGAAGCGCGACGGAGAAGTTAAGTAAAGTGTGTTATGCTGTTAGATTTAGAAATTTGAGGATGAATTTTTTTTTTTTTTAAGGGGAGGAGAATTATAACAACCCACATCTACCGTAGGAGTTTTCATGACCAATTTGCTTGAATTTAGAGTTATTGTGACAAAATATGTGATTTTATGAAAATTCATGTGTGATGTGATTTTATGAAAATTCATGTGATGTGATTTATGAGTATGTGGTATGTTAAATTAATTTTAATGTGCCTAATGTGAATTATTATTGTGAAATAAATAATTTATATGAAGTGCATTAGCATAAAATAATTTATTGTATATAAAATAAATTTTCATGCAAAAAGGTAATTTTTAAGCATAAAATAATTTTGTGCGTATTTTTAAAATAATTTTTAAATAAATGTTTTGGGGAAAATTTTAATGAAAATAATAAGAAAAATCTTTTTATTTTAATTACCTATAATCAATCCTAAAAATAATTAAAAAGCCCAATTACCCAAAAGTCCACTGCGCTAAAACACTCATAACCTAGCTCATTAAGGGTAATCTTGGAAATTTCACTCAAAACCCTAATATTTAACCTAAATTTCAGCCAGCCCTTCATTCAATAGCCACCATTTTGTTATTTCATTATTTTGGCAGAAAAATTCTCTCAAAATATTTCTCTCTATCGAAATTCATAAAAATCCTTTCAAACTTGCAATTTCACGACTGTTTCGTAAGTTTTTCTTTTCCTTTCAATTTTCTATTTGATTTTTATGAAACTAGTCTTGGAAAAATTATTTTGTGCTGAATATTTATTGATTTTTACTGATAAAATTTGGCCTAGGTAATTTCTTGAGAGAAAAATCAGTTTTTCTGCTGAAAATACCAACCTCTCTACGCGATTTTTCCAAAGGTGAATCCTACAACTCAAAATTGAAATTTTCATTCACAAACATTACCAAGGGGGAAATTTTCACATGCTTCTATTCTAAACTGATTTTTGATGTGTTTGGAAGAAAAATATTGGATTAAATCATATTTCTGTATATTACAACAATGACCGAAAAGTTTCAGAAAACAAAGAAATTCAAGGTTTTGTGTTAGAACTTAGAAGTTGGAAAATTCAATGATTTCATATGTATATGGCTGTCAATTTGTGTATGAAGGAATTCTAATCTGATATTTTTTTTTTGCTGGATGAAAAATAATGATTTAAATCATGTGTTTGCATATCGCCGTAATGAACGGAAAGCTTGAAAACTTATGATTTTATCCCTAAACACTAAATTCAGAATTTTCATGTATAAGAAGCATCCATGGCTGCCAATTTGCACATATTAATGTTCTAAACTAATATTTGTTGTGATTGAATGAAAAATAATGGTTTAAACCACATGTTTATATATTATTGAAATGATCAGAAAGTACCAAAAACAAGAAAACTCATGGTTTTTCATCCTAAAACTTAAAGTTCAAAATTTTCATGCATATGAGTGTATATATGGGCCGATTCCTACATGTATATATTCTAAAATGATTTTTGTTTTGATTACATGAAAAATCTTAGTTCAAATCATGTTTCTACATATTACTATAATAGACGGAAAGTATGAAAAGTAAGAAAATTCAGATTTTCTCTTTAATAAGGTATTTGGCCATTGTTGGGATTTTTATCAAAATTTCAATAATTTTTATGTAGTGTATTTTAATGATTATTAACATGTATGAATGAATGGTAAATGGTTAAATTGCATGTTGATTGAAAGAATGACCCTAGACAAGACTAGAGGCAATTTGGTATACTTAAGATATCTTAACCTTAGGTTATAATTAATATGTGAATGTGATTGGATAATATGGAAGTAGGTTGTATGATGACTTGATAATGAATTAATGATCTTGAATTGATGAAGAGATTGATTGAATGAATTAGTCATAAGAGATAAACTTGACACTTGAAAGGTTATTTGTTAAATTGACATATATGGAAGTGTTAGTGTACTAAGATGATTATTAAAGCGAATTGATATTAAGACAATGGTATTGTGTTGACCTTAGAAAGGTATTGATATGAATTACAATATGTTTTCATATAGGCCTATGAAGGCTAAGTGGACAAGACTTTTAAAATCAACATGTATGTGCAAATGATGAAGTGCACTTATATGTGCAACTCTAAGTGTATGTGAATGTTATATATGCATGGGGTAGTTATGGGATAGGATAGTATCATGATTAAATAAATACTATGTATTGAATTAAATATTAAGATAGAGCTTGAGGAGTCCTAGAAGTCTAAGGGCTATGTGAATTAAGAGCAAAGGAACCACATGGTGAGTAAACACTATGTTAATGTTACAAGTGTGAGTAAATGTTATGCTATTATTACAAGTACAAGCTATCATGATATGTGTACCTTGATATTCTAGAAACCCAAGATCCACTCTACTTCTAAAATGAAACTCTATGATTTCTTTATTAAGCTTAGGTTGCTAAGGATAATTGATCCAAAACCATTTTTGATTATCTAATGATAATACCTTTATGATTATTGCCCTAACTTACATTCTTTCTAGAACTACACTATCATTGTATATTTTGTTCAAAAGTTAAATTGCTACTGTTATTATGATACATGCTATTATTGCCCTAAATGTTATTGTTATATATGATTACCATTAGCTCTAACTATGGTACCTTTAACCCTTTATGCATAAATCCTCATACCAATGTGAGTAATCATCGGCTATGTGATCCTTCTACTAATGCATGTAATCATTGGCTATGTGATTCTCGTACTGATGAGAGTAATCATTGGCTATGTGATCCTCGTACCGATGCGAGTAATCATTGGCTATGTGTTCGAATGATTATGGCAATAGCATTCACTCTATATGTTTGAGTGATTATGGTAATGGCCATCACTCTTTGTGTTCGAGTGATTATGGCAGTAGCCTTCACTCTATGTGTTTGAGTGATTACGACAATAGCCCTCACTCTATGTGTTATGTGTTATAAATGTGATTTCTATAAATCTTGTTAAATTGTAAACCTTAATTCATAGATTGTAAAGCATGGACTATATGTTATAAGCTATGGGTTTGCTTTAAAAAAAAAAAGGGATATGTGTTATTGTATGTGCCATATTGTTTACTCATTGAGATCATCTATCTCACCCCTTTTTCTTTGTATGGTTCCAGGTCAGCAGTATGAGGAGGCAAGGTGATGGCTCAAGCATTCTACTTCACTTAGGGAAATACCTTATCCAAGATAATTAGTTTAATATGTTATAAAGAGTTATCCTTAGATGCTCTTGGAATATTTATTTTTGGATGTTTATTTTGAAATGTTATCTTTTGAGGTTTTAATTGGATTTTAAATATTATTTCCTTATAGATTATGTTTATAGTATATTTTAACTATGCTTCTGCAACTTAAGGTTATCTAAAAAAAAAAAAAAGGGTTTATTTAATTTAATGTAAGAGGTTTTAATACGATCCTAGGCAGTATTTGTATAAGTATAAGTGGGTTCTATGAGCATGGGTGACCTTATGTCTCCCCTTATTCTAGGACCGTCATGTTTCAGAAGTTGGGATGTGACATAAGATAAAAGTGTGATTACAGAAAGAAAGTACGATAAGGAAATAATTCATAAAGGTTTTTTATCATAGGATAATCAAAATGGTTTTGGACTTGTCCTTTGACAACCTAACCTTACAAGGAAATCATATAGTCATAATTAAAAATGGAAAAGAACTTAGGTTTCAGGATATCAAAGGTTCACAAACATGATAACTTATACTTATAACTTGCAACATAATATTTACTCACCTTGTAGTTCCTCTACTCCTAGTACTTGTAGCCTTTAAACCTCTAAAACTCCTCAAGGTCAAATGTCATATTTAATTTAATATTTAGAATATATTTAATCATCATGCTATCCTATCCCATAACTACCCCACGTACATATAACATTCATATACACTTAGAGTTGCACATAAGTGTGCACTCATCACTTGTACATAATATGTTGACTTTAAAAGTCTTGCCTATTTAGCCTTCATAAGCTTAAATGAAAGCACATTAATTCATGCCAATACTTTTCTTAAGTCAAACACAATGTCATGATCCTAATATTGGTTTGCTTTAACAATCATCTTAGTATACTTAACACTTCCATACATGTCAACTTATCAATAACCTTTCAAGTGTCATGCCTATCTCCTATGACCAATTCATTCAATCAATCTCATCATCAATTCAAGATCATAAATTCATTATTGACTCATCATAAAACCTAATTCCATATTACCCAATCACATTCACATTGCAATCACAACATAAGGTTAAGATACCTTAAGTATACCAAATTATCTCTAGCCTTGTCTAGAGTCATTCCTTCAACCAACATGTAATTTAACCATTTATCATTCATTTATACATGCCAATAATCATTAAAATACATTACATGCCAATAACTATAAAAAAGAAAACTTGAATTTTCTTACTTTCACACTTTCCATCTATTACAGTAATATGTAGAAGCATGGTTTGAATCAAGATTTTTCATTTAATGAAAACAAAAATCATTGTAGAACATGATCATGTATGAATCAGTAGCCATAGATTTTTCTTATGCATGAAAATTTCCAACTTTAGGTTTTATGATGAAAACCATGAGTTTTCTTGTTTTTGGTACTTTTCGGTCATTACAGTGATATGTAAACATGTGATTTAAATCATTATTTTTCATTCAATCACAACAAATATCAATTTAGAACATCAATTCACATTAATTGATAGCCATAGATATTTCTTATGCATGAAAATTCTAAGTTTAGGGCTTAGAGTGAAAATCATGAGTTTTTCTTGCTTTTTGCACTTTTCGTTCATTACAGTATTATGTAAACACATGATTTAAATCATTATTTCCCATCCAAACATAAAAAATATCAATTTATAATTCCACCACACACAAATTGGCAGCCATATCAATATAAAACTGTGAAATTTTCCAATTTTCAATTTCTAGGACGAAAACCTTGAATTTCTTTATTTTCTAAAACTTTTCAGTCATTATAGTAATATGCAAAAATATGTTTTAATTCGATATTTTCCATCTAAACACATAAAAATCCATTTAGTAAACAAATATGTAGGAATCACCCCCTAGTAGTGTTTATGCATGAAAATTTCAATTTTGAGTTGTAGGATTCACCTTTGGATAAATCGCGTAGAGAGCGTGGTGTTTTTGGTAAAAAACTTAGTTTCTCTCTCATGAATTCTCCTAGGCCAAATTTTATCAATAAAAATTAGTAATCATTTAGTTCAAAATAATTTTTCCATGATTGGTTTCATAAAAATCAAATAGCAAATTGAAAAAAAGGGAAAAACTTACAAATTTGTCGTGAAATCGTAAAGTTTGAAAGCATTTTATGAATTTCAGTAGAGAGAATAATTTTGAGAGAATTTTTCTACTGAAATAATGAAATAACAGAATGGTGGCTATTGGAGTGAAGGGCTGGTTGAATTCTTCATTAATATATGTAGGATTTTGGGCAATTTCTAAAATTACCCTTAATGAGCTAGGTTATGAATGTTTTGGTGTGGTAGGTTTTTGGATATTTAGGCTTTTTAATTAATTTTGTTGCTGATTATAGGTAATTAAAATAAAAATATTTTTCTTATTGTGTTCTTTAAAATTTTTCCCAAAATATTTATATAAAAATTATTTTAAAATACTCATAAAATTATTTTATGCTTAAAAATCGTCTTTTTGCATGAAAATTCATTTTATGTAGAATAATGTATTTTATGCTAATGCACTTCATATAAATTATTTATTTCACAATAAAAACTCATATTAGCTGTACTAAAATTAATTTAACATGCCACATACTCATCAATCACATAGTACATAAATTTCTATAAAAGCACACACTTAGTCTTAATAGTTCTATGGCAAGCAATTTGGTCATGAAAACTCTTCGGGTAGGTGTGGGTTGTTATAGCTGCCCGTTATGTCTCCACTAAGGCCAAACCAACCTTTAATCCTCTATATTTCAATGTTGGAGGACTTCATTAGAAGTATGCTTGCTCAAGAACAAGAAAGATTAAAGTGAGTTGTCTGCTACTTAAGTAGGAGTCTAAATGTGAAGGAATATTGAGCGTAAATTAAATGGAAGCAACATGGTGGGTGAAATTTTAAACAATTTTAAATTTCACTCACACCCAAATGGGTCCAATAAATATTCATCCAATCATCTAATTAATATGTAAAACACATAAGAAAGAAAGAAGATCAAGTGGTAATCATATTACCTCTTGAAGTGTATGAACTCCAATTCTTATTTCCTCTCCAAAAGCTCCCCCCTCCAAAGCTCACTTTGATTTGTTTAGATGTTCTTGATTCTCTCTCTTTGTTGTCCAATTGAATACAAGATATTCTAAGATAAATCTATAATAAGCCGCATCTACCCTAGGAGTTTTAATGACAAATTGGTTGGATTTAGGGTTATTGTGACAAACTGTGTGACTTTATGAAAATTCATGTGTGATGTGATTAATGGGTATGTGGCATATTAAATTGATTTTAATATACCTAATATGAGTTATTATTGTAAAATAAATTATTTATTTGAGGTGCATTAGCATAAAATAATTTATTTTATATAAAATGAATTTTCATGCAAAAAGGTAATTTTTATGCATAAAATAATTTTATGAGTATTTTAAAATAATTTTTAAATAAATGTTTTGGGAAATTTTACAGAAAATAATAAGAAAAATATTTTATTTTTAATTACCTATAATCAGCCCCTAAATTAATTAAAAAGCCCAAATGCCCAAAAGCTCACTAAACTAAAACACACCTAACCTAGCTCATTACGGGTATTAGTGGAAATTGCACCCCAAACCCTAGTATTTAATGTAAAATTCGGCTAGCACCATATTTCCAGCAGCCACCACTCTATTTTTCTATATTTTGACAGAAAAATTCTCTCAAAATAATTCTGTCTACCGAAATTAAGAAAACAACTTTCATCATTGCAATTTCTCACCCGTATTCGTAAGTTTTTCTTTCTTTTCAATTTTCCATCTAATTTCTATGAAAAAAATTATGAGAAAATTATTTTGAATTGGTTATTTACTGATTTCTATAGATTTAATTCAGTTTGAATCAGTTTTTGAAAGAGAAATAAATTTCTCTACCGAAAACATTAACCTTCCTACACGAATTCGCCAAAGGTGAATCCTATAACTCAAAAATTGAAATTTTCAAATATAAATTCATTAAGGAGGGTGGCTATTGTATATTTAGATTCTAAAATGATTTTTGATGTGTTTTAATAAAAAATATTGAATTAAATCATATTCTTACATATTACTATAATAACTGAAAAGTTTCAGAAAATAAGGAAATTCAAGGTCTTCACCCTAGATCTTGAAAGTTAGAAAATTCTATGGTTTGATAATTCTATGGCTACTGAATTGTGGTGATTGATATTCTAAATTGATATTTGTTTTTTTTTTTTTATGAAAAATAGTGATTTAAATCATGTGTTTATGTATTATTGTAATGAACGGAAAGCTCCGAAAGCTAAAAAACTCATGATTTTCACTCTAAACCTTAAAATTTGGAATTGTGATGCATAATTATGATCTATGTTGCTGATTCATACATGTGGATGTTTTAAACTAATATTTTCTATGATTGAATGAAAA
The DNA here is from genome assembly GCA_947687605.1 of Reutealis trisperma. Taxonomy (NCBI): domain Eukaryota; kingdom Viridiplantae; phylum Streptophyta; class Magnoliopsida; order Malpighiales; family Euphorbiaceae; genus Reutealis; species Reutealis trisperma. The sequence goes on along the minus strand of CANTUT010000524.1, from coordinate 279,489 downwards.
ATAATGGTTTAAAACACTAGTTTATATATTACTGTAACGACTAGAAAATACCGAAAACAAGAAAGGTTTATGGTTTTGCATCCTAAAACCTAAAATTGGAATTTTCATGTATATGTCACACCTATTGTTGCCAATTCATATAGATTGATGTTTTAAAATGATTTTTGTTGTGTTTACATGAAAAATCTTGGTTCAGATCGTGTTTCTACATATTATTGTAATAGACAAAAAGTAAGAAAAGTAAGAAAAATTCGGTTTTCTCTTAATAGGGTATTCAGCCTACCATGGGATTTTTATCCCAATGTCTATAATTTTTATGTGATGTATTTTAATGATTATTGACATGTATGTATGTATTATAAATAGTTAAATTGCATGTTAGTTGAAGGAATGACAATATACTAGCCTAGAGGCACTTTGGTATATTTAAGGTATATTAACCTTATGTTGTGATTAGAATGTGAATGTGATTGGGAAATATGGAAATAGATGTTATGATGACTTGATAATGAATTAATGGTCTTGAATTGATTAAGATTTTGATTGAATGAATGGATCATAAGAATTAAGCATGACACTTGAAAGGCTATCGATAAGTTGACATGTATGGATGTGTTAAGTATACTAAGATGATTGTTAAGGTGAATTGATATTAAGATAACAATATTATGATGACCTTAGAAAGGTATTGACATGATTGTAATGCGTTTTCATTTGGGTCTATAAGAGCTAAGTGTGTAAGACTTTTAAAGTCAACATGATATGTGCAAGTTCCTTTCTATTTTAATGATTTTTTTGTAAGCTTGGGTTGCCAAAGGACATTTGGTCCAAAAACATTTTTGATTACTTAACTATACTAAAGAACCTTTGTGATTATTGCCCTAACTTATATTTTATTTGGAACTACACTTTTATTTGTCTTTTGTTTGTAAGTTAAACACCTACAATTCTACTATTACCTTTATATGTTATAAATTATGTTATGAGTTATGTGTGAACATGGTAGCAGCCTTCACTTTACATGTTATGAGTTATGAGTGGACAAGGTAGCAACCTTCGCTCTATATTATGTTATGAGTGGACAAGGCAGCAGCCTTCACTCTATATTATGTTATGAGTAGACAAGGCAACAGCCTCCACTCTATATGTTAGGAGTTATAAGTTGATTTCTATAAATCTTGTTAAATCACAAGCCATGAATTATGAAAAATAAATTATGAACTATGAGCTATGAAACCTTCTAAGTAATATATGTTATTGTTTAAGCTATGTTGTTTACTTATTGAGATCATCTATCTCATCTCTTTTTCTTTGTGTGGTTCCAGGTGAGCAGTATTGTAACAACCCACATCTACCCTAGGAGTTTTAGTGACAAATTATTTGAATTTAGACTTATTGTGATAAATTGTGTGATCATATGAAAATTCATGTGTGACGTGATTTATGAGTTTGGGGCATGTTAAATTAATTTTAATATGTCTAATATGAATTATTATTTTGAAATAAATGATTTGAATAAAATGCATTAGCATGAATAATTTATTTTTCATAAAACAAATTTTCATGTAAAAAGGCAATTTTTAAGCATAAAAAAAAATTATGAGTATTTTTAAAATATTTTTAAATAAATGTTTTTGGGAAAATTTTAATGAAAATAATAGAAAAAATATTGTATTTTTAATTACCTATAATTAGCCCTAAATTAATTAAAAAGCCCAAATACCTAAAAGCCCACTACACAAAAACCCTCCTAACCTAGCTCATTAAAGGCAAACTTGGAAATTGCACCCCAAACCCTAATATATAAGCAAAATTTTGGCCCCCATTAGTTTAGACAGCAGCCACAATCTGTTATTCCAGTATTTTCACAAAAAAATTCTTCCAAAATAATTTTCTCTACCGAAATTAAGAAAACTCCTTTCAATTTCGCAATTTCTTGACCGTAATCGTAAGTTTTTCTTCTCTTTCGATTTCCTAACTGATATCCATAAAATAAATTATGAGAAAATTATTTTGAACTATTTGATTACTAATTTTTATAGATTTAATTCTGTTTGAGTGAGTTTTTGGGAGAGAAAATCTATTTTCTACCAAAAACACGATTCTTTCCGCGAGATTTCTCCAAATGTGAATTCTATAACCTAAAATCACAATTTTTATGCATAAGCATCATAAGGGGGGCTGGGGTGCCTGGTCAATTGCCCTGCATGCTCTAGCTAGGCTATGTGCGAGAATTTATAGGCCCATTGCACATGCTTCTGCCCAAATCTCCTTCTTTTGCTCTATTTAATGCCTAATTCCTGCAAAATGAGCTAAAACCTTCCTCAAACTAAAAGAGGTAAAATAACACATTCTAACCTACATAGACATTAATTAATCACAAAATGCCTAAATTAACACACATAAAAACCATGCAAATATGCCACAAACAATTTACTATTTATAGATTACAATTAAAGGCTAGGGGGAACTCAATATCTATGTAGTCTTCACTGCTATTATCTTTGCAAATTTCTCATTGTTTTCCTTAGTTTAGTTTTGTTTAGTTAAATTAGTCATTTTATTTTAATTGCTATCTCCAACTATTGATATGCTAAACAATAATCAAAGTTTGAGCTAGTATTTGCCATTAGTCCTCAGTGCAATGATACTTTTCTCTCATTATTATATTACTTGATTGACCCATGCACTTTCGATAATGTTTAAGCAATCAAGTTTTTGGCGCCATTGCTTGAAACTTAATTAGCAATATTAGCAATATAATAGAGATTATTGATTTAGATTTTATTTTATTTGTTTTTAATAATTGTTCTTGCTTGTTGGCTGTCATTTTAGGTAATGTTTTCTGTTTATGACCAGATGTGAACCCTTAATTTGACACTTTCCATAATTACAGACCATTCAGTCAAGAAAAGAATCAATCAAGACTCCTAAATCATTGTCAAATCATTTAGGACTCAGTAATGAGCACAATGCAATTAGAATCATGGAAAATAGATGAGAAACAAGCGAGAACGGGCAAAAATGGGCAGAATAGGTGAATTAGTGCCGATTGCCGCAGAGCATCTTACAGTGCCGCAAAGCAGTGCCACAGAGACCTCTGTGGTGCCGTAGAGAATTGTGTAGCAACTATAGTGAATTTTTATTCCCACATTTGAAATTTGTGCCTCTATGCTTCAGTCCTCCTTCTATATATAGATGGCCTCTCTACTCTTCAAAACACACAGACTTAGAGGATTAAAAGCACTAACTTCAAGTAAAATTGCTTTGCCTTTGCTCCTTGCTTCACAAAGCAAGTTAGGGGGTTTCTCCTTGATTCCCACTCAACTAGTTTAAGGCTTTTCGCCCGCCTATTCAAGGCAAGTTCCTTACCTAAGGCTTTATTAGAGGGTATGCCCTATAGCTATGTATAAGTTATGTAAATGTAAAACATTATCCCTAGATGGTAATAAAATATATGTTCATAAATGAAATCATTCCATTATATTAAATATATATTTGAAATCCATAAGTATTTTTCAAAAGAGAATCTATTCTTAAGTGTTGAGAATATGGATGGCAGATAGCTCTTAAATAAATTCTTTAAAATGTTCATGGTCATAGGATTAATGGTTGGGCATCATTAATTTCAGAAGTCCATCACCTTTGTTTATAATCTATAATTAGTATATGATACTTATGATTATTGAGACAGTGAGCATCATACTGTTTGACAAATGTTGTCGATATAGACATGTGGATATTCATATGATTAATGATTAAACTATGACGTTAGATGATGATGACATGGAGTTTTATTGCTAGTCAATAAATCATCATCTAGGTCATAATTGTACATATAGTCCTTTGACTTGAGGGACACTATATCTCATTCATCGGTAGTTAGAATTTGTTACTACTTACATACTGATGCTATTCAAGTATTGGTATATGGCATGTGATGGTTCTAACTAGTTATGAATGGAGGTAAGTGATCGCCAAGAGAGAATTCATTAACTTGAATAAACAAGGAAGAAATCCTATGCTATCTTATTATTCTTGATAATCAAATCCTTGGCCATGGTAGTAAAGATTCACTATAAAGGGTTTCTAGTAGGAATCGATTTTATCAAGAATTAGAGTAGAGATATAGACATATGATCGAAGCATATTAGGGTTTGACAAATCCATGACCCTAGCTAAGATTGGGATTTCATAATGAAGGGATTTTAAAGTACATTAATTATGACCAATGGTCCATGAAATGAATAAGTGATTAAACACTAATATTCATTCTAATTAGGTAGTCATGATATGCTATGCGAGGCGTCACTCATGACTTACGGGACTAAGGGTGATATAGGGATTTCACATTAGTAGAGAAAAGTACTTTCTCAATTCCATTTCTAATTAGACATGAACCTAGAAAATCACATACCCAAACGTGTTCACCTTCCAAGGATCAAAGGTTTACCATAATAATTCATTAAAGTGTTTAATTAATTAATTAGTGGTAAAAGGATTGAACTTGTAATTAAATTTACAAAGACCCTAGCGTGTCTTAAAATTTAAATCCAAAATGATTGCTTATTAATTAAATCCTAATTTATATATGACATAAATGAGAAGGATTTAATTAATTAAAACTATGGATGAGTTAAAATAATTAATGTGAACTTTGGACTAAATCCTAAATGGCCTAAGCCCATTGGTGAAATGGAGAGAGCTAATTTAGGGGTTAGAGATTTTCTCCAACCCTAAAACCCATATGATGGATTTAGGGGTTAGAGAAAGGAAACCAAGGTCAAAATAGTCTTTTAACTACATAAGGCTTGATGGAAGTTATCATAAACCATAAAGGGTAAATTGGTCTTTTCCACTTAAGCTTAAAGTAAAAAAGCAAAATAAATATCTTATTTGTTCTCTAATTAACAACATAGTGGTTGGCTATTTAAATGCAAATGATGTTGTTAATTTAAGAATGCTTTTACACATCTTCTCTAATAGAAATCTAATAGAGTAAGACTTGAGAGAGAAGAGAAGAGAAAAAGAGTTCTTTAATTTTCTTGTTCTTCATTTCTTGTTCCTTGTTCTTTGAGAATGAACAAAGGTTTCTTTTGTTGAAAAGATACATCCATAGTAATTAGAAGAAATCAAATCGCCAAGCATTTGTCTTAAAAATACCAAGCATTTGTCTTAAAAGATCTTATATTCAATTGGGCTACAAAGAAAGAGACTCAAGAACATCTAAACAAATCAAAGCGAGCCTTGGAGGTGAAGCTTGGTGTGGAAAATCTAAAAGCTCAACATTTAGGGAGCTTTTGGAGAGGAAAGAAGAATTGAAGTTCATACACTTCAAGAAGTAATATGATTACCACTTGATCTTCTTTCTTTCTTATATGCTTTACACATTAATTAGATGATTGGATGAATGTTTATTGGACCCATTAGGTGTAAGTGAAATTTTAAATTGTTTGAAATTTCACCTACCATGTTGCTTCTGCTTAATTTGAGCCCACTATTCCTTTGAGCTTATATTAGGGGGTTTCTCCTTGATTCCTACTCGATTAGTTCAAGGCTTTCTTCCTGCCTACTTGAGGCAAGTTTATTGCCCAAGGCTCATGCCCATCTTGTGAAGAAGGTGAAATTGCATTTCGGTGGCCCAAAGCTCGTGTCCCTTATGTGAAGAAGGTCAAATTGTGATCCAGTCATTTACTCCACTACCCTACATCCCCAAGCTGCGAAAGTGCAAGGTAATCTTTTTTTCCTTTCTATTTAGTTTAAAGCTTATTGTCTCTTTTTGTTAGTTAATGAAATTGATTTATCTAGGTTGTTAGCTAATCAACTCGGTAATCAATTAAATTAATTAATTAACTCAACCTTTTTTTAATCAATCAATCAAAACATAATAAAGTGGCTAGGCTAAACTAACCCCTTCACGAGAGGGGATAACTATGTGGGTTCTTATTCCCATTCAAAGGGATACGTAGGCATGCTTGGTTCAGGCATCGAATCTAATTAAAATTAATCAACTATCCCCCTATCACCATTGCTTTATTATTAGGATTAGTTTGGGGAATGTATGACTTCGTTAGAGAACATAAGGGCTAAAGGAGGTATCCCCTATGTTTAGGATTTTATTTGTAATGTTAACTTTCTTTTGAACTATTACTTGTATTTATTATTGGATATGGGGAATCAATGGTCATGCATATTATAAATTGTCCATGCATTTTAAATTATTTATGAAATGTATTTTTAAGTTACTTTTATATTATTTAGCCAAACATGTTTTGTTAAACTAAAAACCTAGTTCCTGAATCCTCTTTGGTTTTGAGGCTAGTGATTTTTTCCTTTGGGTAATAATGGGAGTCAAATGGGTTTTTTTCCTTATATTTTCCCAAATAAAAATAAATTAAGGTGGCAACTCTAAAACAATTTTTCAAAGATAAGCTCGAGGACTTCCTTATGAGTTCTTTATCAAATGAACATTTCAATTCCCTTTAGTAGATCGGACCAATGCTTGGGCAGGGCCTCACAACTGGAGACTCCACTAAGGAAAAACTTTCTTTTAATAAAAGGAAAAATAAATGGACTATTAATTAGTTTAAAAAGTGTTTGGCCTTTTAATATGATTATGACTTTGCTTGCATCACTTACATAGGCTCTTGCCATTCAATCTAGCTTTAGGAAAACAATGGATAGTGAGCAGCATCGAGTGGGCAACCCTCCTTAGGTCTATTCATCGATAGTGAAATTATCCTCCCCATGACGAATCCTTTGATCCTTTTAAAGGTGTAATGAGTATGCATATATTGTTAAACCCACGCGAGGGCCCTTGATGCACATGTGGTTAGGTATATTGCTGCTCTAGTGTGATGGGTACCCAAACTAAGCTACCCATGACTCTTTCATGTAATGAATTTAGAACTTGGACTTTAGGTTATATATACCATAAAAGAAGCCTTGTTGTGTATTCATGAAATGACTTTTCATTTATGTATAAATACATTCATACATACATTCATGATTCAAGAACCTTGAAACAAGTGGAGGGCTCACTAAGCCCATGACTCATTAAAATACCCATCCCTAAAATACCAGTGCTAGCCCAAAGGTCTGTTAGCCTACTGTATTACCTTGGTCTTATACTCATTTTATCTACCTTTTTCCATATCATAAGATTCCTAAGATGGCCAAAAGAACAAGTGGATTGAAAGAAAGTGATATGAATGCAACTAATATAGAGGAAAAAGCCCAACTGAATTCATTCTTAACAAGTCTTCTCATTAAGCAAGAGAGGAATTTTCAGGCTGTTTTGGAGGCTTGGCAAAGCTAATTCAAAGAGTAAAGACATTCCATTTTAGAGGAGGTTCAAGCTATGATGAGTCAAGCCAACCTTAGCTCAAATGCTGTACCAATCCAAACCATTCCTAGCATGACCCAAGTTACTGCAAATGCCTTTTTTTCCCCTAATGTCCCTATTAACTTGACTGATAAACGAAAAGCTACAATTGGTGCCCCTTGCATTCCAAATATCATTTCACCCTCTATCCTAATTCCAGATGTTACCCCATCATCTATCACTTCCCAAATACCAAATGTCACCCATTTTGTCACTCCTTCTCCTTTGAATCTTTTTCAAGGAAAGGAATTTTCTTCGCACATGAATACTAAAGTCTTAATGGAAAATTTTAAAGCTATGGAAAAAACCCTAAAAATCATTAAGAAAAATGATGATGTGATTGATGCCAGTTCATCAGCTCTCTTTCTTAAAGCTAGAATTCCACCAAAGTTGAAAATGTCAATGCCTTATAAATTCAATGGGATGTCCTACCCTAAGATGCACTTAAAGATGTATGTGGGGGTAATGGCTCCTTTAGGATTGATAATGAGATCCTTGCTCAGTTGTTTCAACAGTCCCTAACTGGAACTACTATGAAATGGTTTTTAGACCTAGATATAAGTCAAAAGAGGACTTTGGATGATATCTACAATACATTTGTTAAGCAGTATGAATACAACATTGAAGTGGATATCACAAGGAGATATCTGGAGACTACCAAGCAAAACTTGAAAGAATCTTTCTCCTCATTCCTTTCTAGGTCGAGAGAAAAAGTAGCCCAAATGGTGAATTGACCAACTGAGTAAGAGTAGGTTGATATAATTATGAAGAACCTTTTACCAGTATACCAAAATCATCTCCTCACTTAATACCTCCTAAGCTTTAAAACCCTTATTGCCACTGCCTCCAAAATAGAAGATTTGATCCAAAGTGGCCACATCAAAGACGAGACAACCCATAATAGATATAAAAAGAATAACCCCCTACAAAGCCAATGTTACTGCCTCAACTAATTAGAAGGAAGGGGAACTATCTGCCATTTCCTGCCATCAGCCATTAAGATTGGAAAGAAGGTCCTTTACTAAGCTGGGGGTTCCTTTGGTTGTGGTATACAAGAAAGCCTTAAAAGCCAAGTTGATTAAGCCCCTAGAACTAAGGGCTCCTCCTGATCCGCTTACTGCAAACTGCAATCCTAATGAATACTACGAATATCATTAAGGGGCTAGCCATAAGATAGAGATGTGTCAAACTTTAAAGTATAAGATGCAAGATCTTATAGACAGTGGGGACATCATACCTCCCAAACCTAGACCTAACATCTCCACCAATCCTCTCCCTAACCACTAAGTTAACCTCATCACCACCACTAATCTCAAAGTTGATCCTATCTCTTTGATTCAGTTAGCTTTTGAATATTATTATGTTCTAGATTTAAGCAATCATATGGAGGAGATTGATGCCATAACTAGGAGTGGTGGGATCTACTAGGCACCTACTCAATAAGATGGCTAGCCACCTATCCAACATATCCCACTCCCTACTAAAAAGATAAAAGGAAGCACTGAGCCTGATGAAGATCCTATCCTTAAGCAGCTGAAAAAGACCCAAGCCAATATATCTATTAAGAGCCTTATGCAATCATCTTACCCTCATTACCATGCTCTTTGCAAGGTGTTGAACCAATTCCAAGCTCCTATAGATATCACCCCTAAAACTCTAGTGGCTTCTCTCACTAGCACCACAAAAGCTACCTCCATCTCTTTTAATGACCATGACCTACATAAGGGGGAGCTAAATCATAATCATCCTAATACATAATAGTCCTTGCTCGAGGAAAGACAGTTCCTATGGTACTGGTAGATAATAAGTCTGCACTAAATGTCTATCCATTAAAAGTAGCAAGTTGCTTGGGGTTAGAGGCTTTGGACTTCACACCTTCTGACCATATTGTAAGGGCATATGACAACATAAAAAAGGAGGTTCTAGGTGTAGCTACCTTGGATGTCATCATTGAACCTATCACTTATCCTATCTCATTTCAAGTAATTGATGTACTAGCATGCTTTAATCTCCTCCTTGGATGACCCTGGATACATCAAGCCAAAGTTATCCCCTATTCCCTTCATCAAAAACTAAAATTTCCTTATGGATCCTTTATTGTCACTATTAAAGGGGATATGCATAGGAAAAGTGAGGACCTAGGTTCTGTGCCAATTTTGGAGATTTAGCCTAAGCTACCCACCTTGCCATCATCAGGTTTTGCCTTTAAAATGGTGTAATTCATAGAGAAAGAAGGAGGTAAAGAGCTCGAGCTTGTGCCTTTTGATTTTGATCCTCATTAGAATATTACTGTGCCTAATATGTTGAGAAACATGAATTATTTTTTTGGATTAGGGCTGGGAAAAAGTCAACAAGGAGTAAGCTAGTTCAAAGAGTACCCTATGGCTAACCCACCATTTGGTCTTGTTTACAACCCAACAAAAGAAGATCTAACTAAGGCAGAGAAAATGGCCAAAAGAAATAATGGTGGCCCTCAAGAAAGGTGAGCCATATGATTAGACCATGCGCCTCTATTTCAAAACACTTAATGGGTACTTTGTAAAGGAGGGTGAAAACTTTTTATATTGTGGTTTTCCAAAGCCTTGGGTCTATCCTATTACTAAAAAGCTAATCCCTAGTTTTAAACTCTTATTTGATGTCAGGCTTTCCTAAAAGATTGTGAGCTAGTTTTCATATTGGAACAAGATTGGGAGGACAATATGGAGGCTGCTCTATTTGAGTAGGTTTGCATCTTAGGTGATGAAGAGGTGGCTGACTTAACCAAATTCATCCAACCTAAGAACTAGTACTATGAGAAGAAAGGTGAGGGTGGCTAGTCAGAGTCTGAGCCAGAGTTCAAGTCCAAACCAAAGTCTGAGTCTAAACTAGAGTCTGAGTCTGAGCCAACGTCTGAGTTTGAGTCCACATTTGAGTCAGAATCAAAGTTAGAGTCTATTAATTCCAATTCCTCATTTAAGTCTATAGTCAACCATTTTGGTCTTTCTTTTAGCTTCGTTATAATAATGGACAATAACTCTTTTATTCATAATAAAAAGCTCAAGTTTTCTTCTTATGATCATGTGTTTCCCATTTCCTTTCCTTTTCCTTGTCTTGCATCCAATCTGAATGAAATATTGAATGAAATAAAAAATCACAAAGAATCAATAAGTTTTGGCATAAGTGAAAAACAAAAAACTACATTCATTGCATCATCAAGTCATGATAGGGATGGCTTGAGTAAAATGATCCAAGAATTCTCAGATTGCTTTGCTTGGGAAGCTAAGGATATGACTGGGCTAGATTCGGCTATAGCTGTTTATAAAATTTCTACTTATGAGCATATGAAGCCCATCAAACATAAGCTGTGATGACTGAAGCCAGAGTTATATTTAAAGATCAAAGAAGTCACCAAGTAATTAGGCGATGGGTTCATTAAGCCAATCACTTATCCTTCTTAGTTTGCAAATATAATTCTAGTGCCGAAGAAAGATGGGAAAGTCAGGATGTGTGTGGACTATCAAGATCTAAACAAGGCTAAGGATGATTTTCCAATGCCTCATATTAACCTGTTGGTTAACCATATGGCCAGATATAAAGTAGTCTCCTAGACTAATTTATATGCAGGGTACAACAAAATTCAAGTCTATCCTTCTGATAAAGAGAAGACCGCTTTTGTAACTGAGTAAGGTACATACTTCTATCAGGTTATGCCTTTTAGGTTAAAGAATGCAAGGGTGACTTATCATAGAATGGCTACCATAATTTTTCATGACATGATACATGAAGATGTTAAGGTATATGTCGATGACATGGTAATCAAGTCTGAAATAGTAGAGGATCACCTAAATGCTTTAAGGTGATTTTTCTCTAGACTTCGCCAATATCTCAAGCTAAATCCTACCAAGTGCATATTTGGGGTATCATTTAGAGTGTTTTTGGGGTATATGGTCAGCAAAAGGGGGATAGAAGTGGATCCAGCAAAGTAAAAAGCTATTTTAGAAATGCCGACACCCAAGACAAAAAAGGAAATTAGAGGCTTTGCTTGGACAACTACAATACATTCCGATTCATAGCTCAGTTAGTCGATGTCTATGGTCCAATCTTCCAGTTGCTAAAAAAGGGACCCTCTAAGCAATGGAATGATGATTGCCAAAAGGCTTTCGAGAAAATCAAAGAGTACTTACTAAGCCCTGTTGTACTGCAACCACCAAAACCTAGAAAGCCTTTACTATTGTACCTCTCTATCACAAAAGAAGCTATGGGAGTAATGCTTACCCAAAATGCTGCTGAATTACATAAAGATAATGACATTTATTACTTAAGTAAATCCATGCTCGCTCATGAACTCAAGTATAATCAAATTGAGAAGTTATGCCTTGCTTTGGTGTGGGTATGTCATAAATTTCAGCATTATTTAAGTTCATATACTACCCATGTCTTGGCTGACAAGAGTCCTTTAAAGTTTCTTATGGAGAGACCAATTCTCGACAATAAGATGGCAAGATAGATGGCAGTTCTCACAGCTTTTGACTTGAAGTATGTCCAAAGGAAAGCTATAAAAGAGAGTGTGATAGCAGATCAATTAGCCGCAGCCCCAATAGACAGTAATTGGTCAGAGCTAGGATTTCCTGATGAAGAGATCACACAAGTTGAGCCTGAAGTCTAGAAATTATTCTTTGATGGCGCAGCTAACAACAAAGGTTATGGTGCTGGAATTTTTATAGTCACTCTTAAGGGAGAAAATTTGCCTATGGCTGTCAAACTAGCTTTCAAGGTAACAAATAATGAAGTGGAATATGAAGCCTTCATAGCTGGCTTGGAGGTTGCTATGAATTTAAGGATTGATTACCTAGAGGTTTATAGGAATTCAAATCTGATTGTGTCCCAATCACTTAGAAAATAGAAGATAAGAGAAGAGTGATTGGGTCCTTACCATAAGCACTTAATGATCTTGCAGAAAATTTTCATGAATTATCTTTCCATTACTTACCTTGTGCAAAGAATCAATTTACAAATGCTTTAGCAACACTCGCATCAATACTGACATGACAGATGGGGAAATAATCAAACCTATGGTAATTAAGCTGAAGCAAGAGCTAGGGTACCATACTTTATGCATGAATATTCAACTAGCTAATAAGAAACCTTGGTTTTGGGACATCTTCACCTATCTCAAGAATGGAAAGTATTCAAAAGGGGCATATAAATCAAAACAAAAAACTCTAAGACAATTAGCCAGTAATTTCCTGCCAAATGGAGATGTTTTGTATAAAAGGGCCTGGGATAACATACACTTGAGATTTGTGACTAAAGAAGAAGCACAATAGATTATGGAATGGGTCCATAGAGGGGAAGAAGGGCCACTATCATTACCCACTTATTAATCCATGACGATCTTAGAGCCTAGGGAGACATAAAGTCACCTAAACCTGTAGAACCTCATTTAACTTATAACCCTTGAACATTCATCATATTGAACCTTATTCTAAGATCATAACCTTGTTACCTTTCCTTGTTACTCATTACTTACTTATCATTTCCACTTATAATATCATACATAAACATACTAGTAAAATTTATAGAATTTCATTTCACATCATTAGTCAAATGTATATTATTTTCTGCATTATTGAAATAACAATTATAATATAATTTACAATACATGTAAACCTGATAGTGTTTTTGTACAACACCTTTCACTACCATGGAGCTCTAATAATAGTCTTCATAGTAAAAAATCACTATACTTGAATTTAGTAAAATGACTTCCAAGCGAAAGAATGTAGCTTGGAATTTACTTTGTTGACATGTTGACCTTGCTTGAAAAATTTAAACCACTAAAAGATGAGACAATGCTCAATGATTACATAATAATACTATATATATATATAGTGAGTACAAGGACCATTTTTAGGAAGGGCTCTTTATAGCAATGGAACAGTTTCAACCAATATTATCATTATGGTTCTCATTTATGATCGAATAGTATCTTTTGCATAAATAACATTTTTTGGGTGCAGGATGCTTCCTACACATATAAATTTAAGAGTGGTGGCCTAAACCTTTGCTCACTCATATGTATCACATTATGTAAGACTGATCAAGTCTTACAGTTAGGCAGTACTCTCACCCTACCCACAGGCTTATACCAAGTGAACATGGTCCAATGTATTACCCCACATCAGAAGGGGATTTCTGCTTATCAATGAGTGTTCAATAGAAAAATTCATATAAGGTTCGTGTTAAAGGATACAATGATCACATTGTGAATTCAATCATGATAGATTCACAATAATTAATTATCATCATGGGGCATCACATTAAATGGCTTAATGTTCAATAGGCAACTCAAGTTCATCAAGGAGATGGAATATTTCCAACAATTATGGTTTGAACAATAATGGTTCACATTATAAGGTTAACATGTAGGCTTCACAATAATCAAATATCATCAATAAATATCATAACAATGGCTCATTCAATTCATGCTCATCAAGGCATTAGAGTGTTTCAATTATTACGATTTAAACAACAAGGTTTCATAGCAAATAGTACAAGGCATATTATATTATTACGTACTTACCTTGGACTCCTTTGCTTCTATTTACATTTAACTCTGATGCTAGTAGTGCTTTTTGCACTTCTCAACAATATCCTTATTCTTGTCTTTAGACTCTACATATTTGCAATTCAATTGCTCATCAATCATTTTCTTGTTATAACATTTATTTAATTTAGTTAACTTGTTAACATTTCTATCTTGTTCATTAATACACACTTATTACTTTTAAGGTCAAGATATACTATACATATACTTGTTTCTCATCTTAACACTTTTCCTTAGTTGTTCTCCAAATGGACCAAGCTATTCATTTAAGGAAGGATAATTCCTTTCCTTTCAATTTCACCTTTCAACTTTGAGCAACATCAATTTAAACACTTTCTACTGTTCAATAGAACTAATTCCACTTCCACCATCAAATTCCATAAGTGAACCTAGTTTATAAGTTTTTGGGAAAATCACTTCTATCAATCGAATTTCAAAATTAAAATTATACAAATCATGTGATTCCATTTTTAAGAATAATTTTCCTTCACTTTCATGAATTCAAATTTGATACATCAAAATCCCTAATTTTTCCATAAACCCTAAAATTTGGGGAAACTATTAATTTCTCATCCATTCTTCAAATTGATTATGGAATTATGAAATTAGCATAATATAAAACCTATATGATCCTTCAATTGTCAATATCTAGCATTAAAACATCAAGTTCCCCTTTTAAACTATATTATGCCTTTAAGATGTTCAAATCTTGAACCAATTTTCTAAAGTTCATTTCAATATTTATAAACCATTATTCTTCATCTAAAGTAATCATCAATGTATTTAAATAGAATTTAGAACATCTCTTTGGTCATTCACTATGATAGCCGAATTTCTCCTTATAGTGTAATAAGAATTTTATGCAACTAAAACACTAAAATCAACCTTAGAACATAAATAAGAGGAAGTGGACATGATTCCTTACCTTGGTTAGCTTTGATTTTGCTAAGATTCTTGTTGCTATTGATGTAGAAGTAAAAGTTCAAATTAGAAAAGGAATTGACTTAGTCAAAATTGGTGACTAGCTTTTCCAACATCTAACTCAACCTTGGTTAAACATTCTTAACTCTAGTTAAGGCTTATATTGATCCACTTATGGGCTCAATGGGCTAGCCATCCAATGGGCTTGGGCTTTAGAGTCCAAAAGTCCATTAACAATTCATATATGCATATTTCAAGTTAGATACTCAATACATTTTCCATTTCCTTTCTTTCACTTTAATGTACATAATTCTACATTCTAATACCGCTGCTCATTCTAGTCATTGCTAATAAATTCTATACATATCATAATACACATTTACTAACCTTTTCATGGTACTATTCAAGTATGTATATCATGTAAGCTCATTGGATCAAACTAAGTTTGACCTTTATTACACCATTGTAACTTTGATTGAATTTAACTTCCCATATCACTATCATCATCTCCCAATGTCTTAGGAGAATGAACACCCATTCATTAGCACTTTAGATTCATATTTCAAATAACTTTTTAACATAGTCACATTAAGTCAAACTCGGTTTGACTTTCATTTTATCATAAGGGTGCTTATCAAAATTGATTACATTGTTTACTTATTGTCACATTGTCTATTAAAATTCTTATGATTCCTGTGGTGTTAGAAAGGCTTAGAATGGCATAGCATTATATATATATATATATATATATATATATATATATATATATATATATATATATATATATAGTAGTACCTCCATTGCTAACTCTAATAGGTTTGGGAAACCTTGGGTATTACATTCTACCCCCTTTAGAAAATTCATCCTCGAATTTTCAAAATAGAGACTTTTGGTTCATAAAGCAGTTGACATTACTTAGGCTACATGTCTTGATTGTCTTTCTCATATACATTTATTAGTTCCATGGATTTTCAATAATTTCCTCGTTATCTTTTTTATTCCAATTTCTCTATTGAGTCCTTTTTTATAACAATTCTTATATCGTAAGATCTATTATGAAGTCATTGTTATATCGATTGTCTAACTCGTCAAACATATAATATCTCCTTTCTCATTTTGCATATTACAAGTCTATTTCTTCATATTAACTCATCATAATAATGCACTATATAGAGATCCTATCATTTCTTTGTAAGTCTCTAAAAGAGTAATATGAGATATTATAATTCCATATCTGGTGATTATGGTCACCCTTAGTATTCATTATAATTTATCTGTATCAATATTCTAAACAATTTATTTTCATTTCTTTTCTTCTCGATTACTAGCGAAGGATTCTTCTATATTTAATCAATTCTTAATCACATATGTGTACAAGGAATTGGTTATCCACCTTATCAAACCAAATTTTCAATCAATTTATCTTTTGTTTCAGATCCATTAGGATAATTACTTTATTATCCTTTAAACACACAACAATATATAGCATGTACTTTGGTTGCAACTCACCTTAAATCCTTTATCAGCTTGTATATTTTGTCTCCTATATCAATTTAGTAATTTCATACTAAAATTTTATAATTGTCTTAACTATTTTAAAGTTCCATATTCTAGTCGTTTTCATACTTATTCCTATATACATGCTCATATGCGCACTTATGAACTTATATACTCATCTTTATCCTCTTATATAGCTGGATATATAGTCATTTCCTGGTATGCACAACTTATCTTTATTATTTCTACACTTACAGGCATTATCCTTTGTTTCAAAACTAAAACTTGATTCTTTTTCACTTTCCCCTTTATTCTCAGCAATTGTAGTTTCTGATTCCTCAAGTCTTGTATTTCATTTATACCCTTTAACCTTTCATAAAATGCCTTAACAATAATTACATTTTATTTCTCTTTAATCATAATCCTTTATTGGCTAGTTGTTTCTAACTTTTCAATATTATGTCTTGTTGCACATTATTATATAGAGGGATCTATATACATGGACAATGAAGTAAGATAAATTTCTACTAACCATTTTACAAATGGTATTGATGCATCTATTTAAAAATTCTAAAGCTTCTTTGACTTCAAAGATTGTTTTGTCGTTAAAGCACTTTGGTGATAAGATATCTACTATTAAGTAACCATCTCACACTATACTTGTTGTCATTTCATTTAGCAAATTTTTCATAATAAATCTCATGTAATTACATTATTACTCTAGTCCAACTCCTTTTTAATTATTTGTATCTTATAACTTAATCTCAATGAAGATCCATTTATTCCTTAATATGGTCTTCTTGTTGAATTCAAAAGGCATTATACTCTTTTTAAATTTTCAAATTCTTCTCATGGTGTATCCAATCCAACATAATCGTTGTACATGTCATGCACTCCAATGTTGATTTCTATTGATATTCATACTCACGTATTTCTTTCTTCTTTACTTGTTTCTTCTATTTTATTGTCAATTTATTATTCCCTTTTCTTTCTAGTTCTCAACTTATGTTTCAATAAATACAATAAAGAAATACAATTTCATTCCATAGCTATGATCTCTTGGTATATTCTAACATAGTTATTGTGAACCCTTAATTATGCACCTCTCAGAATTACAGACCATTTAGTTAGGAAATGAATCCATCAAGGCTTGTAAATCATCATCAAATCATCAGGGACTATGAAACGAGTATAATGCAACTAGAATCACGCAAAATGGATGAGAAACAAGCAAGAATGGGCAAAAATGGATAGAATGAGTGAATGACATCCCGTTGTAGCAGAGCCTCTTGCGGTGTCGCAAAGCTCTCCGCGGCATTGCCACAGAGACTTCTGCAGTGCCACAGAGGCTTATATGGCATCAACAGCATGTTTCTGCTCCCACTGTATTCATGCTATAATCATGAGTAATAATATGTTTTGTTAAAAATATGTGATATCATGTTATGTGAGCCTTTGACATTCTTGAAACCCAAGTCCTTTCCATTCTAAAATCAAATTCTATGATTTCCTTGTTAAGCTTAGGTTGCCAAAGGATAATTGGTCCAAACTATTTTTGTTTGTCCAATGATAATTCCTTTGTGATTACTACCCTAACTTATATTCTTTCTGGAACTACACTATTCTTGTATCTTTTGTTCAAAACGTTAAATTGCTATTGTTATTAGAATACATGTTATTGTTGGCTTAAATGTTATTGTTATATGTGATTACCATTACCTTTTGCTATGGTACCTTTAACCCTATTTATGCAGAAATTCTCACACCGATGCGAGTAATCATCAGCTATATGCTCCTTGTACTGATGTGAGCAATCATCAACTATGTGCTCCTCATATCGATATGAGTAATCATCAGCTATGTGATCCTCGTATCGATGCAAGTAATCATTGGCTATGTGTTCGAGTGATTATGGTAATAGCCTTCACTCTATGTGTTATGTGTTCGAGTGACTATGGCAATAGCCTTCACTTTATATGTTCAGATGGTTGTGGCAGTAGCCTTCACTCTTTGTGTTATGTCTTATAAACATGATTTCTACGAACCTTTCTAAAATTACAAAGTATGAATCATAAACTATAAGTTATGATCTATGAGCCCTTTCTAAGGGATATGTGTTATTGTTTAAGCATTATTGTTTACTCATTGAGATTATTCATCTCACCCCTTCTTCCTTGTGTGGTTCTAGGTGAGCAAATGTGAGGAGGCAAGGTGATGGCTCAAGCATTCTATTTCACTTGGGGATTACTTGTCCAAGATAATCAGTTTAATATATTATGAAGAGTTATCCTTAAATGCTTCAGGAATATTTATTTTTGGATATTTATTTTGAAATGTTATCTTTTGAGGTTTTAATTGGATTCTAAATATTATTTCCTTATGGATTATGTTTAAAATATATTTCAACTATGCTTCTACAACTTAAGGGTTCTAAAAAAAAAAGGTTTAAAAAAAAGGGTTTATTTAAGTTAATGTAAGAGCTTTTGGTACTATCATAGGCAGTGTTTGTATAAGTATAAGTGGGTTCTATGGTGTGGGTGACCTTATGTCTCTCCATATTCTAGGGCCGTCATGTCTCTAAAAGTTGGGATGTGACAAAGGTGGTATTAGAGCTAAAGTTTTTTTTTTTTTTAAAAGTCTAGTTAGACTTGTCTATTTATTGGGTTATATAAGTATAATCCTGGAGCATTGGAATTTTTCTTGTCATGTCAGTTGCAATCTATCACTAGCATAGTTTCGTGAAATTCTAGTAGGTTTTAGTAATGCTTGTTATTGTTATGCACCTTATGATTTTCTCTTTAGATGACCAAGAAGATTACCCTTGCTAGAGGCCATGACCTAAAGCACCATGTGTGGCATGTAAAAGGACATGGAGAGAGATGTTCGAGAAGGCCGTGCCTATGATCCACCAAAAAAAGAAGACTCCTGCGATGCCAATAATGTTAATTGATTGCCTAACGATTTAGTGTGCATTGATTTCTTTTATTGCCTATGACATGATTGACTTATATATCATAGGGAAATTCATGATGCTATAAGTTATATGGTACATGATTATGATACAAGATACATGCCATGACATGTGATATACGTTATATGATACATGCTATGTGATATGTGTCCTGTGATGTGATATTATATGATGGTTGCTCATGTTAAAAGCATGCTAAGATTGATAATTTGATAGTGGGGTTAAGTGGATTAGAAGGAGAAGTGGACTAAGTTTCGATCTAATTTAGATTAATGACTGATAGGTATAATGTTACGAAGTATGAAATGCTTATATGTAATAATGGTTTGATATAAGAAATATATGAACTTATTAAATGATAATTGTGACTGAGGCCAAAAGAAGAGAATTGATATTTAGTAATGATCAGTAAGAGAATGAAACAAATCAATTACATTATATATATATAAGAATACGATGGAAAGTAAGTGAAATATATTAAGGAATTTGTGGTTTAGATACTACCATATAGACTAGAACAACAAGAGAGTTAGGGATTTCTCTATCACTTATGTAGATATCGAGAATAGTCCGAGGAGGAATATTTATCTAGTGTGATTTGAAAGAAGAAGGTATCATTCCCATTCAGATTTTTAATGTGAGATGCTTGATTGATTCTACTACTATGCATTCGTTTGTGTTTGCTAAAAGTCTCGATAGAGATAAGGAATTATTTAGTGAACCCTAAGTAGTGTCGACCTCTTTAGGAATAATGATGGAAGTAAAGTATATGTTTAAGGACTATGAAATAGACATTGATGGATGGGAACTACCTATGGAGTTGTTGGAACTTCGTATCCTAGGATTTGATGTGATCTTGGGAATGGATTGGCTATATGAGTATAGAGCTTGTATTGAAAGTAGAGAAAAAGCAAGTAGAATTTCGAACTAAGGATGGGAGAAATTTATGTATCAAGGAGATATCTATGATTAAGGATGACTAGCGTAATTATGGAATGGATGAGTATACTTAGGAAGCCAAAGAAGGGATGCAGCAGAAGCATCCCTAGTTTTTCGAGAACATGTGAGTAAGTATTGAAATTCGAGGATGAATTTCTTTTAAGAGGGGGCGACATAAAAGGATAAGTATTCTCAAACTTGTAATGATGATAAAAGGATAAGTATGATGCTAGCAGAGATTCTTTGATGATGAGATTCCTTTAAGTATATAGGCTATAGTTAGAGTATAAGGATTTGAATTCTTATAAAGTAATAGATGTTAAGGCCATACAAACTGTAAAATTGAGATCTATGAGGACTTGGTCTATAAGGGCATAAAATGATTTAATTCAAAATTTTATATGATTTAAGATAATATGTTCTAGATTTAATTTGATTATATGCTTATGTCCAGTGTGTCTACCTATAGGCATTGAGTTTTGCTTTATAGAATCATACATCATCAATCATACATCATGAACCACATCAAGCATTGCATTAAGGTTGCAGGTTACATGGAAGAATGAAAATGTTTTGATTCTTACAAATGATCTTATGCAGTTTTGAAAATTTAATAGTTTTGAAAATACTTGAAAGGGATTTAAGTCCTCTGGATGAGAAATGTTTTAAGGTGTTAGATACAATAAGGTTCAATTGAGGTTTTATTGAATAGCAATGGTATTAGAAGGTTTATTATTTTAATATGGATAAGTTAAATGAATAGGAATGTGAAGTATAGCAATATGTAAGTGGAAAACCTAAAGTGAGATGACATTATGAGCTGAAGGTATAAAAATTATGAGGTATTAGGCAATTAAGTCATGGTAATGATGCATATATTATACATAAAGAGAGAGTAAGTCTAAAATAGTTGTGAGAAGTTTATTTAGGATTGTAAATTAATAGAATGCAAGTTCCTTTGGGATATGATATATATAGGAATGTTTGTTAAGTTTAAATATGTTTTAATTGATAAATGATGGGAGTGTAGGAATTGCAATGTTAGCAAGGTATTAAATACAAAAATATTTATTAAGGTTATAACATATTAAGTAATAATTATTAATATGAAAAGAGAATTATCAAATATCAGTTGGAGTTACTAATTTCAAATCTATTTGTTGGATTCTTATATGACTAATGTCATAAATAATGAATGGAATTGGTGATTAAGGTATTAGTATATATGTTAATAATAATAGAGATATAAGGAAAAGAAATGCTTGGGATTTTATTTGATTGAAGGTAAAATTAAAAGGCCTATTACTTTTATTTAAGGTTAAGGGATACAAAATTATTAAGGATTAGTTAAGATTTGTTTGAACCAGAGATTAACATAGGTGTAACTTAAGTTGAAGGTTTATCAATGTGATTTTTGATAGATTGTGAGTATGTGCCTTACTGAATTCGATATGTTAATTGAAGTTAGATATTGTGTTTTAGTAGTGCAACAGAAGTGTGGCAGAGAAGTTAAGCAGAGTATATTGTGATATTGAATTTGAAAATTTAAGGACAATTTTTTTTTAAGGGGGGAGAATATAACAATCCACATCTATCCTAAGAGTTTTAGTGACAAATTATTATAATTTAGAGTTATTGTGACAAATTGTTTAACTATATGAAATTTGTTTATGAGGTGATTTATGGGTTTGGGGCATGTTAAATTAATTTTAATATGCCTAATAAGAATTATTATTTTGAAATAAATAGTTTAAATAAAATGCATTAACATGAAATAATTTATTTTTTGTAAAATGAATTTTCATGTAAAAAGGCGATTTTTAAGCATAAAATAATTATATAAATATTTTTAAAATATTTTTAAAAAAATGTTTTGGGGCAAATTTTAATGAAAATAATAACAAAAATATTTTATGTTTAATTACCTATAATCAGCCCTAAATTAAATAAAAAATCCAAATACCCAAAAGCCCACTATACTAAAACACTCCTAACCTAGCTCATTAAGGGTAAACTTGGAAATTGCACCCCAAACCCTCATATATAATGAGAAATTCGGCCAGCCCTAGTGTTCTAGCATTCGCTACTCTATTTTTCTATATTTTGATAGAAAAACTCTTAGAAAACAAGTCTCTCTACTGAAATTAAGAAAACACCTTTCACCTTTGCGATTTCTCGCTTGCATTCATAAGTTTTTCTTCCTTTTCAAATTCCTAATTGATTTCTATGAAATAAATTATGAGAAAATTGTTTTGAATTGTTTCTTTACTGATTTTTATAAATTTAATTCTATTTGGATGAGTTTTTGAGAGAGAAATTTAATTCTTTATCAAAAACACAAATCTTTCCACGTGATTTCTCCAAAGTTTAATCCTGTAACTTAAAATAGAAAATTTTTATGCATAGACCATATCAAGGTGGGTGATTTCTATTTCATTAATTTCTAAACTAATTTTTGATATGTTTTGATGAAAAATATTGGATTAAATTATATTTTTGCATATTACTGTAATGACCGAAAACTTTTAGAAAATAAAGGAATTCAAGGATTTTGTGCTAGAACTTAAAAGTTAGAAAATTCTATAATTTTTTATGCATATGGCAGCTGATTTGTGTAAGGGTGGATTCTAAACTGATATTTGTTTTGTTTGGATGAGAAATAACAATTTAAATCATGTGTTTGTATATCGCTGTAATGAACAGAAAGCACGAAAAGTGCGAAAACTCATGATTTTCACCCTAAGCCCTAAAACTTGGAATTTTCTTGCATAATTATGATTAATGGTTGTAGATTCATACATGGGAATGTTCTAAGCTGATATTTTCTATGATAGAATGAAAAATAATGATTTAAACCACCTATTTATATATTACTGTGATGACCAGAAAGTACCAGAAACAAGAAAACTCATGGTTTTTCATACTAAAATATAAAGTTGGAAATTTTAATGCATACAAAATTATGTTTGCATGAAAAATCTTGGTTCAAACCATGTTTTTACATATTATATAATAGATGGAAAGTGTGAAGAATAAGAAAATTCAGGTTTTTCTTTGAATAGGGCATTCAGCCTACAATGGAATTTTTATCCCAATGTCTATACTTTTTATGTGATGTGTTTCAATGATTATTGACATGTATGTATGTATGATAAATGGTTAAATTGTATATTTGTTGAAGGGAAGACACTAGACAAGCTTAAAGGAACTTTGGTATACTTGAGGTATACCTTAGGTATGTTAACCTTATATTGTCATTAGAATGTGAATGTGGTTGGGAAATATGGAAATAGATGTTATGATTACTTGATAATCAATTAATGGTCTTGAATTGATGAAGTAATTGATTTAATGAATGGATCATAAGGGTTAAGACACTTGAGAGGCTATTAATAAATTGACATATATGGTTATTTGTTAAGTTGACATATATAGAAGTGTTAAGTGTACTAAGTTGATTGTTAAAGTGAATTGATATTAAGATAATGATATTGTGTTGACCTTAGAAAGGTATTGACATGAATTATGATGTGTTTCATATGGGCCTATAAAGGCTAAGTGTACAAGACTTGTAAAGTCAACATATTATGCGCAAGTAATAGGTGCACTTCTATGTGCAACTCTAAGTGTATATGAATGTTATATGTGCATGGGTAGTTATGGGATAGGATAGCATGATGATTAAATAAAAACTAAGTGTTGAATTAAGTATTATGTTAAATCTTAAGGAGCTTTCGAGGTTCAAAAGGGCTACGTGTACTAGGAGCGAAGGAACTATAAGGTGAGTAAAAATTATATTAATTCTACAAGTATGAGTAACCACTGTATTCATTCTACAAGCATTAGTAATAATATGTTTTGTTACAAATATGTGATATCATGTTATATGAGCCTTTGACATTCTTGAAACCAAGTCCTTTCCATTCTAAAATCAAATTCTATGATTTACTTGTTAAGCTTAGGTTGCCAAAGGACAATTAGTCCAAACCATTTTTGTTTATCTAATGATAATTCCTTTGTGATTACTGCCCTAACTTATATTATTTCTGGAACTACACTATTCTTGTATCTTTTGTTCAAAATGTTAAATTACTATTGTTATTGGGATATATGTTATTATTGGCTTAAATGTTATTGTTATATGTGATTACCATTAGTTCTTGCAATGGTACCTTTAACCTTTTTTATGTAGAAATCCTCGTACCGATGTGAGTAATCATCGGCTATGTGCTCCTCTTACCAATGCAAGTAATCATTGGCTATGTGCTCCTCGTACCAATGCGAGTAATCATCGGCTATGTGATCCTCATACCGATGCGAGTAATTATTGGCTATGTGTTTGAGTGATTATGGCAATAACCTTCACTCTATGTGTTATGTGATCGAGTGATTATGGCAATAGCCTTCACTCTATGTGTTCAAGTGATTATGGCAGTAGCCTTCACTTTATGTGTTATGTGTTATAAGTGTGATTTCTGCAAACCTTTCTAAAATTACAAACTATGAACATTAAACTATAAGTTATGAGCTATGAGCCCCTTCTAAGAGATATGTGTTATTGTATAAGCCCTATTGTTTACTCATTGATATAATCCATCTCAACCCTTATTCCTTGTGTGGTTCCAGGTGAGCAAATGTGAGAAGGCAAGGTGATGGCTCAAGCATTCTACTTCGCTTGGGAATTTCTTGTCCAAGATAATCAGTTTAATATGTTATGAAGAGTTATCCTTAGATGCTCTAGGAATATTTATTTTTGGATGTTTATTTTGAAATGTTATCTTTTGAGGTTTTAATTGGATTCTAAATATTATTTCCTTATGGATTATGTCTAAAATATATTTCAACTATGTTTCCGCAACGTAAGGTTTCTAAAAAGTAAAAGGTTTAAAAAAAAAAGGGGTTTATTTAAGTTAATGTAAGAGATTTTGGTATGATCCTAGGTAGTATTTGCATATGTATAAGTGGGTTTTACGAGTGTAGGTGACCTTATGTCTCCTCATGTTCTAGGACCATCATGTCTCTGATAGTTGGGATGTGACATGACCCTAGAGGTAAATTTAGGCCAAACTGGACTGGACCTTATATGCTAAAATGCATTCTGTCAAGTGGAGTTGCCATTCTCATGGATTTGGACAAAATTAAATTTTCCAACCCTTGCAACTTGGATCAATTGAAGCAGTATTTTGTATAATGATGCATTGTAACTAGAACTATGTAGACTTGATTCTCCAAAATGATAGAAGAAAAATTGTAATAGAAATAAGTTGTGTAAGGAGATATGTAGGTAGGCCTCATTGGGTGCGGTCCAAATAACTAATGAAATTTCTTTTGTGCCAAATTACTTTGTTTCAATGCAAAAAAGAAAAATAAATTATTAATGTTTTATTCAAATTGGATTTAAGATGAATCTTGCTCATTAAAACAAGAAGAAAATTTTTTATTTGCCTAATGTCCTAAATAATAGGTTTCATAACTGTCAGTATTCCCCCCTGTAGAAGCGTCATTATCTATCTCCTTAAGTAAAGTCACCCTCCTTATCTTCTCAGACGTCTAAGAAGTACCAATCCACCATATAGTGTAAGCCTCTGTCTTATCAAAACAATGAGATGGAAGAACAACATGAAAACCATAGGCCCATCCATTAGTAACCGCCCTAGCAATAGTGGGTGTAATAAAAGCAGACTTAAAGATAGCTCCGTCTGGGGGCACTCCTTACGCATGGCCCATTTGGTACATCACCCTTGTTCCTTGGTATAATGTGACTATATTTAAACTTAGCAAATAAACCATCCTATAGCCATAACTCATAAGCATGAACTTCCTAATCTTATACCAAGGTCAAAGCCATAACAATTCATGGGGGTCAAGCTCAAACAACCACTTAGTTCATTCCTTTTCATAACTAAATTTCCTTACTATTATGCGAGACTGGTACCATAAGGCAGAGTAGTCCATTTTAGTAGGAGGAGCAACCACTTTCAGATGATCCCTTAGCCAAATCTGTGCAAAATCATAGCTAAGTAAGAAAGGAAAGGGAAAAAGAAAGGAAAAAGAGGAAGAAAAGCATCCTGCAAAATAATTGGACTCAAAGACTAAGGCCCATCACTCCTGTAAGCTCGATCCAAACGAAGGATTATTTCTGCTAAGATGATCCTAGCAATAAAGCGACCTTTGGCCATCTAAAAAATCAATTATGTTATCCTAACATCCCCGCAACCAGTTGGAACTATGAAGAGATACACGGCAGTCAGAGAAAAAGCTAATGCATTCATCCGACGATCCTTCCATTCCTTGTCTTCAAAGCCTCGAGGATCATAGAACTCAGTAATTATAGCAGTCAAGTCCACCCAATCACCTATGACCATAAGGCTAGTAGTTACAGTGTCTAATCCCAAAAGCCTTAGAAATGAATTAAAGTACCCTACTCTTAGTGTAGGGGCAGTGAAGTTGGCTTCAGGGTCAGATACTAGTAACATACTGAACTCATCAAAAGTAGGGCACATTTAATCCATGCAAGCCCTAAATTTGAAAACATGCATCTCAGGATCCCAAAATTTCAAATAAGCTCCTAAAAAGTCCTAATCTAACCAAACCCCTCTCAAGGTTGGCATAGCACTAATCCCAAAAGTCCCTAAATTAATGCCCTCCACTTGTTCAAGGTTTTTGGTCCATAAATACATTGAATGACTAAAGTAAGGCTCCATGAGGGAAAAGGAAAGGAAAACTAAAGAGAAAAATGAGAGAAAAGTAAAAGGAAGAAAGCAAGAGCAGTGTGTTGAAAGCTGAGAATTCAGTTGTGAAGATTTCTAAGCCATGAGAGCGGTATATATAGGGGTTCCTCAAATGCCTCTGTGGCACTATTGCATACATCTCTACAGTGTCACAAAGTGCTCTACGGTAATTGCAAATAGCTGTGTGGCATTGCACAAGATGGTTAGCTGTTGCACCCATGTCGCACGTTGTTGCAAGCTGCCACAACCCTTCCTTTATACATATCATGTAGCATTTGAGAAAAATTTGATAAAAAAAAAAGAAAGGACAGAGCAAAAGAGAAAGATGGTGGAGCCCTACCACGCATTCATAATGAAAAGGTGCATTCATAACATACATAAGTCAAACCCTTGCATGATTGAGTCATAACATCCATGCATCATACAAACAAAATACTATATGAGTCAAGTGTCGCATCAATATGCATGCATGCATACATAATCATACATAGAGTCATCGTAACATTTGCTTGATAGGAGGTAAGCTAAAGTCAGCCTCGCCTATGTCTCCTCCTCCGATCTGCATCATCTCCCTCATCATGACTACGCAAAGTAAGAGTCACAGACAATGTTGTCCTCAAGCATTGAACCATCTCATAGTTGCCCAATCCTCAGGGATCTGCATAAGGAAAAGATGAGTGAGAAACTGCATTAAGCGATATAGTGTAAGCTCAGAAAGGGGGCAAAAGTACATACCTCACCTACATGATCTAGAAATGGGATAAAATCAATAGGAAGGTCATGAGGGATCTCATGTTGAGCCAAGCCATAATCTAGAGAAACATAATTCAAGTCCTTTCTTGCCCATAAGTAGGCTGGAAAAGTTGCCTGCTCACTCTATCCAACCCTATCATAATGGGCATCTGTAGCACACCTTAGACCACCACTCCTCCAAATAGCAGAAGTATGAAATGATCCAGTGGCAAAAGATCTATAACTAGAATGGGCCTGTCCTGGAAGAAATGAGACACAAGGTAATAAGCAATGCATACAAAAGCTCATATAGTCACTCTCAAGGTCTAAGAAAGGCGTAACTAGAAGGCTTACTGCTAATGAATCTTGATCAAGGATGCATGATCCATACTGCATCGTAGCAGGGGGGTTAGCTGGGATAATCCTCTCTCCTGTAATCTAGCTGAGAACTCTCTCGCCGAGGTAAAACATGAAATTAATGCGAAAATATAGAAGGAGGCGGCGGGTAGACAAAGCCACACCAGACTCATAGTATGGAGTGATGAGTCGAAGTCTGTCAGCAAAAGGTAACCACCAAACCTGTGAAAAAAGAATAGAGGAGGAAAAATAAAATATTAGAATGTGTGATAAGATGATGTGTCAAGCATGTGTGCATACCTATGATTATACTAAATGAGAGAAGAAATCTCAAATATGGTGAAAATCATATCTCTCCTAATGATGGCAATTCTATGTCCAGCAAAGATAGCCACTCAGGATATGATTTACTGTACAATCCCTCAAAGCAGGAGCAAGAAAAAGAAAGTGCTCATAAGCCTAATGTTGCACAAAGAAAAATAATCAGAAGACACAGGGATGGTGGGTACAAGATAGAAATAGAAAGAGAAGAGCATACCTCCCAAATGACATGGGTCCCTCTTAAAGCAGTAAACACACCTTGAGATAGGTTAGACATCTCTTGGTACATCATGCATAAAGCTGCACCTCCCTAGTCAAAGTCCTTAATAATGGATAAGTCCTCTAATGAGCGTAGAATATTCAGATTAATGGTATCGCTCCATGTATGGCAAAATGAACAACCTAATATCATCAAAATCAATAAGTGGGTAGCCTGCTCATTAGAAAGGACTTCCACATCATAAGTGTAAATGTCAATCTGCCCACGGAGCCAAGAACGAAAGAGATGTGGATTGCCTCATAGAGGGTCCACGCCCAATAAGTCAACCATAGTCTCTAATGAGATATAGGTCTAAGTAGGATAAAACTCTAAGGCTCGAGGTCGAAATGGCAGACCAACTAACATCATCAAGTCTAAGGAGGTCACAGTCATCTCCCAATATGGAAAGTGAAAAGTGTCTGTGGTGTCCCACCACCTCTTTGTCAATGCCTGCAACAAAGGAATATTACCCTCTCAGGTATAATCCAAAGATAAAAACCCCAGACAAATTTGATCTACCGCCTCTCAATCTAATAGTTGTAGTTTATTGTAAAAAAAAAATCTTTTTATTTTTTATTTTTTATGCACATATTTTTTGTGAACTAACATTTAAACAGGAAAAGAAGGACGAAATGGTAAATACCTCTATAGCGTCAATACTAGACATATGGTGCTCTGGCTCCTACAACAAGTCCGCCAAGTTGGGATCACGCCTTAGTACTTGGTAGCTCCTAGTATGGCGACTACTAGAGGGGGAAGCCATTTTAGACAGAAGTCAGAGAGAAAGATTTCTAGAGAGAGAAAGAAAATTTAACAAATGAAAGAAGTTGCAAAAAATGAAAGGAGGCATGCCTTTATATAGTATATCTTGCATAGTATCTTTTCACGCAAGAATGCCGCAGTGAATATGTTTTAAGTCAGAATTCAAAACTATAAGTTTCTGTATGATTGCAATAATCTTCTCGAAGCATCTAACCATTGTTACTCAAGATTCAGCACATAGAAGATTTCTATAATTATAGATAGATATTCTGCTCCTACTAGACAGAATTGATAATTTTGCCAATCCTACCAGTCAAGATGATCGTGCCTACCATATAGGACTAATGCTTTGCTAATCCTACTAGATAGGAATATTACTATTAGATCCCACCAGACAGGATCATCATTCCTCCCAAACAGGGCTAGTACTTTATCATTCCTACCAGACAAGAATACGACTTCTAGATCCTACCAGACAGGAATACTGCTTTTAAGATCCTACTAGATAAGGTCATCATCATCAACATCATCACAGCCTACCAGATAGGATTATCTTCATTCTAAAGTTCACACTCATCAAAATTTCCTACCAGACAGAGCAATTCTAATAAGGGGGTAACTGTGAACCCTTAATTATGCACCTCCCATAATTACAAACCATTCAATCAAGAAAAGAATCAATCAAGACTCCTAAATCATTGTCAAATCATCTAGGACTCAATAATGAGTGCAACGCAATTGGATTCATGGAAAACGGATGAGAAACGAGTAAGAATAGGTGTATTAGTGCTAGAACGTTGCAGAGCCTCTTACAGTGCCACAAAGCCTTCTGTGGCACTGCTGCAAGGACCTCTATGGTGCCATAAAGACTTATGTGGCAATCGTACTGAATTTCTATTCCCACATGGGAAATTTATGCCTCTATGCTTCAGTCCTCCCTCTCTATATAGATGGCCCATCTACTCTTCAAAACACATAGACTTGGAGGCTTAAAAAGCACTAACTTCAAGTAAAATTGCTTTGCCTTTACTCCTTACTTCGTAAAGCAAGTTAGGGGGTTTCTCCTTGATTCTTGCTCAACTAGTTTAAGGCTTTCCGCCTACCTATTGAGGCAAGTTCCTTTCCCAAGGCTCATGTTGAAGGGTTTCTCCTTGATTCCTACTCGATTAGTTCAAGGCTTTCCGCCTGCCTGCTCAAGGCAAGTTTATTGCCCAAGGCTCATGCCCATCATATGGAGAAGGTGAAACTGCATTTCAATGGCCCAAGGCTGATGTCCCTTATGTGGAGAAGGTGGAATTGTGATCCAGTCATATGCTCCATTGGCTCTACATCCCTAAGCCACGGAAGCGCAAGGTAATCTTCTTTTCTTTTCAATTTGGTTTAGAGCTTATTATCTCTTTTAGTTAGTTAGTTAAATTAGTTCATGTAGGTTGTTAGTTAATTAACTCGATAATTAGTTAAATTAATTCATATAGGTTGTTAGCTAATTAACTCGATAATCAATTAAATTAATTAATTAACTCAAACCTTTTTTAATCAATCAATCAAAATATGATAAAGTGGCTAAGCCAAACTAACCCCTTCGTGAGAAGGGAGAACTATGTGGGTTCTGATTCCCATTCAAAGGGATATATAGGCATGCTTGGTTCAGGCATCAAATCTAATTAAAATTAATTAACTATCCCCCTATCACCTTTTTCACATACTTTTGTGTTTGTTTCCTTTGCTTTATTATTAGGATTAGTTTGGGGAATGTGTGACTTCTCTAGAACCTATAAGGGCTAGAGGAGGTATCCCCTATGTTTGGGATTTTATTTATAATGTTAACTTTCATTTAGACTATTAGTTGTATTTATTATTGGATATGTGGAATCAATAGTCATGCATATTATAAATTGTCCATGCATTTTAAATTGTTCATGAAATGTACTTTTAAGTTACTTTTATATTATTTGGCCAAACTTGTTTTGTTAAACTAAAAACCTAGTTCCCAAATCCTCTTTGGTTTCAAGACTAGTGATTTTTTTCTTTAGGTAATAATGGGAGTCAAATGAGTTTTTTCCTTATATTTTCCCAAATAAAAATAAATTGAGGTGGTGACTCAAACAATTTTTCAAAGATAAGCCCGAGGGCTTCCCCGTGAGTTCTTTCCTAAATGAACATTTCAATTCCCTTTAGCGGATCAGACTGGTGCTCGAGCAAGGCCTCACACCAGAGCTAGTTCCTCCAATCTACTTGAATTTGATCCACAGCTAGAGAGAACTTTGAGACAAAAGAGAAAAGAGGTGTAGGAAATAGCTTTGGTAGAAGAGGTAGCAAACCTGGATGACATAGATTCAGAAGAAGAGGTTGAAGTGATGGCAAAACACCAACCAAGGACCATACAAGAGTATGCAGTGGCTGATTCAAGTATACAAAGGCTGGCAGTCATTATAAACATCTTTGAAATTAAGCCAAATGTGAAATAAATGGTGCAACAGACTTGCCAATTTGATAGCTTCCCAGATGAAGACCCTAATGCTCATCTTGAGAAATTTTTAGAAATTTGTGATACACTCAAGATAAACAATGTCTTAGATGATGCAATTAGGTTAAGATTGTTCCCTTTCTCACTCTAGGACAAACTAAAGAAGTGGCTTAAGTCTTTCTTAGCTGGCATTTTTACTACATAGGGTCAATTGACAAAGAAGTTCTAAGAAAAATACTTCCCACCATCCAAGATCGCCAAGTTGAGGAATGACATTTCTTCTTTTCTTTAACAAGATAGTGAGACCCTCTATGATGCATGGGAAAGATTTAAAGATTTGTTGAGGAAGTGTTGGCATCATGGCATTCCCCTATGGCTTCATATTCAAACCTTCTACAACTATTTGAACTATGCAAGCGAACAATCCATTAATGTAGTGGCTGGGGGTTCCATAAATAACAAGACACCTGAAGAGGCAAGGAACTTGATTTAAGATATGGCTCTCACAAATTATCGGTGGCAAGTCCCTAGAGATCAAAGAAGGATTGGAGGGCATGGTTCACATCAGATGGACCCAATTGTTGAATTGACCGCTCAACTTGAAGCCATGAATAGAAAAATGGACTCCCAAGCTTCATCCTCAAGGAAGCAAGCACAAGTTTTATTTTATGATTAATATAGGGGTGGACACCAAAGTCATGATTGTCAAAGTGGCAACAACTTTGCCAAGCCAGAGCAAGTTGAGTATGTTGGAAATACTCCTTAAAGGCAACAAAATAACCCCTATAGCAACATATACAATCTATGGTGTAAAAATCATCCAAATTATTATGCCATAAGAACTCCACCTGGATTTCAGCAACCTCCATCCCCCATAACAAAATCCACCTCTTAGAAAAAGCAACTTGGAGGAAATGATGGAAAAATTTGTAGCTGCTTTTGAAATAAGGTTCCAAGCAATAGAGATTGCCCTTAGGAATTAACAAGCTTCCATCCATAATCTTAAGAATCAAATTGGGCGAATGGCCAAAATCCTTAGTGAAAGACCTCAAGGTAGTTTGCTTAGCAATACCGAAGCAAATCCTAAGGAGCAACTCAAGGTAATCACCTTGAGAAGTGGGAAGAATGTGGGAACTAATGAGAAAGAAGTTGAGATACAAACACTGGAGGATAAAGAGGCTAAGGGAAATCAAGTGGAAGAGAAAGAGAGAAAAGAGACAAGGCCTACTCCGATGATGAAAGAGTATCAACTGTGCATTCCATATCTGGCACGGTTGCAAAAGGACAAGATGGACACACAATTCGATAAGTTCTTTAAACTTTTTAAATAGTTACATATTAATATACCATTTGTGGAAGCTCTTGCATAGATGCCTAAATATGCTAAATTCTTAAAAGAGCTCCTCTCTAATGAAAGGAAACTAGAAGAAGTTTCCATGGTGCAATTTTCTGAAAAGAGCTCAGCCATTATCCAAAGGAGACTACCCAAGAAGCTCAAAGATCCAAGGAGTTTCACTATCCCTTATTTTATTAGTAGTCTAGAGACTAATATAGCTTTAGCTAATTTGGGGGCTAGCATTAGTGTGATGCCCTATAAATTGTTTAAACAATTAGGCTTAAGTGAGCCTAAACCAACACTCATGAGCTTTCAATTGGCAGATAAGTTTGTAATATACTCTAGGGGTATTTTTGAGGATGTGTTGGTTAAGGTGGATGAATTTATTTTTCCTGTGGACTTTATTATCATGGATATGGATAAGGATGTTGATGTTTTTCTTATCTTAGGTAGACCCTTCCTAGCTGTGGCTAGGGCCATCATTGATGTGTATAATGGAAAATTAATACTTAAGGTAGAAGATGAACAATTTGTTTTTCAAATTCCAAATGCCATGAAATGCCCACTTGGACTAGATGACATGGATTCCAATGATAATGTGATTGAGCATGCAACTATAAATTATTTATCTAACATTATTTATAAGGATCTACTTGAGTTGTGTCTTATGCAAGAATAAGAGATTTTGGAGACACTTGAAGCCATTAAGAATCTAGCCTATCTTAAGGCTAGTGAACCAAGGAAGAAGAGCAGGGCATTTGAGCCAATTGAAATGTAAAAGGAAGAAAGGATGAAGCCTTCCATTGTTGATCTGCCTACTTTGGAGCTCAAACAGCTCCTAAGTCATTTGGAATATGGGTTTTTGGTGGAGGGTTCAAAGCTGTCGGTGATTATGAATGCTCATTTGTCCAAGGAGTAAAAAGCTAGATTGTTGGAGATGTTGGAAAGGCGGAAAAGGGCTATTGTATGGAAAATTGCTGATATCAAAGGCATTAGCCCTTCCTTTTACACTCACAAGATTCTAATAGAGGAGGAATTCAAGTCAGTAATGTCACCTCAAAGGTACCTCAACCCTAGTATGAAAAAGGTAGTGAAGGTGAAAGTAATCAAGCTCCTTGATGCAGGCATCATCTATCCTATCTTAGATAGTTCTTCGGTAAGTCTAATCTAAATTATGCCCAAGAAAGGTGGTATGATAGTGGTGGCTATGAAAACAATGAGCTAATTCCTACAAGAATAATCACTGAGTGCAGAGTATGCAAAGACTATCTGAAGCTGAATGGTCCCACAAGGATCATTTTCCACTACCATTCATTTATTAGATGTTGGAGAGACTCTCTAGGTAACAGTTCTATTATTTCCTAGATGGTTTATCGGGTTATTTTCAAATTCCAATAGCCCCTAAAAATCAAGAGAAGACCACCTTCATGTGCCCATATGGAACCTTTGCATATAGGAGGACGCCATTCAGATTATGCAATGCACCAGCCACATTTCAAAGGTGCATAACCACTATCTTTGATGATTTGGTTGAAGACATAATGGAGGTGTTCATGCATGACTTCTCCATGCATGGGGATTCCTTTGAAGAGTGTTTGATGAATTTGGAAAAGGTGCTTATCTGGTGCGAAGAAACTAACTTGGTGCTAAATTAGGAGAAATGCCACTTTATAGTGCAAGAAGGCATAGTCTTAGGGCATAAGATCTCTAGTAAAGGCATTGAGGTGGATAGGGCGAAAATTAAGACTATTAAGAAGTTGCCACCTCCTACTTCAGTTAAAGTAATTAGGAGTTTCCTTAGACATGCAGGTTTCTATAGAAGGTTCATCAAGGACTTCTCCAAAATCGCAAGACCTTTAACAAGTCTCCTTGAAAAAGATGTTGAATTTAAGATTGATGAGGAGTGCATGAATGCCTTTAACACCTTGAAGACTAAACTCATCAATGCAGCCATTATGGTAGCGCCAAACTGAAGTTTGGCTTTTGAACTAATGTGTGATGTAAGCGACTTTGTAGTTGGCATGGTATTAGAGCAAAGAAAAGACAAGCAGTTCCAACCCATCTACTATGCTAGCAATACCATGACTGATGGTCAAGCAAATTATACTACTACTGAGAAGGAATTGCTAGCTGTGGTCTTTGCTTTTGACAAGTTCTGCTCTTATTTGATCTTATCAAAAGTGATTGTCTACATTGACCATTCATCTTTGAGGTATCTTTTCTCCAAGACTTATGCAAAGCCAAGATTAATTAGATGGGTATTACTTTTGTAAAAGTTTGATCTAGAGATTCAAGATAAGAGGGGGCCAAAAATCTAGAAGCAAATCATCTCTCACGTCTTAAGAACACACATTTGGAAAAGCTAGAAGAAGAAGACAACGATGATCATTTTCCATATGAGCAACTCTGTGCCATGGTAAGTTAGGTATGCACTTCAAACTTAGAAACTCTATAGTTTGCTGATTATGCCAATTACTTTGCTACAAGGGAACTCCTAAAGGGGCTTTCATATTAGTAAAAGAAAAAATTCTTTTCTGACTTTAAATATTTCCCTTGGGATGACCCTTTTCTTTTTAAAATCTATGCTGATAGAATAATTTGAAGATGTGTGCCATGGCCAGAGACCATAAATATTCTAAGCCATTGCCACAATGGACCAGCAGGAGGGCACTATGGGCCCAGTAGAACAACATAAAAGGTGCTTGAATTGGGGTTCTACTAGCCCACCTTGTTTAGAGACAGCCATACCTTTGTGTAAAGCTATGACAAATGCCAAAGTACAAATAACATTTCCTCCTGTGATGAGATGCCCTAACATGGTATCCTTGAGTGTGAAATTTTTAATGTATGAGGTATTGACTTTATGGGACCCTTTCCCACTTTCATTGGAAATAAGTACATTCTTGTGGCTATTGACTATGTGTCTAAATGGGTAGAGGCTCAAGCTCTACCTAAAAATGATGCTAGGGTTGTGGTAAAATTTTTGAAAAAACTTTTCTCTAGGTTTGGCACTCCTAAGGCCATTGTTAGTGATAGAAGCACACATTTTTGTAACACAAAATTGGAAAAAGTGTTGAAAAATTAGGTGTTACACACAAAATTGCCACCCCCTATCACCCACAAACAAGCGGCCAAATAGAGAACACTAATAAGGAACTCAAGAGAATTCTTGAGAAAATCGTAAAGCACTCCAAAAAAGATTGGTCTGAAAAACTTAATGATGCTCTATGGGCCTATAGAACTACTTTTAAGACTCCTTTAGGCACCACACCCTTTAGATTGGTATATGGAAAAGCATGCCACTTGCTTATTGAGATTGAACACAAAGCATTTTTGCCATAAAATAGGTTAACCTTGATCTAGCTACTGCAGGGCACTTCTCTCTCTTTCTCCTCTATTTCTTTTTACTTTTATTTGTTAATAACACATTAGGGACAATGTGTTACTTAAGTGTAGGGGAGGGGTTTTATTGATTGCCTTGTGATTGTTTGATTGTAATTGTCAAGCTGATTGAATTTGGATAGTAGTATGGCATGAAATTTTCCCTCGTTGGTTGATAATTTAATTATGGTTGAATGGCAATGTCTTAGTTGATGTATGGTTTAAATGACTTAATCTATTATTGTGAATCAGATTTGGTAGCCATATTAAGATATTGGATTGACAAATTTTGCAGATCCTAAAGTTTGAAACTTTAGTTACATTTATTAGCATAAAAATTTTTTCATTGTTACTTTGGTTTTGGGTAATAGAATTATGTAATATCCTAGGTTGTATGATTATTTTCCCTTGAAATTAAAGAGAAAATCAAAAGCAATTGCAAAGGAGCTTTGAAAATTAAAACCTATTATGCTGTTCTTGACTCCTTTAAAACAATAAAGGATTAAGATCATGATTAATGCTAGTAGCCACTTGAACCCATGATGTAGTTAAGTAACCAGGGGTCGGCATTACAAATGTTTACACTCAAGTAAAAAGGTTAGAATGACAGTACAAACAAGTTGGGCTCCTTAAAGATGCAAGGAAAATGAAAACAAATTGAATGATAAATGCAATTGAAAAAAAAAGTGAAAATTCAAGGGGGTAGTCATACACCTAAGGGACAATTCATTAGTTAGCTACTTTGCTTGAACTTTTGTTGCTTTGGAATTTCTTGCTCACATTTGTAACTCTAGATTGTAAGCTTTAGGCTTGTAAAGTTTGCCATAAAGGTTTCCTAGTTTGGCCATCATATTTGAGGATCGGTAATGGATTAAAGATTTTAAGCTATGAGGATTCTGAGTTATTGCCATATAAACCATTTGATTTTTATTGCCTAAGGTAGGGGGATTTTATTTCATTCTTTTTGTCTTGATTCAATTTGCTTGAGGATAAGCAAATGCTCAAGTGTGGGAGAGTTTGATAAGTGCATGAATGCCTATATTTTACCTCCTTGTTTATCATGATTTATGCTTAAAATTGAGTTTGATTTATTTGTTTTAGTGTTGCTTTCAATTCTTTTCAGGAACTTTGTGTTTTAACATACCATAAGATGATAGAAAAAATAATGGTAGAGATTAATGTGAAAGATGGAGCATTTTGACGAGGCAAAAGCGAAAAGGAGTTTATCCCATGCCCAAGCTCATGGGCATGGGAGTGCTTGTGTGGTAAGAAGAAAAGGCCACTGTCTAAAAGCTGGCATCCAAGACATTCCCACGCCTAAGCTCACAGGCATGTGGCTAGGCATAGGAGCAATTTTGTCAAAATATATAAGAAATTTTTGCACAGATTTTTAAGGATCTGAAATTCTATCATAGAGACCCAACTTTTCCGAGGAAATCCAAAGGTTTTGTGGTAGGAATCAAAGGTGAAGACCCAAGATCCGCTAGATTCAAAGTTAGAATCGAAGATTAAAGTGAAGATTTTTAGATTATTCATCATGAATTATTTGGGCTTCTTTTCTTCTTCTTTATTTCTTTTGTTTTTCTTATCTAGCATGAACTAAATTTGTTTCTACCTAAATATTTGATGAACCCTAGACCTTTTTTTATGGATTGAATAGTTTTAACATCAATTAAATCATCCATTGAGTTGTTTTATCCTTTTGATGCTTATTTGGTTAATTGTAATTGACAATAGCATGCTTGTTGATTGAATGCTTGTTTTCATATTATTGACTTGAGAAAGCTTTATATGAATAGAACACTCATTAGGATTGAGGGTTGCTTAGGCCTCTAGAGATAGGCCTACAAAACCCTTTAGTATTTTGTTCCTGGTTCTTAATGATTGAACTATTTAATTATGTATTGAGAAGAGATTCCTTACACTCTACCTAGAGGTTAGGGATTAAATCACTTGAGAGAGATTTTAATCTAAATTAGTGGAACGCCAATTCAATTTGATGTTTAATTTAATTAGTTTACTATTCATGGATTACAATTAAGGGCTAAGGGGAACTCAATATCTAGGTAGTCTTCACCGTTATTATTTTGCAAATTTCTCATTGTTTTCCTTAGTTCAGTTTTATTTAGTTAAACTAGTTGTTTTATTTTAATTACTATCTCTAACTATTGATCCACTAAACAATAGTCAAAGTTTGAGCTAGTATTTGCCATTAGTTCTCAGTGGAATGATACTTTTCTCTCATTACTATATTACTTGATCGAACCGTGCACTTACGGAGAGATTTAAGCAATCAGAGGCCGACTTCAATTTTGTGAATGAAGAGTATACAATGGTTAAAAAACAAGTAGAGAGGCATAAAGATATTTTCAATATTGACCTAATAAATGATTGGCACACTGAACTCATTGAGTATTTTAGAAATCCATCCTCAAAGGTAGATCATTGAATATTTAAAAGTCACAAGGATTCAACTTCCAAAGTTTGAGTTTATGTTTACTCAAGCAATATTAAAGGCCAAATAGTTGTGGTTCAGTGTCGTAGTCTAGCCGGCTTTATAAGGCATTATTGACACTAGCCTAAAAGCAAGTCCAGTTCATAATTATATAAATTATAAATACAAATCGAATGTTTGTTTTTGTATACTATGCCTATTGTACATATTGAGCGCATTAAGTGTATCTATATCAATATAGGATTAGGAATTGACCTAGAGATAGCCATTATAGATAACTTTTAAAACTTATTGTACCAGATCTATCACTCTACTTAAAAACATACTAGAATTCTCTCAATTGACTTGCGGTAGTCACCTTGTTATTCAAAATTGACGGTGCCCTAAAGCCTAGATATTCAAACCCTTGATTGATGGTAATAGCCTATATATCAAACCCTTGAGAAGAAGTTGATGGTGCTGGATGCCTATATATTAGGGATCAGGTTACTTTTAACTTGCACAAATCCTTAAAATGAAGGTTGATGGTACATAGTTGCCTATATACCCTAGATTTAAGTTATTTTTATTCCAATATTAAACTAGAAATTACCAAAAAAAAATAGCAACAAATATTTCTAGAGGACTAACAGTACTATAATAGGGACCCTATTAAAATAATCTAAAGGTTTTAATTCTAAAATTAGTTTTTAGTGTTAATAATATTATATTGGGATAACTACTAGAATTTATTGGATTTATTAATTGAATACATATGTTTTGAAATTATGAATTATTATGCTAGTAATCCAAAATATTATATTAAATAATCCATTATTAAAAAGTGATCATAAATTATTAAATGGACTAAATTTAAGTATTGTAGTATATGTTTAGATTTAATTATAAGCTAAATTTTATTTGGATTGTGAATACTCCTATTAGTGTTATGACAAAAAAATTCGAATTAGCTTTCTATATATCTAGATTATATTCTCTCTCATTTATCTATCATGCATCATTACAAGAAAGTAGCAAATTAGCGATTAAAATTAGAGGTTATGCTTTTATAGTAGCTAATTAGTGCCTCTGTTGTGACTAAATAGTCGCTAAAGGTGTCACTAAAAAATAGCACCACGTTTAGCTACTAAAATTTAATTGCAAACTCTTCATTAATAATTCAAAAAGAGGGCACCATTGGCTACAGATCAACTAGAATGTTGAGAAGAATTGATTGGAAATCTTAGTTATCTGATCATATTAGGACCATGCTTCAAGCACTTTGGGCTCTAGTTCTTCCAAGGCAGCTATAAAGGCTTTTCTCATTGCACTAATCCCTTTAAGGCTTGATCTAGTTTTTTTTAGAATGATATTGTTGATTTCATTTTGTCGATCAACCTCAACTGCTTAAGCCTCTAACTTGCACACCTCAACGAGAAGTCATTAGATCTCATTGGCAAAATGTTAATCATTGATCTCACTGGAAAAATGTTTCTTTTGCCCAGCCAATTTCTTGCTCTTATTTGCAATTTCAATGCTTAATTTCTTCATATTAGCAATACAAATATTAGCCTTCATGAGTTTACTTTAAGCTTGTTGATGCTCATTGAGGATTATATCAGCAGTGCGGTAGTCATTTACACAATTATGCAACTCACAATAAAAGCCATCAATAGTTCCCTTGGCCTTGACCCTAAAATGATCGAAAGTGACATGGTCATAAACAAAGGCTAAGGATTCTTGCATCTCTTTTACAGCTAAATCATCTAATAGCAAGGAAAGACCTTTGTAACAACCCACATCTATCCTAAAAGTTTTTGCGATACATTGCTTGAATTTAGAGTTATTGTGACAAATATGTGATTTTATGAAAATTGATGTGTGAGGTAATTTATGTATATGTGGCATATTAAATTAATTTTAATGTGCCTAATATGAATTATTATGGTGAATTAAATAATTTATATGAAGTGCATTAGCATAAAATAAATTTTCATGTAAAAAGATAATTTTTAAGCATAAAATAATTTTATGCGTATTTTTAAAATAATTTTTAAATAAATGTTTCAGGGAAAATTTCAATAAAAATAATAAGAAAGATATTTTATTTTTAATTACCTATAATCAGCCCCAAAATTAATTAAAAAGCCCAAATACCCAAAAGTCCACTACACTAAAACACTCCTAACCTAGCTCATTAAGGGTAATCTTGGAAACTATCCAAAACCCTACATATGTTAATGAAAAATTTGGCCACCCCTTCATTTTAGTAGCCACCATTCTGTTATTTCACTATTTTGGTAGAAAAATTCTCTCAACCGAAATTCACAAAATACCTTCAAACTTTGCGATTTCACGACCGTTTACCTTTCCTTTCAATTTGCTATTTGATTTTTTATGAAACCAATCAAGGGAAAATTATTTTGAATTGACTATTTACTGATTTTTATTTATTAAATTCCGCCTAGGTGAATT
The DNA here is from genome assembly GCA_947687605.1 of Reutealis trisperma. Classification (NCBI taxonomy): domain Eukaryota; kingdom Viridiplantae; phylum Streptophyta; class Magnoliopsida; order Malpighiales; family Euphorbiaceae; genus Reutealis; species Reutealis trisperma. The sequence goes on along the minus strand of CANTUT010000524.1, from coordinate 237,936 downwards.
CTTGAGAGATAAATTAATTTTTCTATCAAAAACACTAACCTCTCTACACGATTTCTCCAAAGATGAATCCTACAGCTCAAAATTAAAATTTTCATACATAAACACTACTAGGGGGTAATTCTTGCATATTTGTTTTCTAAATGGATTTTTGATGTGTTTAAATAAAAAATATCAAATTAAAACATATTTCTGCATATTACAGTAATGACTGAAAGGTTTCTGAAAACAAGAAAATTCAAGGTTTTCGTCCTAAAACTTGAAAGTTAGAAAGTTTCATGGTTTTATATTGATATGGCTGCCAATTTGTATATGGTGGAATTCTAAATTGATATTTTTTATTTTTGGATGGGAAATAATGATTTAAATCATGTGTTTACATATTACTGTAATGAACGAAAAGCACAAAAAGCTAGAAGACTTATGATTTTCACTCTAAATCCTAAACTTGGAAATTTCATGCCTAAGAAACATCCATGGCTGCCAATTTATGTGTATTGATATTCTAAACTGATATTTTTTGTAATTGAATGAAAAATAATGGTTTAAATTACATGTTTACATATTGCTATAATGACCGGAAAGTACCGGAAATAAGAAAACTCCTAGTTTTTCATCCTAAAATCTAAAGTTGGAAATTTTCATGCATATGGATTTATATATGTGCTGATTCCTACATGTTTATGTTATAAAATGATTTTTGTTTTGATTACATGAAAAATCTTGGTTCAAACCATGTTTTTACATATTACTGTAATAGACGAAAAGTGCAAAAAGTAAGAAAAGTCAAATTTTCTCTTTAATGGGGTATTCGGCCATTGTTGGGATTCTTATCACAATGTCTATAATTTTTATGTAGTGTATTTTAATGATTATTAACATGTATAAATGAATGATAAATGATTAAATTGCATGTTGGTTGAAGGAATGACTCTAGACAAGGCTAAAGGTAATTTGGTATACTTAAGGTATCTTAATTGTATATTATGATTAGAATATGAATGTGATTAGGTAATATGGAAATAGGTTTTATGATGAATCAATAATGAATTAATGATCTCTAATTAATGAAAAGATTGATTGAATGAATTAGGTATAAGAGATAGGCATGACATTTAAAAGGCTATTGATAAATTGACATGTATGGAAGTGTTAAGTGCACTAAGATGATTGTCAAAATGTATTGATATTATGATTATGACATTGTGTTTGACTTGAGAAAAGTTTTGGTATGAATTATAATGTGTTTTCATGTAAGCCTATAAAGGCTAAATGGGTAAGACTTTCAAAGTCAACATGCTATGTATAAGTGATGAGTGCACTTCCAAATGCAACTCTAAGTGTATATGAATGTTATGTATGCATGGGGCAGTTATGGGATAGGATAGCATGATGATTAAATGAATACTAAATATTGAATTAATATTATGCTAGAGTTTGAGGAGTTTTAGAGGTTCAAAAGGGCTATGTGTATTAGGAGCAAAGGAACCACAAGGTGAGTAAACATTATATTATTGTTACAAGTACAAGCTATCATACTATGTGAACCCTTAACATTCTTAAAACCCAAGTTATTTCTATTCTAAAATGAAACTCTATGATTTTTTTGTTAAGCTTGGGTTGCCAAAGGACAATCAGTCTAAAAACCATTTTTGCTTATCCAATGATAATTCCTTATGATTATTGCCCTAACTTATATTCTTTTTGGAACTACACTATTTTCGTATCTTTTGTTCAAAAAGTTAAACTGCTATTACTATTGTGATACATGTTATTATTGCCTTAAATGTTATATTTATATGTGATTACCATTAGCTCTAGCTATGGTACCTTCAACCCTTTATGCAAAAATCCTCATGCCGGTGCGGGTAATCATTAGAACCTGTGCACATGGTCTTAACTCGATGGATAGGGGTTGTGTATCCACCTTAGCTGTAAGGGGCAGTTCTAACAGTGCAGCCTAATCAATTTCATGACTTTATAAGTAATAGGTTAGGAGTTGGAATTTGGTATGAGGCCACCTCTCCCTTAAGTGAATGAGCTGGTATAGTCATTTACTCTTATTGGGTAATAAGTGTTATAAGTGTGATTTCTACAAACTTGCTAAAGTAAAAATCTTGCTAAATTGAAAACTGTGAAACCATGATTTGTAAATCATGAACTATGCATTATATGCAATGGGCTTTCCTTAAAAATGGGATATATGATATCGTTTATGTTATATTATTTACTCATTGAGATCATCTATCTCACTCCATTTTCTTGTGTGGTTCCAGGTGAGCAATATGAAGAGGCAAGGTGATGGCTCAAGCATTCTACTTCGCTTGGGGATTCCTTGTCAAAGTCTTTAATAATACTATGTTATGAAGAGATATTCATAGATGCTTTGGCAGTTTATTTTGGGATATTAATTATTGATGATTTGTCTTAAAACTTTAAATGTTATTTTTCTTATGAGATGTTTCCCAAGTGTTTACTAAACTATTGTTTCGTAAATTGAGGTTTCTATTATTATTAGATTATTAAGTTAGTGTATGAGGTTCGATACGATCCTAGGCATGATTTGTATGTTTATGGGTGGGTTCTATGAGTGTGGGTGACCTTATGTCTCCCTATGTTCTAAGACTGTCATGTCTCTAAAATTTGGGTTGTGGCAACCATGATCCTTGAAGGAGGCTAGCTTATACAAGTGCTACTCAATAGCTTGAGTTATATACAAAGCTTGTTTCACTTAGCAAAGATCGGTGAATTTACTGTAGGTATGGAAGAAGTAGCTTTGGTATCAACTAGATCAAAATTAGCAAAGAATTCAAAGAAGTCATCCTAGTCCTTATCCTATAACGAAAAAGAACCAAATGATATAAAGGCACTTTAACCTATAATGATATATAGCTAAGGGTAAAATTTACATCAGAATCAACCTGGGTATCTTCAATTTCCATGCCAGACCAAGTAGGTGGAATTTCTTTAGTATGAGCCTCTCTAATCTCTAGGTGCTCAGTCTCATATGGCCCATCCGGTTGTTCGATCATTTATGGGTCTTGTTCAAAGTGAGAAACCTTGTTCATATCTGGTCTATTATGGTTTAATTTCAGCAATAGGCTTCAAGCAAGATGGTTTTTTTCTTACTACTAATAGAGGCTAAGGAAGCAAATAGAGTAGGCATTGAACTTTCTAGGGAAAGGACTTCAATGGTGATCCTTATAAAGGGTTTTAGCTTTGAGGAACATTACAACTAGCCTACCCTAATGAAGAAAGTTGGACTTAGGCATACAATATGAAGTGGGATTAACTAGAAATAGGACTTACTTTAGTTTTTTGTTTCTTCTTTGGAGGCTCCATTAAAGGTAGCCCTTTGACCTCTCTTAGGACATTAAGAATCAGCCTTGGAATTGCATCTAAAAATAAAGTAAGAACTCAAAGAAACATAAAAAGATTAAAATCAACATAGGATGGAAAGGAAGTTATACCTAGCTAAACTATAAAATGCTCATCTAAAAGCTCAAGCCATAGCCAGCCCGTGTCCCTTAGATAGTCTTCTATATAAGAACTAGCCTAAGTGACTTGTTCTTTATTTCTCATTTCAATTTGATTTAAAGGTATCTCAGCCACAACAAAAAGTGCATTAGAGATTTTAGGCCATTTAAAGAAAAGAATTTTAATAAGGATCCATGCTGGATAGACAATGGCCTCTTTGGCTAAGTCACATCCTTGGCTAGAATTTCTTTTTTCCATATAGCTATTTTTTCCCTTTTAATCAGGGCCTTTTTATTGGCCTCAGTCCAGAAAGTGTTCTGAATAACTTTTATCTGCCAAATTAGTTGCATGTAATTATATTTAACATCATAAAATGTTTTAAAAGAGATGATTTCATAAAGATGTATACCTTTTGTCTTGGCCGATCCTGTGTTGCACAATATGAGATGAACCTATGTCAGACTGAGCAGTCCTAGTAGTACTAAAATCTTGTAAGGCCCAAATAAAATCTATAAGTTTGGACATTCTTTTTGGCACAAAATTGGACCACCACTCCTTGAATATGTTGATACAGTCAAGTTAAATGTGTATGTCCTCAATGACAAACTCATCCAGTCATGCCTCATGCAGATGATTAATCTCTTGAAATTAATTACAGCGAGACTAGAGGCCTACTTCTAGGACCAACGTTAACCGAGAAAGCAACAATAAAAAGTAATCCCTAGATTAGGCTAAGTTGCCTAGTGCACATATTGGTGTGACAAACTTCAACTCCATGCTCGTTGTCCAAAATGGTGCTGAAGTGTAAGTTCAAAGCATGCAATACACTAGCCCAGGACTCAACCCATTCCTTCATAATTCATTTCCTAAAAAGAAGCTTTCTTACTTGAATTGAGACCAAACGGGACAAAATTCAGAAGGTCTAAAAGGATAGGAAAGGGTCAAATTTGGATGCCTAATTGAGTAAAAGAAAATAGAAACTTATTTAAACTAAAGGTTCTTGAAGGATAGATCCTGAACCCATTGGGCATAGATAGGGATTTTCCCCAACAATGGTTTTGGTATGCTAGGAAATAGTTTAGGAAAATAGGTAAGTAGCCAAAATTGAACCATCCACAAAGGATCATAGATGGTTTTAAAGGATTAAGGATCTCCCCTTTAAAGGAATATGTGAATGCCTCGGTATATATGACCAAGAATATATGAACCAAATGCAAGTTTATAGTTTAAAGCCAAGGCTATAAAAATCTTAAGGTGTTCTTTTGTGACTTTAACTGATGCAAAATATGAACTTGCATAACTAATAGAGGAGAAAGGATAGATGCTCATCAAAGGAAGGTTCAGGGTCATTGGATCAATTGTTTTAAGAAAATTACTGTAGTTATAGTCTTACTAAAAGAAATGTCAAGCTTATCTGTCACATCCCAATTTTAGAGATATGATAGTCCTAGAACATGGGGAGATATAAGGTCACCCATGCCCGTAGAACCCACTTATATATATAATAACACTTCTTAGGATTGTATCAAATCTCATGCATTAACTTAATTTGACCATTTATAAAGGAAAACCTTAATTTGCGAATGAATAGTTTAGAAATACTTTAAATACAATCCATAAGAAAAGAATACTTAAGACTCCAAATAAATCATCGAACGTAATGATTCAAAAATAAAATCCCCAAAGAAGAACTATTGGAGCATCTAAAAGAGACTCATCATATCATAATATGGTAAATAACTTAGATAAGGAAATCCCTCAAGTGGAGTAGATGGCTTGAGCTATCAACTTGTGTCCTCAAAATGCTCACCTGGTAACCACACAAGAAAAAGGTTGAGATAGATTATCTCAATAAGTAAACAATATAGCTTATACAATAACACATATCCTTTAGAGAAGGGCTCATAGCTTATAACACATAGTTCATGATTCATAGTTTATGGTTCATTGTTTGCAATTTAGCAAGGTTCGCAGAAATCACACATAACACATAGAAAGTGAGGGCTGTTGCCATATTCACTCAAACACATAGAGGAGAGGTGGCTCAAACCAAATTCCAGCTCTTATCATATAGAAAAGTGTGAAACTAGTCAAGCTCCATAACTAGAACTGCCCTTTCTAGCTGAGGTGGAAGCACTACCCCTATCCATCAGGTTAAGACCATGTGCATAGGTTCTTATGATTTCCTACATTGGCACAAGGATTTCTACATGAAAGGGTTCATAGGTTCCATAGCCAAAGCTAATGGCAATCACTTATAACAATAGCATTGGAGAATGCAATCACATGTAACATAATAACAATAGAAGTTTAGCTTATAGAATAAAGGATAAACAATAGTGTGGTTCTAGAAAGAAAGTAAGGTAAGGCAATAATCACAAAGGTTCTTTCTTATCATTGAATAATCAAAAATGGTTTTAGACCAATTGTCCTTTAGCAACCCAAGCTTAACAAATAAATCATATAATTATAATTGCAAATAGAAAGAAACTTGGGTTTCAAGAGTCTTAAAGGTTCACATATCATGATAACTTATACTTGTAACATGAACATAATGTTTACTCACCTTGTGGTTCCTTAGCTCTTAGTGCTTATAACCCTTGAACTTCTATTAACCCTTAAGCTTTAACATACATTACAATTCAATAATTAGCATTTCCTTGCATCATGCTATCCTATCCCATAACTACCTTATGCATATACATTATTCACATATACTTGGAGTTGCACTTAGGAGTGCACTCCTCACTTGCACATAACATGTTGACTTTTAAGTCTTGCACACTTTGCTGTCTTAGACTCATATGAAATCACATAATAACTCAAATGAACACTTTTCTAAAGCCAAATACAATAAATCATGATCTTAACATCAATTCAACTTCACTTCTAACTTGTCACACTTAATACTTTTCATATACTTCAATTTAACAAGTCTTGAAAGAGTCCTATTTATCTCCTTTGACCGATTCATAAAATCATTCTCATAGTCAATTTAAGATCATAATTCACAATTAACACATTATAAAACCTAATTCATATTCCACTTAATCATATACACATATTAATCATACATGGTAAATAGGGTTTGGAAACCCTAGTGTAGGCCGAACCTCTCTAGGCTTTGTCTAGAGTTACCCCTTTAACCAACATGCAATTTCATCATGTATCATCCATATACATATGTCAACAATCATTAAAATATATCGTATAAAAATTATAGACATTGGGATCAAAATCCCACCATAGGCTGAATCATATAGCCATGGAAAAACCATGGATTTTCTTACTTTTTGCACTTTCCAATCATTATAGTAATATGCAAAAACATTATTTAAACCAATATTTTTCATCTAAACATAACAAAAATCATTTTAGAACACATTAACATACAAATTGCTCCCCCTATAGAATATATGCATGAAAATTCTAACTTCAGGTTTTAGGGTTCACCTTTGATGGATCTGCGAAGAAAGAGTTGTGTTTACAGTTGAAAATCAGTTTGTCCTTCAAATAAAATACCTAGGCAAAACTGAACATCAAGAAAAATAGTAAATATATAGCTCCATATGGATTTCTCATGGTTATTTTTATAAAAATCAAATAGTAGCTTCAAAGAAGAGAGAAACTTACGAAAATGATCACAAAATTGCAAGGTTCGAAGGCAACTTGTGAATTTCAGGTGAGAGAGAACTTTTGAGAGAATTTTTTGTAGAAAATATGATGAATAATAGAATGGAGGCTTCCATAACCAATGGAGGCTGAATATTGGGTGTAAATTAGGGTTTTAGGGAAAAATTACAAGTTTGCCATTAATGAGCTAGGTTAGAAGTGTTTTGGTGTGTTGGACTTTTGGTGAGTTGGGCCTTTGATCTAATTTATGGGCTGATTATAAATAATTAAAAATAAAATATTTTTCTTATTATTTTCATTAAAATCCCCCCAAAAAATTTTTTATTAAAAATATTTTTAAAATACTCATAAAAATTATTTTATGCTTAAAAAATTGCTTTGTGCATGAAAATTTGCTTTTTATGCAATAATTCATTTTATGCTTTGTACTTTGCATAAATCACATATTTATAATTCATATTATACATATTAGAACTAATCTAACATGCTACAAACTCACTAATCACATAGCACATGAATTTTTATGAAAGCACACATTTTGTCATAATAACTCTAAATTCAAGTAAATTGTCATGAAACTCCTAGGGTAGGTGTGGGTTGTTACATTCTCCCCTCCTTAAAAGAAATTTATCCTCAAATTTAGATACTTACTCATACATTCTCAAAAAGCTAAGGATGCTTTTGTTGTATCTCTTCCTCGACTTCCCAAGTACACTTGTCTATTCCATGATTTCGCCATTGAACCTTGATCATGGGTATCTCCTTATTTCTCAACCATATCAGTTGTTGATGCAATATGACTATTGATAACTCTTCATAAGATAGTTGCTCATCTATTATGATGTGACAAAACATAGGATAAATCTGATACATATTTCCTCAATATAAAGATGTGAAATACCGGGTACATATGTGCCATGGTTGGGGGTAGGGCAAGTCTATAAGACACTTCCCCAACCTTATCCAAGATCTTAAAAGGACTGAAGAAATGAGGTGATAGCTTCCCTATCTTACCAAATCTCATGACACCTTTCATTAGGGAAACTTTTAAGACGATGTGATCTCCCATGGCAAAATGAATGTCCTTTCTCTTAAGATCTGCATAGCTCTTTTGTCACTTGAAGGCCATTTTCAGTCGATCCTATATCAATGGTACCTTTTTGGTAGTCTCTTTAAAAAATTCTAGCATCTCTGTGTATTTCTCTCTAGGCTCAACTTTCCTTCCATACAAAGCTTCGTATTGTGCCATGCCGATGAATGAATGATAACTATTATTATAGGCAAACTCAATCAAAGGTAGCTACTTATCCCAGCTACCACCGAAATCTAGGACACACATTCTTAATATGTCTTCAAATGTCTAAATTATCCTTTTAGACTATCCATCCATATAAGGGTGAAACGCAATACTAAAATCCAATTGAGTTCCTAAAGCTTCTTACAACTTTTGCCAGAACCTTGAGGAGAGCTATGTGCCTCGGTCTGAGATGATAAAAATAGGCACTCCATGTAGTTTCATGATCTCATCTATGTATAATTGCACATAGTGGACTGCAAAGTATGTGGTCTTAACTTCCAAAAAATGGGTAGACTTTGTTAGTCGATCCACTATAACCCATACAGAGTCATATCCTTTGGACGTTCTAGGTAACCCAACTATGATGTCCATTGTGATACACTCCCACTTCCACTCACATAGCTTAATCTCCTGCATTAGTCTAGAGGGTCATTGATGCTTATACTTGACTTATCAATAAGTTAGGAATGATCCACAAACTTAGCCACATCCTTCTTTAGTCCAGGCCACCAATAATTAGCTCTCACATCGCGATACATCTTGGTAGTTCCAGGATGAGCACAGTAAGGTGTCTAATGTGCTTCCTTTAATATCTTCTTCCTTAGTCCATTCATATTAGGCACACATACTCTCTTTCCACACTTTAGAATCCCATCGACTACTTCAAATTTAGGGTTCTTTCCTTTCTCAGTCTCATCCTTTAACTTAACCAAGTGTGGATCTTTATCCTGTGAAGTCTTTATCTCCTCCACTAACTTTAACTTCACTTGAAAATGAGCCACTAAAGCTCATAATTCTCCAATCTCTAGCCTTAAGCCCTTACTAAACAATCCTTTTAACTCCTTCAAAATCGACCTCTTATGCATGGTCACATGGGCTAGGCTCCCTATTGATTTCAGACTCAATGCATCCGCTATAACATTTGCCTTTCCAAGATGGTAAAGAATCTAGTAATCATAGTCCTTAAGTAGTTCAACCCATCTTCTCTACCTCAGGTTGAGGTCTCTTTGGCTCAAGTTGTACTGGAGACTCTTATGATCTGTGTAGATCTCACACTTTGTCCCATACAAGTAGTATCTCTAAATCTTTAGAGCGAACACTATAGCGGCCAATTCCAAATCATAAGTAAGGTAATTAATTTCATCCTTCTTAAGTTACGATGATGTGTAGGCAATGACCTTATCATTTTGCATTAGAATGTATCTAAGTCCTATTCTTAAGGCATCATAGTAAATCGTAAACCCTTCCTCACATTCTAGTAAAGCTAGAACTAGGCCCGATATCAAACACTTCTTGAGCTTTTGGAAACTCTCATCATAGGACTCCTACCAATTAAACTTAACTTGCTTCCTGGTCAGCTTGGTCAATAGTGATGCTATCTTAGAAAGCCCTATACAAATCTACGATAATAGCCAGCCATACCCAAGAAACTCTAAACTTCATAAACCATTATGGGTTATGGCTAATTGGCTACTACTTCCACTTTCTTGAGATCAACTTGAATTCCTTCCTTACTCACTACATGCCTAAGAAAATTGATGGATTCCATCCAAAACTCGCACTTAGATACTTCGCATAGATTTATGGTCTCACAATGTCTGTAACATGATCCTGAAATACTCTTCACGTTCCTCTTTACTCTTCAAGTAAATTAGAATGTGATCAATGAAAATGATCACGAATTTTTTAAGAAATGGCCTAAATACTCAGTTCATCAAGTATGTGAAAGCAGCTAGTGCATTTTTTAGACCAAACGGTAGGACAATGAACTTATAATGATTGTATCTTATACGAAAAGCAGTCCTACAGATGTCTTCTTCGTGGATCTTTAGTTAATGATAGCTAGACCTTAAATCAATCTTAGAGAATTAACCAGCCCCTTATAGTTGATCAAAAAGATCATCTATCCTTAGTAAAGGTACTTGTTCTTCATAGTGACTTTGTTGAGTTAGTGATAATCGATACACATATGGAACAAGCCGTCTTTCTTTTTCATGAATAGCACTGGTGCACCCCATGGTGAACTACTCGGTTGGACGAAACCTTTGTCAAGTAGATCATGCAGCTGTGTCTTTAATTCTTTCAACTCTATCAGTGCCATACGATATAGTGGGATCGATATGGGCTGTGTGCCCAGTAGTAGTTCAATGTTGAACTTCATCTCACAATCCAGTGGTATTCCAGGTAGATCTTCTAGAAAGACATCCATGAATTCATCTACCATTAGTATGCTCTTGCCACGAACTATGAGTTCTTTGTCTGTATCAACAACATGAGCTAAGTATACTTAGTACCCTTTCCTTAACATCCTTCTACTCCTAATGTCAATATCAAATTCGAAAGGCTTTCATTCTTATCTCCTTGATACACAAATTTCTCCCCATCCTTGGTTTGAAATACCACTTATTTCTCTCTACAGTTAATATGAGCTCCATGCTCATATAGCCAATCCATTCCTAAGATTACATCAAATTCTAGCACATCAAGTTCTAACAACTCCATTGGAAGTTTTTGCCCATTAATATCTAGCCCACAGTCCTTAAAAACATCACTTCCATTACCTCTCCCAAAGGAGTTGACATTACTAGGGGTTCATTCATTAATACCTTATTTCTACCAGATTGTTAGCAAAACATAGAGACACAAAAAAATGCGTAGCACCATAGTCAATCAAGTATTTTGCACTAGAAGTTTGGATGGGAATGATACCTATGATGGCTCCATGTGAAGTACAGGCCTCTTGCTGATTCAAAGCGAAGACATGACCCTTGCTCTTATTGTCTGCTGCCGGTGCATTTCCAGCAGTTGACCCCTTATTCTTGGCTTCTTGCCCTTGAGGTTAATATGGTCTGGTTGGTGGAGGGGCGGAGTCACATTTCTCGAGTTCCTCATTTGTGGGCATTCTTTAATGAGGTTAACTGTCTGTCCACACCTCAAACATGCATTAGAGACCTTTCGGCGAATTCCAAAATGTTGCTTACTATAATGGCCACAAGTAGGGAGTTGCTTCGATTGACCATTACTCTTTTTAGGTGTTGAGATTGGTAACACAGATTACTTTCCCAAACCTCCTCCTCCCCCTTCTATGCTGGCCTCTATAACCCTTGCTCTTATACTTACCCTTCTGCTCATGTTCCACTCATTTGGCTCTCTCAGCCCTATATCTCTTCTCCACTATCTTGGCCTTATCTATCAGTTTGGCTAAGGTCGAGAACTCAGTTGCTGCCAATGAGTTAAATAAGGGTGTAACCAATACCCTCAAGAAATGATTGATGTGACTAGCTTTAGCAGGAACAATATTGGTAGCAAACTTGCTAAGTCGATCAAACTCCTTAGCATACTCTGACACTAACATTCCAGATTTCTACTTCAACTATTCAAACTGTAGCACCCTATCTTGCCTTTCACCTTCAAGCAAGAATTGATCCATCATCTCTTACTTAAAATCTACCCAAGTACGTGGGTCTACTCCATACAGTCATTCTTTAACATCCCTTTCATACCAGTACTAAGCCTCTTTCTTGAGTTGGAGTCCTACAAACTCAATCACTCGAGAGTTAGAGCATGACAGTGATAGTAGTATTTACCCTATGAGCCATAAAATAGTTATGTAATAGTAGATTTTAATTGCCAGTGGCATGATAATATATCCATAATGTGAAAAGAGTTTCATATTATTTAATATAGCCCTTAAGTATTTGTAAGAGGATCTATTCTCAAGTGTTGAGAATATAGGAGACAGATCACTTTTGTACAAATTTTTTAAATATGTTCATGGTTATAGGATTAATGACTGAGCATCATTAATTCCGAAGGACTATAACCTTTGTTTGTTTTCTATAATCAATATGTGATACAGATGATTATAGAGGCAGTGAGTCTCATGCTACTTGACATGTGATGTCAATACAAACATATGGATATTCATAGGATGAATAGTTAAACTGCGACGTTAGATGATAATAATATAGGATTTTACTACTTGTCAATTATTTATCATCTAGGTCATAATAATGCATATAATCCTTTCACTTGAGGGATACTATATCTCATATATAGGAAGTTAGGATTTATTACTATTTACATAGACGTACTATTCATGTACGGATATATGGCATATGATGGTTCTAATTTGTTATGTATAAAGGTAAGTGATCGCCAAGATAGAATTCATTACCTTGAGTAAATGAGGTTAAGATCCTATGCTATTTAGTTATTCTTGACACTTAAGTTTCTGGCTAGAATAGTAAGATTCACTAGAAAGAGTTTCTAGTAGGAATCTAATTTCATCAAGAATTAAAACCGAGATAAGGATATAGGATCGAGGCATATTAGGGTTTGACATAAACCATTATTCTAGTGCATGATGATTTATGAATGATGGTCCATGTGATGTTTAAAGTTCTCAATTATAAGAATTCATTTCTAATTAGGTAGTCGTGACATGGAATGCTAGCTATCCCTCATGACTTATAGGACTAAGTGTGAAGTGGGGATTTCACATTGGTAGAGAAAAGTGTTTTCTCATTCCCATTGCTAATTAGACATGAACCTAGAAAGTCACACACCCAATAGTGATCACCTTCCAAGTGTCAAAGGTTTACCATAATAATTAATTAAAGTGTTTAATTAATTGATTATTGGTAAAATGATTAAACATGTAATTAAATTTACAAGGACCCTAGCATGTCCTAATGTTTAATCTATGAAGGTTTCTATTGAATTAAATCTTATTTTGTATATGATACAAATGAGAAAGATTAAATTGAAAATTGATTTGGACTAAATCAAAGACATAATTTTAAACGTAGTGAAAACCCTTAACATATGAGATGTGGCCTAAGTCCATATGTGATATGGTTAATAGACAATTTAGGGGTTAGAGAAAATTCACTATTCATGAGCCCATATGATGGGTTTAGGAGGTTAGAGAATTTTCTACTAAGGTTAAAATTATAATTACATCTTTTGGCTAGTGGAAATGTCCATTTTACCCTAAAAGATAAAATGGTCATTTCATCATTTGAGGAAGCAAAGTCAACTTTGCCCTTCCACCAAATGAAGGGCTAAAAGGGTAATTAAGTCTTTAAGAAGACTTAAGAGTTATGTCTTGAGGAAAATAAGTATAAAAGAGTTAATATTCATTTTTCTTCATAAGTTTTGAACATCAATTTTAGATTTGAAGCATGCTTAAAGAGAGAAGTTGAGAGAGAGAAAGAAAATGAAGAAAATGTTTCTTCATTTTTCTTTCAATCTTCAATTCTCTTCTTTGTTCTTTATAAAAGAATAAATGCTTGCAAATTGAAAATGTGTTTAGTCCAAAACAAACCAAAGAGAAACCTTAAACATCCTAAAGGTTTTTAACGAAAAATCTTGAATCAATTTGGGCAACCAAGAGAGTGATTCAAGAACACCAAAGAAACCAAGAGGAGACTTGGAGGTAAGCTAGGTGTGGATGATCTAAAGGCTTCACACTTAGAAAGCTCCTTGTTAAAGAAAGAAGGAACCTACAAGAGGTAATAAGATTACTCTTCCTTCTTCTTTATATGCATATTGTGAACCCTTAACTCTGCACCTCTCAAAATTATAGAACATTCAGTTAGCAAAAGAATCAACGAAGGCTCGTAAATCATCATCAAATCATACGGGACTAAGTAACAAGTACAATGCAACTGGGATCGCATAAAACGGATGAGAAACGAGCAAAAATGGCCAAAAATAGGCAAAATAGGTGAAAGATGGTCCGTTGCCGTACAGCTCTGCAGCATTGCCGCAAAGCCTCTTACGGTGCTGTAAAGATCTCTGTGGCACTACCGCAGAGGCTTCTGCAGCACCGACGGGGAGTCTCTGCTCCCATATTGGAAAATTTAGTCTTTATGATTCACTCTTCCCCTATATATAGAGGTGGCCTTTCTACTCTCAAGACACATAGACTTGGAGGCTTAAAAAGTTATAACTTCAAGTAAATTGCTTTGCTTTTGCTCCTTGCTTTGCAAAGCACATTGGGTGGTTTCTCCTTGATTCCTACTCGATTATTTTAAGGCTTTCCGCTAGCTTATTCAAGGCAAGTCTCTTGCCCAAGGCTTGTGTTCATCGTGTGGAGAAGGCGAAGCTACATTTTGGTGGTCTGAGGCTCGTGTCTTTTTCGTGGATAAGGTGGAATTGCTGTCCAATCATCCGCTTCATATGCCCTACATCCCCAAGCCGCAAAAGCGTATGGTAATCTTCTTTTTCTTTCTATTTGATTATTGTCTATTTTAGTTAGTTAATTAAATTGATGTATCTAGGTTGCTAGTTAATCAACTTGGTAATCAATTAAGTTAATTAATTAATTCAACCCTCTGTTAATCAATCAATCAAAACATGATAAAGTGGCTAGGCTAAACTAACCTCTTCACAAAAAGGGAGAACTGCGTGGGTTCTAATTCCTATTCAAAGGGATACATAGGCATGCTTGGTTTAGGCTTTGAATCCAATTAAAATTAATCAACTATCCCCTTATCACCTTCTTCACTTATTATTTTTTTTTTTTTGTGTTTATTTGCTTTATTATTAGGATTAGTTTAGGGAATGTGTAACTTTCCTAGAACTCATAAGGGCTAGAGGAGGTATCCCCTATGTTTTGGATTTTATTTGTAATGATTAATCTTACCTTAGATTATTACTTGTATTTATTATTAAAATCAAAGATCATACATATTTTAAATTGTTCATGCATTTTACTTGTTCATGAAATATGTTTTAAGTTACTTTTATATTACTTGGCCAAACATGTTTTGTTAAACTGAAAACCTAGTCCTCGAATCCTCTTTGGTTTCGAGGCTAGTGATCTTTTTCCTTTGGGTAATGATGGGAGTCAAATGGATTTTTTCCTTATATTTTTCCCAAAATAAAAATAAATTAAGGTGGCGACTCTAAAATGATTTTTAAAATAAGCTTGAGGGCTTCTTTGTGAGTTCTTTCTCTAATGAGCATTTCGATTCCCTTTAGCATAACGGACCAGTGCTCAAGCGAGGCCTCATAGTTGGCGACTCCACTGGGGATAAATTTTCTTTTTAAAAGGAAAAAAATAAGAGGACTACCAATTAGTTTAAAAAAGTTTGGCCTTTTAATATAATTGTAACTTTGCATGCATCACTTGCATAGGCTCTTTGCCGTTTAACCTAGTTCTAGGAAAACAATGGATAGTGAGTAACATCGAGTGGGTAACCCTCCTTGGGTCTATTCACCAATAGTGAAATCATCCACCCCGCAATGAATCCTTTGATTCTTTCAAAAGTGTAACAAGTATACATGTACTGTTGGACCCACGCGAGGCTCTTTGACTCATATGTGGTTAGGTATATCACTGCTCTAGTGTGACAGGTACCCTAAACCAAGCTACCTTGTCCCTTTCATGTAATGAACTTAGAACTTGGACCTTAGGTTGTATGCACCATAAAAGAAGCCTTATTGTATTCATGAAATGACTTTTCATTCATGCACACATATATTCATGCATACATTCATCATCCAAGAACCTTGAAACAAGTGGAAAGCTCACCAAGCCTATGGTTCACTAAAATACCCATCCCTAAAAATACTAATGCTAGCCCAAAGGTCTGTCATCTTGCTGTATTACCTTGGTCTTATACTCATTTTCTCTTCCTTTTTCCTTATCACAAGGTACCTAAGATGGTCGAGGGAACAAGTGGATTGAAAGAAAGTGGTTTGAATGCAAGTAATATGGAGGAAGAAGCCCAATTGAACTTATTCTTAACAAATCTTCTCTTAAAGCAAGAAAGGAATTTTCAAGCTATTTTGGAAGCCCAACGAGCACAGTTCAAAGAGCAGAGACAATCCATTTTGGAGGAAGTTCAAGCTATGATGAGTTGAGCTGGCCTTAGTTCAAATACTACACCAAACCAAACCATTCCGAGTGTGACCCAAGCTGTTGAAAATACCTCCTTTTCCCCCAATGTCCCTATTGACTTAACTGATAAAGGAAAGGCTTTAGTTGATGCACATCCAAAAATCATCTCACCCTCTATCCCAATTTCATATGGTACCCCATCACATGTCACTTCCCAAATACCAAATGCCACCTATTCTACCACTCCTTCTCCTTTGAATCTTTTTCAAGGAGAGGAATTTTCTTCCCATATGAATGCCAAAACTTTGATGGAAAAATTGAAAGTCATGGAAAAGACCCTCAAAAACATTAAGAAAAATGATGACGTGATTGATGCCAGTTCCTTAGCCCTCTTTCCCAATGCTAAAACTCCACCAAAGTTCAAAATGCCAATGTTGGATAGATTCAATGGGACACCATGCCTAAGACACACTTGAAGATGTATGTGGGGGTAATGGCTCCTTTGGGAGTTGATAATGAGCTCCTTGCCTAATTATTTCAACAATCTCTTACCGGAACTGCCATAAAATGGTTTTTAGACTTAGATATAAGTAAAAAGAGGACTTGGGATGATATCTGCAATACATTTTTGAAGCAGTATGAGAACAACATTAAAGTGGATATCACAAAGAGAGATTTTGAGACTACCAAGCAGAATCTGAAGGAATCTTTCTCCTCGTTCCTTATGAGGTGGAGAGAAAAAGTAGCCTAAATGGTGAATCGACCAACTGAATAAGAGCAGGTTGATATAATTATGAAGAACCTTTTGCCAGTATACCAAAATTATCTCCTCACACAATACCTCCCAAGCTTCAAAGCCCTTATTGCCACTGCCTCCAAAATAGAAGATTTGATCCAAAATGGCCATATCAGGGCATAATAAATATAAGAAGAGTACTCCTTACCAAGCTAATGTCACTACCTCAAATAATAAGAGGGAAGGGGAGATATCTGCCATTTCTCATCATCAACCATTAAGATTGGAGAGAAGGTCCTTTACTGAGTTAGGGGTTCCTCTGGTTATGGTATACAAGAAAGCTTTAGAAGCTACGTTGATTAAGCCTCTAGAACCAAGAGCTCCTTCTAACCCACTTCCTGCAAATCATAACCCTAATGAGTACTGTGAGTATCACCAAAGGGCTAGCCACAGAACAGAAATGTGTCAGAATTTGAAGCATAAAATACAAGATCTTATAGACAGTGGGGACATCATACCTCCCAAACCGAGGCCCACCATTTCCACTAATCCTTTACCTAACCACCAAATTAACCTTATCACCACCACTAATCTAGAAGTCGATCCTATCTCTTTGATTCGGTCAGCTTCTGAATATTGTTGTGTTTGGATTTGAGTAATCTTGTGGAAGAGATTGATGCTATAACCACGAGTGGTAGGATCCACCAAGCACCTAACTAACAAGATAACCAACCACCCATCCAACCTATCCCATCCCTTGCTGAAAAGATAAAAGGAAGCACTGAACCTAATAAAGATCTTATCCTTAAGCAGCTGAAAAAGACCCAAGCCAACATATCTATTTGGAGCCTTATTCAATCATCTTACCCTTATTGCCAAGCTCTTTACAAGGCGTTCAATCAATGCCAAGCTCCCATAAATATCACCCCTGAGACTTTAGTGGCTTATTTTACCAACACCACAAAAGCTACCTCTATCTCTTTCAATGACCATGACTTACCTAAGGGGGAGCTAAATCACAATCATGCCTTATACATAACTATCCTTACTCAAGGGAAAATAGTTCCTATGGTATTGATAGACAATAGGTCTGCTTTGAATGTCTGTCCATTAAAAGTGGCAAGTTGCTTGGGATTAGAGGCATCAGACTTCACACCTTCTAACCATATTGTAAAGGCGTATGATAACACAAAGAGGGAGGTCCTAGGTGTGGCTATCTTAGATGTCATCATTGGACCTGTCACTTATCCTAATCTATTTCAAGTTATTGATGTACCAGTATGCTTTAATCTCCTCCTTGGATGACCCTGGATACATCAAGCTAAGGCTATCCTCTCTTCCCTCCATCAAAAGCTGAAATTTCCTTATAGATCTTATGTTGTCACTGTAAAGGGGGATATGCATAGGAAAAGTGAGGTCCCAAGTTCTGTGCCAATTCTGGAGATATAGCCTGAGCTATTAACTCTACCATTATCAGGTTTTGCTTTTGAGACAATACAATTCATAGAAAAAGAGGGAGGTAAAGAGCTCAAGCTTGTGCCTTTTGATTTTGATCCTTATGGAAATATTGTTGTGGCTAATATATTGAGAAAAATGAATTATTTTCCTGGATTAGGACTAGGCAAGAGGCAGCAAGGAGTGAGTCAATTCAAAGAATACCCTATGGCTAACCCACCATTTGGTCTAGGTTACAAACCTACCAAAGAAGACTTGGCTGAGGCAGAGAAAAGGGCTAAAGAGAAAATGGCAACCCTCAAGAAAAGTGAGTCGTATGATTGGTCCATGAGCCCTTATTTCAAAACACTTAATGGACACTTTATGAAGGAGGGTGGGAATTTTCCATACTATGGTTTTCCAGAACCTTGGGTCTGTCCCATTACTAAGAAGCTAATCACTAGTTTTGAACTCTTCTTTGATGTCAGGCTTTCCTTAGAAGACTATGAACTAGTTTTCATGTTGGAACAAGATTGGGAGGGTGAGGCCTTGCCCAAGCACTAGTTCGATCCGCTGAGGAATCGAAAAGCTCCTCGAGAGAAACTCCACAATTGGAACTCACTGTGAGCTTAGAAAATTGATTTTTGTATTTTGAAAGTTGAAAAATGAGTCGCCACTTCAATTTATTTATTTTAACTGGGAAAATTAAAGAAAACCCAAATTGATTGACTCCAAAAATAATTTGATTTTTGTCCCAATGGAAAAGTACTAATCTACGAGTGACCAAATAGGGCTCGAGGATCAAGTTTTGGTAACTACACAGTTGAGGAAATATAATTTTCTTTAGTTTGGCTAAAATTGCAAAATAACTCTTAAAAAAGGAATTTTTGTATATGCATGAATAGGAATAAATTGATGAATGAAATAGATATATATGATGAGATGGAATGACAATTGTACATAAATAGGCAAGATAAGTCCTACTTAATTATTACAATATCAAAACAATTGAAATAAAGAGGATCTTTTCTCTAGCCCTTATGGGTACTAGAAAAAGTAAACATTCCCCAACTAAACTAATATAAAATCATAAACAAAAGATTAATGTAAATAAATCAAAATAAAATGGAAAAAATATTAATAAAAAGATTTTGGAGTTGATGCCCTTTAGAATGGCAGCCTGCGTATCCTATTGAATAGGAATCAAACCCCACGCAGTTCTCCCTTCTTATGAAGGAGGGGTTTTGGAAAAAAAAGTATTGGTTTGTTTGTTAATTTAATTCTGATTCTTAAATTAATAAATTTTAGATCTTTTTGTTTTAGACCTAAAGAGATTTCTAGATTTGAGTTTAGAATTTTGAAAATGGACAAAAGGAATTATACCTTTGCTTTCCTTGATTTTCGGATGAATGGGGGGAGCTTAACTCCGGATCTAAGCTCCACTTTGGATTTAGGACCTTAAAATTGAACCTTAAACAGCAAAAGGTTAATGAAATAGCATAATGAATGTAAATTAAAAAGAAATTGAAACAACAGCTTTTGTATCAAATTTCAAGCAGAACTTAAACACAACAAGCAGAGCATATAGGAGAGTTTTTGCCTTGGAATCCCCCCCAAATGAGCTGGAAGGAGGCTCTATTTATAGAGCTAGTGAAGACAGTGCTGGCGGCACCAGCAGCTTATCGGTGGCATGGGCGACACCTGTAGCTTACCGGCCGGCTGGGTGGCACAATGAGCGTGCCACCCTACCACCAGCACACATTTTGTGCTGCCTATGAGGCGGCATGGCCAGCGTGCTGCCCAAAGCGACAGCGTGCCTCTTGCGGACTCGCCAGCTAGTTCGAACTGTTTCCTGCTTTTTCATCTATTTCGGGTCCGTTTCAGTTCCGATTCGAGCTCGATTTGATCCTATGGGTTTGTGATTGAAAAGCAGTTGACTAGAGGTGAAAGATTCAAGAAATTTATTTTTCAACGGGGCACTATCCCCTTGACCCCTACTCGCTAACTGGCTAGCGGGACTATCGTATGCATAGCGCACTATTCATAATAGGTGTTAAGCTGCAGCCAGATCATAAGGGTGCAAATTTGAGGGTTTACAGGATGATAATATGGAGGCTGCTCTCTTTGAGCAAATTTGCATGATAGGAGATGAAGAAGTGGCTGACCTAACCAAATTCATCCAAACAACTCAAACCTAACCTAACAACTAGTATTATGAAAAGAAAGGAGATGGTGGCAAGTCCAAGTCAGAGTCCGAGCTGGAGTCCAAATCCAAGTCTAAACTAGAGTCCAAGTCTGAGTCAGAATTTGATTCTGAGTTAAAACCTGAGTTAGAGTCTTGTAGTTTTGATTCTTCATTTGAGTTATGTAATAACGGACAACGACTCTTTTATTCATAATAAAAAGCTCAATTTTTCTTCTTATGATCCTGTGCTTCCTGTTTCCTTTCCTTTTCCTTGTCTTGAATCCAATTTGAATGAAATATTAAATGAAATAAAAGATGGCAAAGAATCAACAAGTTTTGGCACAAATGAAAAACTAAAAACCACATTCATTACATCATCATGTCATAACAAGGATGGCTTGAGTAAAATGATCCAAGACTTCTTAGATTGCTTTGCTTGGGAACCCAAGGATATGATTGGGTTAGATCCAGCTATAGCTATTCATAAAATTCCTACTTATAAGCATGTAAAGCCCATCAAACAGAAGCTACAATGATTGAAGCCAGAGTTATCTTTCAAGATTAAGGAAGAAGTCACCAAGCAATTAGGCAATGGGTTCATTGAGCCAATGACGTATCCTTTTTGGTTAGCAAACATTGTTCCAGTACCAAAGAAAGATGGGAAAGTCAGGATGTGCATGGATTATCAGGATTTAAACAAAGCTTGACCTAAGGCGGATTTTCCATTACCTCACATTGACTTGTTGGTTGACTGCATGGCCGAATATGAAGAGTCTCCTTGACTGATTTGTATGCAGGGTATAACCAAATTCAAGTCCATCCTCCTGACAAAGAAAAGACTGCTTTTGTGATTAAATGGGATACGTACTACTACTAGGTTATGCCTTTCGGATTGAAGAATGTAGGGGCGACTTACCAAGGGATGGCTACCATAATCTTTCATGATATGATACATAAGGATGTTGAGGTATATGTTGATGACATGATAATCAAATCCAAAACAGCAAAAGATCACCTGTATGCCTTAGGGCAATTTTTCTCCAGACTCTGCCAATATAATCTTAAGTTGAATCCCACTAGGTGCATATTTAGGGCATCAACCGGAGTGTTTTTGGGGTATATGGTTAGTAAGAGAGGAATAGAGGTAGATCCAGCAAAATCGAAAGCTATTTTGGAGAGATCATGCAAATTGAGCCTAAAGTCTAGAAATTGTTATTTGATGGTGCAGTTAATAACAAAGGGTATGGTGCTGGAATTGTTATAGTCACCCCTGAAGGAGAAAATCTGCCTATGGCTGTCAAGCTAGCTTTTGAAGTAATGAATAATGAGGTGTAAACCCTCAAATTTGCACCCTTATGATCCAGGTGCAGCTTGACACCTACTAAGAATAGTGCGCTACACATACGGCGGTCCTGCTAGCCAGTTAGCCGGCAGGGGTCAAAAGGGCAGCGCCCCTTGCAGGGTGTGGAGCAGCACCCCTTTGAAAAATAAATTTCCTGAATTTTTCACCTCCAGTCAACTGCTTTTCAATCACGAACTCATAGAATCAAACTGAGCTTGAATCAAAATTGAAACGGACTATAAACGAATGAAAAAGGAGGAAACGGGTTGAACCAGCCATTAGTATGCATACAGCACACCACCTCTCTTGGTGGCATACCGGATGTGCCACCCTATAGGTGGCATGAAATCCGTGCCAGTGGTATGGACGGCACGCCCATTGTGTTGCCCAGCCGGCCGGCATGCTACGAGTGCCACCCGTGTCGCCGGTAAGCTGCTGGTGCCGCCGCCAGTGCCATTGGCACCCTCTTCAGTAGCTCTATAAATAGAGCCTCCTTCCAGCTCATTTTGGGGGGAATTCCAATGCAAAAACTCTCCTATATTGCTTTGCTTGTTGTGTTAAAGTTCTGCTTGAAATTTGATACAAAAGCTGTTGTTTCAATTTCTTTTTTATTTACATTCATTACGTTATTTTGCTAACCTTTTGCTGTTAAGGTTCAACTTCAAGGTTCTAAATCCAAAATGGAGCTTAGATCCAGAGTTAAGCTCCGCTCGTTCATCCGAAAATCAAGGAAAGCAAAGGTATAATCTTCTTTCTATTTTTAAAATTCTAAACTCAGATCTAGAATTCTCTTTAGGTCTAAAACATAAAAGATCTAAAATTTATTAATTTAAGAATCAAAATTAAATTAATAAACAAACTAACACTCTTTTCCAGAACCCCTCCTTCGCAAGAAGGAAGAACTGCATGGAGTTTGCTTCCTATTCAATAGGATATGCAGGCTGCCATTCTAAAAAGGCATCAACTTCAAAATCTTTTTATTAACATTTTTTCCTTTTACTTTGATTTATTTGCGTTAATCTTTTATTTCTGATTTTATGTTACTTTAGTTGAGGAATGTGTGCTTTCCCTAGTACCTATAAGGGCTAGAGGAAAGATCCTCTTTATTTTAATCGTTTTGGCTTTGTAATAATTAAGTAAGATTTATTCTTTTACTTATTTATTGCCATTTCATTTCATTTTATCATATATATCTATTTCATGCATCATTATATTCCTGTTCATATATACATGAAAATTCCTTTTCAAGAGTTATTTTGCAAACTTTTGCCAAAATAAAGAAAATTATATTTTCTCAAATTGTGTAATTACCAAAACCTGATCCCCGAGCCCTCTTTGGTCATTCGTGGATTAGTGCTTTTCCATTGGGAAAAAATCAAAATATTTTTAGAGTCAATCAATTTGGGTTTTCTTTAATTTTTCCCAATTAAAACAAGTAAATTAAAGTAGCAACTCATTTTCACAACTTTAAATCATAAAAATCAATTTTTTGAACTCACAGTGAGTTCCAATCGTGGAGTTTCTCCTGAAGAGTATTTCAATTCCTCGGCGGATCGGACCGGTGCTCGGGCGAGGCCTCACAGTTGGTGACTCCGCTGGGGAATTAAAATCTTTTTCAAATAAAAGATAAAATGGATTACTTTTGGTAAAATACCAAGTTTGGCTTTAAATGAAAAATGACTCTTTCATGCATCATTACATCATACTCCTTGTCTAAAAACCTTAGCTTTCTAGGAAAACAAAGGATAGAAAGTAACATCGAGTGGGCAACCTTCCTTAGGTCTGCTTGTCGATAGTGAAATCATCTAGCCTACGACATATCCTTTAATCCTTTTAGAGGTGTAATGAGTATGCATGTACCATTGGACCCACACGAGGCTCCTTATCTCACATGTGGTTAGGTATATCGCATCTCTAGTGTGATGGGTTCCCTTCAAACCACCTTAACCCTCTCATGTAATGACTCATAGAACCTTCCTTTAGGATTATATGCACCATAATACTGAACTTGGCATGTCATTATCATGAAACCTTTTCATTCATACAAACATACATGCATAGCTTAAACCTTGTGAAGAGTCAAAAACCTATCCAAACACCTTCACACTCAAAACCCATGGTCCACCTAAACCTATAGTCAAAATCCAAAGCCCATGGTCCACCTAAACCCATGGTCAAAACCTAAAGCCCATGGTCCATCTAAACCCATGGTCAACACCTAAAATCCATGGTCCACCTAAATGCATGGTCAAAGCCCAAAACTCATGGTTCACCCAAAACCCATGGTTCAATCCTATCCAAACCCATGTCAAACTCATGGTAAAAATAAACCCATCTATGGTACCCTCATCCTTTTCCATAATTCTTATCCAAGTTAAACACTAACCTAGCCCAAGCTAAACACTAACATAGCTTTATCTTTCATAATTCTTACCGAAGCTAAATACTAACCTAGCTTCATCTTTCACAACTCTTATCCAAGCTAAACACTAATCTAGCTTTCATCTTTCATAGTGCTTACCCAAGCTAAACACTGATCTGGCATTATCCTCAACCATCTTACCAAAGCAAAATACTGACTTAGCGTCACTCTTATCCTTACCCAAACTAAATGCTAACTAGGTTTCATCTCTTACATCTCTATCCAAACCCATGGCCCATCTAAGCCTATGATCTAGTTTAACCCATTATCCAACTATCACCAAACCCATGGTCCACCCAACATCCAAATCCATGGTACATCCATACCCAATCGCAAAACCCATGGTCACTTTATCCTTAAGCCCATGGTAAACCATTCATAAATCACAATCCCAATCACCCAAAGCTAAATTCTGATCTAGCCACTCAAAGCTAAAATCCGACCTAGCCACCCTAAGCTAAATTTGGACCTAGCTACTCAAAGCTAAAATATGATCTAGCCACCCAAAGATAAAATCTAACCTAGCTCCCTTAGCTAAACACATACCTAGCTAACATCATGCACCTATACCCTCATCTTTACCCATACATCGTCAACATAACCACAAGACACTGTCATCCATTATCATTAAACCTAAGGTCCTTTAGTCTGTCACACTTCCCCATAACCCTTTTTTTTTCCAAAAGCTTGATACTAACCAGGTTCCTTTTCCCTTGCAAAGGTTGACAAGATGTCTATTGCCGGAGATGAAATCACTGCTACCAGAGCTAATGAAATCTTTGATGAGCTTCTTGCTAAGCTCTCTGAACACCAAGATACTATGATGAAGAGGCAAGAAGCTCTTTTCCAAGACATGCTCAAGGCCCAAAGGAGGGCTATCATGGAAGATGTCCGTACCATGTTGGAATAGACCTCCCTGGCCCAAAGCTCAACTGACCCAAAACTACTCAAATCATACCCAAAACCCACTCTTTATCCTGTTTATCAATTCACTTCCAGAGCTTATTCGAAAGACAAAGAGCCTCTAAACACTGACACCATCCCACCAACAACTGAATTCCTCATAAACAACTCACTCTATCAATTTATGATAGTTCAACCACCAAATTTCACCCCTACTCTCACTTCCCGACCTGCGGATCCTTTCCAAAGGAAGGAAGTCAACCTTGAAATCAAAGCCTTCATGGAAAAAATGCTAAATAATCTGAAGAAGAAAGAGAACCTAGTTGATACAGGCTCCCTGAGCTTATTTCCTAATGCAAGAGTTCCACCAAAGTTCAAGATGCCGAATTTAGATAGATTTGATGGTACTATTTGCCCTAAGATCCATTTAAAAATGTACGTGGGGGCAATGCATCCCTTTGGTATTAACAATGAGCTCCTTGCTTAACTCTTTCATGAAACCCTTATGGATACCGCCCTAAGATGGTTTATTAACTATACCCAAAAACAAACTTGGGAGGACATTTGCAAGGCATTTGTCAAATAGTACCACTACAATATTGAAGTGGACATTACAAGAAGGGATTTGGAGACTACAAAGCAACTTCCAGATGAGTCCTTTTCCATGTTCCTTACAAGGTGGAGGGCTAAAGCTGCTCAAATGGTAAACAGGTCAATCGAGCAAGAACAAGTAGATATCATTGTCAAAAATCTACTTCCTACCTATAGAGCCTACTTGTTAACTCAATACCTACCCACCTTCAGAGCTTTGGTTTGCAACTACATCAAAAGTTGAAGATTGCATCCAAAGTACATCATTTCAAGCTGAATTCCCCACCACCAACCTGAACAGTGGTGAGGAATCTAATTCTAACTCAACCCCACCTTACCTCAGCCCCAGAAGGCATGTCATGGAGTAGTTTCAGTTTAGCTAATCTGACCTGTCTGAGATTGAATTCCATGTCTAGACCTGAGTCCAAGTCTGAATCTCAAAAGTTTGAGTCCAAATCTGAGTCGGAGTCTATCGTCTTTATTCTCATCGACCATAGCGGTTCCTTTTATCATCTTGCAATAAAGTTTCCTTTATAGTAATGCACATACATTTTCTTTTCATCTTCCTTGTTTAGTCCAACATGGATGAGCCATAAAAAAAACAAAAGAAAAAAAAAAAAGAAAGAGAGAGAGAGAAATGAACAAATAGTCAAATCCACCACAATAGCAT
The DNA here is from genome assembly GCA_947687605.1 of Reutealis trisperma. Classification (NCBI taxonomy): domain Eukaryota; kingdom Viridiplantae; phylum Streptophyta; class Magnoliopsida; order Malpighiales; family Euphorbiaceae; genus Reutealis; species Reutealis trisperma. Next base: position 211,397 of record CANTUT010000524.1, on the reverse strand, counting down.
ATGTTAGAATTTGAGGTGCCATCAACAATTGCACCTAATCAAATAAGGTCAAATGATCAAATAGTTAAAGCATAAAGAGCAAGTAAATGGAATTACCTATTGCACATTAGGTAATCAAACAATGCACCTCAATAAGGGCAATAAGTTCAGAGAAAACCTTTGTCAAATCCAAAATTCAAAGGTCAAATCCCTCAAAGAAAAATAGCTAAACATGGTGGAATGTTTGTCATTAATCTAAGCTTACTAAGTTGAAAATCAAAAAGGACAACTTTGGTAAAAGTTAGAGCTGAGAAAGAGAGAGAGAGAGAGAGAGAGAGAGAGAGAGCTCATCCAAGTCATCTTCCCTTATGTCTGAAGCTGTCAAATCATCTTCAATCAATCTGTCATCCTTCCTAATCAGAGGTTTATTCTCTAAGGATATACAATCTTCTATGCCCTTATCCTACAATGGGGGCATGTCTTCCTAGGTCGTCATCTGTTGTCAATCCATCCCGTCGCTTAGCTTAAAGAGCTAAGGCATAATCCCTAATACATATCTCCAGTCTATCACATTCTTATCTCTCATTTGGAAGCATGATCCCTAATTTATCTTCCTCCACTAGCCCTTTAGCCATTCCTAACGGCTCTTTATTTCAACTAGTGCAATTTACAATTAAGTGTCACTCCAGGAGTCTCTTCAATCTCAAATAACAAGAAAAGCTTGACTTGCTCTTTTCCATGATTCATGCTACAAAAAGCAAAAACATACAACCTCCATAATTCTTTTCAGAAATTTTAGCCTACCTTCAAACTATTCTCGAATTTTATGAAATCATATTGTTCCATCCCATGCCTCATTAGCAAATCATACCACATACCACCCATTCCTTGGCATAATCTCAAAATGAGTAGAACCAAAATTCCTAAGTCTATCAGGGCTTATCATCTTTAAATCTAGTTTCCTTAGCAAAACCAGAAGTCGAGGCACATGACCCAAAAGCCTTTGCCATGAAGCCCAAAAGCAAAAGCCTTCATCAAGAAGCTCAAATTCAGAAGTTTTAACCTACCTTCAAACCGAGAAGCCTTCGTTAAAAGGCACATGACCCAAAAGCCTTCACCATGAAGCCCAAATCCAAAAGCCTTTGTCATGAAGCCCAGATCCAAAAGCCTTTGCCATGGTGCCCAAAACCAAAAGCCTTCACTATGAAGCCCACTCCCAAAAAGCCTTTACTATGAAGCCCACTCCCAAAAGGCCTTCATTTATGAAGCCTATGATCTCCTTTAAGGCAAAATTAGACTGAGCCTTTCAAATGGATTTTCTAACCAAACCGACCCTCCTTAGCCAAGACCTTTCCCTACAAGAACTAATCCTCACCTATAACTTTCAAGGGGCAAACCGAGTCGAGCCACCCATGTTGACATTCCCACACCCCTCGTCTTTCAGAGATATAACCTTCTCTAAATCTAACACCAAAGCCAAACATATAGCTTTGATCCCAGTCCTTCTAATACTAAAGACAAATAGATAGCTTTGATCCCAATCCTTCTAATACTAAAGCCAAACAGATAGCTTTGATCCCAATCCTTCTAATACTAAAGCCAAACAGATTGCTTTGATCCCAACTTTCCCAACCAACAAGGCCAAACAAATAGTTTTGATGTTAATCCTCCCAACACCAAAGTCAAACAGATAGGTTTGATCCCAATCCTTTTAATACTAAAGCCAAACAGATAGTTTTGATCCTAACTTTCCTAACCGACAAGGCCAAACAGATAGTTTTAACATTAATCATCCCAACCACCAAAGCCAAACAGATAGCTTTGATCCCAATCTTCCTAAAAAACAAAGCTAAACAAATAACTTTAATCATAATCTCCCCAATAGTAGGGCCAAACAAGTGGCCTTTTGAAACCAATTTGAATTCCCCAGGTGGACCAAATCTCCAATTCTTAAAGTCTAGGCAGAATAGATAGCCTTGATTAAAGTTCACCAAATTATCTTTACCTCCAACAATTAGGCTAGACATATAGCCTTAATTGAAGATCACCATGACCATTCTCACATCCAACGCCAAGGTCAAACGAATAGCCATTGACAAAACATGGGCCCTCCCCCAAAAGGTTCATATCTTTATACCATGTTTGTCCTTCATAAGGTTCAGTTTGCACAAGGCATGAATGTCCTCATGCATGATAAGCACAAGCAGATATCACAAGCCCAGAATCTAACATGGCAAAAGAACATATAAGCCAAACATCTAATGTTGCAAGAGCACAAGCCTAAAGTCTGACATGGCATCTCTTCCTAGGGTTCACTGTCATCAGAATTGCCTTTTGCTTAAAGCCAATTCTGATGAGGGGGTAGCTGTGAACCTTCAAATTTGCACCCTTATGATCCGGCTATAGCTTGACACCTACTAAAAATAGTGCGCTATGCATATGGCAGTCCGGCTAGCCGGTTAGCGGGCAGGGGTCAAAGAGGCAGCGTCCCTTACAGGGTACGGGACAGCGTCCCATTGAAAAATAAATTTTTTGAATCTTTCACCTCCAGTCAACTGCTTTTCAATCATGAACTCATAGAAAGTTGAGCTTGAATCAAAACTGAAATGGACTATAAACGAACGAAAAAGTAGGAAACAGGTCGAACCAACTGTCAGTACGCATGCAGCATGCCACCTCTTTGGGCGGCATACCGGACATGCCGCCCCATAGGCAGCATGAAAGCTGTGTTGGCAATATGGACAGCACGCCCATTGTGCCGCCCAGCTGGCTGGTATGCTACGGGTGCTGCCCCTGCCGCCGGCAAGCTACCAGTGCCGCTGGCACCCTCTTCAGCAGCTCTATAAATAGAGCCTCCTTCCAGCTCATTTTGGGGGGGAATTCCAATGCAAAAACTCTCCTATATTACTCTGCTTGTTCTGTTTAAGTTCTGCTTGAAATTTTATACAAAAGCTGTTGTTTCAATTTCTTTTTAATTTACATTCATTATGCTATTTTGCTAACCTTTTGCTGTTAAGTTTCAACTTCAAGGTCTTAAATCCAAAATGGAGCTTAGATCCATAGTTAAGCTGACCCCGTTCATTTGAAAATCAAGGAAAGCAAAGGTATAATCTTCTTTCTATTTTTAAAATTCTAAACTCAGATCTAGAATTCTCTTTAGGTCTAAAAGAGAAAAGATCTAAAATTTATTAATTTAAGAATCAGAATTAAATTAATAAATAAACCAACACTCTTTTCCAGAACCCCTCCTTCATAAGAAGGAAGAACTACATGGGGTTTGATTCTTATTCAATAGGATACACAGGCTGCCATTCTGAAAAGGCATCAACTCTAAAATCTTTTTATTAACATTTTTTTTCCTTTTACTTTGATTTATTTGCGTTAATCTTTTATTTCTGATTCTATGTTACTTTAGTTGAGGAATGTGTGCTTTCCCTAGTACCCATAAGGGCTAGAGGAAAGATCCTCTTTATTTTAATCATTTTAGCTTTGTAATAATTAGGTAGGATTTATTCTTTTACTTATTTATTGCCATTTCATTTCATTTTATCATATATATCTATTTCATGCATCATTATATTCCTGTTTATACATACATGAAAATTCCTTTTTCAAGAGTTATTTTGCAAACTTTTGCCAAACTAAAGAAAATTATATTTTCTCCAATTGTGTAGTTACCAAAACCTGATCCCCGAGCCCCCTTTGATCATTCGTGGATTGGTGCTTTTCCATTGGGACAAAATCAAAATATTTTTTGAGTCAATCAATTTGCGTTTTCTTTAATTTTTCCCAATTAAAACAAGTAAATTAAAGTGGCGACTGACTTTCACAACTTTAAAATCATAAAAATCAATTTTCTAAACTCACAGCGAGTTTCAATCGTGGAGTTTCTCCCGAAGAGCATTTTGATTCCTCGGCGGATCAGACCGGTGCTCGGGCGAGGCCTGACATGAGGCAGAATATGAAGCCTACATAACTAGCCTAGAGGTTGCTATAAATTTAAGGATTAATTACTTGGAGGTCTATAGAGATTCCAACCTGATTGTGTCCCAAGCACTTGGAAAATGGAAGATAAGAGAAGAGCGTTTGGTTCCTCACCATAAGCGCTTAGATGATCTTGTAGAAAACTTTCATGAATTATCTTTCCTTTATTTGCCTCGTGCCAAAAATCAATTTGCATATGCTCTAGCAACACTTGCATCAATGATAGACATGAGAGATGGAGAAATAATCAGACCTGTGGTGATTGAAGTGAAGCGAGAACTAGGGTATTATACTTTGTGCATAAATATTCAACTGGCTGACCAGAAACCTTGGTTTTGGGACATCTTTAACTACCTCAAGAATGGGAAGTATTCAGAAGGGGCTTCTAAATCAGAATGTCAAACTCTAAGACAGCTAGCCAGCAATTTCCTACCAAACAAAGATGTTTTGTATAAAAGGGTATAGGATAACATACACTTGAGATGTGTGACTGAAGAGGAAGCTCAACAGAAGAATGGGTCCATGGAGGGGAAGAAGGACCATATATGAACGGGATCACATTGGCTTAGAAAATTGCAAATCTAGGATTTTTTGGCTCACCATGAATAAAGACTGTGTGAAGTTTGTACGAAGATGTCATAAATGCCAGATTTATGCCAAACTACAGAAGCAGCATCCTATGCCATTGCAACCTATAACTACTCCTTGGCCTTTTGCAACTTGGGGTATTAATGTCATAGGAAGAATAAACCCCAAATCATCTGCTGGTCATGAATACATCTTTGTAGCGGTTGATTACTTCACAAAATGGGTAAAAGCAGCACCTTATCGGGTAGTGGATTCAAAAAGAGTGGCTCATTTCATCCAAACTAACATCCTTTGTAGGTTTAAAGTACCTTTTGAGATTATTACAGATAATGGGTCTCATTTTCAGAAAGAAGTAATTCATCTCTTGAAAAAAATAAAAGGATCCAGCATCACAAATCATCCCCTTACCGACCACAAACTAATAGGGCAATTAAAGCAGCAAACAAATCCATCAAATCCCATTTGCAAAAGATGACTGATAATCACAAGCACTGGGATATAGGACTTCCATCCATATAACAACTGGGGCAACTCCTTACTCAATAGTATACAGAATAGAAGTTGTCCTACCAATCGAAGTGGAAATTAGATCAACCAGAATCATGAGAGAAAGTTCGATTGATGAGATAGATGGATTAAAAGTTATCATTATCAGCTGAATGCTATTACAGAAAAGAGAATGGATGCATTGTATCAACTACAGGGTTATCAACAAAAGTTATCTCGGCATTTCAACAAAAAAGTAAGGGATAGAGGACTACAATAAGGAAACTTGGTTTTAAAGGAAATCTAAGCCCTAGTGCACGACCCTAGAGGCAAATTCAGACCAAATTGGACTGGACCTTATGTGCTTAAACGTATCCTGTCAGGTGGAGGTGCCATTCTCATGGATTTGGACAGAATTGAATTCTCCCACCCTTGCAACGTGGATCAATTAAAGCGATACTTTGTGTAATGATGCATTGTAACTAGAACTACATGGACCTGATTCTCCAAAATAATAAAGAAAAGTATGAAATAGAAATAAATTGTGTAAGGAGATACGTAGGTAGCCCTCATTGGGTACAGTCCAAATCATTAATAAATTTTCTTTTGTGCCTAACTTTGTTGTTTCAATGAAAATATATATATATATATATATATATATATAATAAAAATAATAATAATAATGATAATCACAAAAAAAAAAAGGAGAGAGATAAAATAATGATGTTTTATTCAAAATTGGATTTAAGATAAAACCAAGAGTCTTATTCACTAAAACAAGACATCAAAAATTCCGCCTAAAGCCCTAAAATAATAAATCTCCTAATCATTAGTAGTCTCCTTCACAGAAGTGTCATTTTCTATCTTTTTAAGTAAAGTCACCCTCCTTATCTTCTCTGATGGCCAAGATGTAGCAATCCACCATAAAGTGTAAGCCTCTGTCTTATCAAAGCAATGAGATGGAAGAACATAAAAACCATGGGCTCATCCATTGGTAATAGCCCTAGCCACTATGGGAGAGATGAAGGTAGATTCAAAAATAGCTCCGTCTGGGGGCACTCCTTGCGCATGACCCATCTAGCGCATCACCCTTGTTCCTTAGTAGAATGTCACCATATGCAAACCCGGTAAATAAACCATCCTATAGCTGTAATTCATAGTCATAAACTTCTTGATCTTATACTAAGGACAAAGCCATAGCAATTCTTGGGGATCGAGTTCAAACAGCCATTCAGTCCATTCCTTTTCAGATTTAAACTTCCTCACTATGGTACGAGACCGATACCATAAAGTTGAGTAGTCCTTTTTGGTAAGAGGGGCAACCACCTTCAGATGATCCCTTAGCCATATCTATGTAGAAACATAGCTAAGTAAGAGAGGAAAAGGAGAAAAAGAAAGGAAAAGAAGGAGGAAAAGTATACCTGCAGAATGATTGGACTCACAGACCAAGGTCCATCAACTTTGTAAGCCCAATCCAAACTAAGGATTGTCTCTGCTAAGATGATTCTAGCTATAGAGCGACCTTCAGCCATCTGAAAAATTAGTTCGGTTATCTTAATATCCCCCCAACCAGTTGAACCTATAAAGAGATATCCGACAGTTAGACAAAAAGCCAAAGCATTTATTCGATGATCCTACCATTCCTTATCCTCAAAGCCTCGGGGTTCATATAACTCAGTAATTACAGCAGTCAAGTCCACCCAATCATTCACGACCATAGGGCTAGCAGTTGCAGTATCTAATCCTAAGAGCCTCAGAAATGAATTGAAGTACCCCACTCTCAGTACAGGGGCAGCTAAGTCAGCCTCAAGATTAGACCCTAGTAACACTTTGAATTCTTCAAAGGTAGGGCACATCTCATCCATGCCAACCCCAAATCTAAAAACATGCACTTCAGGATCCCAAAATTTCAGACAAGCCCTCAAAAAGTCCCAATCTAATCAAACCCCCCTTAAGGTTGGCATGGCATTAATCCCGAAAGTCCCTAAGTTAATGCGTTCCATTTGCTCAAGATTTTTGGTCCATAAATGCATTAAATGGCTAAAATAGGGCTCTATGAGTGAAGGGAAAAGGAAAACTAGAGGAAAAGATGAGAGAAAAGTAAAGAGAAGAGAGCAGTAAAAGTGCTATAAAAGCTGAGTTGCAATTGTGAGGATTTCTAAACCATGAGAGGGGTATATTTAGGAGAAAATTGAAGATTTTTGTTGGGATTGCCGCAGAAGGACATGGACTTCCTCAAGTATTTTTACAGCACTACTGCAAACACCTATGCGGTGCTGTAAGCCTCTCTGCAGTAGTCGCACAAGTCTATGCAGCACTACACAAGACGGCCGCACCCCTGCCACACATCGTCGCAAGCTACTGCGACCCTTCCTTTGCATAGATCATGAAGTATTTGAGGGGAATTTGATGAAAAAATGGGGGCAAGAGCAAAAGCGATAGATGGTGGAGCGCTATCATGCATTCATTCATAGAATAGATGCATTCATAACATACATAAGTCAAACCCTTGCATAATCAAGTCATAACATCCATGCATCATAGTAATAAAATAGACCATAAGTCCAATTTCATGTCAACATGCATACATGCATACATAATCATACATAGAGTTAGCATAACATCTGTATAACAAGAGGAAAGCTAACGCCGGCCTCACCTATGTCTCCTCCTCCGATCTGCATCATCTCCCTCATCATGACCACTCAGAGTGAGAGTCACAGACAATGCTGTCCTCAAGCAATGAACCATCTCATAGTTATAACAAGCCTAATCCTCAGGGATCTGCATAAGGAAAAGATGAGTAAGAAACTGCATTAAGTGACAAAGAGCAAGCTTAGAAAGGGGGCAGAAGCACATACCTCGCCTACATGATCTGGAAATGGGATAAAATCAATAGGGAGGTCATGAGGGATCTCATATCGAGCCAAGCCATGATCAGCAGAAACATAATTTAAGTCCTCTTTTGCCCATAAGTAGGCAGGAAAACTCATTTGCTCACTCAGTCCAACCCTATTAGAAGGGGCATCTATAGCAGACCTCTAACCACCACTCCTCCTAGCAGCAGAAGTATGAACTGATCCTATGGTAGAAGATCTATAACTAGAATGGGCCCGTCCTGGAAGAAATGGGATGCAAGGTAGTAGGCGATGCATACAAAAGCTCCTATAGTCACCGTCAAGATCCAAGAAAGGCTTGATTGAAAGGCCTGCTACTAATGAATCCTGATCAGGGATGTGCGATCCATATCGCATCTCAGTAGAGGGATCAGCTGGGACAATCCTCTCTCCTATAATCAAGCCGCCGACTCTCTCACCAAGGTAAAACATGGAATCAGTGTAAAAGCACAAAAGAAGGTTGCGGGAAGACAAAGCCACACCAGGCTCATGATATAGAGTGATGAGGTGAAGCCTATCAGTAAAAGGTAACCACCTAACCTGTGAAAAAAAAAGAACAACGGAGAAAAATAGAATATCAAAATGAGTGATGAAGATGATGAGCCAAGCATGTGTGCATACTTGTGATGATACTAAATGAGAGAAGAAATCTCGAATATGGCAAAAATCGTATCTCTCCTGATGATGGCGATTCTGAGTCCGCCAAAGATGGCCGCTTGGGATATGATTCGCTGTACGATCCCTCAAAGTAGGAGCAAGAAAAGGGAAGTGCTCGTAGGCCCAATACTGCATAAAGGAAAATAATCATAATACACAGAGATAGTGGGTATAAGATAGAAGTAGAAAGATAGAGGCATACCTCCCATATGATATGAGTCCCTCCTAAAGTAGCAAATACGCCTCGAGACAAATCAGACATCTCTCGGTACATCACACACAAAGCTGCACCTCCCTAGTCAAATTCTCTAATAACTGATAAGTCCTCCAGTGAGCGCAGAATATTCAGATCAATGGTATCCCTCCGTGTGTGGTAGAATGAGCAGCCTAATATCATCAAAATCAGCAAGCAGGCAGCCTGCTCATCCGAAATGACTCCCACAATATAATTTTAAATGTCAATCTGCCATCGGAGCCAAGAACGAGGGACATGTGGATCACTTTGGGGAGTGTCAACGCTTAATAAGTCAACCATAGCCTCCAATGAAATAGAAGTCCAAGTAGGATAAAGCTCTAAGGCTCGCGGTGGAAATGGCAGACCAGCTAACATCGTCAAAACCAAAGGGGTCATAGTCATCTCCCCACATGGAAGGTGAAAAGTGTCTATGGTATCCCATAACCTTTCTGCCAATGCACGTAACAAAGGAATATTACTCTCTCTAGTATAATCCAAGGATAGAAATCCTAGTAATCCAGGCAGCTCAATTAACTCTCGGACTCAGGGATGAGTCTCTAGGTAAATAGAGACAGCAGATAAATTTGATCTACCGCTCCTCGATCTAATGGTGGTAGTCTTTGTTAAAAAAAATGAAAAAAAAAACCCTTTATTTTATATGCATATATTTTCTATGAACTAACATTGCAACAGGAAAGAAGGGCAAAGCAGTAAATACCTCCATAAAGCCAGTACAAGACACATGATGATTTGGTTCCTACAGCAAGTCCGCCAGGTTAGGATCATGCCTTGGTACTTGGTAGCTTCTAGTATGGCAGCTACTAGAGGGGGAAGCCATTTTAGAGAGAAATCAAAGAGAATGGTTTTTTAGAGAGAGAAGCAAAACTTGACAAATGAGAAAAGTTGCAAAAAGTGAAAGGTGGCATGCCTTTATATAGTACCTTTTGTATAGTAACTTTTCACGTGGGAACGCAGTAGTGAACCTATTTCAAGTCAGAATTTAGAACAGCAAGTTTTTATATGATTGCAATGGTCTCCTCTAAGCATTTGACCACTGTTACTGAAGATCCAACATACAAAAGATTTTTATAATTACAAACAAACATTCTGCTCCTATCAGACAGGGCTGATAAATTGCCAATCCTACCAGAAAGGATGATCATACCTATCAGAAAGGACCAATACTTTGCTATTCCTACCAGACAAGAATATTACTCTTAGATCCTACCATACAGGATTGTCATTATCTTTCCTACCAAATAGGAACTGCCATTTTCTTCTTGCCACTTCCAAATATACCGAGGGCATCCCCTTCACTTACAAATATACCGGGGGCATCCTCTTCACTCCCAAATATACCGAGGGCATCCTCTTCGCTTTCAAATATACTGGGGGCATCCACTTCGCTTCCAAATAACCGAGGGCATCCTCTTTGCTTCCAAATATACCAGAGGCATCCTCTTCAGTTCACACTTATGAAAATTTCCTGCTGCTTCCAAATATATTGGGGGCATCCTTTTTGCTTTTAAATATACTAGGGGCATCATCTTCATTGTAAAAAATTCACACTTATTAGAATTGCCTACCAAACTAAGCAATCCTGATGAGGGGGATAATTGTGAACCTTTAATTCTGCACCTCTCAAAATTACAGAACATTTAGTCAGGAAAAGAATCAATCAAGGCTCATAAATTATCATCAAATCATACGGGACTGAGTAACGAATATAATGCAACTAGGATCGCGTAAAACGGATGAGAAACGAGCAAGAACGGGAGAAAACGGGTAGAATAAGCGAAAGACAACCCATTGCCACATAGCTCTGTGGTCTTACGGTGCCACAAAAATCTCTGCAGCACTACCGCAAAGGTTTTTGCAATGCTGCAGAGGCTTATACAGCATCGACAGCAAGTCTCTACTCCTATATTGGAAAATTCAGTCTTTATGCTTCACTCTTCACCCTATATATAAAGGTGGCCTTTCTACTCTCAAGACACACAGACTTGGAGGCTTAAAAAGTTATAACTTCAAGTAAATTGCTTTGCTTTTGCTCCTTGCTTTGCAAAGCACGTTGGGTGGTTTCTCCTTGATTCCTACTTGACTAGTTTAAGGCTTTCCGCCAGCCTATTCGAGGTAAGTCTCTTGCCTAAGGCTCATGTCCGTTGTGTGGATAAGGCAAAGCTACGTTTTGGTGGTTCAAGGCTCATGTCTTTTGTGTGGAGAAGGTGGAATTGCAATCCAGTCATCTGCTTCATCCATCCTACGTCCCTAAGTTGCAAAAGCATAAGGTAATCTTCTTTTCCTTTCTATTTGATTATTGTCTATTTTAGTTAGTTAATTAAATTGATGTATCTAGGTTGCTAGTTAATCAACTTGGTAATCAATTAAGTTAATTAATTAATTCAACCCTCTATTAATCAATTAATCAAAACATGATAAAGTGGCTAGGCTAAACTAACCTCTTCGCAAGAAGGAAGAACTGCGTGGGTTCTAATTTCTATTCAAAGGGATACGTAGGCATGCTTGGTTCAGGCATCGAATCCAACTAAAATTAATCAACTATCCCCCTATCACTGTCTTCACTTATTTTTTTGTGTTTATTTGTTTTATTATTAGGATTAGTTTGGGGAATGTGTGACTTTCCTAGAACCCATAAGGGCTAGAGGAGGTATCCCCTATGTTTTGGATTTATTTGTAATGATTAATCTTACCTTGGATTATTACTTGTATTTATTATTAAAATCAATGATCATACATATCATAAATTGTTCATGCATTTTACTTGTTCATGAAATATATTTTAAGTTACTTTTATATTACTTTGCCAAACATGTTTTGTTAAATTGAAAACCTAGTCCCCGAATCCTCTTTGGTTTCGAGGCTAGTGATCTTTTTCCTTTGGGTAATGATGGAAGTCAAATGGGTTTTTTCCTTATATTTTCCCAAAATAAAAATAAATTAAGGTGGTGACTCTAAAATGATTTTTAAAATAAGCTCGAGGGCTTCTTCATGAGTTTTTTCCTAAATAAGCATTTTGATTCCCTTTAGCAGATCAAACCGATACTCGGGCGAGGCCTTACACATATGTATTTTACACATAAATTAATTGATTGCTTAAATGAATTTTGGACCAAAATTGGGTGAAGTGAAATTTTAAAATATTTGAAATTTCATCTCACCACCTTCCTTCCGCTGCGTTTGGCTCCACCATTCCTTTAGATAGTTAACTGACTAGCTTGTCCATCTCATCTAAAAATTCGTGAGGGTCATCACCCTCCTCATTGTAGAAAGTAGGTGGTTATCGCTTCTTGAATTCGTACGGGTGCCACTACAACAGGAGGCGGAACTCCATTATCTTTTTGTGTTGGTGGCACTTCCCACCTTTGAGCTCGCAGCTCATCCAATTCTTTGTGCAAGTCCCTCATCTCCTCATGTATAGCTTGCACCTCTTATAAAGAGGCTTGCTTACTAGAGCCTACGGTCGGTGCTCTCGAATTAGACCTTTCCCTTGATCTCACCAATGTAAAGGCAGCATTTGAAGCAATGTTTGATATTGCATCCCCACTAGCCTTAATAGGTTGGGCAACTGTGCGAACCTTCTTTTTAGGAGGCATTCTACTATAATGATAAGGGATTTAGTGCTAATTCCCTTCTAACCCGTATAACCCTATTATCACATTATCATTCCTATCATGCGTTTATCATAAGTACACATCATATAGTATCACATATATCATATATCATGGCATATATCATGTACCATAACCATATAACATATAACTTATGGCATAAAGAGCTCTCCTATCATATAAAAGTTAATCATCTCATAGGCAATAAAAGAAATCAAGCCACACTAAGTAGCTAAATAGTCAAACAATATCATTCATGTCATATAAATCCTATGCCACTAGGATAATAGTTACCAACTATTAGCTCGAGTTTCAAATATGCCTCTCATCAAGATGAACATTAGGTAACTTCGAAGGTCGAGTAGGCGAATAATTAATAAGAGGGCAATTAAGAGAAATGTGACCAATGCCCCTACATCGATAGCAAAGGAAGTCTCTATCTTACATGCGACCTATTGAAGACAAAGTCTAGATGGTGAGTAGCTAAAATCTCTAGGTGTATGGTCTCCCATCTGTTCAATGTTTTCGGTCTTAAGCTGCTCCACGTCCTCCCTCAAAGCATGCACTAAGGACCTAAGACATCGATTTTCTTCCATCAAGTCTAAATAGTCTCTGAATCTTACTATAAACCCGGTCATAGTCTAGACACTCCTTGGGGTCCTCCCCCTCAAGAATCTTCCCTTCCGTATAGTGGATCACAAGTTTGATCTTCTCAAACATCTCTTACCATGTCCTCTTGCACACTATACGAGGTGCTCTAGGTCGAGGTCCTCTAGCAAGGGTACTTTTTTTTATCATCTGATAAAAGAATCGTAAGGCATAAAGAACAATAATAAGGAGTACTATAGCTTATAAGTATTTCAAAGAACTATACTAGCGATAGACTACAAGTGACATGAAAGGAAAATTCCTATGGTTCAGGATTATAGTTAATCAACCTATTAACTAGACAAGTCTAAACTAAACTTAAACTACAACACTGATACCTACTTTGTCACATCCTAATTTTGGAGATATGATGGTCCTAGAACATGGGGAGACATAAGGTCATCCACTCCCATAGAACCCACTCATTCATATAATAACACTACCTAGGATCATACTAAACCTCATACATTAACTTAATTTGACCATTTATAAAGGAAAACCTTAATTTGTTGAAGAATAGTTTAAAAATACTTTAAATACAGTCCATAAGAAAAGAATGCTTAAGACTCCAAATAAATCATTAAACATAATGATTCAAAAATAAAATCCCTAAACAAAAACTCCTGGAGTATCTAAAAGAGACTCATCATATCATAGTGCAGTAAATAACTTGGACAAGGAAATCCCCCTAACAGAGTAGATGGCTTGAGCTATCACCTTTCTCCCTCATAATACTCACCTAGAAACCACACAAGAAAAGGGGTGAGATAGATGATCTCAATACACAATATAGCTTATACAATAACAAATATCCCTTAGAAAGGAGCTCATAACTTATAACATATAGTTCATGATTCATAGTTCATGATTTATAGTTCATGGTTCATTGTTTGCAATTTAGCATGGTTCACAAAAATCACACATACCATATAGAGAGTGAGGGGTTATTGCCATATTCGCTCAAACACATAGAGGAGAGATGGCATCAAACCAAATTCCAACTTCTATCACGTAGAAAAATGTGAAACTGATCAAGCTCCATAGCTAGAACCACCCCATCTAGCTAAGGTGGATACACTACCCCTATCCATCATATTAAGACCATGTGTATAGGTTTCGATGATTTCCCGCATCGGCATGAGGATTTCAGCATGAAAGGGTTCATAGGTATCATAGCCAAAACTAATGGCAATCACTTATAACAACAGCATTGGAGGATGCAATCACTTGTAAGATAATAACAATAGAGGTTTAGCTTATTGAACAAAGGATAAAAAACAGTGTGGTTCTAGAAAGAAAGTAAGGTAAGACAACAATCATAAAAGTTTTTGAATAATCAAAAATGGTTTTGGACCAATTGTCCTTTGGCAACCCAAGCTTAAAAAAGAAATCATATAATCATAATTGAAAATAGAAAGGAACTTGGGTTTCAAAAGTCTCAAAGGTTCACATATCATGATAACTTATACTTGTAATAAGAACATTATGTTTACTCACCTTGTGGTTCCTTAGCTCCTAGTGCTTGTAGCCTTTGAACTTCTATTAATCCTCAAGCTTTAACATACATTACAATTCACTACTTAGCATTTGCTTACATCATGCTATCCTATCCCATAACTACCCCATGCACATATATTATTCATGTATACTTAGAGTTGTACTTAAGAGCGCACTCCTCACTTGCACATAACATGTTGACTTTTAAGTCTTGCACACTTTACCTTGTTAGCCTCACATGAAATCACATAATAACTCATACCAAGAATTTTCTAAAGCCAAATACAATAAATCATGATCTTAATATCAATTCAATTTCACTTCCAACTTGTCACACTTAATACTTTTCATATACATCAATTTAACAAGTAAGTCTTGAAAAAGTCCTGCTTATCTCCTTTGACTTATTCATATAATCATTCTTGTAGTCAATTTAAGATCACTAATTTACAATTAACACATCATAAAACCTAATTCATATGCCACTTAATCATATACATGTTTGTGGCATATTTATATGGTTTTTGTGTGTGTTAATTTAGGCTTTTTGTGATTAATTCATGTTTATGTAGGTTAGAATGTGTTATTTTACCTTTTTTTAGTTTAAGGAAGGTTTTAGCTCATTTTGCAGAAATTGAGCATTAAATGGAGCAAAAGAAGGAGATTTAGGCAGAAACATGTACAATGGGCCTGAAAAATCACGCACATAGCCTAGCCAGTGCATGCAGGGCAACTGCCCAGGTATCTCAGCCCCCAGCGCCAGCTGCCAAAGGGCCAGCGCACGCCAACGCAGCAGGCAGCAGCAGCACTCCTAGCAGCGTCTGCGACGGTTGTCTAGCACGCGCAACGAGCTGTCTCCAGCAGGCTACGTTCAACAGCGCCAGCTGTCCAGTCCTAGCGTCCACTACCAATGAAGATCTCAGCCCAAGCTCATCAGCTGCCTAGCCCCAGCACCCAACTGCTATCTGATCAGTTTTAGGAATGTTGATCCAAATTTTTAGTTTCCTTTTCCATTGAGGTTTTTTATTTTAGAGGTTATAAATAGGTCTGAAATAGAGGAAAAAAGGGGTCTGGAGTTTTGGATTTATGAATTGTAATTGGCATAAAACTTCATTGAATTTTCTTAGTTAATTTTCTAGATCTTATTTCGAGATTAGGTTTCAAAATTTTGGTTTTTGGGGAATTTATTTGGGAAAATTCAAGATATTGAATTTAATCAATTTGGTTATAAGGTGAGGATTGATTCTTATTTCTCCAATTTAATTATTCTAGGTTAATTAAATCAATAGTATTGTTTTGATGGATTCAGTTAATTATATTGAGAATGAGATGATTTCTTTATTTTTCATGAGCTAATTTCATTTTAGTCTAGGGTTTGTATGATGTGTTCATGATATGGAATTGAATTGAATCCCAATCAATTATTCTTTTTATTCTTAATTGAATTGGCTAATTGTTTAAGAACAATTGCTTAGCTACCAATTATTTTACTTAGGTTTTGAACGAAGGAACGAGAGTTGAAGTTTGATTCCCGATTTCATTCTTTTAAGATCTTAAAATGAATTAGAAATATAAGTTTTAAGATTAAGTCCTTGTTCTTAATGTATGAACTGATAGAATGATTTCTATGAATGCGAGTACTAATAGACTGATTTTTATCCGTTGATTTATTAGAAACTAGGGCTTTAGCATAATTAATTGGGACTATTCTTGAATATAGAGGATTGATAAACTAAATACAAACCCTGGACTATCTTTATTCATTAAATTTTCACTTATTTACATCTGCATTTTCTTTTAATTTATTGTTTTGCTTTTAGTTCTTTTAAAATTCAAAAATCAAACAAATCTTTTTATATTTAATTTGCTTTCACAAAGAAACAAGTGATTTCCATTTGCAATTCCTTAAGAGAATACGACCTTGGGTGCTTCCTATATACTACAATTGCCCTGTATACTTGCGGATCGCTTTTGGACAGTATATTTCGAGGCAAACAATACACATATTAATCAAACATGGTAGTTAGGGTTTGGAAACCCTAGTGTAGGCTGAACCTCTCTAGGCTTTGTCTAGAGTTACTCCTTTAACTAACATGCAATTTAATCAAGTATCATCCATATACACATGTCAACAATCATTAAAATATATTGTACAAAAATTATAGACATTGAGATCAAAATCCCACCATAGGCTAAATCATATAACCATGGATTTTCTTATTTTTCACACTTTTCGATCATTATATTAATATGAAAAAACATTATTTAAACCAATATTTTTCATCTAAACATAACAAAAATCATTTTAGAACAATTAAGATACAAATCCCTTCTCCACCCCCCCCCCCCCCCAATAGAATATATGAATGAAAATTCTAACTTTAGGTTTTAAGGTTCACCTTTGATGGATTTGCGAAGAAAGAGTTGTGTTTATAGTTGAAAATTAGTTTCTCCTTCACATAAAATACCTAGGCAGAATTGAACATCAAGAAAAATAATAAATATATAGCTACATATGGATTTCTCATGGTTAGTCTTATAAAAATCAAATAGTAGCTTGAAAGAAGAGAAAAACTTACAACAATGATCACAAAATTGCAAGGTTTAAAGGCAAATTGTGAATTTCAATTGATAGAGAATTTTATAGTGAATTTTTTATAGAAAATATGATGAATAACATAATGAAGGCTACCACAAACAATGGGACCGAATATTATGTGTAAATTAGGGTTTTAGGGCAAAATTATAAGTTTGCCGTTAATGAGTTAGGTTATGAGTGTTTTGGTGTATTGGGCTTTTGGTGAGTTGGGCCTTTAATCAAATTTATGGGCTGATTATAAATAATTAAAAATTAAATATTTTTCTTAAAATGCTTATAAAAATTATATGCTTAAAAAATCACTTTATGCATGAAAATTCACTTTGTATGTAATAATTCATTTTATGCTTTGTACTTTATATAAATCACTTATTTCATATTCATAATTCATATTATGCATATTAGAACTAATCTAACAAGCCACATACTCACTAATCATATAGCACATGAATTTTCATGAAAGCACACATTTTGTCGTAATAATTCTAAATTCAAGTAAATTGTCATGAAACTCCTAGGTAGGTGTGGGTTGTTACATTACCTATCTCGGCCCCTATAGTAGCATCAACAATCTTCCTAGTAAGGAGAATGCTAAAAAGGACAACTAAGTCATATAAGGTAATAGATATAGAACCGAACCAAAAGGTAAAAACATTGGTTTTAGCCGATTAGAAAAGCAAGGCAGGAAATAACATGTGCACTTTGAGATTGATCCTAACCAATGAAAATTCTATTAGTTCCTAATGCCTAAAGACTTCCATTGCTTAGAGAAAGAAAGGGTGAAGTCAGTTATGCTAAGAATATAATCATCAAGTTCAGTTAGCATTGTCAAGAAGCTTTGCTGTGAGCCCAAGAATGTAACAAGTATTTTAAGGCAAACCTAGGAGGTGTGTTTGTGGTAAAAAGAAATTTCTCAATAAGGCTTGCCTTCAGTCAAAATAGGGCCAAGAATTAAACAATAAGATGATGGCTTGAGTACCTTAAGAGAGATCAGCTCTGTGGATTTAGCCACAATATCATAAGTTTGTTGTGGTTTAATGGATAAGATTTTTTCCCTTGGATTTTATCATCCTATTTGAATTATGAAATAAAAAGAGCAAAATTAAAGACAAGAAGAAATAGGGTTTCTATCAATAAGAATTTAATCAAAAAAGTAAAAAAAATAAAACTTAATTGAAACTTCAAGAAGATTATTGATGAGTGCTTGAAGACTAGAATATGTTTAGTCCAAGTTGGAGTAAATTTTGCTAAGAAGGTTTTTATGCAAAAACATAAAAAGTAAAAGTGATTTTCTTCCCTATTTATAGATGCTTTAACAAGTAGTTATGAGGTATAGAATGCAAAGAGACACGATGGTTTGGCAGCGAAGGTAATTAAAAAGTTATAAATAATTATGGGATACATGTCCAACAGTTAAAATTTGGAACGGCAGGGAAGCAGAAAAGTCACGATGGTTCAACTTCCAAAGTCTGTGTTTATGTCTGCCTAAGAAATACTAAAGGCCAAATAGTCATAGTTCAGCGTCTAGTTCTATTGCTTTATAAAAAGATGCAACTCTTCATCATTTTAAGATAAAAGGTCGTACTGGATATTATTGATGCCAGCCTAAGAAAAAGCCTAATTAGGAAAGTCCAGTTGTGAACCCTTAATTTTGCACCCTTGTCATTCAACCATAGCGTTAGCACCTACTAAGTTTAACGCGTTATGTGGAGAGCTGTGCGACATTGCACACTCCATCTGCAGCATGCCACACTCGTCTAACGAGGCACAACACAGGCCTGGTGTGATGTCGCACAAAGCGCTATAGCCTTCTGATGCTAGTGGGCCCCTCTTACACAAAAAATGACCATTTTACCCCTTCAGTCCAATTTTTAGCCCTTTCTAGCCCTATCCCTCATTGTTTTTTCACATTTTTACTACTAAATACTCTTAACCCTATTGCCTATAAATAGGCCCCCTATTTCCTTATTTCTCTTCACCCCTTGAATTTGAGTAGATTGCTATCCTCAAATTTCTCTCTTCTTCTCCCTCCAATCACTCTCTAATTAATTAATTAATCTTTTTAATTAATTAATTACCTCTCTCTAACCAAGTTAATTAATCTTTTTAATTAACTAAAACTCTTTTTTAATTAATCACTCAATTAATTAATTAATTAATCTTTTTAATTAATTAATTAATCACTTTTTTTAAAATCATTCTTTTTTTTAAATCAAATTAATCCTTTTTCTTAATCCACCGTTCATCCAAATTAATTAATTAATCCATCAATCCATCCATTTCATTACATTAATTAGTTAATTAATCATTTTAATTAATTAATTAATCTCTCAATTAATCCAATCATTCGGTCCTAATAAAGCTGAACTTCGGTCTGGTAAAACCCTCCGCCTATCAAAAGCAAAGGTATCAGCCTTTTCCCTCACTCTCAAAAACACCCAAACCAAAATTAATCTAATCAACTCTTAAACCCTTCTACTTAATCATGGAATGAACTATGTAGGTTTTGATCCCCATTTAATGGGGTGCCTAGGCACGTTTGGAATCTAAGTCCAAACCTGAAATCCAAATCCTAATCAATCTTCTTTCCCCTTTTTAATTAATATAATTTGTGAATATTTACTTTAATTATTTTACTAGTACCCTATACACCATGCATTTATGTCATACCATATTCATGCATTTTCTTTAATGTCATCTTATAAATGTCATTCATTAAATCAATTTTTCTAAAGTCAAATTAAACTTAAGAGCCAAATTTAGATTATTTAAAATCAAAAACCTAGTCCCCGAACTCAACCTAGTTCAAGGCTAGTGTTTTTATCCTTAGGTAAATTAATTGAAAATTAATGAACTGGAGTCAATTGGGTTTTTTCCTTAATTTTTCGATTTAAAAATAAAGTAAGGTGGAAAATCCCAAAATCATTTTCAAAAATCAACTAATCTAAACCTGAGGGTTCTATTGTCAGTCTAAACCCAAATGAGCATCCCAATTCCTTCTAGAGGATTGGGTTGGTGCTTGGGCAAGACCTCACAGCTAATGACTCCACTAGGGATTAATTGCCACCTTTTTAAATAAAAAGGAAAATAAGAGGATTACTATTTGGTTAAAGAAAATTTTTTTGAAAATAATCTCCATTTGGCTCATTAAGTATAATTTGACTTTCATGCATCACCTTGCATAATAAAGGCTCCTTACCTAGCCTTGCTTTAGGAAAACTCTTGGATGGTGAGTAGTATTGGCTCGATAACTCTCTTTGAGTATGTTGGGAGATAGAGAAAGCATTCCACCCCACGACGAATCCCCTATCATTTCGATGGTGTGACGAGTAATCAATACCATTGGACCTACGCAAGGCTCCTTACCTCACATGTGGTTAGGTATATTGATGCTCTAGTAGGACGAGGACCCTTAAACAAACCACCCTTTCACCCTTATACATATAGTTACCCTAGCCTTTGACCTTAGGTTCTATGTACCATAATAATTGATACTCTTGCATGTTCATGAAACCTTTTTTGGCATGCATCACATCATGATTATGCATACATAACATGAAAAGCTCAACAAGGTAAAACCTCAAACACCTTAAAGACCCAAACTGGCAGTCTGTTACCCTAAAATACCTCACACACTCACCCTATCAACATGTAAATCCAATGACCAAACCACATAGAAGGAATCCTTTTCCTAACACACCTTCACATTCATTCCATTTTTTTCCTTCACATTCTGTATTCTTACCCATTTTTTTTTTTTTTTTGTTCCTAAAGTACCAATGGCCAACACTTCCAACTTTGACTAAGAGGCAATGAGTACCTTTTTCATCAATCTCCTCAAAAAATAAGAGGAAACTTTTCAAGCTGCACTCGCCATTGCCCTTAAGACCCAAGATGACACTTTCACCAATGCTCTTAATGCTCAGTCTGTCACATTTACTAATGCCTTTAACTCCCAACGTTAGTTGATCATCAATGAGGTCAAGAAAATGACTAATACCACTATTACTTCCCCTTTTGCTTGTGTTGAGCCTGTATCTACTGAAGCTGGGACTAGCCATGCCTCCACTCCTACTCCCCTTATTATCAATCTCATCGATAAAGGGAAAGCACCTAAAACTCCAACCTCTCTTACCATGGACTTAAACGCAACCACTCCCTCTCCCACAGCGAATCCTTTTCAAAGTGGTGATTTCTCAAGCTTTCTTGAAGCTAAGAAATTGATAGAGAAAATTGAGGTCATGGAGAGAATAATCAAGAACATCAAAAAGTATGAGGACATGATAGATGTCAACTCTTTAGCTCTCTTTCTGAATGCATGGGTTCCTCCCAAATTTAAGATACCGGTCATGGACAAGTTTAATGGCACCACATGCCTTAAGAAGAAGTTGGTTGATGGCAATAGCCTACATATCAAACCCTTAAGAAGAAGTTGGCTGCATCAGACACTTATATATAGGAGTTTAGAATGCTTTTACCTTGCACAAATCCCTAAGGTGAAGGTTGACAATACATAGTTGCCTATTAACAAATATTAAGAATGATTTTCATACCCTTTCATTCGCTTAAGATGTGGTAGATATATAAGTATATGGCAAGCTACCTAGCTTTACAAAGTCAAAAACACCTACATAAACAACTATACAATCTTTTATATATTAGTACAAGATTTTGGCTCACAATTATGACCTTAATTTCAGTCCTTAATATTAGCCTTAAGTCATGGCTAATTTACACAAGATAGGATCCTTAACGCTCCTCCTCAAATTGATGTTAGACTAAATAAGCATCAATTTGTTAATCAATAGATTATGTCTCCCTCTTGTCATAGCTTTAGTGAATATATCAGCTAGCTGATGTTCAGACTTAATGTAAGGTAAAGTAATGAGTCCTTTTTGAAGAAGCTCTCTAGTATAATGGCAATCTATTTCAACATGCTTTGTGCATTCGTGAAAAATAGGATTATTAGCTAGTTAAAAGGCACTAATATTATCACCATAAAGCTCTTTAGGTCATGCAAATTCACACCAAGTTTAGCAAGTAATCCATAGAGCCAAACATTTTCTGAACAAGCTGTAGACATGGAATGATACTTAGCCTCTATAGATGACTTAGAAACATGATCTGGCTTCTTAAACTTTCATTAAATAAGTGAATCACCAAGAAACATGGACTAACTAGTTATGGAATAGTGGGAATCTGGGCATCTAGCCCAATTAGCATCTGCAACTCCTTTTAATTAAAGTGAAGAAGAAGATGGAAACAAAATTCCTCTTCCTATCGAGCATTTTTAATAACAAATGACTCGATGAAGAGCAGTTAAGTGTAGTTGGTAAGGATTCACTACAAACTGACTAAGAATGTGAACCACAAATGAAATATCAGGTCTTGCCATAGTAAGATAGACCAATTTTCCAATAAGTTTACTGTAGTATATAGGATCTAAAATTGGCTTCCCATCATCTTTTTTGTATTTAACATTCACTTCTATAGGAGTATGAACAACTTTTTCATTAGTCAAGTTTGCTTCATGAATGATATTTGTAATATATTTGGTTTGTTTCAACTCTAGACCTTGGGATAGTGATGAGACTTCAAGACCCAAAAAGTAAGTAAGGGCAACAGGGTCTTTCATATGGAAAGAAGAGTGAAGTAGCTCTTTGACTTTTGAAATACCAGCAGTATCACTTCTAGTAATAATAACATCATCAACATAAAGTAACAAAATAATTAAATCAATATCCGAGTTTTGAAGGAGCATAGACTGATCATGTGAGCTTTACTGAAAGCCATACTTGCTAAATATGGTTTGAAATTTTTCAAAACAAGTTCAGGGAGCTTGTTTTTGGCTATATAAGGATTTTCAAAGACGTCAAACTAGACTTGGTTGGTGTTGATATCCTAGAGGTGGTTTCATATACCTAATTTCCTTGAGATCTCAATGAAGAAATGCATTTTTGATGTCCATCTAATGTAATGACCAGTGATTTATAGAAGCAATTGACAATACAACACAAATGGTAGTCATTATTTCCATCGGAGCAAATGTTTTTTCATAGTCAATACCAAATTCTTGCTTGTATCCCTGAGCAACCAGCCTAGCCTTATATTAATTAATGGTTCCATCAGCTTTGAGTTTAATTGAATAAATCCATTTGCTACCAATCATTGACAATCCTTTGGGGGTTGATAAAGTTCCTGAGTATTATGATTTTCAAGTGCATGTAATTCCTCAATCATAGCTTTTTGCCAACATTCTTATTCCATTGCTTGCTTGTAAGATGAAGGAATAGGAATCTATTACAATGTAGTAAATAAAGCTAATTTATATCCATAATCTTTAGGTGAATAACCATTCATGTTTGGTGGAATATAAATTTGAGTAGATCATCAAAGTTCAAGTATAGGTTGTATCTCATGTACTTGGTTGAGTTCAGGTGCAATGGTAAGGTTAAGTTTGAAAGGTGCACGACGATGAGTGTACTATTGAATGGGTGCAATAAGGACAAGCGAGGATATGGTGGATGGTCAAGTTATGGGGTGGGATTAGAACATACACTAGTGTCAATGGTAGGAAGAGGTGATGGCGTAGCAACACCCATATGCTCATTATTTTGATCAATAAATGAGAAATGAGGACAATAAAACATGTTAGAACTAGATGATTGTGAGGAAGAAGAAAAATAATAAGAATTGTCAAAAAATATGACATGCCTAGAAATGCAATGTAACAATCCACACCTACCCTAAGAATTTTTGTGACAATTTGCTTAACTTAGAACTATTAAGGCTAAGTATGTGCTTTTGTGGAAAATTTATGTACTATGTGATTGATGAGTATATGTCATGTTAAATTAATTTTAATATGCATATTATGGGTTATTATTATGAAATAAATAATTTATATGAAGTTAATTAGCATAAAATATTTATTTCACATAAATTGAATTTTCATGAATAAAACAATTTTTAAGCATAAAATAATTTTATAGGTATTTTAAAATAATTTTTAAATAAATGTTTTGGAGGAAAATTTTAAAGAAAATAATAAGAAAAATATTTTTATTTCAATTACCTATAATCAGCTCCAAAATTAATTAAAAAACCCAAATACCTAAAAGCCCACTACATCAAAACACTCCTAACCTAGCTCATTAAAGGTAATTTTGGAAATTGCCCGAAACCCTAAATATATTATATGAATTTTGGCCAACCCTTCATTCCATAGCCACCATTCTATTATTTCATTATTTTGATAGAAAAATTCTCTCAAAATTATTCTCTCTACTGAAATTCACAAAATACCTTCAAACTTTGCAATTTCGCAACCGTTTCGTAAGTTTTTCCTTTCCTTTCAATTTATTATTGAATTTTTATGAAACTAATCATGGAAAAATTATTTTGAACTGAATATTTACCCATTTTTATTGATAAAATTTGGCTTAGGTGAATTCTTAAGAGAGAAATCAATTTTTCTACAAAAAACACCAACCTCTCAACACAATTTCTCCAAAGGTGAATTCTACAACTCAAAATTTAAAATTTTCATGCATAAACACTACAGGGGGGAAGAAATTTCTACATACTTGTATTCTAAATGGATTTTTGATGTGTTTAGATGAAAAATATCAAATTAAATCACATTTTTGCATATTACTGTAATGACCGAAAAGTTTTAGAAAACAAGAAAAATTTTCAGAAAACAAGGAAATTCAAGGTTTTCATCCTAGAACTTGAAAGTTAGAAAATTCAATGACTTTATAATTGAATGGCTGCCAATTGTGTCTTGGGATTCTAAATTGATATTTGTTATGTTTGGATATGAAATAATGATTTAAATCATGTGTTTACATATTATTGTAATGAACGGAAGGTGCAGAAAGCAAGAAAACTCATGATTTTCACTCTAAACCCTAAACTTGGAATTTTCATGCATGAGAAAATACATATGGCTGCCTATTTGTATGAATATAAATTCTAAACTAATATTTTTTGTGATTGAATGAAAAATAATAGTTTAGATCACATGTTTACATATTACTGTAATGACCAGAAAGTACTGGAAACAAGGAAACTCATGGTTTTTCATCCTAAAAACTCAAGTTAGAAAATTTCATGCATATGGACACCTATGACTACCGATTCATAGGACTTTATGTTCTAAAATGATTTTTGTTTTGATTACATGAAAAATCTTGTTCAAACTATGTTTTTGGATATTACTATAATAGATGGAAAATGCGAAAAGTAAGAAAATTTAGGTTTTCTATTTGAGAATGCATTCGGCCATTGTTGAGATTTTTATCTTAATGTCTATAATTTTTATGTGATGTATTTTAATAATTATTGACATGTATGTATGAATAATAAATGGTTAAATTGCATGTTGCTTCAAGGAATGACTCTAGATAAGGCTAGAGGCAATTTGATATACTTAAGGTATCTTAACCTTATGTTGTGATTAGAGTGTGAATGTAATTGGGAAATATGGAAATAGGTTTCATGATGAGTTAATAATGAATTAATAATAATGAATTGATGAAGAGATTGACTGAATAAATTGGTAATAAGAGATAGGCATGACACTTAAAAGGCTATTGATAAGTTGACATGTATGGAAGTGTTAAGTGTACTAAGATGATTATTAAAGCAAATTAATATTAAGATCATGTTGGCTTAAGAAAAGTATTGGTATGAATTATAATGTGATTTCATGTGAGCCTACGAAGGCTAAATGGGCAAGACTTTTTTTAAAAGTCAACATATTATGTGCAAGTGATGAGTGCACATCTATGTGCAACTCCGAATGTTATATGTGCATGGGGTAGTTATGGGATAAGATAGCATGATGATTAAATATATACTAAGTGTAGAATTAAATATTATGTTAGAGCTTGAGGAGTTTTAGAGGTTCATGGGCTACGAGTACTAGGAGCAAAGGAACCACAAGATGAGTAAACATTATGCTATTGTTACAAGTACAAGTTATCATGATTATGTTATGGGACCTTTGATACTCTTGAAACCCAAATCTTTTCCTACTTTTAATTATAATTATGTGATTTCTTTGTTAAGCTTGGGTTGCCAAAGGACAATTGTTCTAAAACCAATAATTTTTATTCAATTATATGAAAAACCTTTTGTAATTGTACCTTACCTTACTTTCTTTCTGGAATCACACTCTTATCTTATCTTATCTTGTCTCTTGTCATGTCTTCTATGTGTATGAATAAATTGAGTAAGAGTCTTCACTTATAAGTAAATTTGAGTGAATTGAGCAAGAGTCTTCACTCACGAGTGAATTGAGCAAGAGCATTCTCTCATAAGTAAATTCGAGTGAATTAAGTAGAGCCTTCACTCACGAGTGAATTAAGTAAGACTCTTCACTCATAAGTAAATTTGAGTGAATTAAGAAAGAGTCTTCACTCACAAGTAAATTCAAGTGAATTGAGCTAGAGTCTTCACTCACAAGTTATAAGTGTAATTTTTGCGAACCTTGCCAAATTGCAAACTATGAACCATGATGGATGAATCACGAACTTTATATTATAAGTTATAGGTCCTTTCTAAGGAATATATGTTATTGCATGAGCTATATTGTTTACTCATTAAGATCATCTATCTCACTCCTTTTTTCCTTGTGTGGTTCCAGGTGAGCATTATGAGGAGGCAAGGTGCTTGCTCAAGCTACCTACTTCACTTGGGAAATTTCCTTATCAAAGTTATAATAATACCATACTATGTTGAGTCCCTAGATGCTCTGGGAGTTATTATGGAAACTTTATTTTGGAATACTATGTTGGTGACTTTATTTGGAGTCTTATTATTATTATTTTCCTATGGAATGTATTAAAGTATATTTTTAACTTCTGCAACTTAAGATTTTTCCTTTATAAAAGTTTTTTTTGAAGTTAATGTATGAGGTTTTGGTACGATCCTAGGTAGTATTCATATATGTATAAATGGGTTCTATAGGTGTAGGTGACCTTATGTCTCCTTAAGTTCTAGGATAACCATGTCTCTGAAATTGGGATGTGACATGCAAATGCGTCATTTATGAGGGTCATAACAAATAAATCCTTTTTGATGATCAGCATATCTAAGGAAAATGCATTAGTTGCTTTGGAGGATAATTTATCATGCTCATGAGGTGAAAGTAAAACAAATCAAATAGATTTGAAACATGAAGATGAGAGTAATTTAAAGCATGTTGATAGAGATGTTCAAAAGAAGACTTAGTTCTAAGATGAGAACATGGTTGTTGAATGATTAAATGAACAACAATTTTAATAGCTTCTACCTAAAAACTTTTTGTGTAGTGGTGTCAATGAGCGTAACATGTGCTAATTCTAAGACATGTCATTTTTCCATTCAACAAGCCCATTTTGCTTAGAAGTGTTGGGGTAAGAACGCTGATGAATAATTCCTTTATTAAAAAAAAAATTACAGCAAATTAGACTTACAATATTCTCCCTTGAAACAAAAAAATTTTAATTTAAGTATCAAATTGATTTTTTACCATGGTTACAAAAGATTTTATTATATAAGGGGCTTCAGATTTAGAATGCATAAAATAAATCCACCTAAAACATGTGAAATGGTCAATAAAAAGAATGAAATATTTATATCTGATATGAGACACCTTAGGAGAAGGACCCCAAAAGTCACTGTGGATTAACTAAAATGGTGAATGTTTGCCCTTATGCACTAAGAAGGGGGGTTAAATTAGTGGAAAATTAAAAATTAGATAGAAAGAGATAGGGAAAGAGAATGAACACAATCGATTTTATAGTGGTTTGGGTATTAACGAACCCTACATCCACTCCTCAATCTCAATTGGGTATTCTACTACTAATTGATACTTACAAGGAGTTTCAAGCTCACTCCAAACTTACAATGTGTTTCAATGGCTCACACACAACCCTTACAAGTATTTCTCTTAGGCTTACACTCAAACTTACACAAGAGTTTTCTAATGGCTCACTCTTAACCTAATACTTTGTGTTTTCAAGGCTAACACTTAACCCTTTGAGCTATCAATGCTCTTACAACAACCAAATAAAAACAATTGAAAGGTAAAGGCTTTGAGAATTAAAATTGCAAGAGTTTGGCTTAAATGAAAGTTGTTGGATCTTTATGAGGGTCTTTGGAGGGGGTATTTATAACTTCTTCCCTCCAAATTCCCAATACAAAGAAATACCAAAAAGGATCCTCAAAATAGCCACAAAATCTTGCATTAAATGCTCTGTTAAAGCTGGGTCACGGTCGCTAAGCCTTTTTTACAGTTGTGACTCCATTTTCATGGTCAAGACTAATATTTCACGGTTGTGATCTTCATAATCCATAGTGGCTAGATCACACATGGCATTTTCTCATTGGTTCTTTGACTTCCATTGGAAGCTTAGAATTTTGTATGAATTTCGTGATCGTGGCTATCAATTCGCAGTCACGAATCAAGGATAGCGCCCTTGGTCATGGTCACGACCGAGGTCGTGATTCATTCTGTGTCTTGAAGCTAAAAACTAAACTATATTGCCTTCTAATCATCTTAGTCAAGATATGATGGTTGCAATCATGATTTTGTGGTCGCAGTTGTGATTTTGGTATAATGGTCGCAACTCAGAAGCTATGCAACATACTTAGGGAGATTTTGAGTTTCTTTGAAATCCCATTTATCAAACAAGTTCTAATCTACAAAATAGACACTTAAATACACATTAGATAGCTTTCAATTTGATTGACAAGATCAAAATAGAGATTGACTAAGTTTTGAAATAACTTAGGTTAATAATCTCCCCCTTTTTTATTTTGACAATCAAATTGAATTTAAATATAAAATAACTAAAAATTAAATTGAATTGAGAGTATTCCCCCTCAATTAATGCAAAGATAAACATATTTAAAGAATATTCCAAAAATAAATTTTGAATCATTAACCATAAATAACATATTATAACTATATTTCTCCCCTTTAATAGATTCTCCCCTTCTAACAAATTTATTTTATATTTTAAGTTCTTATTAAAGTTTTCTCCCCCTTTGTCAATATCAAAAAGGAATAAAATAAAGAACTGTAGGCACACAAGATTAAAATTGAGAAAATTTATAATTGCATTAATTTAAAGATGGATAATGCCACATTAGAATGCATAAAAACATAAAAAAATTTGAAACAAAGTAAGATAAACAAAAAAAAAATTTGAAAATTTAAGAAGCATCTCCTCCATCTTTAAGCTCCTCTTCTTCTTGTTGGGGGGCCTCTTCTTCATTTGTGTCCTCCTCTTCTTTACTAAATTGCCAATCTTAGAGGTTACATTGAGGGAGACCCATATGACCTTGCATATCAAATATGTCTTGGTGAATGTAGTCTAAAAGAGATAGTCTCCTTAAGACTTTTTGAAGAAGTCTATTGGTCTCATCTTGAGGTTGAGATGGAGGGACAATGGGTGCTATTTGGGGTTCTTCTTCTTGAGCTTAACTAGGTTCACCTATCACAACTCTTAATCTTTTCCTAGTTCTTTCTTGGATCCTAACATCTCCAAAAATATATTCATATTTCCCTTCTTTTTCTCTCAATGCCTTTGCATTGATCATGTATTGGAAATCTTTAAGGGATTTTTTAATTGGTTTTTAAAGAATGGCATTGTTGAGTGGAGTAAGAGCCCCAACATGTTTGGCTATTGTGGTGATATGGGAAGAAAGTATAATTGCACCTTTTTTGGTGGAGGAGAGATGGAGAAAATGATCAACAAGGAATCGAGTGGTTTAGATGCTTTTTCCTTTCACAAGACCATAAAGGAATAAAAGATCTCTTGGGGAGACTTTCTCATTGCCATCTCCTCTAGCATTAATGGTGAGGGTGACAATTCTATGGAGAATCCAAATGGAAAGTGTTTTGATATGTTTGGCAAGAGAGGATTTTAGATCGAATTTTAGTTTAATGGAAATTTCGGTTCAAAAGGAATTAAGTTCAAGGGAGAAATCATTGATGGTGTAGGCTTCTTCGATTTGAAGGCCAAAAATATTAGCAAGATCTTGGAATGAAAGCTCATAAAGTTTGCCAAAAAAAACTAAAATCAATGGCATAGTGGCCATGGGTAGGATGAAGCTTTTATGAACTACAAGAGTGGCAAGGAATTCCCTAGTTAACTCATTATACCCCTCATCATCAACAAAAACAAATTTTCTCCAAGATTTTTGAGGTAGCCAATAATGCTATCCTCAATACCTAAGGTTTTAAGACAAACAAGGCTAGGTATTTTGGTGGGTAAAATGGTTTTGTCTTGAATTCTAAGGAAATTTTGTTTTTTATCTTGTGTAATTCCCCTTGTAAGTTCAAGAGGAGAAGGTTGTTGAGAGGTTTGGACTTCTTTCCCTTTTCTAGATGGTCTTCTTGAAGCCATTGTTGGAGAAGCGTTTGAAAAGATGAAGAAAAGCTTTAAAATGAGAGGAGAGTTTGAGAGTAGTAGAATTTTAGGTAGAAAATAGTTTGGAGTGTTAGAGAATGTATAAAACTTGAAATAGTGGGGTATTTATAGGCAAAAAGAAATAGGTTAAAATGGTCATAAAACAGCTATTTTTGCATTAAATTCAATTTTGCCTGTTGAAAAATGGCTATATTTCAAAAGCTATAAAACTCTGAATCGCAACCGCGACTACATAGTCATGACCACGAATTTTGAAAATTTCAAAAGTCGCATTTGCAATTTACAAATCATGATAGGACTAAGGGTGTTGAAAGGTAATGGTTATAAATTTGAATTTTGCGACCATGATTCACTTGTAGCGACCATGAATTTAAAAAAAAAAATTTGAAAACATTTAATGAAGGATATGTGCAATGCAATTTTCATTATAAATCAAGGTCAAAATAAATGCAATTATTCATTTCATATACTAAGATATCAACAAGTCATTGAAAAGAAATTCAAGCAATTGTAGTCAAATATACCAAAAATCAACCATAAAGCAACCAATATGCAACCAAAATGCATAAGTAAAAAATATCTAAATTTAATTGATTTAAGAGTCACCTCAATTCAAGATTTTTATTAAGTAAAAATATGAAGGATAAATGTCATAACATGCATAAAATTTTGATGCAAATAATTTTTTTTTTTTTGTAATTTTTGAAAATCTAAGGCAATGAGCTCTAATCAAGCATGCCAATTTCCCTTTTTATGAATTTTTATCTTTCTTCATTTAGGGGTTTTGTGAAAATATCAGCAAGTTGGTTAGTTGTATCAATAAACTCTAATACAACATCACCATTTTGGACATGATCTCTTAAGAAATGATGCCTAATGTCTATTTGCTTACTCCTAGAATGTTGGATGGGATTTTTGAAAAGATTTATGGCACTTGTATTATCACATTTGATGGGAATGTGATCAATCACTTGACCATAGTCCTTGAGTTGTTATTTCATCTAAAAGAACTTGAGTGCAACAATAACCCACTGCCACATATTCTGCTTCGACAGTAGACAAGGCTACCAAAACTTATTTCTTGCTAAACCATGAAATGAAACATTCACCAAGAAAATGACAAGTTCTAGAAGTGCTTTTTCTATTGAGCAAACTATCAGCATAATCCGCATCCAAAAATCCAATTATTGTGAAAGATGAATTTCAAGGATACCAAAGCCCTAAATGCAATGTGCCATGTAAATACTTCAAAATTCTTTTAACAGCATGCAAATGAGATTCTTTAGGACAAGATTGAAAATGTGCACATAAATAAACACTATACATTATATCGGGCCTAGATGCCGTAAGGTAGAGAAGAGAACCAATCATACCTCGATATTTCTTTTCATCTATAGGCTTACCCTTTTCATCTTTGTCAAGCTTAGTTAATGTGCTCATTAGAGTCTTGCTACTTTTGCAGCCATCCATGCCAAACTTCTTGAGAAGCTCTTTTTTATATTTTGATTGGTTGATGAAGATACCATCTTTGCATTGCTTGATTTGTAGTCCTAGGAAGAACTTGAGCTCACCCATCATGCTCATCTCAAGAAAAATATTTTAAAATAATTTTTAAATAAATATTTTGGGGGAAATTTTACAGAAAATAATAAGAAAAATATTTTATTTTTAATTATCTATAATCAGCCCTAAATTTATTAAAAAGCCCAGACACCCAAAAGCCTACTACACTAAAACACTCCTAACCTAGCTCATTAAGGGTAATTTTAGAAATTTTACCCAAAACCCTAATATTTAACCAAAATTTCAGCCAGCCCTTCATTTTATCAGTCACAATTCTGTTATTTCATTATTTTGATGGAAAAATTCTCTCAAAATATTTCTCTCTACCGAAATTCATAAAAATCCTTTCAAACTTGCGATTTCACTATCATTTCGTAAGTTTTTCTTTTCCTTTCAATTTGCTATTTGATTTTATGAAAATAATCTTCAAAAAATTATTTTGAACTGAATATTTACTGAATTTTATTAATAAAATTCAGGCTAGGTGATTTCTTGAGAGAAAAATTAATTTTTCTACCGAAAGCACTAACCTCTCTACGCAATTTCTCTAAAGGTGAATCATGTCACTCAAAATTGAAATTTTTATGCATAAACCATACCAAGGGTGGCTATTTCTATACCATTGCATTATAAACTAATTTTTGATGTGTTTAGATGAAAAATATTGAATAAATCATATTTCTGCATACTACTGTAATGATCGAAAAGTTTCAAAAAATAAAGGAGTTCAAGGTTTTTATGCTAGAACTTAGAAGTTAGAAAATTCTATAATTATTTATACATGTGACTACCGATTTGTATATGGATGGATTCTAATTTGATATTTTTTTAGTTTATATGAGAAATAACGATTTAATCATGTGTTTGCATATTGCTATAATGAACGGAAAATGCGGAAAGTTTGAAAACTCATGATTTTCACCCTAAACCTTGAAACTTGGAATTTTCATGCATAATTATGACCAATGGATGCCGATTCATACATGTGGATGTTCTAAACTAATATTTGTTGTGATTGAATGAAAAATAATGATTTAAACCACCTGTTTACATATTGCTGTAATGACCGAAAAATACCAAAAACAAGAAAACTCATGGGTTTTCATCCTAAAACTTAAAATTAGAAATTTTCATGCATATGAATGTATATGTGAGCCAATTCCTTCATGTCTATGTTCTAAAATGATTTTTTTTTTATTATATGAAAAATTTTGGTTCAAACTATGTTTTTACATATTACTATAATAGACAGAAAGTGCAAAGAATAAGAAAATTTAGGTTTTTCTTTGAATAAGGCATTCGGCCTACATTGATATTTTTATCCCAATGTCTACAATTTTTATGTGATGTATTTTGATGATTATTGATATGCATTTGATGATTATTGATATGCATGTATGTATGATAAATGGTTAAATTGCATGTTGGTTGAAGGAATGACTATAGACTAGCCTAGAGGCACTTTGGTATACCTAAGGTATATTAACCTTATTTTGTGATTAGAATATGAATGTGATTGGGAAATATGGAAATAGATGTTATGATGACTTGATAATAAATTAATGGTCTTGAATTGATGAAGAGATTGATCGAATTAATAGATCATAAGAGTTAAGCATGACACTTGAAATGCTATCGATAAGTTGACATGTATGGATATGTTAAGTATACTAAGATGATTGTTAAAGTGAATTGATATTAAGATAATGATATTATGATGACCTTAGAAAGGTATTGACATTATTGTAATGTTTTTTTATTTAGGCCTATAAGGGCTAAGTGTGCAATACTTTTAAAGTCAACATGATATGTGCAAATGAATGAGGTGCATTTATATGTACAATTCTAAGTATATGTGAATGTTATATGTGCATGGGGTAGCTATGGGATAGGGTAGTATCATGATTAAATAAATATTAAGTATTAAATTAAATATTATGTTAGAGCTTGAGGAGCTTTAAATTAGAGCTTGAGGAGCTTTAAAGGTTTAAAAGGGCTATGAGTACTAGGAGTAATGGAACCATAGGGTGAGTAAACACTGTGTTCATGCTACAAATGTGAGTACACATTATGTTCAAGTTACAAGTACAAGTTATCATGTTATGTGAACCTTTGATATCTTGAAACTCAAGTTTCTTTCTATTTTAATGATTTTTTTGTAAGCTTGGATTGCCAAAGGACATTTGGTCCAAAACTATTTTTGATTACTCAACTATAATAAAGAACCTTTGTGATATTTACCCTAACTTATATTCTTTCTGGAACTATACTGTTGTTCATCTTTTGTTAAATAAGCTAAACTTCTATTACTATTATGTTACCTGTGATTGTATCCTTCAATGCTACTATTACCTTTATATGTTATGAATTATGTTATGAGTTATGTGTGAATATGGCAGCAACTTTCACTTTACATGTTATGAGTTATGAGTGGACAAGGCAGCAACCTTCACTCTATATTATGTTATGAATGGACAAAGCAGCAGCCTTCACTCTATATTATGTTACGAGTGGACAAGGTAGTAACCTTAACTCTATATTATGTTATGAGTGAATAAGGCAGTAACGTCCACTCTATATGTTATGAGTTATAAGTTGATTTTTGTAAATCTTGTTAAATCGCAAGCCATGAACTATGAAAAATAAATTATCAACTATGAGTTATGAAACCTTCTAAGTAATATATGTTATTGTTTAAGCTATGTTGTTTACTCATTGAGATCATCTATCTCACTCCTTCTTCCTTATATGGTTCCAGGTGAGCAGTATGAGAAGGCAGGGTGATAGCTCAAGCATTCTACTCCGCTTAGGGAATTCCTTGTCCGAAGTCTTTAATAATACTATGATATGAAGGGTTATCATTAGACACTCCAAGAATAATTATTTTGATGTTTATTTGAAATGTTTTGTTAAGATTTCAACTGGATTATAAATACTATTTTCTTATGCATTGTATGTGAAGTATCTAATTATTGTCTTCCACAACTAAAGGTTTTCACATAAATATTTTAAATGAGTTATTGTATGAGGTTCTGTACTATCCTAGGCATGAATTGTGTATGTGTAGATGGGTTCTACGGGTGTGGGTGACCTTATGTCTCCCTATGTTCTAGGATCGTCATATCTGTAAAGTTGAGATGTGTCAATTATCATCTAATGTCACAGTTAGACTATTCATCTTATGAATATCTACATGCTTATATTGACATCACATGTCAAACAGCATTAAACTCACTGCCTCTATAATCATTCGTATCACATACTGATTATAGAAAACAAACAGATATGATAGTCTTCCGAAATTAATGATACCCAGTCATTAATCCTATGACCATGAACATATTTAAAATATTTGTACAAGAGTGATCTATCTCTCGTATTCTCAACACTTAAGAATAGATCCTCTTACAAATACTTAAGAATTGTATTCAATAATATGAAATCCTTTTCACATTATGAATATATATATTATGCCTTTGAGAATTGATATCTATAATTACATAACTATTATATGGCTTCTAAGGCACATATTATTAGTTAAGTCATGGCTAATTTACATAGGATAGGATCCTTAACACCTATATATCCTAGATTTAGGTTATTTTTATTAAAATATTAAGTCAAAAAAATAGTAACAAATATTATTCCAAAAGACAAGTAATACTGTAGCAAGGACCCTATTAAAATAATATAAAGGTTTTAATTCTAAAATTAGTTTTTAGGGTTAACAATATTATATTTGGATAAGTATTAGAATTTATTGGATTTATTAATTGAATTTTACATATGTTTTGGAATTATGAATTGTTATGATATTAATATAAAATATTATATTAAATAACCCATTATTAAAAAGTGATTATAAATTATTAAAATGGACTAGATTTAAGTATTGTAGTATATGATTGGATTAAGGGTAAGCTAAATTTTATTTGGATTTTGAATATTCCTATTAGTGTTATGACAAAAGAACTCTAATTAGCTTTTTATATATTTGGATTATATTCTCTCTTGTTTATCTATCATACATCACTATAAGAAAGTAGCAAATTAGTAACTGCACTTGGAGACTACGCTTCTATAGTAACTAATTAGCGACTAAGATGACTGGTAAAATATTATCTTTAGCAACTATTTTGTAACTAAATAATCACTAAAAGTACCACCAAAAATTGGCGCTACATTTAACTATTAAAATTTAATTGCAAACCAGTTGCCAATTAGAGATTAAGATAATATAGTCACTAATTTGAGACTAAATACTAGCGGGAGAAGAAAAATTGATTTTTCTTCTCCTTGATTCTTTATTTTTTTCTATATCATTTTTCTCTCTCTCTCCCTTTTTCTTTATGACTTTTTTTTTTTGCTATTTCTCTCTTTTTTTCTCTATTGTTATTTCTTTTCATTTTGCTATTATAATTTATTATTATTGTCATTTTTCTTCCTCTATCCTCTTTTCTTCTTCTTCTTCTTCTTCTTCTTCTTCTTATTTATGAAAAAATGGACAATTAATTCAAAGAAAATTAATATATAAAGAAAAAAATTAAAAAAAATTGAAATAAAATAAAAAATATGTATTAAAGAAAATACAATTAATGTATTAAGAAATTTAAAATAAAGAAAATTGAAAAATTGAAAATCTGGATAATTATTTGAAAAAATATTAAAAAAATGAAAGTTAGAGACTACATTATGTTAGTAGCTAATAAGTAACTACATATTTAGTAACAAATTAGTCGCGATCGAAATTACTTTAGTTATCTTCTTTTATATTTAATAACTGTATTTTTTCAATTGCGGAGTAAAGTTTTTAGTCATTAATTATAGATTATTATTATTTAATAGCTAATTAGTGACTATTTTACTTGAAAAAAAAATTAATGAGAAGATTTTTAGTGACTATGTGATTTAGTCGCTAATTATAATTAATGACTAAAATTTGTGATTTGTAGTCTTTAAAATCGGTTTTTCTTATTAGTGCATTAATTTCTACACATTAAGGACTTTTAAATAATGGAGCAAATCAATTTAATCGATACACAGACACATGTGCAGGGTAAATTTCATTAACGTTCCATTGACACTAGTCAAGTTTGTTCAAGTAAAATTAATTTGTCTACTATAATTTCTGTTATTTTAATTTATATGTATATATATCTTAAGCCATTAGATTTTATCAATAAAGTTGACGGATTTGACAGATTGCGGATGATTTAGGTTTGAGTCATTTATGGAATTGAAGTGAATGGAAATGGAATTTATTGGTGAAATCAAAATTAATTTTCAAAATTTTCTAGATATAAATATGTTTAATCACATCTCATTATAAACATGATTACATTTGTATTGATCAACCAATATCTTCTCCCTTTTTAATTTTAGTGACAAATGCAGGATATAGTTGTAATAATTTAACAAAGTTAAATTTGAAAGTAAAAAAATAAAATAAAACAAAATAAGAGATTTAGATCGATAGTGTTTTGTTTTATAGGAGTAAAGAGGTTAGGGAAATTACTTGTTATGCTTTTAATTTTTTTTTTTTCCAATTCTATTGATGAATTGTGTGGATGGAGGAGGTGTCTTAAAATATTGAGCACATCTTGTAAAGAATGATGTTTCCTTTTTTATTCTTCTATGATATGTTTGAATGAAAAGAATTTAATTTTTGAATTTGATTTTGGATAAAAATTTTTATTTGAGTCATTAAGATTGTGTTTTTAAATTTTATTTAGATACTTAGTGAAATATACAGCCCAAAAACTTAATATTTCAACTATTTTTTTATTTAATTATTTTAAATTTACTATCTCCATTTTAAACTTAAAATCTCAATTTTTTTTAAATTTAAAATCTAAAAATTTTAAATTCCTTATATCTTTTAAAGAATTTATAAATTTAGAGATTTCAAATCATAGATTTAAATATGAGATTTGAAATCTAATTTTTAATTATAAATCCATACATCTAATGTATCCTTATAAAATTTGAATTTTTATATATGAAGTAAATTTATATAGTGCCTTTAAGTTATTAAAAGAATTGTTCTTTTAAAAAATAATTAGACCGAATTGTGCGCTAATTAATTTTTTTTTTGTAATGAATGAAAATAGAAACACCAAATACTTTGCCTCAATGGTATCATGCAAGACTTTTGTGGCACCACCAACTCACCATATCTTTTCACTGGGTGCAAGAAAAGAAAATCAAGTATCCATGACTTTCATGTTCTAATCTTTCTTCTAAAATTAAAGTTGCCAGGAACATCATCATTTCTTGTAGGAAAGTGATCGCTACAAACATTCTGAATTCACCTCACCCTTGCTCCAGTGTCCTGATCCTTTTGGTTTTTTTTTTTTTTTCAGTTATCGTATCATATACTACTTTAATTAATTCAGTTATCATATATCTTAACAAAATTAAACTATATAATATATATGTATTGTCAAGTTGTCATTTGATTCACCATATACATTAAAACATCAACAATTGTATTCTAAAACTCAATTCGCAGTATGAATTCAAATTTTATATATGCACAAACTAGAACATCCAAAATTAAATAAATACATGCAAATATCGCTAAAAAAAATAATATTATTTATTTATTTATAGAATATTAATTTCCACTGTATATATTTATGAATATAAAGTACACAGAATAATTTTAAAATTTTTTATTATATAAGTTTATGAAATCTCTGAACCAATTATACTCTATTCACTTGTACAAAGCACTTTTTAACTACCATGTTGGTCTATATTGATAAAAATTCCAAACAAGAAATGCCATGAATGGGTTTACTAAATAATTTAATTTGCTAATTAAATATAATCTGATTGATCTTCTAATCTTCTTTAAAAATATGAAAAGTAAAAAGTCTCATATTTAAATTTTATAAAATATAAAATTTTTTTAAAAATTTAGTAAAAAAATGTTAAAAATGAACATTACTCCCTGTTATATAACTTATAATATTATTTTAATCTATTAACCCTTCCTAATATATATCAAAAATAATTAATTTAGACATACTTTTAAGCACCAAAATAATCAATTTTGCATATATTTTTATTCCCTAATTGCAAAATTTGTTGTAAACAGTGGAATCCATCATATCTCATCAGTGATGTACAATTGACCTATAAGTGTTTATTTTTTCCCCGAACTATAAAATAAAGTTAATGTGATATGAGTTTGAACAAGCGATATGAGTTTGAACAAATTTATTGGATGGTCGCATTATAGATAGGTACATCTCTGTAATTGGGGTCCACATTGAGACCGTAATTAGGTAATGGGTTGTACCTTTATCAAATTATAACACTATGGAATTAATTATGCCATTGACTAAAATGTGAGACACCAAGCTTACACCTCCTTTTTTGACCTAATTTTTAGTATTATTGGATCAAAGTTCAAATATACTCAAATCCTATGATAGACTAAGGGAAAAGGATATGTATGTGTAGACTGTATTGGTCGCTTGTTCTCAAATATTAATTAATTTACTAATTAAGCAGCAATGTCTACATCATGGGAACAAAAGGCTCTAATTAAATGGAGGCAAATTAATTTTTACTAGTATGATTTTGTTATTTCTTGTTAAATTGATAAGCAATTATTGGAAATACCAAAAATCTAATTAATTATAATTTAGTCTTATCATGAAACTTCAAAGATTAGTCCAATTATCGATTGAATTTATTCTCAACTTGTTTATTAGCGTTTGAAATCATACATCAAATTATAAGAAAATATTTAATTTCTATTTTATGAATCTTCAATTCATTTCTAAATAAATAATATATTTTAGTTAAATAAAAATAAATTTAATATGATATATGAAAACTAACTTATAATATCAATAAAATTTTAAAACAAATTGATTTTTCTTAAATAATAAAAAATGAATTTATTATTTATTTAATAGTAGAACGGATTTATTTTTCTTTTTATTTATTAGAGTATTGTATTAATATGAAATTACAATATTTTAAACTATCAAAAATGAAAATATTTTTTTTTATTACTAAAACCCTTTAATTTTAATGTAGATAATTTATTTATTTATTTATTTATTTATTTATTTATTTATTTTTTGCCAAATGAATGTAGATAATTTTATTTTAATCGAAATTGAGAGAGTAAATTTAGCATGGTGTACATGAAAATACAATTGCTCTTTGATAGTGGCGAGGAAGCTAGAAGGTATCAAAAAACAATAAAAAAACAAGTATATAATCATTTTACTGTTTACTATGGGTGAAAGCTTCTTCAATTTACTACATTACTCTTTTGGCAAATAGTTATAATTAAAAGCTTCTTCAATTTACTACATTACTCTTTTGGCAAATAGTTATAATTATGGTAAGTTTTTGTTTTTTCTTTTTTTTCTTTTGTTTTTTGTTTTTTGTTTTTTTTTTTTTTTTTTGGGGATATAGGTAATGGTAAGCGTGTGTATATATATATTAGTTTTTTTTAATGTGCTTTGCACGTTGATTTCTATTATGACTCGTTACAATTCATTTTAAAATATAATTTAATTTGCAAATATTTATATTTTAAATATTAGTATAAATGCCATATGAAATATAAATAATTTAAATGAATATATATGATATTATTTTTTAAATTATATTACCTATTGGATAGCAAAACTTCTTTATAAACTATATTCTTAGTATAAGTTGCTTTCTTTTTATTTGACTTTCACTTTTAACCAATATTTTTATAGTATATGTCACATACAATTATCCATGGTAAATATATTTTTACATTATATATTGTTTGTTATTGTGCTTTATCAATAGTCATTACAAAATAAAGACGCATAGGAAACTGTTTTCTTTTAAAATGGAAAAGATATCCCTCATTTTTAATCGATGACGATGGTATCATTGACAATAGAACCAGTTTTCCTGAATATTATCCTATTGTTATTTCCACATGAATAACATTTCTATTAATTTTTTTACACACCATCCTGGTTCTATTAAGCAATACTATGGAGCAACTAACTTCTAGTTCCAATTTGTGAGGTGTCAATCTATTTGGTAACTACATATTTAGAAATTATTTTTTGGTACAACTCACAATTTCTTTTTCTTGTTATATTTGATATTATTGTTTAATGTTCTCTCTCAATCTCTCTATCCAGTTTAAATAAAAATTTTTAAATTTGAGAAAATTGAGTATTTATAAAATTTTATAAATAAAATATTTAAATCTAATATTACTCTTTATAATTGCACAATCAAGCAATTGACTGAATTATGTGTGAAAAAATAATATTTTTTTTGAATAAACAGAGGAGCTCGTGGTTATCATTTTATATTTGAATTTTGTACTTGTATATATCAATGTGAATCTTTGTGTTAACAAGTAATAAAATAAATAAAAAATAGAAAAATTATATTTAATTTATGATGATTCAACTATTCAATCCAAAATAATTATAAAATTTGATTTAACTTGTCTTTTTCAAATTCATATTAAAATTTTACTAATTTATATATTTTTATAATATAGATATTTTGGATATTTTTATAATATAGATATTTTGGATTCAATTTATTTATTTATCTATATCTATTTTTTAAATGTCATACATTTATCTTTTTATTTGTTAATAAAGATTTTCTCTAATATAAATTGAAATTTATCTAATAATTTAAAATTTTTAATAGTTTTATTTTTTTTAAAAGATTTAATAGTTTGAACTTTTGACTAATTTTTATTTGCTTAGTAAATAGAGAAAAAATTAAAGAACAACTATAAATTAATTTTTTGCTATTGATAGACATAACATGCAAAAAAAATATATTGGGTTTAATCGTATCTTAGCAAGTATGTAGATTTTTTTTTTCTTTTATCAAAAAAGAAATTTTGTATTGTTTCGCTAACTGAAAGAATAAATATTTTATTTATTATTAATATTATTTTTATTCTATTGGATTTGTTCATTAAAACTTTATTTAAAGATAAATTTTTAAAATTATTTACTAATTTTTCATTTCCTTACCTCTAAAAAAATATACTGCTAATTCACATAATATTATAAATATATTTATGATAAAGTATTAATCCTAACCACATAAATTAATAAAAATATTAATTTATTCTATTGTAACAATTTATATTTTTGTAACTTTGATATTAA
Organism: Reutealis trisperma; assembly: GCA_947687605.1. Lineage (NCBI taxonomy): Eukaryota > Viridiplantae > Streptophyta > Magnoliopsida > Malpighiales > Euphorbiaceae > Reutealis > Reutealis trisperma. Next base: position 169,048 of record CANTUT010000524.1, on the reverse strand, counting down.
ATATTAAAATATAAGGAAATATAATATAATATATTTTTGTAAAATAACAAATTAACTATTATTTTTAAAAATTAAAATTATTTTTAAACAAATAAAATGGTCAACTATTATTGTTAATAAAAAAAATTTAAATAATTTTCATATAAGAAGAAATAATCATGCTTAATTATAAATTTTTAATTTTTTTTTATCTTGATCTTTTTCTTAGTAGTGAAATTTTTTCTCTTCAATGTACCTGTCACGATCCGAACCTGAGAGCACGTGACCGACATTAGGACACGAGTAGTGCACGTGGCTATCAGTATTCGTAGTAAGCCTTATACTTACTAGATGACAAACCATTATATCAATTATTAAAGTCATTTCAAATCACAATTCTAGACCCATATATTAAGCAAAGTCATTCAATTATACATTCAATACCATTATAATTTAACATGTCATTCATTTTAAATATTAAATCATAACGAATCTTGCTTAACTAAACATCCAACAATCTCAACGAAATTACAAGAACAACCAAATTAAATTACAATTAACTAAAATAGCAATGCGGAGTTCTAAATAGAAATACAATTTAATAATATATCTAATACATAACCTAATTAATAAAATACATATTACTACTGAAAAAGTAAAATAGATTGACTCAATTAAGAAATTCTTTATGAGCTCATTCCACAACCTGAAAAAATAAATTGAATAGGAATGAGCATTCGACTTAATAAATGATATTAACAAATATATTAACCTAGTTTCCTATAAACATTTATCTAATGTTCATGCTAGTGCAACATATCATAGAAGCAAACCAATCACACAAGCAAACATGGACGGAATACAGTCTACAGTACCACACTAAATCTCAATATGGGGAGTCGATCCCCTATCCTGGCTTTCTAAATCCAAGTCGATCCCCTATCCTGACTTTCTAAATCCAATATTGTCTCTTGTTCTAAAATTAGGGCCGTAGCCGTCCTCAACAGCGCTAACCTGACTAGCTGCAGTGAGGCGATGAGCAAGCCTCCAGCCGTCAGCCCCAGTTCAAGTTCATCTTATCTCAGTCATCATAAATAGATTCACTTTCCTAAGTGGCACTATGTCATCCCGATTCCATCTATCAATCACAATCAACATGCAATAATAATATCAATTCATCAACCACAATCAAATGCTAACATGCGTCAATGCAATAATAATGTGTATATGTGTGTAATATATATATATATATATATATATATATATATATATATATATATATATATATATATATATATATATATATATATATATATATAAATGCATGAAAAATAGGAAATGTATTAGAAAGTATTACTCACCTACTTCACAATACGTCTAATCAACTTTTTCTTTTGAAGCGACCTTTGGTGATAGGACGCTGGAGACATCTATACTGAATAACAAACGAGACTATTAGAAAAAGGATGATTCATCTCTAAGAATATAACTAAATAACTTTTAAGATTCTTGCTGGAATTTTGGTAGAATTTCCCTTAAAACTAGGACTTGCCCAATTGTAATAGAGAACACAAGCACTTCTAAACAGATATCTCAATTTATGATATTCCATCGTAATTTTGTAATTCCCTCTCTTGGGGCTCCAATTCAAACAAAATACAACCAGATCCAATTCTCAAGCTATAATCAAAATTATTCCTAATAATGTCTATTAACTTATTTCATAATTAAATTTCAAGTTCGTCGGTTCTATTAAAATCATTCCACTTATATTTTTATAAAGTTCATATAAAATTAATTCATCATATTAAATCCATTTTCAATCTAAGTTCGTAAAATTATCAATTTACTAATTAAATATGATAAACATAATTTAAATTAATCTATAATTCAATAATAATTGAAATTTGAGATTTTTGAATTTACCCACATAAAATTTGATAAAACAAATGTTGAAAATTGCATCAGAATTGTGAGACAAAATTGTTGGAACTAGGCCCTTGTATCATCGCCATACAACTGGTGGCAAACCAAGAAGAAGTTCATGCCATCTTATTTACCTCAATGTCAGAAGCTTGAAAATAGCCGTCATTTCTCTGAAATCAGCGTCAAAAGTTTAGGCCTTAAATTCTCTGATCTCCACTTCCGACGAACTTCAGAGGATGAGATAGGCATTGATCGAAAGCTCTTGGGAGAAGGATTCAAATGGCACCAATCTTGTTCAATTTGGTCGCTGGAATCGGTAGGAATGGCAATCAAAAGCTTTGGTGCGTGTATCACCGCTAGTCTTTAGTTTCGACCGGTCCTAGTGTCCAAATGATCACCACAGGATGAGCTGCTGTTTGGTGGTGGCAGTGACTTGCACTGCCAGTCAAAAGTCCTTCGATTTGACTCCCCTCTCTCAGCTTCCTCTCTCTCTCTCTTTCTTTTCTTCTGCCACTCTCAACTTGTTCCTTCATTCTAGCCATCTGATTGGCTACCCTTTAGCCAATCAAATGGCTAAATCTTCTTATATATATATATATATATATATATATATATATATATATATATATATATATATATATATATATATATATATATATATATATATATATATATATATATATATATATATATATATATATATATATCATGTTAATGATAATAATAATAATGCCAATGCTAATTATAACAATTTATTTTAATATTTATAAATAAATTTCAAAACTTCTAATTTATTTTCTTAAGTAATTTTTATAAATCTTGTTAATCAATTAAAAGAATTATTTTCATCTTAAAAGAATTTCGAATTAACTAATTAGAATTCAATTAATTGCTTTCATGAGTAAATCAAGTAATTAAAATGTTTTCTTTAATTTCACATATTATGAATATCCGAATAAAATTTATAATTAATAATATATTTTCAATTTGTTAAAAACTATAATTCTATATATATATAAATGTACGAAAAGAAATTTTAAATGAAATTTAAGGTTTATTGGGACAAGAGATTAATATAGGATTAGTTTAAGTTAAATATTTAGTATAGTGATTTTCGTAGATTGTGAGATAACTATCTTGTTTCATTTAATATAGTAATTGTAGTTTAGATAGTATATTAGAGTGTATAATGGAAGTTTAGATAGTGTATTAGAGTGTATAGTGGAAGTAAGTGGAAAGACTTGACTCGAGTATTATTGCCTATTCTGCTTTGAGAATTTCAAGAACGAATTTTCTTAAGAGAGGAAGATTGTAATAACCTGAATTTTTATTTATTTTATAAAATCTTATTTTGTACGGAAATAATATTATTTTATTTCTTAATAATTTTTTATTCCTTAACCTTAAATAAAGTTAGTACAATCTTCAATTTCACAGTCAATCAATTATAATCTTAAGCATTCTTTTTTTTTTTTTATGTAATCCTATTTTACTCTCTTCCTATATTATATATTTCATAATTTGAATACCCAATATCTAGCAACTGAATATGTTTACTTTATAATACTAGCTTGCTTAGATTTTTACTAAGATCTTATTATATATCACATTCCAATGTAACTTAACTTATCCATATGAAATAATGACTTCACCAATACAATTGATGCTTAATAAAATTTCTATGTAACTCTTATGTCTTCCTAATTCGATGTCATCCTAGATTAACTTTAGCTCATATATCTCATAAGTACTCCATGATTTAACTCCATTTGAAACTTGATAAAAGTTCTTTCCATACCAATAATCATTACGTAATTTATTATAACCTCAATGAATATTATCATATTTAATATCTTACTAACACTACTAATTCTATACTCCATTCATTAATCAATTAAACTTATATTTAAACTTAACAAATATTCCTATATATCATATCCTATATGATCGTGCATTTTGTTAATTTATAACCTCATTTCAACATCTCATAACTTCTTAAATTTTAAACTAAGACCATATTACAATCCTATTCTAGTTTACTATAACATACACTTAAAAAATCCAAACTTAGTAAATCTCATAATCATACACCTGAACCACTTATAATCAGAATTAATTTCTTGTAAGTCTATGAAATCTTTAAACCATCACAATCATTATAAACTTACTCATAATTCATCAATACTTAATTGCTCTTACCTACTATAGCTAATTTCTCCAATATATATATTCAAGTATTAACTTTATTTTATCACTTTGAAATTGCCATATAGCTTACAAAATAATTCATATGTTAACTCCTTAATTCTACGATTCATATCAATATATTAATATTAACAAAGTCATCAAAGAATTCTATTAATTTCTAAAACACATGCCACTCTCTAATAACCATTTCAGACTTAACCTTCACTTGGACGAGATTTACTAATTGGGCCGATCACTACCCTACAATCCGATGAGGTTATGTCTGAAACAGTCTGAAGTAACCTACTTAGAGTCAACCTAATATCACTAATCAACCATTCAATGCCCTTATCACACTATACTTACTAAGGTGAAATTTAAGAAACTAAACAAATCCATAGGTTTCTTCTTCAATTAACTCTAAGATCAACTACTTGTCATTAACTAAATCTTGCTTATACTATCCAACACATTGTGATTTAATTCCCAAGTACAGTTCTTTCCTATACATAGATTTATGCTCACATAATAATTATTTATTTATATAGAAAAGGGGTACATCACAACAGGTTCATACAACCTACAGAGGTAATGTCTCTAGTCCTGTTTTCTTCCTCAACACACCTTAAAATATCATTAAAACCAAATTATAAAAGAAAATTATTTCATAAAGGCAAAGAGAAATACATTTGCACTAACCCATGACCCTACAAACCTAACAAACCTCACAACATAATTACCCAGCCATTACGACAACAAAGTCCCTAACCTATCACTTTATGATAGGATCATGCGAGGGAAACAAATTTATTTTGTTATCATCATCATCATCATACTGGCTATAAATTGCCATATCATTAAATCTAGTAGAGTCCGTAGAAGGCTTCACAAGGTGAGTCTAGATATGGTTCGTGGGGTCAAACTTGTCATCATTAGGCATCATAGGCTGGGAACCATCCCTCCGGTATAATTCCCTAAGACAATTTTGGTCTCAATCATCTTTAAGAGCACAAATCTTACGATAATGCTCAAGAGGAAATTCCCACCATAGGGCATCAAGTTCAGCAAGGGGCCACATTTCACGCAGAGTATCATTGTTCTTTTCACACATGTAATGCTGAAAGGTAATAAACTCATTTGAAAATCAAACACGTCCTTGTAGAGTGAAAAGTAGTAAGATTTATAAGTAAGAACTTGAGGATTCACTGTTAGATGAGTGCCTGAAAGATGATCATCCACAGCAGTGCAAGGACGATGAAGAATGAGCATAGTTTGGACTGTAGGACAATCTGTCCAAAAGGAGTTACCTAATATTCTAATAAGAAACCTCATCCACTTATCTAAAGGGTTAAACTAACATAAGAAAGTAACCAAATATGGGTTAGCTGCATTATTGCCTTCCAAATATTAAAATATTATAGAAAATGGAAAGGCTAAATTTCTACAGCAATATGGTAGAGATGGACAAAATACCATAAAAAGCAAAGAAATTCTTTAGGTCATATCTAGAATGAGTCCACTTTCATATCCATAAAGGCAAAAGGCCTGAGAAAAGGATACTATAATACCCAAGGTTTCCCTAACCAAATATGAATGGTAATGATAACACTATAATGTCCATATACTGTACCATTCAAAGCCTTCCTAGCATATCAAGAGCCATAAGAATGTCATAAGAGGTGAATTTTAAACGAATAATGTGACAATGAGTAAGGAATGTAATTAATTTTGATAAGTATTTTTATGATAAAACAGAAGTCAAACCCAGTTTGACTTAATGAGACTATGTTAATAATTTATTTGAAATATGAATCTAAAGTGTTGATGAATGGGCATTGACATCTTCTAAGATATTGGGAGATGATAATAGTGACTGAAAAGTTGAATTTGATCAAAGTGGCAATGGTACAATGGAAGTCAAACTTAGTTTGACCCAATGAGTCTACATGATGTATACACTTAAACAATGCAATTGAAAAGCTAGTAAATGTGTATTAAAATGTGTAGAGAATTTATCTAGCAATGTTTAAAGTATGTAGTGATATTAGAAGGTACAAATATGCATATTAAGGTGAAAGAAATGAAATGGAAAATGTATTAAGTTACTAAGTTTGGAATGTGTGTATATGAATTTGTTATTGCGCTTTTGGACTCTAAGGCCCCAACCCATTGGATGGCCAGCCCATAGGGCCCATAAATGGATGAACATAAGCCTTAACAAGATTTAGAAATGGTTAACCAAGGTTAAGTTTGATGTTGGAAAAGCTAGCCACAAAATATGACTTAGAAGCCACCATTTTTTACTAAGTTAATTCCTTTTCCAACTTAAATTCTCCCTTTATACACACCAAAGTCTACATTCATTTTTGCTATCTCCAAAGCCATATGATGAACATCACCATTGTAGAGAGAATCCTAGCCATCCAACTTGATGAAATCTTAGCCATTCATTAAGATTAAATCCTAATCATTGGATTTAGCTTAATTAAATCCTTACCATCCAACTTTCATATATATACAATAAGATGTGCAAATTTCCACCATTTTTGCAAACTTAACACAAAACTTAAGTCCTAGAGGAAGAACATCCTCTAAATTTTGGTTCCCACCATAGAAATACAAACCAAGGCTTTCCAAGGTAAGAAATTATACTCATCTCTTCCTTTATGTGTTTTAAGTATGACTTTAGTGTTATAGTTCTTTTCTTCCATCTATATTATTCATCCAAAAGGAAGTATAACTACGAAATATTTGTTCCATGTGTCCTTTGATTAAATATGAGATTTAGACTTAGAAACACAAAGTTTAACAAGTGAAAATGAGTAAAGAAATCATGAAACTCACTTAAGGGAACATAAGAGGAAGGTTCAGCCACCTTAATAAAATTGTGAAAGAAGTGTTCTAAATTCTATTTGAAGATATCTAAGGTTATTTTGGATGAAGGAAAATGGTTTGGAAATGTTAAAATGAATAAGGGGAGCTTGATCCAAAACTTGAAAATCTTAATAGCATGAACTTGGTTTAAAAGGAAACTTGACGCTTTAATGCTAGATATTGATAATTGAAGGATTATATAAGTTTTATGTTATGTTAATTTGGTGAATCTATGATTAATTTGAAGATTTGATGAGGAATTGACTGCTTTCCCTAAATTCTAGGGTTTATGAAAAAATTGAAAATTTTGAGAATTGAACTTAAATTCATGAAATCGAAGGGGAAATTAAGTTAAGAATGTCTAACATAATTTATATAATGTTAATTTTGAAATCCAATAGATAGAAATTATTTTCCCCAAATTTAATGAACTAGGTTCATTTATAGAAGTTGATGGTAGAAGTGGAATTAGTTTCCTTAATTATTAGAAATTGTTTAAATTGATTCTAATTGACTATTATGAAAGTTGAAATGTGAAATTGGAAAGAAAGGAATTATCTTTCCTTAAGTGAGACATTGGGAAACAACTAAGAGAAAGTATTGAAATTAGTAACAAGTATATGTATAGTATGTCTTGACCTTAAAAGTAATAAGGGAGCACTACATTGAACAAAATGAAAGTGATAACAAGTTAAACTAAGTCTAAACTAATGACATAACAAAGAAGTGATTAATGTGTAATTGAAATGCAAAGTATAGAGTCTAAAGATAAGGACAAGGATATTATCCAAGAGTGCGAGGAGCACTACTAACATTAAAGTTAAATGTAAATAAGAGAAAATGAGTCTAAGGTGAGTACTTAATAATAATATGACTTGCACCATTTGCTTTCAACCTTGGTTGTTCAAACCAAAATCATTGAAATATTCCAATTCCTTGATGAGTATGAATTGTCTATTGAAAAATGAGCCATTTGTATGATATTCCTTGATGACATTTGACTATTGTGAAACCTTTATTTTGAACTCATAATGTGAATAATTGAATCCTCTATTATAAACCTTATATGAACTTTCTATTGATGCCTAAAGATAAGTAGAAATCCTCTTTGGTATGAGGAAATACACCAGACCATATATACTTAGTATAAGCCTGCGAGTAGGGTGAGAGTACCCAACCTCCTAACCGTAAGACCCTATCAGTCTTGAATAATGTGATATATGTGAGTGAGCAAGGCTTAAGTTGCCATTCTTTAATTTATATGTGTAGGAAGCACTCCGCTTCCAAGAAATTACTATTTCTACTAAAGATATTGTTTCTACAATATATTGAGAAATTGATCCATAAGGACAATTTTGATTAACATTGCTTCATTGCCATAATGAGCCCATCTAGATAAAGATCCTTATATTCTTAATATATTATATTATTATATACTTACTGAACTTTGTCTCATTCCCTAGTTGTTTAAATTTTTCAGACAAGATTGATGAGTCAACAAGGTAAATTCCAAGCCCTATTCATCCACTTGGAAGTTGTTTTGATAATTTTAAGAGTTGTGATACTTGACTATGAAGACCATTGTTTCAGAGCTCCATAGTTGTCATAGGTTTAGTACTAAAATGTTATCAAGGGTATATGTGTTGTAAATTGTATTGTAATTGCTATTATAATAATGTATGAAATAATAAACATTTGATTAATGAAATGAAATACAATTTTAGAAATTTTACAAGTTGTGTTTGTAAATGGTATGGTAAGTTAACAAGGAAATGATAAGCAAGTAATGGGTAATAAGGAAAGCTAATCAAGTTATGATATTGGGATAAAGTCCTATATAATAAATGGTAAAGAATTGTAAGTTAAATAGGGTTCTATGGGTTTAGGTGACTTTATGTTTCCCTATGCCCTAGGACCGCCATGACTCAAAAAATGGGTCATGACAGATACTCAAGGTGGATAACTAGTTCTCTCACAAATTATCATGACCCGCCTTTTGAGCAGTGATGGTCCTAAGGTATAGAGAGACATAAGATCACCTAAACCCGTAGAACCTAGTTAACTTATAATCCCATTCAATTATCATATTATACCTTACCGCAAGACCATAACCTGATACCCTTTCCTTGTCACCCATTTCTTAACTATCTTATAAGACCATTGATAATCACAACTTGTAAGATTCTAGGATTTCATTTCATATCAATAACTCAATGTACATTATTCATACATTTCATAATAATAGTACAACAATTTTTATAGTACATGTAACCAGTAACATTCTAGGACTAAACCTTTGACTATTATGGAGGTCTAAACAGTGGTCTTCAAAAATCAAGAATCATGACACTTGTAATTTACTGGACGATTTCCAAGTGGAAGAATATGGCTTGAAATTCATCTTGTTGACTTATCGATCATGCCTGAGAAATTGAAACCACTAGAGAATGAGATAAGACTCAGTGAGCACATAATAATACAGAAGATATATATATATATATATATATATATATATATATATATATATATATATATATATATATATATATATATATATATATATATATATATATATATATATATATATATATATATATATATATATATATATATATATATATATATATATATATATATATATAAATGCATGATGAGTAAAGGAATCAATAGCAAGAAGGCTCTTTATAGAAATGGAACTATTTCATCAATGTTATCATTAGGTTCAATTTCTCATTTAAGTTGGAAATAGTATCATTAGCAGAAATAACCCACTTATGGAAGTAGGATGCTACCCACGTATATAAATTTAAGAGTGGCAGCCTGAGCCTTGCTCACTCACAAGTATCACATTACATAAGACTAATTGGGTCTTACAGTTAGGCGTTCCCTCCTAATAGAGGTTGGGTACTCTTACCCTACCCGCAGGCTTTACTAAGTGCATAAGGTTTGGTGTCTTTCCCCACACCAAAAAAGGGTTTCTACTTATCAATAGGTTTCCAATGGGATAATTTGTATAAGGTTCACATTGAGGAATCCAATGAACACATTACAAATCCAACATGCTAGGTTCACAATAATCAATTATCATCAAGAAGCATCAATTTAAAGGCTCGTTGTTCAACAGGCAATTCAAGCTTATTAAAGCATTGGAATGTTTCAATGATCATGGCTTGAACAATAAAGACATATAGTACAAGATATTATATATTATTAAGTACTCACCTTGGACCCCTTTGCTTCTATTACACTTAACTCTTGAGGCTAGTAGTGCTCTTCACACTTATGACAACATCCTTAGCCTTGCCTTTCGATTATACACATTTGTAATTCAATTGCACATCAATCATTATTAAAGTCAAGATATACTACACATATACCCATTACTAATCTTAACATTTTCCTTAGTCATTCTTCAAATAGCCAAAACTATTCATTGTAGGAAGGATAATTCCTTTCCTTCAAATCTCACATTTCAACTTTAAGTACAATAATATAAACAAATTCTAATGTTCAATAGAATCAATTCTACTTCTACCATTAAATTCCATAAATAGATCTAGTTCGTTATTTTTGGGGAAAGTCACTTCTATCAATAGGATTTGAAAACTACCATCATACAAATCATCTAATTCCATTCTTAAGTTTGCTTTTCCCTTTTCTCTTATGAATTCAAATTCAATACTTAAAATCCTCAATTTTTCCATAAACCTAGAAATTTGGGAAAACTATTAACTCTTCCTCAAATCTTCAAATTAATCATAGAACTATGTAATTAGCATAACATAAAACCCATATGATCATTCAAATGTCAATATCTAGCACAAAAAGTTCAAGTTCCCTTAAGATGTTTAAATCTTAACCCAAGCTTCCAAGGTTCACTTTAACACTTCTAATTCAATATTCTTCATCTAAAGTACCTATATATGTAATCAATCATAATTTAGAATAATTCTATAGTCATACACCAACATGGCCAAATTCCTATATAAGGTGCACAAATGATTTCTCAAGCAATCTAGTCAACAAAATCAACTTTAAAACATAAAAGAAAGGATAAACATAATCTCTCACCTTGATTAGCTTTGATTTTCCAAAGTTCTTGTTGCAAAAGAGATAAAGATAATTGCAGAGAGAGGGTGGAGGATTTTGTGTAGAGAAAGTGGCTAAAATGAATTTCTCTAACATAATTTTGCTTATATATATATACTAAGTTGGATGGTGAGGATTTATCGAGTTAAATCAATGGTTAAGATTTAACCTTGATGGATGGCTATGATTCGATCAAGGTGGAGGGCTAGGATTCTCTCTACAATGGAGAGAGTTATCACAAGGTGTTAGGTGTTCCAATGGAAGCTTGACTCATGTGTAGGAAAATTCAAGAGTTTCACTTGGTTAAGTATTTGACTTAGTCAACTTTGGTGACTAAAGAGCTACACACCAAAGACCCCTTCTCTACACACTCTTTATCTATTGTTTTGGGCCAATCATTTGCTTATAAGTTTGGATGTTATATCTTCTTAGGCCCAATGGGCCACCCATCCAATGGGCTTGGGCTTTTCAGTCCAAAAGCCCAATAACAAATCCTTATATGCATGTTTCAAACTCGGTACTTAATATATTTTCCATTTCATTTCTTTCACCCTAATACATATATTTCTACCTTCTAATATCACTACACACTTTAAATATTATTAGATAAATTCTATACATATCATAATGCCCATTTACTAACTCTTTACTAGCATTGATCAAGTATGTATATCACATAAGCTCATTGGCTGAAATTAAGTTTGACCTCCATTATACCATTGGAACTTTGATTGAATTCAATTTCCCATATCACTATCATCACCTCCCAATGTCTTAGGAGATATAAACACGAGATATAAACACCCATTTACTAGCACTTTAGATTCATATTACAAACAAATTTTTAACATAATCACATTAAGTCAAACTCGGTTTGACTTTCATTTTATCATGAAAGCACATATCAATGTTGACTTCCTTCATTACTCATTATCACATTATTCATTAAATTCACTTATTGTGATGTTCTTAAGGTTCTTATTATACTAAGGGGACTTTAAATAATATGGTATATGGACGTCATCATGTCATCATTACACAAATTGAGGACCATACTTCCTAATGAGCCAGGTTTAGTACTTAAAAAGTTGTTTAGAGGCTAAATTCTGGAGCTTTTTAGGAGATGTTGCTCCAAATCTCCAGGGGAAAGCCTTGGTAAAGAAAAGGATCAAGTCCAGAAGAAGAGGAGGATGAAGAGGATGCTATGAGTTGAAGTAATTATCTAGGAAAGATAATTAATAGTTCAAGAGAGACTTCTCAAACTCGAAAGAAAATTTTAAACTATCGGTGGTTTGCTTTACATATGCTTCCTTACTTTATACTAGTCTTATTGTCCTTACAGACAAAACGACTAGGAATACAGTAAACTCTTTCTTAAAAATTAATCCATCTAGTAAGAAAATCTCCTCTTGTCTATAAAGTAGATATAACTAATGAGACTAGTAGTACAACTACAGCTCTTTACTCTACCTAAGGTAACAACCGTTCATCTGCATGCATCTTAAAAGAATCAGGTTGATTCATAAGATAGAAATAATGCTAGTTAGGGCTTGTCCTATCATTAGGCAATAGTGTACTCTTATTACTAAAGGACACTGTAGAGAAAATTTCTCAAACCTAATACTTTAATAATTTAGAGAAACAGAGATGTCCATCATATATCTTATTTTACTACTATTCCCAATAAAGAGCTTTTATCTATTCAACACAACTTCAGAAGCAATGGATTACACCACTTACAATTTATTAAAGACCTTAATTAAGCAATTAATAACTGTATTAAATCATAGCAATAAACATTAAGCTCACCATTATAGTTGAAATTTCATCGTCAATATCCATAATCATCATTTGTTCACATTAAATTTAAAGAATTTTAGATATTTAATACCTAATTAGTGTAATTAAGTACAAAAGGCAATGACCACGCACAATGCTGAATAAAAAATAAATGAGACTCAAAAGACGAAAAGGAATCCTATACTCTGCATGCCATAACTTGAACCATTTAAGACTCATATGACTCTATCTTCACTTCAAGTCATAAGACTATGCTCTGATATCAACTTTGTCACGACGTGAACTTGAGTGCATATGACCGACACTAGGACACGGGTAATGCACATAGCTACCAATGCTCGTAGTAAGCCTTATGCTTTGTCACATCCCAATTTTGGAGATATGACAGTCTTAGAATATGGAGATACATAAGGTCATCCACGCCCATAGAACTCACTCATATATATAAAAGCATCGCCTAGGATCGTACCAAATCTCATGCAAAAACTTAATAAAATCTCTTGTAAAGGAAAACACTTAAGTTGCAGAAGTTAAAAATATACTTTAATATAATTCATAAGAAAATAATAATAAGACTCAAAGTAAAGTCACTAACATAATATTCTAAAATAAAGTTCCCATAATAACTCCCAGAGCGTCTAAGGACTCATCATACTATGGTATTATTATTACTTTGACAAAGGAATTTCCCAAGCGGAATAGGTAGCTTGAGTAATTACCTTGCCTCCTTATAATGCTCATCTAGAACCACACAAGAAAAAATGGGTGAGATAAATGATCTCAATGAATAAACAATAAAATTTGAACAATAACACGTATCCCTTTATAAAGGTTCATAGATCATGGTTCTTAGTTTGCAAATTAAGAAGGTTCCTAGATTTCAAACTTATAACTCATAACACAGAGTGAAGGCTACTGCCTTATCTGCTCATAACATAAATATAGAGTGAAGGCTGCTACCTTATCCATTCATAACATAAATATAGAGTGAAGGCTACTGCCTTGTCTGCTCGTAACATAATTATAGAGTGAAGGCTGTTGCCTTGTCCACTCCTAACACAAATATAGAGTGAAGGTTGTTGCCTTGTCCACTCGTAATATAAATATAAAGTGAAGGCTACTACCTTGCTCACTCGCAACATAAAGGAAAGGTAATAGTAGCATTGAAGAATGCAATCACAAGTAATATAATAACAATAGATGTTTATCTTATTAAACAAAATATAAATAACAGTATGGCTCCAGAAAAAAAATAAGGTATGGCAACAATCACAAAGGTTCTTTCTAATCATGGAATAAATAAGATGGTTCGAACCAATTGTCCTTTGGCAACCCAAGCTTAACAATAAAATCATATAATCATAATTTAGGATAGAAAAGAACTTGGGTTTCAAAGATCTCAAAGGCTCACATAACATGATATCACATACTTGTAACATAACATAATATTTACTTATCTTGTGGTTCCCTTGCTCCTAGTACTTGTAGCCCCTAAACTTTTAATATTCATCAAGCTCTAACATACTTTACAATTCCATACTTAGCATTTGCTTAATCATCATGTTATTCTATCCCATAACTACCCCATGCACATACAATATTCATATATACTTGGAGTTGCACTTAAAAGTGCACTCATCACTTACGCATAACATGTTGACTTTTTTTTTCAGTCTTGCATGCTTTGCCTTTATAGGCCTATATGAAAAACACATAATAACTCATATCAAGATTTTTCTAAAGTCAAACACAATATATCATTATCAATTTGATAGCAGTATGTGCCCTGGGAGCCATATAATAGTTACATAATAGTAGATTTTAATTCCCAATGGCATAATAATATATTCATAATGTGAAAAGGGTTTCATATTATTGAATATAGTACTTAAGTATTTGTAAAAGGATCTATTATCAAGTGTTGAGAATATGGGAGACAAATCGCTCTTGTACAAATATTTTAAATATGTTCACGGTTATAGGATTAATGACTAGGCATCATTAATTCTGAAAAACCATCACTTTTGTTTGTTTTCTATAATTAGTATGTGATATAGATGATTATAGAGGCAATGAGTCTCATGCTGCTTGACATGTGATGTCGATACAAACACGTGGATATTCATAGGATGAATAGTCGAACTGTGATGTTAGATGATAACAATATGGGCTTTTACTGCTTGTCAATTATTTATCATCTAGGTCATAATAGTACATATAATCCTTTGACTTGAGAGATACTATATCTCATATATAAAAAGTTATGATTTATTATTGCTTACATAGACGTACTATTCATGTAGGGATATATGACATGTGATGGTTCTAATTTGTTATGTATAGAGATAAGTGATCGCCAAGATAAAATTCATTACCTCGAGTAAACAAGGTTAAGATCCTATGCTATTTGAATATTCTTGATACTTAAGTTCTTGGCCAAGACTGTGAGATTTACTAGAAAGAGTTTCTAGTAGGAATCTAATATCATCAAGAATTAGAATCGAGATAAGGACATAAAATCGAGGCACATTATGATTTGACATAAACCATTACCCTAGGCAAGATTGGGATCTTTAATGAAGGGATTCTAGTGCATGATGATTTATGATTAATGGTCCATGTGATGTTTAAAGTTATCAATTATAAACATTCATTTCTAATTAGGTAGTTGTGATATGGAATGCTAGTTGTCCCTCACAACTTATGGGACTAAGTGTGAAGTGGGGATTTCACATTAGTAGAGAAAAGTGTTTTCTCATTCCCATTGCTAATTAGACATGAACCTAGAAAGTCACACACCCAATAGTGATCACCTTACAAGTGTAAGAGGTTTACCATAATAATTAATTAAAGTGTTTAATTAATTGATTAGTGGTAAAATGATTAAATATGTAAATAAATTTATAAAGACCCTAGCATGTCCTGATGTTTAATCTATAAAGATTTCTATTCAATTAAATCTTAATTTGTTTATGATGCAAATGAGAAAGATTAAATTGAAAATTAATTTGGACTAAATCAAAGACTTAATTTTAACTTTAGTAAAAACCCTTAACACATGAAATGTGGCCTAAGCCCATATGTGATATGGAAAAGAAGCAATTTAGGGGTTAGAGAAAATTCACTATCCATAAGCTCATATGATGGGTTTAGGGGTTAGAGAATTTTCTACTAAGGTTAAAATTATAATTACATCTTTTGGCTAAAGGAAATGTCCATTTTACGCCTAAAAAATATAATAGTCATTTCACCATTTGAAGAAGCAAAGTCAACTTTGCACCTTCAACAATTGGTGAGCTAGAAGAATGTAAAAGGATATTATGGTTTTTGTGAAGACTTAAGAGTTAAGTCTTGAAAACATATATAAATCTTGAGTTTTTATGTTGTAAAGATGATGAACATCATTTTCTCATATTTGGAGAAGCTTAGTATTTTTTCAATTTTTCTTTTGATCTCAATTCTCTTCTTTGTTCTTTATGAAATAACAAATGCTTGCAAATTGAAAATGTGTTTAGTCCAAAAAAGAGAAACCTTAAATTCCTAAAGATTTTTAAGGGAAATCTTGAATCAAATTGGGCAACTAAGAGAGGATTCAAATTAAAAAATAATAGTTTTTAAAATGAACATGAAAATTAAGATATAAAAAGTTATAAAATAAATTAGGAAGCTTAAAGAATATAAAAAAAATGACTAAATTAAAAAAATAAATTAAAATTATATTTCAAAACTACAAAAAGAATGAAATGAACCCAAAATTAAGAGAGAAAACAATAAGAGTAAAAAGGAAAAGGTAAGATAAATAATTTATTAAATTTATTTTTTTGTTTACTAAATTTATATAAAAAATTTAATCAAAAAATTAAATTTAAGATGGCAAATAAATTTTTTTTTTAAATCGCATTAACACTTTTTTATGCTATAAAACAATTTAAGAAATATAAATAATAAATTATAAAAACTAAAAAATAAAAAATTGAAATAAATTTAATAGATTTTTTGTATTGAAGGGTTTGAAATTTAAGAAATAAAATAGAAAAAAAAAAAGAATATGAAACAAAGAGTATATAAGTATTAAAGAGTATGAAAATATTAAGTGATAAAAAAGAAAATGAAGAAATAATTAAAAGAAAAAGAAAGAAAAAGAAATTTTATTTGTGAGAAATGAAGAGAAGAAATTGAAGAAAAGATAAGAAAAGAGAAAGATAAGAAAAGGGAAAAAGAAGAAGTGTGGAAAAAAATGATGAGGAAGAGACATTTTATACTTTTTTTTACGCTATTTACCAACTAATTACCAACTAAATTTTCATCGGTAAACTTTTCAAATGAAAATTTGGAGAGAAATTTCCCTCTAAAATTTTCATTTACCGATAAATTACCGACTAAATTTCTATCAATAATTTATTTTTTATTTTTTAAAAATCAAATGAAAATTTTGGAGAAAAATTTTCTTCCAAAATTTTTATTTACCGACTGATTACCGACTAAATTTCTGTCGGTAATTTATTTTTTTTACAACAAATGAAAATTTAAAGGGAAATTTCCCTCCAAAATTTTCATTTACTGACAGAATAATGTTACTGGTAAATTAGAAAACATTTGTAATTGAATTAAAGAAAATGTTGCCTTTTGATTTATCAACTAAAAGTTTTGTTGATAAATTTACTAACGAAAATTTTAGTTGGTAATTTAAAAATTTTTTGTCAGTAAATTAAAAAATATTTTGTTCTTTAATTTACTGACTGAAATTTTTGTCAGTAAATTTATCGAAGAAATTCTTTTGTCTGTAAATTAAAAAGTTTTTATAATTGAATTAAAGAAAATTTTGCTTTTTGATTTATCGACTAAAAGTTTTGTCAGTAAACTTACCAATAAAAATTTTAGTCGGTAATTTCAAAATTTTTGTCGATAAATTAAAAAATATTTTGTTTTCTAATAAACCAACTGAAATTTTTGTCGGTAATTTTACCAACATAATACTTTTGTTAGTAAATTAGAAAGCTTTTGTAATTGAATTAAAGAAAATTTTGCCTTTTGATTTACTGACTAAAAGTTTTGTTGGTAAATTTACCGACAAAAAATTTAGTCAGTCAGTAATTTCAAAATTTTTTGTCGGTAAATTAAAAAAATATTTTATTCTCTAATTTATCGACTAAAATTTTTGTCGGTAAATTTACCGACGGAATACTTTTGTCCGTAAATTAGAAAGCTTTTGTAACTTAATAAAAGAAAATTTTTCTTTTTGAATTACCGACTAAAATTTTTGTCGGTAAATTTACCGACAAAAATTTTGGTCAGTAAATTCTCGCTAATTTTTTGTACCAATTTTTTGCACCTCATTTAGTGACGAAATTTGATAGTCAGTAATTTTTTGTTAGTAAATCATTGGTAGTTTGTTAGTAATTAAAAAAAAAATTCATATGCCATTGGTATTCTTCGGTAATTTAGTAAATTTACCGACGAAATTATTTCTATTACAAAATTTTGTCAGTAAACTGTAATTTTCTTGTAGTGAGCTGTGAATCATGAATTGTGAATCATGAACTACGAGTTATTAGCTATGAGATCTTTCTAAGGGGTATGTGTTATTGTATAAGCTATATTGGTTACTAATTGATATCATATATCTCACTCATTTTTCCTTATGTGGTTCTAGATAAGTATTATGAGGAGATAAGGTGATAGCTCAAGTAATCTACTATGCTTGGAGAATTTTCTTATCAATAATTATTACTATGCCATAATATGATGAGTCTCTAGACACTCCGAGAGTCTTTATATTGAGAGTTTTATTTTCAAAATATTATTTATTTGATAGTTTATTTGGAGTCTTAAATATTCTTTTCATAAGGATTGTATTTAAAAGTATTTTTTTTAAATTATGCTTCCGTTAGTTAAAATTTTCCTTCTTATTGGATAATAAAGTTAATGCATGAGAATTTGGTAAGATCCTAGGCAAATGTTATTTTGTACATGAGTGGGTTTTACGAGCGTGGATGACTTTATATCTCTCCATGTTCTAAAACTATTATATCTCTAAAATTGAGATGTGACAAATATACTCATAAATCTCGTAGCTCATAAATTTCTAATATATTTGGATTAATTTGAATAGTACTAATATTTAATATTAATAGTTGAAACTCGGTTATAACATAAAAAATAAAAAAAAATAAATTTAAGTTAGTGCTTCAATGTTATAGTATAAAAAATTTTTTAAAAAAATATATTAAATTTATAAAATCTCAAACAAATTTATTTTTTTAGAAAATAACATACCATTATAAATAAAAATTTTGACATTTAATAATGCAATAGTAGGATTTTACTCATTATTATTAAATGAATTCTCAATTAGTATATTTTTTTTCTACTGTATCTTTCCATAAAACCAAAAATAATTTTTATATTCTACAATAAAATTTATAAAAGTCAAATAAAATTTTTCTAACTTGTTAATATTCAAACAATCAAAATCAAATTAAAATTTTTTTAACTTCTTAATATTCAAACAAATATAAAAAAATATAAATTATTCTGATTGAATTCATTTATACATATTATTTTTTTGAGAACCTATAAATTATCACTAATAATTAAAATAACTAATTTTAAAATTTATAGTGGGACAAAATAATAATTTACACAATAAAAGTCAAATTTGAAATTTTTCTACCTTCTTAATATGATTAAAACTTTTTAATATTTTAAAAAAAATTATAAATTATTCTAATTGAATTATTTTTTATTTAATTAAATATCATTAATGATATACTAAATAATAATTATTTTATTTTTTTCTTATTTTAATGAAATTCAGTTTTTATTTAAATTGAACTAAATTAAATATAATTTGATAATTAAATTATTTAATTATAATAATTATATAATTATAAATTTATAATATAATAAATTATATATTAATAATAATTATTTTATTCTTTTTATTCTAATTGAATTCATTGTTTTTTATTTAAATTAAATATAATTAAATATTAAATACAATTAATTATATATTAAATAAGAATTATTTTATACTTTCATTATTATAATTGAATTGATCTTTTCTTATTTAAATTAAATGTAATTAGGTATTAAATAATAATTTTTTTTTTATTTTAATTGAATTCATATTCATTATAAATACACAATTATAAAGAATTTAATGAGAAATTTTTATGTAAATGTGCTTATTCTATTTCTCTTTCATATATATATATATATATATATATATATATATATATATATAATGTTAAAGGATATTATGATTTATCACATACTACCAGCAATAAGTTATCTCTATAAGCCAAATCAAACAAATACCCAGTACCCAAAAACTGAAGTAAAAACTCGTAATCCAACATAGCTAAAACCTTAAACCTAGAAGAAAGCTTGAGAAGCTTTTATTTTCTGGTTTTTCTTTTTCTTTTTAGGAAAAGAGTCACTCAAGTCTTATGCGCATATATTATTGGGTGATATTTTAGCCTACTCATTTTTCAGATTTTTAGGGAATTGAAGAATAGAATAGAACCTTACACCCCCTTCTCTCTCTCTCTCTCTCTCTCTCTCTCTCTCTCAAAGAACACAAACTTTAGAGTTTAGAGTTTAGACTCCAAACAAAATAAGTTTCCCATAAAACCCCTTCTATATTTAAAAAAAAAGGGCAGCAAATCCTATGCAGTTTGACTCTCAGGTCATATTGACTTATTTCTCCTTCAAATTCCTAGGCCAAAGCCTTCTAAACAAAAAATCAAAAAAAGTTTCTTGATATCAGAACCCAAAAAAAAAAAAAAAAAAACTCTACCTCTTTCACTCACATACCTCCAGTTTTTGAAAGAAAAAAGAGAAAAACTTTTAGTTAAAACAGTTCCATATGCCATGAATGTACTAAAGAAAAAGAAACAAATGGGTTTGAAAAGAGAGTTGGCTTGTTTATCTCTTCTTATGTTGATAATGTCAGAATTACAAACTCCTTGTTTTGCTGTTGGTTTTGGAAAGTTTAGTAGATTCAACAAACCCGCTTCTGTTTCTTCTTCTTCTTCTTCTGCCATGGCCACCAGCTCTACTGATGTCTTCAAAGGAAGAAAAAGAAAAAATAATAAAGATTATGAAGAAATTTTTGGTGCTGAAAAGAGGAAAGTCTATACAGGACCAAATCCTCTACACAACAGATAAGTTAAGTAATTATTATTATTATTATTATCACTAGAATTAATCAGCTAGCTTGAATTCTGTTTCAGCTATGAGATTTTTTTTTTTTTTACATTTATTGTCTATTTTCTTTCATTTTCGATTTTTCCCTTTTTTTATGAGCATATTTTTTAGGCATGAAACTTTAAGCTTTTTCTGGATTTGTTCCAGTAAATGGTTCAAGAAATTCTACAGATGTAAATGAGAGGTTAGGTTTGAGATTTTGGTTGATGAGAAAAGTATACTTATTTTGTACTTATTTTTGTTTAAAAAAAAGTTTATATATAAAAGATGAAAAATATTTAAATATATATAACAATAAATTTATTACCATCTTGAAACATTAATTAATGCTATTAATGGAGTAGTTGGTGTTATAAATTCTCTTTCATTATTTGCTCTAATTTTCATAGGGTTGGTGTGTTTAATTCTTTGCAGTTTCCGTTGTTGAATAAGATTTGCACTGTTTGCCATGTAATTAATACTTTACTAATTTGACATTGATTTACATTTAAATAATCCCCTTTACAATTCTTATGATAACTTAAGTTAATGTTGTTAAGTTAAAATTTTATTAATATTTAATTTTTAAAAAAAAAAAAGGGGTTACACAACTTCAAAGATATGATTATCCAATATCTGCATGCATATATATATATATATATATATATATATATATATATATATATATATACACACGAGTAATTATGAATTTTATCTGAAATCGAAATTAAATAAATATGAATTTAGAAACACGCACATATAAAACAATATAAAATAAATATCAGAGATAAAATGAGATACTAATGTACAATCAAAACATTTATGGGATGTACAATTACTTGAGAGCGGGAGTGTGTAGCTAAATGGGGTGTATTTTGATTTGAATCATTTCATATTGGCTGGAAAAATCCAGAAGGGATAGCAGAGACTGTGAAAGCCTTAAATTACTTTGGAATTTTTATCAGAAATTTATAGTGGTAAAGTGAGTAGGGTAAGATTGAATGGTCTACTACCATCCAATCATCTTAATTTTCTTTGTCTTAAATGATTATATGGCAGGCCCCACTGCAATGCTTTGCTTTTGATTCTCCCTCTATGCCAACCAAATGTCCACTACTTAATGGGTTTTTCATTTTCAAAAATTTTTTTATTTTCTTTGCAATTTTTTTTTTAAATTTGTAATGTCATGGCAATTTACCCATCTCAGCTTAGGAAAAAATTTTTGGCTAGTGGTTAAATTTTTGGCTTTGATATGTATGTTCATGATATTTTAATTAATTACAAAATTATCTTTATATTTAATTTCTTAAAATTTTCATATATATATATATATATATATATATATATATATATATATATATATATATATATGTTTGTGTGTGTAGTAAGAGAAAAAAAAAAGCATATTTACTTATATGTTATTTATTATATTCTTATTAATTGTGTATTTAATTTGAAGGTAATGCGATCTTTGACTATTATTTATTAGTATTATTTTATTTTTTAAGATTTTCATAAATCTTTATTTCTTATTATAGCAAGTTGTATATTATGTTCTATTAGGACTTATAGTATAGCACGGATGTTTATAAAGTCTTTATTATAGCAAGTTGTATATTATGTTCTATTAGGATTTATAATATAGCACGTTGTATATTATAAATGTATTAGGATTTATAATAATTATATATGTATTAGGATTTTATAATATAGTATGTTGTATATTATAAATATATTAGGATTTATAATAATTATAAATGTATTAGGATTTTATAATATAGTACATTGTATATTATAAATTGTTTTGGACATTAAAATTATTAATCTTAATAGAATTTTATTTTTTTTATGTCAATTATATTTACTTCTCCTACTAATATTACATTAAATTTTCTCTATATAAATATATATAGTTATTGTTTTTATCAATTTAATTCATAAATTTTTATTTTCATTAGTTTTATTCTTATTAGTTTTTTAAGTTATCATGGCAAATAATTTAGAAAATCAATCAATCGATATCTTTGAACTTTATGAAATGGAATGGAGTATTAAACTCATGGTGCTATGAATGGATTCTGTAAAAACATTCTGCAAAAGTAGAGTTTAATTAAAATAATTAGTTTTAGTTGATATTAATGTTAGTATGTTTAATTTTTTTTTCTATTTAATATTAAGATTAGCATAAAAAGTAAATTAAAGAATATATTTAATTTGAAATTTTACCTGTCTTTTATTATTTTATTATATGTAGTAGTCTTTGTCCTAAAGTGGCTAAGCAATCTGTCTTTGCGTACACATATTCTTAATTTTATTATGTTTATATATGTACAGTAGCTAAATTTGTAATTAATACTTAAATTTAAGTATATAATAATTTATTAGTGAAGGAAGCAGACAGTTTTAATTAGTATGTTTATATATGTATAATCGTTAAATTTATTGATTTGATAACCTAATTTTATTTCTTAATTTTATTATGTTTATATATGTACAGTTGTTAAATTTATTGATTTGATATTAAGAATTGCATGTTTGTTTTTTAATTTTCTTGCATACATTATTTGTTTATCTAATAAAAATAATTAATTATTTTACAGGGTGTTAAAATTTGTGCTATAATATGAAAAGATGCAATAGAAATATTAAATTTTGAGTTGGAAAAAACCTATACTTTTATTAATGGGTTAGTTAAAAAAAGTTAATTCTAATTTTTCAAATGTTTATAAGCAAAAACAATTGCATCTTAATACATACACAATATTGAAAGAAAATGAGGCAAGTATATCTAAATAAATTATTTTTTATAATTTTAAGTCATATTTTGAAATTTAAGAATATATTAAAGAAAATGAAGTAAAGGAAGTCACTGGTAAGTTTTATTATAATTTTTTAATTTTATTTATTTTATTATTGTTGTGTTCCTTAGTTATTAACTTAAATAATGCTATTTTATTTTTTAATTGTATAAATTTTTTAAGTTTTGTAGTTTATGTTAAACCAGCTTTTTGTCTCAAAGAAAGGAAAAAAAATGAAAAAAATAGATAACAATCATGACATGAAAATAATAAAATAAAATATTTATTTTTTTATTTACTTATATTGTTCTTATTTCTTTTTAAAATATATATATTAATATTTTTTCAAAATTATAGATTTGAAAAATTATTTTTGGTTCTATGAAAAGATGCAATAGAAAATGAAAGTGCATTAATTGAAAACTCATTTAACAATAATAATCAAAATCTCATCATTGCATTATTAAATGTTAAAATTTCTATTTATAATAGTATTTTAAAAAAAATTAATTTATTTATAATTTTATAAGCATTTAACTTAAATTTACTATTTTTTTTTACTATGGACGATCTTCAATTGCCAATATTAAAGATTAGTATTATTTAAATAAATCTAAATATACTAGAAGTTGATGAGTTAAGAAATTCGCAAGTATATTATTTTTAAATTTTATATTTAATAATTTTGAAAATTCAATATTTATTTATAAAAATACCAATGTGATTATAAACTATGAGATTACCAGTTATGATATGTTGCGCAATTTTTGTAAGTATATAGGTTGTGCTAAGTAATAGTGTGTGAATAGAGTGTTGAATCCACAGGGAAGAGTTGACAAATACCAAAATTAAGATTACTATATTATTTAGAAAATCAATTATGAAAATTTATATTTTAAGTTAAAGTAAAATTTAAGTAAATAAATGATTATAAATATAAAATAAGATTAAAAATTTAAGATTTAGAATTCATGAATTGATCACATATTTAAAACCTATTTAACAACAATAATCAAAAAAATCACTAATTAAAAACTCATTTAACAACAATAATCAAAATCTCATCATTGCATTATTAAATGTTAAAATTTCTATTTATAATAGTATTGTTTTAAAAAAAAAATCAATTTACTTATGATTTTATAAGCATTTAACTTAAATTTACTATTTTTTTTTTTACTATAGACGATCTTCAATTGCTAACATTAAAGATTAGTATTATTTAAATAAATCTAAATATACTAGAAGTTGATGAGTTAAGAAATTCGCAAGTATATTATTTTTAAATTTTATGTTTAATAATTTTGGAAATTCAATATTTATTTATAAAAATACCAATGTAATTATAAATTATGAGATTACCAGTTATGATATGTTGCGCAATTCTGTAAGTATATAGGTTGTGCCAAGTAATAGTGTGTAAATAGAGTATTGAATCCACAGGGAAGGGTTGACAAGTACCAAAATTAAGATTATTTTATTATTTAGAAAATCAATTATGAGAAATTATATTTTAAGTTAAAGTAAAATTTAAGTAAATAAATGATGATAAATATAAAACAAGATTAAAAATTTAAGATTTAAAATTCATCAATTGATCACATATTGAAAACTCATTTAACAACAATAATTAAAATAATCACTAATTGAAAACTCATTTAACAATAATAATCAAAATCTCATCATTGCATTATTAAATGTTAAAATTTCTATTTATAATATTATTTTTTTCAAAAAAAATCAATTTATTTATGATTTTATAAGTATTTAACTTAAATTTACTATTTTTTTTTTTACTATAGATGATCTTCAATTGCCAACATTAACAATTAGTATTATTTAAATAAATCTAAATATACTAGAAGTTGATGAGTTAAGAAATTCGCAAGTATATTATTTTTAAATTTTATATTTAATAATTTTCGAAATTCAATATTTATTTATAAAAATACCAATGTGATTATAAACTATGAGATTACCAGTTATGATATGTTGCGCAATTTCTGTAAGTATATAGGTTGTGCTAAGTAATAGTGTGTGAATAGAGTGTTGAATCCATAGGAAAGGGTTGACAAGTACCAAAATTAAGATTACTCTATTATTTAGAAAATCAATTATGAGAATTTGTATTTTAAGTTAAAGTAAAATTTAAGTAAATAAATGATGATAAATATAAAATAAGATTAAAAATTTAAGATTTATAATTTATCAATTGATCACATATTGAAAACTTATTTAACAACATTAATCAAAATAATCACTAATTGAAAACTCATTTAACAACAATAATCAAAATCTCATCATTGCATTATTAAATGTTAAAATTTCTATTTATAATAGTATTGTTTTCAAAAAAAATCAATTTACTTATGATTTTATAAGCATTTAACTTAAATTTACTATTTTTTTTTTACTATAGACGATCTTCAATTGCTAACATTGAAGATTAGTATTATTTAAGTAAATCTAAATATACTAGAAGTTGATGAGTTAAGAAATTCGCAAGTATATTATTTTTAAATTTTATATTTAATAATTTTGGAAATTCAATATTTATTTATAAAAATACCAATGTGATTATAAATTATGAGATTACCAGTTATGATATTTGCACAATTTCTGTAAGTATATAGGTTGTGCCAAGTAATAGTGTGTAAATAGAGTGTTGAATCCACAGGGAATGATTGACAAGTACCAAAATTAAGATTACTTTATTATTTAGCAAATCAATTATGAGAAATTATATTTTAAGTAAAAGTAAAATTTAAGTAAATAAATAATGATAAATATAAAATAAGATTAAAAATTTAAGATTTAGAATTCATCAGTTGATCACATATTGAAAACTCATTTAACAACAATAATCAAAATAAACACTAATTGAAAACTCATTTAACAACAATAATCAAAATCTCATCATTGCATTATTAAATGTTAAAATTTCTATTTATAATAGAATTGTTTTCAAAAAAAATCAATTTACTTATGATTTTATAAGCATTTAACTTAAATTTACTATTTTTTTTTTACTATAGACGATCTTCAATTGCTAACATTAAAGATTAGTATTATTTAAATAAATCTAAATATACTAGAAGTTGATGAGTTAAGAAATTCGCAAGTATATTATTTTTAAATTTTATATTTAATAATTTTGGAAATTTAATATTTATTTATAAAAATACCAATGTGATTATAAATTATGAAATTACCAGCTATGATATGTTGCGCAATTTCTGTAAGTATATAGGTTGTGCCAAGTAATAGTGTGTAAATAGAGTGTTGAATCCACAGGGAAGGGTTCATAAGTACCAAAATTAAGATTACTCTATTATTTAGAAAATCAATTATGAGAATTTATATTTTAAGTTAAAGTAAAATTTAAGTAAATAAATGATGATAAATATAAAATAAGATTAAAAATTTAAGATTTAGAATTTATCAATTGATCACATATTGAAAACTTATTTAACAACAATAATCAAAATAATCACTAATTGAAAACTCATTTAACAACAATAATCAAAATCTCATAATTGCATTATTAAATGTTAAAATTTCTATTTATAATAGTATTGTTTTCAACAAAAAATCAATTTACTTATGATTTTATAAGCATTTAACTTAAATTTACTATTTTTTTTTTACTATAGACGATCTTCAATTGCTAACATTAAAGATTAGTATTATTTAAATAAATCTAAATATACTAGAAGTTGATGAGTTAAGAAATTCGCAAGTATATTATTTTTAAATTTTATATTTAATAATTTTGGAAATTCAATATTTATTTATAAAAATACCAATGTGATTATAAATTATGAGATTACCAGTTATGATATTTGCGCAATTTCTGTAAGTATATAGGTTGTGCGAAGTAATAGTGTGTAAATAGAGTGTTGAATCCACAGGGAAGGGTTAACAAGTACCAAAATTAAGATTACTCTATTATTTAGAAAATCATTTATGAGAATTTATATTTTAAGTTAAAGTAAAATTTAAGTAAATAAATGATGATAAATATAAAATAAGATTTAAAATTCATCAATTGATCACATATTGAAAACTCATTTAACAACAATAATGAAAATAATCACTAATTGAAAACTCATTTAACAATAATAATCAAAATCTCATCATTGCATTATTAAATGTTAAAATTTCTATTTATAATAGTATTTTTTTCAAAAAAAATCAATTCATTTATGATTTTATAAGTATTTAACTTAAATATACTTTTTTTTTTTTTTACTATAGATGATCTTCAATTGCCAACATTAAAAATTAGTATTATTTAAATAAATCTAAATATACTAGAAGTTGACCAGTTAAGAAATTCGCAAGTATATTATTTTTAAATTTTATATTTAATAATTTTGGAAATTCAATATTTATTTATAAAAATACCAATGTGATTATAAACTATGAGATTACCAGTTATGATATCTTGCGCAATTTCTGTAAGTATATAGGTTGTGCCAAGTAATAGTGTGTGAATAGAGTGTTGAATCCATAGGAAAGGGTTGACAAGTACCAAAATTAAGATTACTCTATTATTTAGAAAATCAATTATGAGAATTTGTATTTTAAGTTAAAGTAAAATTTAAGTAAATAAATGATGATAAATATAAAATAAGATAAAAAATTTAAGATTTATAATTTATCAATTGATCACATATTGAAAACATATTTAATAACAATAATCAAAATAATCACTAATTGAAAACTCATTTAACAATAATAATCAAAATCTCATCATTGCATTATTAAATGTTAAAATTTCTATTTATAATAGTATTGTTTTCAAAAAAAATCAATTTACTTATGATTTTATAAGCATTTAACTTAAATTTACTATTTTTTTTTTACTATAGACGATCTTCAATTGCTAACATTAAAGATTAGTATTATTTAAATAAATCTAAATATACTAGAAGTTGATGAGTTAAGAAATTCGCAAGTATATTATTTTTAAATTTTATATTTAATAATTTTGGAAATTCAATATTTATTTATAAAAATACCAATGTGATTATAAATTATGAGATTACCAGTTATGATATTTGCGCAATTTCTGTAAGTATATAGGTTGTGCCAAGTAATAGTGTGTAAATAGAGTGTTGAATCCACAGGGAAGGGTTAACAAGTACCAAAATTAAGAGTACTCTATTATTTAGAAAATCAATTATGAGAATTTATATTTTAAGTTAAAGTAAAATTTAAGTAAATAAATGATGATAAATATAAAATAAGATTTAAAATTTAAGATTTAAAATTCATCAATTGATCACATATTGAAAACTCATTTAACAACAATAATTAAAATAATCACTAATTGAAAACTCATTTAACAATAATAATCAAAATCTCATCATTGCATTATTAAATGTTAAAATTTCTATTTATAATAGTATTTTTTTCAAAAAAAATCAATTTATTTATGATTTTATAAGTATTTAACTTAAATTTACTATTTTTTTTTTTACTATAGATGATCTTCAATTGCCAACATTAAAAATTAGTATTATTTAAATAAATCTAAATATACTAGAAGTTGATGAGTTAAGAAATTCGCAAGTATATTATTTTTAAATTTTATATTTAATAATTTTGGAAATTAAATATTTATTTATAAAAATATCAATATGATTATAAACTATGAGATTACCAGTTATGATATGTTGTGCAATTTCTGTAAGTATATAGGTTGTGCCAAGTAATAGTGTGTGAATAGAGTGTTGAATCCATAGGAAAGGGTTGACAAGTACCAAAATTAAGATTACTCTATTATTTAGAAAATCAATTATGAGAATTTGTATTTTAAGTTAAAGTAAAATTTAAGTAAATAAATGATGATAAATATAAAATAAGATTAAAAATTTAAGATTTATAATTTATCAATTGATCACATATTGAAAACTTATTTAACAACAATAATCAAAATAATCACTAATTGAAAACTCATTTAACAACAATAATCAAAATCTCATCATTGCATTATTAAATGTTAAAATTTCTATTTATAATAGTATTGTTTTCAAAAAAAATCAATTTACTTATGATTTTATAAGCATTTAACTTAAATTTACTATTTTTTTTTTACTATAGACGATCTTCAATTGCTAACATTGAAGATTAGTATTATTTAAGTAAATCTAAATATACTAGAAGTTGATGAGTTAAGAAATTCGCAAGTATATTATTTTTAAATTTTATATTTAATAATTTTGGAAATTCAATATTTATTTATAAAAATACCAATGTGATTATAAATTATGAGATTACCAGTTATGATATTTGCACAATTTCTGTAAGTATAAAAGTTGTGCCAAGTAATAGTGTGTAAATAGAGTGTTGAATCCACAGGGAAGGGTTGACAAGTACCAAAATTAAGATTACTTTATTATTTAGAAAATCAATTATGAGAAATTATATTTTAAGTTAAAGTAAAATTTAAGTAAATAAATAATGATAAATATAAAATAAGATTAAAAATTTAAGATTTAGAATTTATCAGTTAATCACATATTGAAAACTCATTTAACAACAATAATCAAAATAATCACTAATTGAAAACTCATTTAACAAGAATAATCAAAATCTCATCATTGCATTATTAAATGTTAAAATTTCTATTTATAATAGTATTGTTTTCAAAAAAAATCAATTTACTTATGATTTTATAAGCATTTAACTTAAATTTACTATTTTTTTTTTACTATAGACGATCTTCAATTGCTAACATTAAAGATTAGTATTATTTAAATAAATCTAAATATACTACAAGTTGATGAGTTAAGAAATTCGCAAGTATATTATTTTTAAATTTTATATTTAATAATTTTGGAAATTCAATATTTATTTATAAAAATACCAATGTGATTATAAATTATGAGATTACCAGTTATGATATTTGTGCAATTTCTGTAAGTATATAGGTTGTGCCAAGTAATAGTGTGTAAATAGAGTGTTGAATCCACAGGGAATGGTTGACAAGTATCAAAATTAAGATTACTCTATTATTTAGAAAATCAATTATGAGAATTTATATTTTAAGTTATAGTAAAATTTAAGTAAATAAATGATGATAAATATAAAATAAGATTAAAAATTTAAGATTTAAAATTCATCAATTGATCACATATTGAAAACTCATTTAACAACAATAATTAAAATAATCACTTATTGAAAACTCATTTAACAATAATAATCAAAATCCCATCATTGCATTATTAAATGTTAAAATTTCTATTTATAATAGTATTTTTTTCAAAAAAAAAAAATTTATTTATGATTTTATAAGTATTTAACTTAAATTTACTATTTTTTTTTTTACTATAGATGATCTTCAATTGCCAACATTAAAAATTAGTATTATTTAAATAAATCTAAATATACTAGAAGTTGATGAGTTAAGAAATTCGCAAGTATATTATTTTTAAATTTTATATTTAATAATTTTGGAAATTCAATATTTATTTATAAAAATACCAATGTGATTATAAACTATGAGATTACCAGTTATGATATGTTGCGCAATTTCTGTAAGTATATAGGTTGTGCCAAGTAATAGTGTGTGAATAGAGTGTTGAATCCATAGGAAAGGGTTGACAAGTACCAAAATTAAGATTATTCTATTATTTAGAAAATCAATTATGAGAATTTGTATTTTAAGTTAAAGTAAAATTTAAGTAAATAAATGATGATAAATATAAAATAAGATTAAAAATTTAAGATTTATAATTTATCCATTGATCGCATATTGAAAACTTATTTAACAACAATAATCAAAATAATCACTAATTGAAAAATCATTTAACAACAATAATCAAAA
The DNA here is from genome assembly GCA_947687605.1 of Reutealis trisperma. Lineage (NCBI taxonomy): Eukaryota > Viridiplantae > Streptophyta > Magnoliopsida > Malpighiales > Euphorbiaceae > Reutealis > Reutealis trisperma. The sequence continues at coordinate 137,371 of CANTUT010000524.1, read as the reverse complement.
TCTCATCATTGCATTATTAAATGTTAAAATTTCTATTTATAATAGTATTGTTTTAAAAAAAAAAACAATTTACTTATGATTTTATAAGCATTTAACTTAAATTTACTATTTTTTTTTTACTATAGACGATCTTCAATTGCTAACATTAAAGATTAGTATTATTTAAATAAATCTAAATATACTAGAAGTTGATGAGTTAAGAAATTCGCAAGTATATTATTTTTAAATTTTATGTTTAATAATTTTGGAAATTCAATATTTATTTATAAAAATACCAATGTGATTATAAATTATGAGATTACCAGTTACGGTATGTTGCGCAATTCTGTAAGTATATAGGTTGTGCCAAGTAATAGTGTGTAAATAGAGTATTGAATCCACAGGGAATGGTTGACAAGTACCAAAATTAAGATTATTTTATTATTTAGAAAATCAATTATGAGAAATTATATTTTAAGTTAAAGTAAAATTTAAGTAAATAAATGATGATAAATATAAAATAAGATTTAAAATTTAAGATTTAAAATTCATCAATTGATCACATATTGAAAACTCATTTAACAACAATAATTAAAATAATCACTAATTGAAAACTCATTTAACAATAATAATCAAAATCTCATCATTGCATTATTAAACGTTAAAATTTCTATTTATAATATTATTTTTTTCAAAAAAAATCAATTTATTTATGATTTTATAAGTATTTAACTTAAATTTACTATTTTTTTTTTTTACTATAGATGATCTTCAATTGCCAACATTAACAATTAGTATTATTTAAATAAATCTAAATATACTAGAAGTTGATGAGTTAAGAAATTCGCAAGTATATTATTTTTAAATTTTATATTTAATAATTTTCGAAATTCAATATTTATTTATAAAAATACCAATGTGATTATAAACTATGAGATTACCAGTTATGATATGTTGCGCAATTTCTGTAAATATATAGGTTGTTCCAAGTAATAGTGTGTGAATAGAGTGTTGAATCCATAGGAAAGGGTTGACAAGTACCAAAATTAAGATTACTCTATTATTTAGAAAATCAATTATGAGAATTTGTATTTTAAGTTAAAGTAAAATTTAAGTAAATAAATGATGATAAATATAAAATAAGATAAAAAATTTAAGATTTATAATTTATCAATTGATCACATATTGAAAACTTATTTAACAACAATAATCAAAATAATCACTAATTGAAAACTCATTTAACAACAATAATCAAAATCTCATCATTGCATTATTAAATGTTAAAATTTCTATTTATAATAGTATTGTCTTGAAAAAAAATCAATTTACTTATGATTTTATAAGCATTTAACTTAAATTTACTATTTTTTTTTTACTATAGACGATCTTCAATTGCTAACATTGAAGATTAGTATTATTTAAGTAAATCTAAATATACTAGAAGTTGATGAGTTAAGAAATTCGCAAGTATTTTATTTTTAAATTTTATATTTAATAATTTTGGAAATTCAATATTTATTTATAAAAATACCAATGTGATTATAAATTATGAGATTACCAGTTATGATATTTGCGCAATTTCTGTAAGTATATAGGTTGTGCTAGGTAATAGTGTGTAAATAGAGTATTGAATCCACAGGGAAGGGTTAACAAGTACCAAAATTAAGATTACTCTATTATTTAGAAAATCAATTATGAGAATTTATATTTTAAGTTAAAGTAAAATTTAAGTAAATAAATGATGATAAATATAAAATAAGATTAAAAATTTAAGATTTAAAATTTATCAATTGATCACATAATGAAAACACATTTAACAACAATAATTAAAATAATCACTAATTGAAAACTCATTTAACAATAATAATCAAAATCTAATCATTGCATTATTAAATGTTAAAATTTCTATTTATAATAGTATTTTTTTCAAAAGAAATCAATTTATTTATGATTTTATAAGTACTTAACTTAAATTTACTATTTTTTTTTTTTACTATAGATGATCTTCAATTGCCAACATTAGAAATTAGTATTATTTAAATAAATCTAAATATACTAGAAGTTGATGAGTTAAGAAATTCGCAAGTATATTATTTTTAAATTTTATATTTAATAATTTTGGAAATTCAATATTTATTTATAAAAATACCAATGTGATTATAAACTATGAGATTACCAGTTATGATATGTTGCGCAATTTCTGTAAGTATATAGGTTGTGCCAAGTAATAGTGTGTGTATAGAGTGTTGAATCCATAGGAAAGGTTTGACAAGTACCAAAATTAAGATTACTCTATTATTTAGAAAATCAATTATGAGAATTTGTATTTTAAGTTAAAGTAAAATTTAAGTAAATAAATGATGATAAATATAAAATAAGATTAAAAATTTAAGATTTATAATTTATCAATTGATCACATATTGAAAACTTATTTAACAACAATAATCAAAATAATCACTAATTGAAAACTCATTTAACAACAATAATCAAAATCTCATCATTGCATTATTAAATGTTAAAATTTCTATTTATAATAGTATTGTTTTAAAAAAAAATCAATTTACTTATGATTTTATAAGCATTTAACTTAAATTTACTATTTTTTTTTACTATAGACGATCTTCAATTGCTAACCTTGAAGATTAGTATTATTTAAGTAAATCTAAATATACTAGAAGTTGATGAGTTAAGAAATTCGCAAGTATATTATTTTTAAATTTTATATTTAATAATTTTGGAAATTCAATATTTATTTATAAAAATACCAATGTGATTATAAATTATGAAATTACCAGTTATGATATTTGCACAATTTATGTAAGTATATAGGTTGTGCCAAGTAATAGTGTGTAAATAGAGTGTTGAATCCACAGGGAAGGGTTGACAAGTACCAAAATTAAGATTACTTTATTATTTAGAAAATCAATTATGAGAAATTATATTTTAAGTTAAAGTAAAATTTAAGTAAATAAATAATGATAAATATAAAATAAGATTAAAAATTTAAGATTTAGAATTCATCAGTTGATCACATATTGAAAACTCATTTAACAACAGTAATCAAAATAATCACTAATTGAAAACTCATTTAACAACAATAATCAAAATCTCATCATTTCATTATTAAATGTTAAAATTTCTATTTATAATAGTATTGTTTTCTAAAAAAATCAATTTACTTATGATTTTATAAGCATTTAACTTAAATTTACTATTTTTTTTTTTACTATAGACGATCTTCAATTGCTAATATTAAAGATTAGTATTATTTAAATAAATCTAAATATACTAGAAGTTGATGAGTTAAGAAATTCGCAAGTATATTATTTTTAAATTTTATATTTAATAATTTTGGAAATTGAATATTTATTTATAAAAATACCAATGTGATTATAAATTATGAGATTTCCAGCTATGATATGTTGTGCAATTTCTGTAAGTATATAGGTTGTGCCAAGTAATAGTGTGTAAATAGAGTGTTGAATCCACAGGGAAGGGTTGATAAGAAACAAAATTAAGATTACTCTATTATTTAGAAAATCTATTATGAGAAATTATATTTTAAGTTAAAGTAAAATTTAAGTAAATAAATAATGATAAATATAAAATAAGATTAAAAATTTAAGATTTAGAATTCATCAGTTAATCACATATTGAAAACTCATTTAACAACAGTAATCAAAATAATCACTAATTGAAAACTCATTTAACAACAATAATCAAAATCTCATCATTGCATTATTAAATGTTAAAATTTCTATTTATAATAGTATTGTTTTCTAAAAAAATCAATTTACTTATGATTTTATAAGCATTTAACTTAAATTTACTTTTTTTTTTTTTACTATAGATGATCTTCAATTGCCAAGATTAAAAATTAGTATTATTTAAATAAATCTAAATATACTAGAAGTTGATGAGTTAAGAAATTCGCAAGTATATTATTTTTAAATTTTATATTTAATAATTTTGGAAATTCAATATTTATTTATAAAAATACCAATGTGATTATAAACTATGAGATTACCAGTTATGATATGTTGTGCAATTTCTGTAAGTATATAGGTTGTGCCAAGTAATAGTGTGTGAATAGAGTGTTGAATCCATAGGAAAGGGTTGACAAGTACCAAAATTAAGATTACTCTATTATTTAGAAAATCAATTATGAGAATTTGTATTTTATGTTAAAGTAAAATTTAAGTAAATAAATAATGATAAATATAAAATAAGATTAAAAATTTTAGATTTAGAATTCATGAGTTGATCACATATTGAAAACTCATTTAACAACAATAATCAAAATAATCACTAATTGAAAACTCATTTAACAACAATAATCAAAATCTCATCATTGCATTATTTAATGTTAAAATTTCTATTTATAATAGTATTGTTTTCAAAAAAAAATCAGTTTACTTATGATTTTATAAGCATTTAACTTAAATTTACTATTTTTTTTTTACTATAGACGATCTTCAATTGCTAACCTTGAACATTAGTATTATTTAAGTAAATCTAAATATACTAGAAGTTGATGAGTTAAGAAATTCACAAGTATATTATTTTTAAATTTTATATTTAATAATTTTGGAAATTCAATATTTATTTATAAAAATACCAATGTGATTATAAATTATGAGATTACCAGTTATGATATTTGCACAATTTCTGTAAGTATATAGGTTGTGCCAAGTAATAGTGTGTAAATAGAGTGTTGAATCCACAGGGAAGGGTTGACAAGTACCAAAATTAAGATTACTTTATTATTTAGAAAATCAATTATGAGAAATTATATTTTATGTTAAAGTAAAATTTAAGTAAATAAATAATGATAAATATAAAATAAGATTAAAAATTTTAGATTTAGAATTCATGAGTTGATCACATATTGAAAACTCATTTAACAACAATAATCAAAATAATCACTAATTGAAAACTCATTTAACAACAATAATCAAAATCTCATCATTGCATTATTAAATGTTAAAATTTCTATTTATAATAGTATTGTTTTCAATAAAAATCAATTTACTTATGATTTTATAAGCATTTAACTTAAATTTACTATTTTTTTTTACTATAGACGATCTTCAATTGCTAACATTAAAGATTAGTATTATTTAAATAATTCTAAATAAACTAGAAGTTGATGAGTTAAGAAATTCGCAAGTATATTATTTTTAAATTTTATATTTAATAATTTTGGAAATTTAATATTTATTTATAAAAATACCAATGTGATTATAAATTATGAGATTACCAGCTATGATATGTTGTGCAATTTCTGTAAGTATATAGGTTGTGCCAAGTAATAGTGTGTAAATAGAGTGTTGAATCCACAGGGAAGGGTTGATAAGTATCAAAATTAAGATTACTCTATTATTTAGAAAATCAATTATGAGAATTTATATTTTAAGTTAATGTAAAATTTAAGTAAATAAATGATGATAAATATAAAATAAGATTAAAAATTTAGGATTTAGAATTCATCAATTGATCACATATTGAAAACTTATTTAACAACAATAATCAAAATAATCACTAATTGAAAACTCATTTAACAACAATAATCAAAATCTCATAATTGCATTATTAAATGTTAAAATTTCTATTTATAATAGTATTGTTTTCAAAAAAAATCAATTTACTTATGATTTTATAAGCATTTAACTTAAATTTACTTTTTTTTTTTACTGTAGACGATCTTCAATTGCTAACATTAAAGATTAGTATTATTTAAATAAATCTAAATATACTAGAAATTGATGAGTTAAGAAATTCGCAAGTATATTATTTTTAAATTTTATATTTAATAATTTTGGAAATTCAATATTTATTTATAAAAATACCAATGTGATTATAAATTATGAGATTACCAGTTATGATATTTGCGCAATTTCTGTAAGTATATAGGTTGTGCCAAGTAATAGTGTGTAAATAGAGTGTTGAATCCAAAGGGAAGGGTTGACAAGTACCAAAATTAAGATTACTCTATTATTTAGAAAATCAATTATGAGAATTTATATTTTAAGTTAAAGTAAAATTTAAGTAAATAAATGATGATAAATATAAAATAAGATTAAAAATTTAAGATTTAAAATTCATCAATTGATCACATATTGAAAACTCATTTAACAACAATAATTAAAATAATCACTAATTGAAAACTCATTGAACAATAATAATCAAAATCTAATCATTGCATTATTAAATGTTAAAATTTCTATTTATAATAGTATTTTTTTCAAAAGAAATCAATTTATTTATGATTTTATAAGTATTCAACTTAAATTTACTATTTTTTTTTTTTTACTATAGATGATCTTCAATTGCCAACATTAAAAATTAGTATTATTTAAATAAATCTAAATATACTAGAAGTTGATGAGTTAAGAAATTCGCAAGTATATTATTTTTAAATTTTATATTTAATAATTTTGGAAATTCAATATTTATTTATAAAAATACCAATGTGATTATAAACTATGAGAATACCAGTTATGATATGTTGCGCAATTTCTGTAAGTATATAGGTTGTGCCAAGTAATAGTGTGTGTATAGATTGTTGAATCCATAGGAAAGGGTTGACAAGTACCAAAATTAAGATTACTCTATTATTTAGAAAATCAATTATGAGAATTTGTATTTTAAGTTAAAGTAAAATTTAAGTAAATAAATGATGATAAATATAAAATAAGATTAAAAATTTAAGATTTATAATTTATCAATTGATCACATATTGAAAACTTATTTAACAACAATAATCAAAATAATCACTAATTGAAAACTCATTTAACAACAATAATCAAAATCTCATCATTGCATTATTAAATGTTAAAATTTCTATTTATAATAGTATTGTTTTCAAAAGAAATCAATTTACTTATGATTTTATAAGCATTTAACTTAAATTTACTATTTTTTTTTTACTATAGACGATCTTCAATTGCTAACATTGAATATTAGTATTATTTAAGTAAATCTAAATATACTAGAAGTTGATGAGTTAAGAAATTCGCAAGTATATTATTTTTAAATTTTATATTTAATAATTTTGGAAATTCAATATTTATTTATAAAAATACCAATGTGATTATAAATTATGAGATTACCAGTTATGATATTTGCACAATTTCTGTAAGTATATAGGTTGTGCCAAGTAATAGTGTGTAAATAGAGTGTTGAATCCACAGGGAAGGGTTGACAAGTACCAAAATTAAGATTACTTTATTATTTAGAAAATCAATTATGAGAAATTATATTTTAAGTTAAAGTAAAATTTAAGTAAATAAATAATAATAAATATAAAATAAGATTAAAAATTTAAGATTTAGAATTCATCAGTTGATCACATATTGAAAACTCATTTAACAACAATAATCAAAATAATCACTAATTGAAAACTCATTTAACAACAATAATCAAAATCTCATCATTTCATTATTAAATGTTAAAATTTCTATTTATAATAGTATTGTTTTCAAAAAAAATCAATTTACTTATGATTTTATAAGCATTTAACTTAAATTAACTATTTTTTTTTTACTATAGACGATCTTCAATTGCTAACATTAAAGATTAGTATTATTTAAATAAATCTAAATATACTAGAAGTTGATGAGTTAAGAAATTCGGAAGTATATTATTTTTAAATTTTATATTTAATAATTTAGGAAATTTAATATTTATTTATAAAAATACCAATGTGATTATAAATTATGAGATTACCAGCTATGATATGTTGCGCAATTTCTGTAAGTATATAGGTTGTGCCAAGTAATAGTGTGTAAATAGAGTGTTGAATCCACAGGGAAGGGTTGATAAGTACCAAAATTAAGATTACTCTATTATTTATAAAATTAACTATGAGAATTTATTTTTTAAGTTAAAGTAAAATTTAAGTAAATAAATGATGATAAATATATAATAAGATTAAAAATTGAAGATTTAGAATTCATCAATTAATCACATATTGAAAACTTATTTAACAACAATAATCGAAATAATCACTAATTGAAAACTCATTTAACAACAATAATCAAAATCTCATAATTGCATTATTAAATGTTAAAATTTCTATTTATAATAGTATTGTTTTCAAAAAAAATCAATTTACTTATGATTTTATAAGCATTTAACTTAAATTTACTTTTTTTTTTTTTACTGTAGACGATCTTCAATTGCTAACATTAAAGATTAGTATTATTTAAATAAATCTAAATATACTAGAAATTGATGAGTTAAGAAATTCGCAAGTATATTATTTTTAAATTTTATATTTAATAATTTTGGAAATTCAATATTTATTTATAAAAATACCAATGTGATTATAAATTATGAGATTACCAGTTATGATATTTGCGCAATTTCTGTAAGTATATAGGTTGTGCCAGGTAATAGTGTGTAAATAGAGTGTTGAATCCACAGGGAAGGGTTGACAAGTACCAAAATTAAGATTACTCTATTATTTAGAAAATCAATTATGAGAATTTATATTTTAAGTTAAAGTAAAATTTAAGTAAATAAATGATGATAAATATAAAATACGATTAAAAATTTAAGATTTAAAATTCATCAATTGATCACATATTGAAAACTCATTTAACAACAATAATTAAAATAATCACTAATTGAAAACTCATTGAACAATAATAATCAAAATCTAATCATTGCATTATTAAATGTTAAAATTTCTATTTATAATAGTATTTTTTTCAAAAGAAATCAATTTATTTATGATTTTATAAGTATTCAACTTAAATTTACTATTTTTTTTTTTTACTATAGATGATCTTCAATTTGCCAACATTAAAAATTAGTATTATTTAAATAAATCTAAATATACTAGAAGTTGATGAGTTAAGAAATTCGCAAGTATATTATTTTTAAATTTTATATTTAATAATTTTGGAAATTCAATATTTATTTATAAAAATACCAATGTGATTATAAACTATGAGAATACCAGTTATGATATGTTGCGCAATTTCTGTAAGTATATAGGTTGTGCCAAGTAATAGTGTGTGTATAGATTGTTGAATCCATAGGAAAGGGTTGACAAGTACCAAAATTAAGATTACTCTATTATTTAGAAAATCAATTATGAGAATTTATATTTTAAGTTAAAGTAAAATTTAAGTAAATAAATGATGATAAATATAAAATAAGATTAAAAATTTAAGATTTATAATTTATCAATTGATCACATATTGAAAACTTATTTAACAACAATAATCAAAATAATCACTAATTGAAAACTCATTTAACAACAATAATCAAAATCTCATCATTGCATTATTAAATGTTAAAATTTCTATTTATAATAGTATTGTTTTCAAAAGAAATCAATTTACTTATGATTTTATAAGCATTTAACTTAAATTTACTATTTTTTTTTTACTATAGACGATCTTCAATTGCTAACATTGAAGATTAGTATTATTTAAGTAAATCTAAATATACTAGAAGTTGATGAGTTAAGAAATTCGCAAGTATATTATTTTTAAATTTTATATTTAATAATTTTGGAAATTCAATATTTATTTATAAAAATACCAATGTGATTATAAATTATGAGATTACCAGTTATGATATTTGCACAATTTCTGTAAGTATATAGGTTGTGCCAAGTAATAGTGTGTAAATAGAGTGTTGAATCCACAGGGAAGGGTTGACAAGTACCAAAATTAAGATTACTTTATTATTTAGAAAATCAATTATGAGAAATTATATTTTAAGTTAAAGTAAAATTTAAGTAAATAAATAATAATAAATATAAAATAAGATTAAAAATTTAAGATTTAGAATTCATCAGTTGATCACATATTGAAAACTCATTTAACAACAATAATCAAAATAATCACTAATTGAAAACTCATTTAACAACAATAATCAAAATCTCATCATTTCATTATTAAATGTTAAAATTTCTATTTATAATAGTATTGTTTTCAAAAAAAATCAATTTACTTATGATTTTATAAGCATTTAACTTAAATTAACTATTTTTTTTTTACTATAGACGATCTTTAATTGCTAACATTAAAGATTAGTATTATTTAAATAAATCTAAATATACTAGAAGTTGATGAGTTAAGAAATTCGGAAGTATATTATTTTTAAATTTTATATTTAATAATTTAGGAAATTTAATATTTATTTATAAAAATACCAATGTGATTATAAATTATGAGATTACCAGCTATGATATGTTGCGCAATTTCTGTAAGTATATAGGTTGTGCCAAGTAATAGTGTGTAAATAGAGTGTTGAATCCACAGGGAAGGGTTGATAAGTACCAAAATTAAGATTACTCTATTATTTATAAAATTAACTATGAGAATTTATTTTTTAAGTTAAAGTAAAATTTAAGTAAATAAATGATGATAAATATATAATAAGATTAAAAATTGAAGATTTAGAATTCATCAATTGATCACATATTGAAAACTTATTTAACAACAATAATCAAAATAATCACTAATTGAAAACTCATTTAACAACAATAATCAAAATCTCATAATTGCATTATTAAATGTTAAAATTTCTATTTATAATAGTATTGTTTTCAAAAAAAATCAATTTACTTATGATTTTATAAGCATTTAACTTAAATTTACTTTTTTTTTTTTTTACTGTAGACGATCTTCAATTGCTAACATTAAAGATTAGTATTATTTAAATAAATCTAAATATACTAGAAATTGATGAGTTAAGAAATTCGCAAGTATATTATTTTTAAATTTTATATTTAATAATTTTGGAAATTCAATATTTATTTATAAAAATACCAATGTGATTATAAACTATGAGATTACCAGTTATGATATGTTGTGCAATTTCTGTAAGTATATAGGTTGTGCCAAGTAATAGTGTGTGAATAGAGTGTTGAATCCATAGGAAAGGGTTGACAAGTACCAAAATTAAGATTACTCTATTATTTAGAAAATCAATTATGAGAATTTGTATTTTATGTTAAAGTAAAATTTAAGTAAATAAATAATGATAAATATAAAATAAGATTAAAAATTTTAGATTTAGAATTCATGAGTTGATCACATATTGAAAACTCATTTAACAACAATAATCAAAATAATCACTAATTGAAAACTCATTTAACAACAATAATCAAAATCTCATCATTGCATTATTTAATGTTAAAATTTCTATTTATAATAGTATTGTTTTCAAAAAAAAATCAGTTTACTTATGATTTTATAAGCATTTAACTTAAATTTACTATTTTTTTTTTTACTATAGACGATCTTCAATTGCTAACCTTGAACATTAGTATTATTTAAGTAAATCTAAATATACTAGAAGTTGATGAGTTAAGAAATTCACAAGTATATTATTTTTAAATTTTATATTTAATAATTTTGGAAATTCAATATTTATTTATAAAAATACCAATGTGATTATAAATTATGAGATTACCAGTTATGATATTTGCACAATTTCTGTAAGTATATAGGTTGTGCCAAGTAATAGTGTGTAAATAGAGTGTTGAATCCACAGGGAAGGGTTGACAAGTACCAAAATTAAGATTACTTTATTATTTAGAAAATCAATTATGAGAAATTATATTTTATGTTAAAGTAAAATTTAAGTAAATAAATAATGATAAATATAAAATAAGATTAAAAATTTTAGATTTAGAATTCATGAGTTGATCACATATTGAAAACTCATTTAACAACAATAATCAAAATAATCACTAATTGAAAACTCATTTAACAACAATAATCAAAATCTCATCATTGCATTATTAAATGTTAAAATTTCTATTTATAATAGTATTGTTTTCAAAAAAAATCAATTTACTTATGATTTTATAAGCATTTAACTTAAATTTACTATTTTTTTTTACTATAGACGATCTTCAATTGCTAACATTAAAGATTAGTATTATTTAAATAATTCTAAATAAACTAGAAGTTGATGAGTTAAGAAATTCGCAAGTATATTATTTTTAAATTTTATATTTAATAATTTTGGAAATTTAATATTTATTTATAAAAATACCAATGTGATTATAAATTATGAGATTACCAGCTATGATATGTTGTGCAATTTCTGTAAGTATATAGGTTGTGCCAAGTAATAGTGTGTGAATAGAGTGTTGAATCCACAGGGAAGGGTTGATAAGTATCAAAATTAAGATTACTCTATTATTTAGAAAATCAATTATGAGAATTTATATTTTAAGTTAATGTAAAATTTAAGTAAATAAATGATGATAAATATAAAATAAGATTAAAAATTTAGGATTTAGAATTCATCAATTGATCACATATTGAAAACTTATTTAACAACAATAATCAAAATAATCACTAATTGAAAACTCATTTAACAACAATAATCAAAATCTCATAATTGCATTATTAAATGTTAAAATTTCTATTTATAATAGTATTGTTTTCAAAAAAAATCAATTTACTTATGATTTTATAAGCATTTAACTTAAATTTACTTTTTTTTTTTACTGTAGACGATCTTCAATTGCTAACATTAAAGATTAGTATTATTTAAATAAATCTAAATATACTAGAAATTGATGAGTTAAGAAATTCGCAAGTATATTATTTTTAAATTTTATATTTAATAATTTTGGAAATTCAATATTTATTTATAAAAATACCAATGTGATTATAAATTATGAGATTACCAGTTATGATATTTGCGCAATTTCTGTAAGTATATAGGTTGTGCCAAGTAATAGTGTGTAAATAGAGTGTTGAATCCAAAGGGAAGGGTTGACAAGTACCAAAATTAAGATTACTCTATTATTTAGAAAATCAATTATGAGAATTTATATTTTAAGTTAAAGTAAAATTTAAGTAAATAAATGATGATAAATATAAAATAAGATTAAAAATTTAAGATTTAAAATTCATCAATTGATCACATATTGAAAACTCATTTAACAACAATAATTAAAATAATCACTAATTGAAAACTCATTGAACAATAATAATCAAAATCTAATCATTGCATTGTTAAATGTTAAAATTTCTATTTATAATAGTATTTTTTTCAAAAGAAATCAATTTATTTATGATTTTATAAGTATTCAACTTAAATTTACTATTTTTTTTTTTTTACTATAGATGATCTTCAATTGCCAACATTAAAAATTAGTATTATTTAAATAAATCTAAATATACTAGAAGTTGATGAGTTAAGAAATTCGCAAGTATATTATTTTTAAATTTTATATTTAATAATTTTGGAAATTCAATATTTATTTATAAAAATACCAATGTGATTATAAACTATGAGAATACCAGTTATGATATGTTGCGCAATTTCTGTAAGTATATAGGTTGTGCCAAGTAATAGTGTGTGTATAGATTGTTGAATCCATAGGAAAGGGTTGACAAGTACCAAAATTAAGATTACTCTATTATTTAGAAAATCAATTATGAGAATTTGTATTTTAAGTTAAAGTAAAATTTAAGTAAATAAATGATGATAAATATAAAATAAGATTAAAAATTTAAGATTTATAATTTATCAATTGATCACATATTGAAAACTTATTTAACAACAATAATCAAAATAATCACTAATTGAAAACTCATTTAACAACAATAATCAAAATCTCATCATTGCATTATTAAATGTTAAAATTTCTATTTATAATAGTATTGTTTTCAAAAGAAATCAATTTACTTATGATTTTATAAGCATTTAACTTAAATTTACTATTTTTTTTTTACTATAGACGATCTTCAATTGCTAACATTGAAGATTAGTATTATTTAAGTAAATCTAAATATACTAGAAGTTGATGAGTTAAGAAATTCGCAAGTATATTATTTTTAAATTTTATATTTAATAATTTTGGAAATTCAATATTTATTTATAAAAATACCAATGTGATTATAAATTATGAGATTACCAGTTATGATATTTGCACAATTTCTGTAAGTATATAGGTTGTGCCAAGTAATAGTGTGTAAATAGAGTGTTGAATCCACAGGGAAGGGTTGACAAGTACCAAAATTAAGATTACTTTATTATTTAGAAAATCAATTATGAGAAATTATATTTTAAGTTAAAGTAAAATTTAAGTAAATAAATAATAATAAATATAAAATAAGATTAAAAATTTAAGATTTAGAATTCATCAGTTGATCACATATTGAAAACTCATTTAACAACAATAATCAAAATAATCACTAATTGAAAACTCATTTAACAACAATAATCAAAATCTCATCATTTCATTATTAAATGTTAAAATTTCTATTTATAATAGTATTGTTTTCAAAAAAAATCAATTTACTTATGATTTTATAAGCATTTAACTTAAATTAACTATTTTTTTTTTACTATAGACGATCTTCAATTGCTAACATTAAAGATTAGTATTATTTAAATAAATCTAAATATACTAGAAGTTGATGAGTTAAGAAATTCGGAAGTATATTATTTTTAAATTTTATATTTAATAATTTAGGAAATTTAATATTTATTTATAAAAATACCAATGTGATTATAAATTATGAGATTACCAGCTATGATATGTTGCGCAATTTCTGTAAGTATATAGGTTGTGCCAAGTAATAGAGTGTAAATAGAGTGTTGAATCCACAGGTAAGGGTTGATAAGTACCAAAATTAAGATTACTCTATTATTTATAAAATTAACTATGAGAATTTATTTTTTAAGTTAAAGTAAAATTTAAGTAAATAAATGATGATAAATATATAATAAGATTAAAAATTGAAGATTTAGAATTCATCAATTAATCACATATTGAAAACTTATTTAACAACAATAATCAAAATAATCACTAATTGAAAACTCATTTAACAACAATAATCAAAATCTCATAATTGCATTATTAAATGTTAAAATTTCTATTTATAATAGTATTGTTTTCAAAAAAAATCAATTTACTTATGATTTTATAAGCATTTAACTTAAATTTACTTTTTTTTTTTTTACTGTAGACGATCTTCAATTGCTAACATTAAAGATTAGTATTATTTAAATAAATCTAAATATACTAGAAATTGATGAGTTAAGAAATTCGCAAGTATATTATTTTTAAATTTTATATTTAATAATTTTGGAAATTCAATATTTATTTATAAAAATACCAATGTGATTATAAACTATGAGATTACCAGTTATGATATGTTGTGCAATTTCTGTAAGTATATAGGTTGTGCCAAGTAATAGTGTGTGAATAAAGTGTTGAATCCATAGGAAAGGGTTGACAAGTACCAAAATTAAGATTACTCTATTATTTAGAAAATCAATTATGAGAATTTGTATTTTATGTTAAAGTAAAATTTAAGTAAATAAATAATGATAAATATAAAATAAGATTAAAAATTTTAGATTTAGAATTCATGAGTTGATCACATATTGAAAACTCATTTAACAACAATAATCAAAATAATCACTAATTGAAAACTCATTTAACAACAATAATCAAAATCTCATCAGTGCATTATTTAATGTTAAAATTTCTATTTATAATAGTATTGTTTTCAAAAAAAAATCAGTTTACTTATGATTTTATAAGCATTTAACTTAAATTTACTATTTTTTTTTTTACTATAGACGATCTTCAATTGCTAACCTTGAACATTAGTATTATTTAAGTAAATCTAAATATACTAGAAGTTGATGAGTTAAGAAATTCACAAGTATATTATTTTTAAATTTTATATTTAATAATTTTGGAAATTCAATATTTATTTATAAAAATACCAATGTGATTATAAATTATGAGATTACCAGTTATGATATTTGCACAATTTCTGTAAGTATATAGGTTGTGCCAAGTAATAGTGTGTAAATAGAGTGTTGAATCCACAGGGAAGGGTTGACAAGTACCAAAATTAAGATTACTTTATTATTTAGAAAATCAATTATGAGAAATTATATTTTATGTTAAAGTAAAATTTAAGTAAATAAATAATGATAAATATAAAATAAGATTAAAAATTTTAGATTTAGAATTCATGAGTTGATCACATATTGAAAACTCATTTAACAACAATAATCAAAATAATCACTAATTGAAAACTCATTTAACAACAATAATCAAAATCTCATCATTGCATTATTAAATGTTAAAATTTCTATTTATAATAGTATTGTTTTCAAAAAAAAATCAATTTACTTATGATTTTATAAGCATTTAACTTAAATTTACTATTTTTTTTTACTATAGACGATCTTCAATTGCTAACATTAAAGATTAGTATTATTTAAATAATTCTAAATAAACTAGAAGTTGATGAGTTAAGAAATTCGCAAGTATATTATTTTTAAATTTTATATTTAATAATTTTGGAAATTTAATATTTATTTATAAAAATACCAATGTGATTATAAATTATGAGATTACCAGCTATGATATGTTGTGCAATTTCTGTAAGTATATAGGTTGTGCCAAGTAATAGTGTGTGAATAGAGTGTTGAATCCACAGGGAAGGGTTGATAAGTATCAAAATTAAGATTACTCTATTATTTAGAAAATCAATTATGAGAATTTATATTTTAAGTTAATGTAAAATTTAAGTAAATAAATGATGATAAATATAAAATAAGATTAAAAATTTAGGATTTAGAATTCATCAATTGATCACATATTGAAAACTTATTTAACAACAATAATCAAAATAATCACTAATTGAAAACTCATTTAACAACAATAATCAAAATCTCATAATTGCATTATTAAATGTTAAAATTTCTATTTATAATAGTATTGTTTTCAAAAAAAATCAATTTACTTATGATTTTATAAGCATTTAACTTAAATTTACTTTTTTTTTTTACTGTAGACGATCTTCAATTGCTAACATTAAAGATTAGTATTATTTAAATAAATCTAAATATACTAGAAATTGATGAGTTAAGAAATTCGCAAGTATATTATTTTTAAATTTTATATTTAATAATTTTGGAAATTCAATATTTATTTATAAAAATACCAATGTGATTATAAATTATGAGATTACCAGTTATGATATTTGCGCAATTTCTGTAAGTATATAGGTTGTGCCAAGTAATAGTGTGTAAATAGAGTGTTGAATCCAAAGGGAAGGGTTGACAAGTACCAAAATTAAGATTACTCTATTATTTAGAAAATCAATTATGAGAATTTATATTTTAAGTTAAAGTAAAATTTAAGTAAATAAATGATGATAAATATAAAATAAGATTAAAAATTTAAGATTTAAAATTCATCAATTGATCACATATTGAAAACTCATTTAACAACAATAATTAAAATAATCACTAATTGAAAACTCATTGAACAATAATAATCAAAATCTAATCATTGCATTATTAAATGTTAAAATTTCTATTTATAATAGTATTTTTTTCAAAAGAAATCAATTTATTTATGATTTTATAAGTATTCAACTTAAATTTACTATTTTTTTTTTTTTACTATAGATGATCTTCAATTGCCAACATTAAAAATTAGTATTATTTAAATAAATCTAAATATACTAGAAGTTGATGAGTTAAGAAATTCGCAAGTATATTATTTTTAAATTTTATATTTAATAATTTTGGAAATTCAATATTTATTTATAAAAATACCAATGTGATTATAAACTATGAGAATACCAGTTATGATATGTTGCGCAATTTCTGTAAGTATATAGGTTGTGCCAAGTAATAGTGTGTGTATAGATTGTTGAATCCATAGGAAAGGGTTGACAAGTACCAAAATTAAGATTACTCTATTATTTAGAAAATCAATTATGAGAATTTGTATTTTAAGTTAAAGTAAAATTTAAGTAAATAAATGATGATAAATATAAAATAAGATTAAAAATTTAAGATTTATAATTTATCAATTGATCACATATTGAAAACTTATTTAACAACAATAATCAAAATAATCACTAATTGAAAACTCATTTAACAACAATAATCAAAATCTCATCATTGCATTATTAAATGTTAAAATTTCTATTTATAATAGTATTGTTTTCAAAAGAAATCAATTTACTTATGATTTTATAAGCATTTAACTTAAATTTACTATTTTTTTTTTACTATAGACGATCTTCAATTGCTAACATTGAAGATTAGTATTATTTAAGTAAATCTAAATATACTAGAAGTTGATGAGTTAAGAAATTCGCAAGTATATTATTTTTAAATTTTATATTTAATAATTTTGGAAATTCAATATTTATTTATAAAAATACCAATGTGATTATAAATTATGAGATTACCAGTTATGATATTTGCACAATTTCTGTAAGTATATAGGTTGTGCCAAGTAATAGTGTGTAAATAGAGTGTTGAATCCACAGGGAAGGGTTGACAAGTACCAAAATTAAGATTACTTTATTATTTAGAAAATCAATTATGAGAAATTATATTTTAAGTTAAAGTAAAATTTAAGTAAATAAATAATAATAAATATAAAATAAGATTAAAAATTTAAGATTTAGAATTCATCAGTTGATCACATATTGAAAACTCATTTAACAACAATAATCAAAATAATCACTAATTGAAAACTCATTTAACAACAATAATCAAAATCTCATCATTTCATTATTAAATGTTAAAATTTCTATTTATAATAGTATTGTTTTCAAAAAAAATCAATTTACTTATGATTTTATAAGCATTTAACTTAAATTAACTATTTTTTTTTTACTATAGACGATCTTCAATTGCTAACATTAAAGATTAGTATTATTTAAATAAATCTAAATATACTAGAAGTTGATGAGTTAAGAAATTCGGAAGTATATTATTTTTAAATTTTATATTTAATAATTTAGGAAATTTAATATTTATTTATAAAAATACCAATGTGATTATAAATTATGAGATTACCAGCTATGATATGTTGCGCAATTTCTGTAAGTATATAGGTTGTGCCAAGTAATAGTGTGTAAATAGAGTGTTGAATCCACAGGGAAGGGTTGATAAGTACCAAAATTAAGATTACTCTATTATTTATAAAATTAACTATGAGAATTTATTTTTTAAGTTAAAGTAAAATTTAAGTAAATAAATGATGATAAATATATAATAAGATTAAAAATTGAAGATTTAGAATTCATCAATTGATCACATATTGAAAACTTATTTAACAACAATAATCAAAATAATCACTAATTGAAAACTCATTTAACAACAATAATCAAAATCTCATAATTGCATTATTAAATGTTAAAATTTCTATTTATAATAGTATTGTTTTCAAAAAAAATCAATTTACTTATGATTTTATAAGCATTTAACTTAAATTTACTTTTTTTTTTTTTTACTGTAGACGATCTTCAATTGCTAACATTAAAGATTAGTATTATTTAAATAAATCTAAATATACTAGAAATTGATGAGTTAAGAAATTCGCAAGTATATTATTTTTAAATTTTATATTTAATAATTTTGGAAATTCAATATTTATTTATAAAAATACCAATGTGATTATAAACTATGAGATTACCAGTTATGATATGTTGTGCAATTTCTGTAAGTATATAGGTTGTGCCAAGTAATAGTGTGTGAATAGAGTGTTGAATCCATAGGAAAGGGTTGACAAGTACCAAAATTAAGATTACTCTATTATTTAGAAAATCAATTATGAGAATTTGTATTTTATGTTAAAGTAAAATTTAAGTAAATAAATAATGATAAATATAAAATAAGATTAAAAATTTTAGATTTAGAATTCATGAGTTGATCACATATTGAAAACTCATTTAACAACAATAATCAAAATAATCACTAATTGAAAACTCATTTAACAACAATAATCAAAAATCTCATCATTGCATTATTTAATGTTAAAATTTCTATTTATAATAGTATTGTTTTCAAAAAAAAATCAGTTTACTTATGATTTTATAAGCATTTAACTTAAATTTACTATTTTTTTTTTTACTATAGACGATCTTCAATTGCTAACCTTGAACATTAGTATTATTTAAGTAAATCTAAATATACTAGAAGTTGATGAGTTAAGAAATTCACAAGTATATTATTTTTAAATTTTATATTTAATAATTTTGGAAATTCAATATTTATTTATAAAAATACCAATGTGATTATAAATTATGAGATTACCAGTTATGATATTTGCACAATTTCTGTAAGTATATAGGTTGTGCCAAGTAATAGTGTGTAAATAGAGTGTTGAATCCACAGGGAAGGGTTGACAAGTACCAAAATTAAGATTACTTTATTATTTAGAAAATCAATTATGAGAAATTATATTTTATGTTAAAGTAAAATTTAAGTAAATAAATAATGATAAATATAAAATAAGATTAAAAATTTTAGATTTAGAATTCATGAGTTGATCACATATTGAAAACTCATTTAACAACAATAATCAAAATAATCACTAATTGAAAACTCATTTAACAACAATAATCAAAATCTCATCATTGCATTATTAAATGTTAAAATTTCTATTTATAATAGTATTGTTTTCAAAAAAAAATCAATTTACTTATGATTTTATAAGCATTTAACTTAAATTTACTATTTTTTTTTACTATAGACGATCTTCAATTGCTAACATTAAAGATTAGTATTATTTAAATAATTCTAAATAAACTAGAAGTTGATGAGTTAAGAAATTCGCAAGTATATTATTTTTAAATTTTATATTTAATAATTTTGGAAATTTAATATTTATTTATAAAAATACCAATGTGATTATAAATTATGAGATTACCAGCTATGATATGTTGTGCAATTTCTGTAAGTATATAGGTTGTGCCAAGTAATAGTGTGTGAATAGAGTGTTGAATCCACAGGGAAGGGTTGATAAGTATCAAAATTAAGATTACTCTATTATTTAGAAAATCAATTATGAGAATTTATATTTTAAGTTAATGTAAAATTTAAGTAAATAAATGATGATAAATATAAAATAAGATTAAAAATTTAGGATTTAGAATTCATCAATTGATCACATATTGAAAACTTATTTAACAACAATAATCAAAATAATCACTAATTGAAAACTCATTTAACAACAATAATCAAAATCTCATAATTGCATTATTAAATGTTAAAATTTCTATTTATAATAGTATTGTTTTAAAAAAAAATCAATTTACTTATGATTTTATAAGCATTTAACTTAAATTTACTTTTTTTTTTACTGTAGACGATCTTCAATTGCTAACATTAAAGATTAGTATTATTTAAATAAATCTAAATATACTAGAAATTGATGAGTTAAGAAATTCGCAAGTATATTATTTTTAAATTTTATATTTAATAATTTTGGAAATTCAATATTTATTTATAAAAATACCAATGTGATTATAAATTATGAGATTACCAGTTATGATATTTGCGCAATTTCTGTAAGTATATAGGTTGTGCCAAGTAATAGTGTGTAAATAGAGTGTTGAATCCACAGGGAAGGGTTGACAAGTACCAAAATTAAGATTACTCTATTATTTAGAAAATCAATTATGAGAAATTATATTTTAAGTTAAAGTAAAATTTAAGTAAATAAATAATGATAAATATAAAATAAGATTAAAAATTTTAGATTTAGAATTCATGAGTTGATCACATATTGAAAACTCATTTAACAACAATAATCAAAATAATCACTAATTGAAAACTCATTTAACAACAATAATCAAAATCTCATCATTGCATTATTAAATGTTAAAATTTCTATTTATAATAGTATTGTTTTGAAAAAAAATCAATTTACTTATGATTTTATAAGCATTTAACTTAAATTTACTATTTTTTTTTACTATAGACGATCTTCAATTGCTAACATTAAAGATTAGTATTATTTAAATAATTCTAAATATACTAGAAGTTGATGAGTTAAGAAATTCGCAAGTATATTATTTTCAAATTTTATATTTAATAATTTTGGAAATTTAATATTTATTTATAAAAATACCAATGTGATTATAAATTATGAGATTACCAGCTATGATATGTTGTGCAATTTCTGTAAGTATATAGGTTGTGCCAAGTAATAGTGTGTAAATAGAGTGTTGAATCCACAGGGAAGGGTTGATAAGTATCAAAATTAAGATTACTCTATTATTTAGAAAATCAATTATGAGAATTTATATTTTAAGTTAAAGTAAAATTTAAGTAAATAAATGATGATAAATATAAAATAAGATTAAAAATTTAGGATTTAGAATTCATCAATTGATCACATATTGAAAACTTATTTAACAACAATAATCAAAATAATCACTAATTGAAAACTCATTTAACAACAATAATCAAAATCTAATAATTGCATTACTAAATGTTAAAATTTCTATTTATAATAGTATTGTTTTCAAAAAAAATCAATTTACTTGTGATTTTATAAGCATTTAACTTAAATTACTATTTTTTTTTTACTATAGACGATCTTCAATTGCTAACATTAAAGATTAGTATTATTTAAATAAATCTAAATATACTAGAAGTTGATGAGTTAAGAAATTCGCAAGTATATTATTTTTAAATTTTATATTTAATAATTTTGGAAATTCAATATTTATTTATAAAAATACCAATGTGATTATAAATTATGAGATTACCAGTTATGATATTTACGTAATTTCTGTAAGTATATAGGTTGTGCCAGGTAATAGTGTGTAAATAGAGTGTTGAATCCACAGGGAAGGGTTGACAAGTACCAAAATTAAGATTACTCTATTATTTAGAAAATCAATTATGAGAATTTATATTTTAAGTTAAAGTAAAATTTAAGTAAATAAATGATGATAAATATAAAATAAGATTAAAAATTTAAGATTTAAAATTCATCAATTGATCACATATTGAAGACTCATTTAACAACATTAATTAAAATAATCACTAATTGAAAACTCATTGAACAATAATAATCAAAATCTCATCATTGCATTATTAAATGTTAAAATTTCTATTTATAATAGTATTTTTTTCAAAAGAGATCAATTTATTTATGATTTTATAAGTATTCAACTTAAATTTACTATTTTTTTTTTTTACTATAGATGATCTTCAATTGCCAACATTAAAAATTAGTATTATTTAAATAAATCTAAATATACTAGATGTTGATGAGTTAAGAAATTCGCAAGTATATTATTTTTAAATTTTATATTTAATAATTTTTGAAATTCAATATTTATTTATAAAAATACCAATGTGATTATAAACTATGAGATTACCAGTTATGATATGTTGCGTAATTTCTGTAAGTATATAGGTTGTGCCAAGTAATAGTGTGTGTATAGATTGTTGAATCCATAGGAAAGGGTTGACAAGTACCAAAATTAAGATTACTCTATTATTTAGAAAATCAATTATGAGAATTTGTATTTTAAGTTAAAGTAAAATTTAAGTAAATAAATGATGATAAATATAAAATAAGATTAAAAATTTAAGATTTATAATTTATCAATTGATCACATATTGAAAACTTATTTAACAACAATAATCAAAATAATCACTAATTGAAAACTCATTTAACAACAATAATCAAAATCTCATCATTTCATTATTAAATGTTAAAATTTCTATTTATAATAGTATTGTTTTCAAAAGAAATCAATTTACTTATGATTTTATAAGCATTTTACTTAAATTTACTATTTTTTTTTTACTATAGACGATCTTCAATTGCTAACATTGAAGATTAGTATTATTTAAGTAAATCTAAATATACTAGAAGTTGATGAGTTAAGAAATTCGCAAGTATATTATTTTTAAATTTTATATTTAATAATTTTGGAAATTCAATATTTATTTATAAAAATACCAATGTGATTATAAATTATGAGATTACCAGTTCTGATATTTGCACAATTTCTGTAAGTATATAGGTTGTGCCAAGTAATAGTGTGTAAATAGAGTGTTGAATCCACAGGGAAGGGTTGACAAGTACCAAAGTTAAGATTACTTTATTATTTAGAAAATCAATTATGAGAAATTATATTTTAAGTTAAAGTAAAATTTAAGTAAATAAATAATGATAAATATAAAATAAGATTAAAAATTTAAGATTTAGAATTCATCAGTTGATCACATATTGAAAACTCATTTAACAACTATAATCAAAATAATCACTAATTGAAAACTCATTTAACAACAATAATCAAAATCTCATCATTGCTTTATTAAATGTTAAAATTTCTATTTATAATAGTATTGTTTTCTAAAAAAATCAATTTACTTATGATTTTATAAGCATTTAACTTAAATTTACTATTTTTTTTTTTACTATAGACGATCTTCAATTGCTAACATTAAAGATTAGTATTATTTAAATAAATCTAAATATACTAG
This sequence comes from Reutealis trisperma, assembly GCA_947687605.1. Lineage (NCBI taxonomy): Eukaryota > Viridiplantae > Streptophyta > Magnoliopsida > Malpighiales > Euphorbiaceae > Reutealis > Reutealis trisperma. Next base: position 113,116 of record CANTUT010000524.1, on the reverse strand, counting down.
AGGTTGATGAGTTAAGAAATTCGCAAGTATATTATTTTTAAATTTTATATTTAATAATTTTGAAAATTTAATATTTATTTATAAAAATACCAATTTGATTATAAACTATGAGATTACCAGTTATGATATGTTGCGCAATTTCTGTAAGTATATAGGTTATGCCAAGTAATAGTGTTTGAATAGAGTGTTGAATCTACAGGGAAGGGTTGACAAGTACCAAAATTAAGATTACTCTATTATTTAGAAAATGAATTATGAGAATTTATATTTTAAGTTAAAGTAAAATTTATGTAAATAAATGATGATAAATATAAAATAAGATTAAAAATTGAAGATTTAGAATTCATTAATTGATCACATATTGAAAACTTATTTAACAACAATAATCAAAATAATCACTAATTGAAAACTCATTTAACAACAATAATCAAAATCTCATCATTGCATTATTAAATGTTAAAATTTCTTTTTATAATAGTATTGTTTTCAAAAAAAATCAATTTACTTATGATTTTATAAGCATTTAACTTAAATTTACTATTTTTTTTTTTTACTCTAGACGATCTTCAATTGCTAACATTAAAGATTAGTATTATTTAAATAAATCTAAATATACTAGAAGTTGATGAGTTAAGAAATTCGCAAGTATATTATTTTTAAATTTTATATTTAATAATTTTGGAAATTTAATATTTATTTATAAAAATACCAATGTGATTATAAACTATGAGATTACCAGTTATGATATGTTGCGCAATTTCTGTAAGTATATAGGTTATGCCAAGTAATAGTGTTTGAATAGAGTGTTGAATCTACAGGGAAGGGTTGACAAGTACCAAAATTAAGATTACTCTATTATTTAGAAAATGAATTATGAGAATTTATATTTTAAGTTAAAGTAAAATTTATGTAAATAAATGATGATAAATATAAAATAAGATTAAAAATTGAAGATTTAGAATTCATTAATTGATCACATATTGAAAACTTATTTAACAACAATAATCAAAATAATCACTAATTGAAAACTCATTTAACAACAATAATCAAAATCTCATAATTGCATTATTAAATGTTAAAATTTCTATTTATAATAGTATTGTTTTCAAAAAAAATCAATTTACTTATGATTTTATAAGCATTTAACTTAAATTTACTTTTTTTTTTACTGTAGACGATCTTCAATTGCTAACATTAAAGATTAGTATTATTTAAATAAATCTAAATATACTAGAAATTGATGAGTTAAGAAATTCGCAAGTATATTATTTTTAAATTTTATATTTAATAATTTTGGAAATTCAATATTTATTTATAAAAATACCAATGTGATTATAAATTATGAGATTACCAGTTATGATATTTGCGCAATTTCTGTAAGTATATAGGTTGTGCCAAGTAATAGTGTGTAAATAGAGTGTTGAATCCAAAGGGAAGGGTTGACAAGTACCAAAATTAAGATTACTCTATTATTTAGAAAATCAATTATGAGAATTTATATTTTAAGTTAAAGTAAAATTTAAGTAAATAAATGATGATAAATATAAAATAAGATTAAAAATTTAAGATTTAAAATTCATCAATTGATCACATATTGAAAACTCATTTAACAACAATAATTAAAATAAACACTAATTGAAAACTCATTTAACAATAATAATCAAAATCTCATCATTGCATTATTTAATGCTAAAATTTCTATTTATAATAGTATTTTTTTCAAAAAAAATCAATTTATTTATGATTTTATAAGTATTTAACTTAAATTTACTATTTTTTTTTTTTACTATAGATGATCTTCAATTGCCAACATTAAAAATTAGTATTATTTAATTAAATCTAAATATACTAGAAGTTGATGAGTTAAGAAATTCGCAAGTATATTATTTTTAAATTTTATATTTAATAATTTTGGAAATTCAATATTTATTTATAAAAATACCAATGTGATTATAAACTATGAGATTACCAGTTATGATATGTTGTGCAATTTCTGTAGGTATATAGGTTGTGCCAAGTAATTGTGTGTGAATAGAGCGTTGAATCCATAGGAAAGGGTTGATAAGTACCAAAATTAAGATTACTCTATTATTTAGAAAATCAATTATGAGAATTTGTATTTTAAGTTAAAGTAAAATTTAAGTAAATAAATGATGATAAATATAAAATAAGATTAAAAATTTAAGATTTAGAATTTATCAATTGATCACATATTGAAAACTTATTTAACAACAATAATCAAAATAATCACTAATTGAAAACTCATTTAACAACAATAATCAAAATCTCATCATTGCATTATTAAATGTTAAAATTTCTATTTATAATAGTATTGTTTTCAAAAAAAATCAGTTTACTTATGATTTTATAAGCATTTAATTTAAATTTACTATTTTTTTTTTACTATAGACGATCTTCAATTGCTAACCTTGAACATTAGTATTATTTAAGTAAATCTAAATATACTAGAAGTTGATGAGTTAAGAAATTCGCAAGTATATTATTTTTAAATTTTATATTTAATAATTTTGGAAATTCAATATTTATTTATAAAAATACCAATGTGATTATAAATTATGAGATTACCAGTTAGGATATTTGCACAATTTCTGTAAGTATATAGGTTGTGCCAAGTAATAGTGTGTAAATAGAGTGTTGAATCCACAGGGAAGGGTTGACAAGTACCAAAATTAAGATTACTTTATTATTTAGAAAATCAATTATGAGAAATTATATTTTAAGTTAAAGTAAAATTTAAGTAAATAAATAATGATAAATATAAAATAAGATTAAAAATTTTAGATTTAGAATTCATGAGTTGATCACATATTGAAAACTCATTTAACAACAATAATCAAAATAATCACTAATTGAAAACTCATTTAACAACAATAATCAAAATCTCATCATTGCATTATTAAATGTTAAAATTTCTATTTATAATAGTATTGTTTTCAAAAAAAAATCAATTTACTTATGATTTTATAAGCATTTAACTTAAATTTACTATTTTTTTTTACTATAGACGATCTTCAATTGCTAACATTAAAGATTAGTATTATTTAAATAATTCTAAATATACTAGAAGTTGATGAGTTAAGAAATTCGCAAGTATATTATTTTCAAATTTTATATTTAATAATTTTGGAAATTTAATATTTATTTATAAAAATACCAATGTGATTATAAATTATGAGATTACCAGCTATGATATGTTGTGCAATTTCTGTAAGTATATAGGTTGTGCCAAGTAATAGTGTGTAAATAGAGTGTTGAATCCACAGGGAAGGGTTGATAAGTATCAAAATTAAGATTACTCTATTATTTAGAAAATCAATTATGAGAATTTATATTTTAAGTTAAAGTAAAATTTAAGTAAATAAATGATGATAAATATAAAATAAGATTAAAAATTTAGGATTTAGAATTCATCAATTGATCACATATTGAAAACTTATTTAACAACAATAATCAAAATAATCACTAATTGAAAACTCATTTAACAACAATAATCAAAATCTAATAATTGCATTACTAAATGTTAAAATTTCTATTTATAATAGTATTGTTTTCAAAAAAAATCAATTTACTTGTGATTTTATAAGCATTTAACTTAAATTACTATTTTTTTTTTACTATAGACGATCTTCAATTGCTAACATTAAAGATTAGTATTATTTAAATAAATCTAAATATACTAGAAGTTGATGAGTTAAGAAATTCGCAAGTATATTATTTTTAAATTTTATATTTAATAATTTTGGAAATTTAATATTTATTTATAAAAATACCAATGTGATTATAAATTATGAGATTACCAGCTATGATATGTTGTGCAATTTCTGTAAGTATATAGGTTGTGCCAAGTAATAGTGTGTGAATAGAGTGTTGAATCCACAGGGAAGGGTTGATAAGTATCAAAATTAAGATTACTCTATTATTTAGAAAATCAATTATGAGAATTTATATTTTAAGTTAATGTAAAATTTAAGTAAATAAATGATGATAAATATAAAATAAGATTAAAAATTTAGGATTTAGAATTCATCAATTGATCACATATTGAAAACTTATTTAACAACAATAATCAAAATAATCACTAATTGAAAACTCATTTAACAACAATAATCAAAATCTCATAATTGCATTATTAAATGTTAAAATTTCTATTTATAATAGTATTGTTTTAAAAAAAAATCAATTTACTTATGATTTTATAAGCATTTAACTTAAATTTACTTTTTTTTTTACTGTAGACGATCTTCAATTGCTAACATTAAAGATTAGTATTATTTAAATAAATCTAAATATACTAGAAATTGATGAGTTAAGAAATTCGCAAGTATATTATTTTTAAATTTTATATTTAATAATTTTGGAAATTCAATATTTATTTATAAAAATACCAATGTGATTATAAATTATGAGATTACCAGTTATGATATTTGCGCATTTTCTGTAAGTATATAGGTTGTGCCAAGTAATAGTGTGTAAATAGAGTGTTGAATCCACAGGGAAGGGTTGACAAGTACCAAAATTAAGATTACTCTATTATTTAGAAAATCAATTATGAGAAATTATATTTTAAGTTAAAGTAAAATTTAAGTAAATAAATAATGATAAATATAAAATAAGATTAAAAATTTTAGATTTAAAATTCATGAGTTGATCACATATTGAAAACTCATTTAACAACAATAATCAAAATAATCACTAATTGAAAACTCATTTAACAACAATAATCAAAATCTCATCATTGCATTATTAAATGTTAAAATTTCTATTTATAATAGTATTGTTTTCAAAAAAAATCAATTTACTTATGATTTTATAAGCATTTAACTTAAATTTACTATTTTTTTTTACTATAGACGATCTTCAATTGCTAACATTAAAGATTAGTATTATTTAAATAATTCTAAATATACTAGAAGTTGATGAGTTAAGAAATTCGCAAGTATATTATTTTCAAATTTTATATTTAATAATTTTGGAAATTTAATATTTATTTATAAAAATACCAATGTGATTATAAATTATGAGATTACCAGCTATGATATGTTGTGCAATTTCTGTAAGTATATAGGTTGTGCCAAGTAATAGTGTGTAAATAGAGTGTTGAATCCACAGGGAAGGGTTGATAAGTATCAAAATTAAGATTACTCTATTATTTAGAAAATCAATTATGAGAATTTATATTTTAAGTTAAAGTAAAATTTAAGTAAATAAATGATGATAAATATAAAATAAGATTAAAAATTTAGGATTTAGAATTCATCAATTGATCACATATTGAAAACTTATTTAACAACAATAATCAAAATAATCACTAATTGAAAACTCATTTAACAACAATAATCAAAATCTAATAATTGCATTACTAAATGTTAAAATTTCTATTTATAATAGTATTGTTTTCAAAAAAAATCAATTTACTTGTGATTTTATAAGCATTTAACTTAAATTACTATTTTTTTTTTACTATAGACGATCTTCAATTGCTAACATTAAAGATTAGTATTATTTAAATAAATCTAAATATACTAGAAGTTGATGAGTTAAGAAATTCGCAAGTATATTATTTTTAAATTTTATATTTAATAATTTTGGAAATTCAATATTTATTTATAAAAATACCAATGTGATTATAAATTATGAGATTACCAGTTATGATATTTACGCAATTTCTGTAAGTATATAGGTTGTGCCAGGTAATAGTGTGTAAATAGAGTGTTGAATCCACAGGGAAGGGTTGACAAGTACCAAAATTAAGATTACTCTATTATTTAGAAAATCAATTATGAGAATTTATATTTTAAGTTAAAGTAAAATTTAAGTAAATAAATGATGATAAATATAAAATAAGATTAAAAATTTAAGATTTAAAATTCATCAATTGATCACATATTGAAAACTCATTTAACAACATTAATTAAAATAATCACTAATTGAAAACTCATTGAACAATAATAATCAAAATCTCATCATTGCATTATTAAATGTTAAAATTTCTATTTATAATAGTATTTTTTTCAAAAGAGATCAATTTATTTATGATTTTATAAGTATTCAACTTAAATTTACTATTTTTTTTTTTTACTATAGATGATCTTCAATTGCCAACATTAAAAATTAGTATTATTTAAATAAATCTAAATATACTAGATGTTGATGAGTTAAGAAATTCGCAAGTATATTATTTTTAAATTTTATATTTAATAATTTTTGAAATTCAATATTTATTTATAAAAATACCAATGTGATTATAAACTATGAGATTACCAGTTATGATATGTTGCGTAATTTCTGTAAGTATATAGGTTGTGCCAAGTAATAGTGTGTGTATAGATTGTTGAATCCATAGGAAAGGGTTGACAAGTACCAAAATTAAGATTACTCTATTATTTAGAAAATCAATTATGAGAATTTGTATTTTAAGTTAAAGTAAAATTTAAGTAAATAAATGATGATAAATATAAAATAAGATTAAAAATTTAAGATTTATAATTTATCAATTGATCACATATTGAAAACTTATTTAACAACAATAATCAAAATAATCACTAATTGAAAACTCATTTAACAACAATAATCAAAATCTCATCATTTCATTATTAAATGTTAAAATTTCTATTTATAATAGTATTGTTTTCAAAAGAAATCAATTTACTTATGATTTTATAAGCATTTTACTTAAATTTACTATTTTTTTTTTACTATAGACGATCTTCAATTGCTAACATTGAAGATTAGTATTATTTAAGTAAATCTAAATATACTAGAAGTTGATGAGTTAAGAAATTCGCAAGTATATTATTTTTAAATTTTATATTTAATAATTTTGGAAATTCAATATTTATTTATAAAAATACCAATGTGATTATAAATTATGAGATTACCAGTTCTGATATTTGCACAATTTCTGTAAGTATATAGGTTGTGCCAAGTAATAGTGTGTAAATAGAGTGTTGAATCCACAGGGAAGGGTTGACAAGTACCAAAGTTAAGATTACTTTATTATTTAGAAAATCAATTATGAGAAATTATATTTTAAGTTAAAGTAAAATTTAAGTAAATAAATAATGATAAATATAAAATAAGATTAAAAATTTAAGATTTAGAATTCATCAGTTGATCACATATTGAAAACTCATTTAACAACTATAATCAAAATAATCACTAATTGAAAACTCATTTAACAACAATAATCAAAATCTCATCATTGCTTTATTAAATGTTAAAATTTCTATTTATAATAGTATTGTTTTCTAAAAAAATCAATTTACTTATGATTTTATAAGCATTTAACTTAAATTTACTATTTTTTTTTTTACTATAGACGATCTTCAATTGCTAACATTAAAGATTAGTATTATTTAAATAAATCTAAATATACTAGAGGTTGATGAGTTAAGAAATTCGCAAGTATATTATTTTTAAATTTTATATTTAATAATTTTGAAAATTTAATATTTATTTATAAAAATACCAATTTGATTATAAACTATGAGATTACCAGTTATGATATGTTGCGCAATTTCTGTAAGTATATAGGTTATGCCAAGTAATAGTGTTTGAATAGAGTGTTGAATCTACAGGGAAGGGTTGACAAGTACCAAAATTAAGATTACTCTATTATTTAGAAAATGAATTATGAGAATTTATATTTTAAGTTAAAGTAAAATTTATGTAAATAAATGATGATAAATATAAAATAAGATTAAAAATTGAAGATTTAGAATTCATTAATTGATCACATATTGAAAACTTATTTAACAACAATAATCAAAATAATCACTAATTGAAAACTCATTTAACAACAATAATCAAAATCTCATCATTGCATTATTAAATGTTAAAATTTCTTTTTATAATAGTATTGTTTTCAAAAAAAATCAATTTACTTATGATTTTATAAGCATTTAACTTAAATTTACTATTTTTTTTTTTTACTCTAGACGATCTTCAATTGCTAACATTAAAGATTAGTATTATTTAAATAAATCTAAATATACTAGAAGTTGATGTGTTAAGAAATTCGCAAGTATATTATTTTTAAATTTTATATTTAATAATTTTGGAAATTTAATATTTATTTATAAAAATACCAATGTGATTATAAACTATGAGATTACCAGTTATGATATGTTGCGCAATTTCTGTAAGTATATAGGTTATGCCAAGTAATAGTGTTTGAATAGAGTGTTGAATCTACAGGGAATGGTTGACAAGTACCAAAATTAAGATTACTCTATTATTTAGAAAATGAATTATGAGAATTTATATTTTAAGTTAAAGTAAAATTTATGTAAATAAATGATGATAAATATAAAATAAGATTAAAAATTGAAGATTTAGAATTCATTAATTGATCACATATTGAAAACTTATTTAACAACAATAATCAAAATAATCACTAATTGAAAACTCATTTAACAACAATAATCAAAATCTCATAATTGCATTATTAAATGTTAAAATTTCTATTTATAATAGTATTGTTTTCAAAAAAAATCAATTTACTTATGATTTTATAAGCATTTAACTTAAATTTACTTTTTTTTTTACTGTAGACGATCTTCAATTGCTAACATTAAAGATTAGTATTATTTAAATAAATCTAAATATACTAGAAATTGATGAGTTAAGAAATTCGCAAGTATATTATTTTTAAATTTTATATTTAATAATTTTGGAAATTCAATATTTATTTATAAAAATACCAATGTGATTATAAATTATGAGATTACCAGTTATGATATTTGCGCAATTTCTGTAAGTATATAGGTTGTGCCAAGTAATAGTGTGTAAATAGAGTGTTGAATCCAAAGGGAAGGGTTGACAAGTACCAAAATTAAGATTACTCTATTATTTAGAAAATCAATTATGAGAATTTATATTTTAAGTTAAAGTAAAATTTAAGTAAATAAATGATGATAAATATAAAATAAGATTAAAAATTTAAGATTTAAAATTCATCAATTGATCACATATTGAAAACTCATTTAACAACAATAATTAAAATAAACACTAATTGAAAACTCATTTAACAATAATAATCAAAATCTCATCATTGCATTATTTAATGCTAAAATTTCTATTTATAATAGTATTTTTTTCAAAAAAAATCAATTTATTTATGATTTTATAAGTATTTAACTTAAATTTACTATTTTTTTTTTTTACTATAGATGATCTTCAATTGCCAACATTAAAAATTAGTATTATTTAATTAAATCTAAATATACTAGAAGTTGATGAGTTAAGAAATTCGCAAGTATATTATTTTTAAATTTTATATTTAATAATTTTGGAAATTCAATATTTATTTATAAAAATACCAATGTGATTATAAACTATGAGATTACCAGTTATGATATGTTGTGCAATTTCTGTAGGTATATAGGTTGTGCCAAGTAATTGTGTGTGAATAGAGCGTTGAATCCATAGGAAAGGGTTGATAAGTACCAAAATTAAGATTACTCTATTATTTAGAAAATCAATTATGAGAATTTGTATTTTAAGTTAAAGTAAAATTTAAGTAAATAAATGATGATAAATATAAAATAAGATTAAAAATTTAAGATTTAGAATTTATCAATTGATCACATATTGAAAACTTATTTAACAACAATAATCAAAATAATCACTAATTGAAAACTCATTTAACAACAATAATCAAAATCTCATCATTGCATTATTAAATGTTAAAATTTCTATTTATAATAGTATTGTTTTCAAAAAAAATCAGTTTACTTATGATTTTATAAGCATTTAATTTAAATTTACTATTTTTTTTTTTACTATAGACGATCTTCAATTGCTAACCTTGAACATTAGTATTATTTAAGTAAATCTAAATATACTAGAAGTTGATGAGTTAAGAAATTCGCAAGTATATTATTTTTAAATTTTATATTTAATAATTTTGGAAATTCAATATTTATTTATAAAAATACCAATGTGATTATAAATTATGAGATTACCAGTTAGGATATTTGCACAATTTCTGTAAGTATATAGGTTGTGCCAAGTAATAGTGTGTAAATAGAGTGTTGAATCCACAGGGAAGGGTTGACAAGTACCAAAATTAAGATTACTTTATTATTTAGAAAATCAATTATGAGAAATTATATTTTAAGTTAAAGTAAAATTTAAGTAAATAAATAATGATAAATATAAAATAAGATTAAAAATTTTAGATTTAGAATTCATGAGTTGATCACATATTGAAAACTCATTTAACAACAATAATCAAAATAATCACTAATTGAAAACTCATTTAACAACAATAATCAAAATCTCATCATTGCATTATTAAATGTTAAAATTTCTATTTATAATAGTATTGTTTTCAAAAAAAATCAATTTACTTATGATTTTATAAGCATTTAACTTAAATTTACTATTTTTTTTTACTATAGACGATCTTCAATTGCTAACATTAAAGATTAGTATTATTTAAATAATTCTAAATATACTAGAAGTTGATGAGTTAAGAAATTCGCAAGTATATTATTTTCAAATTTTATATTTAATAATTTTGGAAATTTAATATTTATTTATAAAAATACCAATGTGATTATAAATTATGAGATTACCAGCTATGATATGTTGTGCAATTTCTGTAAGTATATAGGTTGTGCCAAGTAATAGTGTGTAAATAGAGTGTTGAATCCACAGGGAAGGGTTGATAAGTATCAAAATTAAGATTACTCTATTATTTAGAAAATCAATTATGAGAATTTATATTTTAAGTTAAAGTAAAATTTAAGTAAATAAATGATGATAAATATAAAATAAGATTAAAAATTTAGGATTTAGAATTCATAAATTGATCACATATTGAAAACTTATTTAACAACAATAATCAAAATAATCACTAATTGAAAACTCATTTAACAACAATAATCAAAATCTAATAATTGCATTACTAAATGTTAAAATTTCTATTTATAATAGTATTGTTTTCAAAAAAAATCAATTTACTTGTGATTTTATAAGCATTTAACTTAAATTACTATTTTTTTTTTACTATAGACGATCTTCAATTGCTAACATTAAAGATTAGTATTATTTAAATAAATCTAAATATACTAGAAGTTGATGAGTTAAGAAATTCGCAAGTATATTATTTTTAAATTTTATATTTAATAATTTTGGAAATTCAATATTTATTTATAAAAATACCAATGTGATTATAAATTATGAGATTACCAGTTATGATATTTGCGCAATTTCTGTAAGTATATAGGTTGTGCCAGGTAATAGTGTGTAAATAGAGTGTTGAATCCACAGGGAAGGGTTGACAAGTACCAAAATTAAGATTACTCTATTATTTAGAAAATCAATTATGAGAATTTATATTTTAAGTTAAAGTAAAATTTAAGTAAATAAATGATGATAAATATAAAATAAGATTAAAAATTTAAGATTTAAAATTCATCAATTGATCACATATTGAAAACTCATTTAACAACATTAATTAAAATAATCACTAATTGAAAACTCATTGAACAATAATAATCAAAATCTCATCATTGCATTATTAAATGTTAAAATTTCTATTTATAATAGTCTTTTTTTCAAAAGAGATCAATTTATTTATGATTTTATAAGTATTCAACTTAAATTTACTATTTTTTTTTTTACTATAGATGATCTTCAATTGCCAACATTAAAAATTAGTATTATTTAAATAAATCTAAATATACTAGATGTTGATGAGTTAAGAAATTCGCAAGTATATTATTTTTAAGTTTTATATTTAATAATTTTTGAAATTCAATATTTATTTATAAAAATACCAATGTGATTATAAACTATGAGATTACCAGTTATGATATGTTGCGTAATTTCTGTAAGTATATAGGTTGTGCCAAGTAATAGTGTGTGTATAGATTGTTGAATCCATAGGAAAGGGTTGACAAGTACCAAAATTAAGATTACTCTATTATTTAGAAAATCAATTATGAGAATTTGTATTTTAAGTTAAAGTAAAATTTAAGTAAATAAATGATGATAAATATAAAATAAGATTAAAAATTTAAGATTTATAATTTATCAATTGATCACATATTGAAAACTTATTTAACAACAATAATCAAAATAATCACTAATTGAAAACTCATTTAACAACAATAATCAAAATCTCATCATTTCATTATTAAATGTTAAAATTTCTATTTATAATAGTATTGTTTTCAAAAGAAATCAATTTACTTATGATTTTATAAGCATTTTACTTAAATTTACTATTTTTTTTTACTATAGACGATCTTCAATTGCTAACATTGAAGATTAGTATTATTTAAGTAAATCTAAATATACTAGAAGTTGATGAGTTAAGAAATTCGCAAGTATATTATTTTTAAATTTTATATTTAATAATTTTAGAAATTCAATATTTATTTATAAAAATACCAATGTGATTATAAATTATGAGATTACCAGTTCTGATATTTGCACAATTTCTGTAAGTATATAGGTTGTGCCAAGTAATAGTGTGTAAATAGAGTGTTGAATCCACAGGGAAGGGTTGACAAGTACCAAAGTTAAGATTACTTTATTATTTAGAAAATCAATTATGAGAAATTATATTTTAAGTTAAAGTAAAATTTAAGTAAATAAATAATGATAAATATAAAATAAGATTAAAAATTTAAGATTTAGAATTCATCAGTTGATCACATATTGAAAACTCATTTAACAACTATAATCAAAATAATCCCTAATTGAAAACTCATTTAACAACAATAATCAAAATCTCATCATTGCTTTATTAAATGTTAAAATTTCTATTTATAATAGTATTGTTTTCTAAAAAAATCAATTTACTTATGATTTTATAAGCATTTAACTTAAATTTACTATTTTTTTTTTTACTATAGACGATCTTCAATTGCTAACATTAAAGATTAGTATTATTTAAATAAATCTAAATATACTAGAGGTTGATGAGTTAAGAAATTCGCAAGTATATTATTTTTAAATTTTATATTTAATAATTTTGAAAATTTAATATTTATTTATAAAAATACCAATTTGATTATAAACTATGAGATTACCAGTTATGATATGTTGCGCAATTTCTGTAAGTATATAGGTTATGCCAAGTAATAGTGTTTGAATAGAGTGTTGAATCTACAGGGAAGGGTTGACAAGTACCAAAATTAAGATTACTCTATTATTTAGAAAATGAATTATGAGAATTTATATTTTAAGTTAAAGTAAAATTTATGTAAATAAATGATGATAAATATAAAATAAGATTAAAAATTGAAGATTTAGAATTCATTAATTGATCACATATTGAAAACTTATTTAACAACAATAATCAAAATAATCACTAATTGAAAACTCATTTAACAACAATAATCAAAATCTCATCATTGCATTATTAAATGTTAAAATTTCTTTTTATAATAGTATTGTTTTCAAAAAAAATCAATTTACTTATGATTTTATAAGCATTTAACTTAAATTTACTATTTTTTTTTTTACTCTAGACGATCTTCAATTGCTAACATTAAAGATTAGTATTATTTAAATAAATCTAAATATACTAGAAGTTGATGAGTTAAGAAATTCGCAAGTATATTATTTTTAAATTTTATATTTAATAATTTTGGAAATTTAATATTTATTTATAAAAATACCAATGTGATTATAAATTATGAGATTTCCAGCTATGATATGTTGCGCAATTTCTGTAAGTATATAGGTTGTGCCAAGTAATAGTGTGTAAATAGAGTGTTGAATCCACAGGGAAGGGTTGATAAGTACCAAAATTAAGATTACTCTTTTATTTAGAAAATCAATTATGATAATTTATATTTTACGTTAAAGTAAAATTTAAGTAAATAAATGATGATAAATATAAAATAAGATTAAAAATTTAAGATTTAGAATTTATCAATTTATCACATATTGAAAACTTATTTAACAACAATAATCAAAATAATCACTAATTGAAAACTCATTTAACAACAATAATCAAAATCTCATCATTGCATTATTAAATGTTAAAATTTCTATTTATAATAGTGTTTTTTTCAAAAAAAATCAATTTATTTATGATTTTATAAGTATTTAACTTAAATTTACTATTTTTTTTTACTATAGATGATCTTCAATTGCCAACATTAAAAATTAGTATTATTTAAATAAATCTAAATATACTAGAAGTTGATGAGTTAAGAAATTCGCAAGTATATTATTTTTAAATTTTATATTTAATAATTTTGGAAATTCAATATTTATTTATAAAAATACCAATGTGATTATAAACTATGAGATTACCAGTTATGATATGTTACGCAATTTCTGTAAGTATATAGGTTGTGCCAAGTAATAGTGTGTGAATAGAGTGTTGAATCCATAGGAAAGGGTTGACAAGTACCAAAATTAAGATTACTCTATTATTTAGAAAATCAATTATGAGAATTTGTATTTTAAGTTAAAGTAAAATTTAAGTAAATAAATGATGATAAATATAAAATAAGATTAAAAAGTTAAGATTTATAATTTATCAATTGATCACATATTGAAAACTTATTTAACAACAATAATCAAAATAATCACTAATTGAAAACTCATTTAACAACAATAATCAAAATCTCATCATTGCATTATTAAATGTTAAAATTTCTATTTATAATAGTATTGTTTTCAAAAAAAATCAATTTACTTATGATTTTATAAGCATTTAACTTAAATTTACTATTTTTTTTTTACTATAGACGATCTTCAATTGCTGACATTGAAGATTAGTATTATTTAAGTAAATCTAAATATACTAGAAGTTGATGAGTTAAGAAATTCGCTAGTATATTATTTTTAAATTTTATATTTAATAATTTTGGAAATTCAATATTTATTTATAAAAATACCAATGTGATTATAAATTATGAGATTACCAGTTATGATATTTGCACAATTTCTGTATGTATGTAGGTTGTGCCAAGTAATAGTGTGTAAATAGAGTGTTGAATCCACATGGAAGGGTTGACAAGTACCAAAATTAAAATTACTTTATTATTTAGAAAATTAATTATGAGAATTTATATTTTATGTTAAAGTAAAATTTAAGTAAATAAATGATGATAAATATAAAATAAGATTAAAATTTTAAGATTTAGAATTTATCAATTGATCACATATTGAAGACTCATTTAACAACAATAATCAAAATAATCACTAATTGAAAACTCATTTAACAATAATA
Source organism: Reutealis trisperma (assembly GCA_947687605.1). Lineage (NCBI taxonomy): Eukaryota > Viridiplantae > Streptophyta > Magnoliopsida > Malpighiales > Euphorbiaceae > Reutealis > Reutealis trisperma. The sequence continues at coordinate 97,890 of CANTUT010000524.1, read as the reverse complement.
ATCAAAATCTCATCATTGCATTATTAAATGTTAAAATTTCTATTTATAATAGTATTTTTTTTTAAAAAATCAATTTATTTATGATTTTATATGCATTTAACTTAAATTTTCTATTTTTTTTTACTATAGACGATCTTCAATTGCCAACCTTAAAGATTAGTATTATTTAAATAAATCTAAATATACTAGAAGTTGATGAGTTAAGAAATTCGCAAGTATATTATTTTTAAATTTTATATTTAATAATTTTGGAAATTCAATATTGATTTATAAAAATACCAATGTGATTATAAACTATGAGATTACCAGTTATGATATGTTGCGCAATTTCTGTAAGTATATAGGTTGTGCCAAGTACTAGTGTGTGAATAGAGTGTTGAATCTGCAGGGAAGGGTTGACAAGTACCAAAATTAAGATTACTCTATTATTTAGAAAATCAATTATGAGAATTTATATTTTAAGTTAAAGTGAAATTTAAGTAAATAAATGATGATAAATATAAAATAAGATTAAAAATTTAAGATTTAGAATTTATCAATTGATCACATATGATTTCTTTATAATCTTTAGGTAGATTATTTTTGCTGAGATTAATGATTAGATTTTCCTAAATTATATGATGTTCTCTCTCAAGATAAAACAAATGTGTTCAAATTAATCTTACGTCTATTCTCGTGATTATAAGCAATTAATACAAACCCATTAAGTTTTATGGAAATTCTTTTAAAAATCACAAAGGAGTATTCTTATCTCTAAACAATATATTCCCTCGGTCAATTATCCTAATGAACTAATATTTTATTTTCACTCTCGCTACTTCACATAATATCTTAAATCATGTAATTAATGGCTAATTAATAACAAGCATTAAGTTCTAAGATAAAAGATTAATTCTAACAATCAAATCCAATCAATTAAATATAAATAATCATATACAAATCAAAAGATTACTTCTAAATCCTAGAAAATAAAATTAGCTACTCATAATTGAGAAGGAAGAAATAATTAAATTAACAGTCAAAATAATAACTTATAATTAAATTCAAAAATAAAGTTTAGAAAGAACTTATTTTAAAATACAATATTTGATGAACTTGAGCTCCAAAAACTCTTCATCTTGATCAAAATAACAATAAAATAAATATATTCTAAAAAAATATATGTAACTCTCTACATCTATTTTTTGATACTTTCAGCTGTGATTTTGGAGAAAAAAAGTAATACCTATTTACAGGCAAATTTCATCCTCATTTTCAATCATGTTGCATCATTAATTACATCATTATTTTCATGATATTATCTCTTGCATCATTAATTTCATGACATCATTATCTGCATCATTTATAAAATGAAATTACTATCTACATCATTTATAAAATGATATCATCGCTTGAGTCATGACATTACTGCATCATTATGACATCATTTTGATATGCAAAAATAAAATAAAAATACTAAAAATATATTATAATTTATTTATAAATTGTAAAACTATTTATTGCTAAAAATAAGTAATAATATTATTGTATTCTCGGGAACTGAGCTAAAATTTGAGTTTAAACAAATAAAATAACTCTAAAAATATAGAGTTATCATGATAATATGATGTTAAATGATGACAAAAAGAATGATGATAAAAAGTGTTTGCAATTAAATATAAAAAGATTTAGATAAACACAAAAAATGAGTATAAAAGAAACAAATAAAAAAAATGCATTTCAAATAAGTAACTAAATTATATATATAAATAAATACTTGAATTTGTATATTTTTATAGTAATATTTTTTAAAAAAATTTGTAGGGTTTTGAATGAATTTGTAGGATCTTGAATGTTCTCTTAAAGCAAAAATTGAAGATATTGAAAACAAACGTACAACTTGGTATGAATTTTGCATAAAATGCATAACTAAAATTTATCCATTGGATTAGAAGGAAAATAAAAATGCAAAAACTCTTGTAATAATGATGCTAAATATATTAACAGATATTGACTTTTACATTAATTATATAATAATTTATTAAAATATTTGACATAAATTATATAATGATCTATTACATATATATTTAGATATTGATTATTATTGTTGTTATTTTATGCCATAGATATATATTAAAATTATGAGTATTTGATAGAGACACAAACGTTCATATAACTCTATATAAAAATATTTGAATATTATTAAAGAGAATTTAATAATTAAGTTATATAAATATTGTCAAATAATAATATCAAATATCAACCAGTAATGAGTAATAATAAAAATCAACCTGTAAAGCACGTTTAAAGAAATCTAGTATATATATATCAACTAGAAATTGTATTCTTTTCTTTTTGATAAGTTTTTTTATTTAAATTTTTTTATTAGAGAATAGTAATGTGCATAAAATTATTCATGTTGATTAAAATTAAAAATTCCTACTTTTTCAAGACTATGAATTATTAACAATTAAAAATATAATATAATATAAACTAAATTTCATTGCATTTTATGTTCTCACAGTATTTTTAAAAATTAGTTTAATATATAGTTTGAAAAACTTTATTTATTATATATATAATAAATTAAGCAATAATATTGGCTGGTGTAGCTTGTTAATGTATAAATCTCACCCTTTTCTTAAGGCTCTGAGTTCAAATTTTAGCATAAGCTTTCTTTTTTTTTAAGTTATTCTTTATTTTTTTTCTTTTTTAGTTATTCTTTTTTTTCTTTTTTGTTTGTAATATATGCAATTAAAATTATATTAATAGTCGTATTTCTTTATTTGTTTAATTATTCTAATTAAATTTATATTTTTTATAAGAAAAATTATATTAATGGTTGAATTTTTTATAAATATTTATTTATTTATTTATTTTTATAAAATTATCAGTTTGATTATTTATTTATGTTGAATTTGAAAAACTAATAGAGTTATTAAATATTATTTTATATTTGTTTACGTAAATTATTTAATGCATCAAATAGAATTCACTTTATATATATATATATATATATATATATATATATATATATATATATATATATATATATATATATATATATATATATATATATATATATATTATGAAATAATATTTTTATTTTTATTTTGTTGTGACATTTATATTATTAAAATAATATCTAATTTTTTTTTTATGGTTATAAATTAATTTATTAAAGTTCATAAATCATAGAAAATAAGTTTATCAGTTATAAAATATAGGTTCATAATATATAAAACATAAATTCATTACTTTTAAAAAATATATTTTATTCTCTTACTATTATAATTGATGAATCTATAGTTTATAAATGATGAAATCTACACCATATATTTGATAAATTTATAAGTAATATTTAATGAACATATTATTTATATTGCTTTGAATTCTACTCAATCAAGATAACAGAACTAATTGTGGATTAATAAAAAAAAATAGATAATTTAATATTGATTTATAATCATGAATTTGACAGTAAAAGATAATGAATCTGCATATAATATATAATGAATCTAAATGTTATATTTAATGAACCTGATAGTTATATGTGATGAATCTAAATTTTAAATCTAATAAACCTCATAATTATATGTAAAATATTAAAAAATGAAAATTATAAATATGAGAAATGAATAAAATTAAATGATAAAATAATTAAATCATGAATCTGACAGTAAAAGATAATGAATTTGTATGTGATATATCTAATGAATCTTATAATTATATGTGATGAACCTAAATATTGTATCCGATGAATCTAACAGTTATATGTGATGAATCTAAACTTTAAATCTAAGAAATCTCATAATTATATGTGAAATATTAAAGAATGAAAATTATAAATATAAGGAATGAATAAAATAAAATTATAAAATAATTAAATCATGAATTTGACAGTAAAAGATAATGCATATGCATGTAATATATCTAATAAACCTGATAGTTATATATGATGAATTTAAATATTATATCTAATAAATCTGAAAGTTATATGTGATGAATCTCAACTTTAAATCTAATAAATCTCATAATTATATGTAAAATATTAAAGAATGAAAATTATAAATATGAGAAATGAATATAATTAAATTATAGAATAATTAAATCATGAATCTGACAGTAAAAGATAATGAATCTACATGTAATATATGATGAATCTGAATGTTATATCTAATGAATTTAATAATTATATGTGATGAACTTAAATTTTAAATATAATAAATTTGATATTTTAAAATTTAATATGAATTTACAGTTTACAAATGATGAACTTACATTATATATTTGATAAATTTATAAGTAATACTTAATGAACATGTTACTTATAATGGTTGAATATGATTATTATATAAATTAGATTTAATGGTGAATTTTCAATGAATTTGTTATTATTTAAAAAAAGATTTGATTTTTGAAAATTCACTGTCATAAAAAAGATAAATATGATATTTATCTTTTTGTTAAATTATCTTTAAAATCCATTTAAAAAAATTACCCCTAAAAATGATAAAATTTATAAATAAAAATTAAGTTAAAAATTAATGAGATTAAAATTAATTATCATTATAATAATTAAATAAAAAAATCTAACCATTAATATAATCTCTTTATTATAAAAATTAATATAAATTTAATTAGAATAATTATTATTATTTAAAAAAATATTTTTGAAAATTCATTTTTATAAAAAAATAAATATGACATTTTATAAAAATGTAAAATTTTCCTTAAAAATCATTTAAAAAAATTACCTATTAAAATATCAAAATTTATAAACAAAAATTACGTTGAAAAATTAATAATATTAAGTAATCATTCAAAGAATCGAATAAAAAAAATCCAACCATTAATGTAAGTTTTTAATATTTTTTATATTAAAAATAAAAAAGAATAAATAAAAAAAAATAGAGAAAAAACAAAGAATACGTGTAATTTTTCAATATTTTTATATTAAAAAGAAAAAAGAAAAAAAGAAAAAATAAAAAAATAGAGAAAAAAACAAAGAATAAATGAAAAAAATAAAATAAAAGTTTCAATATCTCACAAGATTTGAATCTAGAACCTTCATATACTAAAGCTACTATACTAACTAATTGTGCCAACATGTCACTTAATTGTTTTTATTACACATATAATACTAATTATATATTCTGGGAGCATGATGTTACGTAGTTCAAGATTCATGATATAAATTGCCTCTAAGAATGACATTATATTGAACCATAGTCAAGCGAAGCCAGTCTCATTTTGTAGAACTTCGTGTATGACTATAAAATCAGGTAGTTTTGAACTCGTGTCTTGCTTGAGCCTAAAGAGAAAATCCTTTGTACGTACCTGTTTGGATATTTTGTCAAGCAAGTCTTCAACCTTGTGAATAGGTCTATTACTCATTTAAATCCATTGGAATAATTTAATACCTAATTTCATACCAAATGTTATTAAAATTTAGCACTTGTTTGGATGTGCTGTTGGAGGCTAGTTTGACATTTTAACTCCTAAATGTTAAATTTATTAAAATTCTTATGCTTGTAGTTGAGAATTCAAATGTTAGAATGAGATAGTTTAATAAATGTAATATTTGGAATAACTTTTCAAATTCATTAGCTGTCAAAATTATAACTGAAAGGTTCAAAATTATAACGAAAATGTTAAAAGTTATAATTTCTAATTATTAATGTTTAACTGCTGGTCACTAGCATCTGGCAATGGCTAACTGCAACAAAATTGGCCCTTACTCATGGTTAGTTGTCTCAAATCCAATTAACATTAAAATTAGGGTTGAACGCAAAACTTTGGCGACCGAAAAAACCGAACAATTTGAAGCCATCATAAGTTGAAACAAATGGATTGCAATCTTCATAGTTCGGCTGTAGGGTGGAGAAATATGAAACCAATAGTATCCGGCTTGCGCATGGTTTCACAGTGCCGGACCTACAGTGATGTCTATGTTGTTAGGCACAGCAGGTATAATCAACAAGATAATTATGTAATAATAATAATTAACAAAAATAACACCAGCAATTTAACGTGGTTCACCCTTAATTTTGGGCTACGTCCACGAGACAAACTCCAAATAAAACTTCCATTATTAAAAATAATAGATACAAGAGAGTTTAAATGAGATCTCACCAAAATAGTAACACTCACTGTGTTTCCCAAAAATACCCCAAAATATTTTTCTCACTATTTTGTCACTCCCCTTTTTAGAAATTATTTCCCAAAACTCTAAAAAATCTCTCTCTCTTTTTCTTCTCTTGCAATTTATGTAAGTGCTGCGTGTGTGCTATGAGCCTTGCATGTCCTTTTATAAGCATGCAAGGAGTAATATTTCAACGGGTTAGGCACTAAATTTTGATAAGTCGGTGCCCACCTCCGCTTTTCTGTTGTTTTTTTTTTCTTTTTCATACATGTGGATCCCTCCATGTGGGAGGGACACCACAACAAATCTTCCCCTCCCGATCACATGGAGGATTCCATCATTCCTGTAGCTAATCGACAGTATTCAAATGACTCCTTTGGTAGAATCTTTGTCAATATATCTAATCCATTCTTTTCCGTATGGATCTTCTCAAGCTGTAATAGCTTTTTCTCCAATACATCTCTGATCCAGTGATATCTCACACCAATATGCTTTGATCTTGAATGAAATGAGGAATTCTTCTTAAGGTAAATAGCGCTCTGGCTATCACAAAATAACTGATATCTTTCTTGCTGCATACTAAGTTCATTTAAGAACTTTTTTAACCATAACAACTCTTTACACGCTTCTGTTGCTACAATAAACTTTGCCTCAGTAGTAGAAAGTGTGACACATTTCTGTAGCCTTGATTGCCATAACACAGCTCCCCCTGCAAATGTAATAAGGTATCCTGAAGTAGACCTTCTTGAATCTATGTCTCCAGCCATATCTGCATCTGTGTAGCCTGCTAACATAGGCTTTTCTTCTCCAAAGCATAAGCATACTTTGGAAGTGCCATGAAGATACCTAAAAATCTATTTTACTATAGTCTAATGTTCCTTACCAGGATTTGAAAGGAACTGACTCACTACTTCAATAGAGTGAGCAATATTTGGCCGTGTACACACCATGACATATATTAAACTTCCAACTGCTGAAGCATAAGGAATCTTATTCATTTCTTCCTTCTCCTTGTCTGTAGAATGGCTCTATTTAGAACTTAGTCTAAAGTGATTTGCAAGAGGACAACTAACCGCCTTAGCCTTGTCCATATTGAACCTCTGAAGTACTTTCTCAATGTACTTCTCCTGTGACAACTATATCTTCTTGGCTCCTCTGTCTCTGATAATCTGAATGCCAAGAATTTGCTTTATTGGCCCCAAGTCTTTCATGGCAAAAGACTTACTTAACTATTATTTCAAGTTGTTGATTCTAGAAATATTTTGGCCAACAATCAACATGTCATCCACATAAAGCAAAAGAATGATGAAATCTTCATCTGAGAAATTTTGCACAAAAATACAATGGTCTGAAGTAGTCTTCTTGTAGCCTTTCTCCCCCACAACATACTCAAACTTCTTGTACCATTGTCTCGGTGCTTGTTTTAAGCCGTACAAGCTTTTCTTCAATAGACATAATCCTCTTTTCCTTTAACTTCGAATCCCTCTGGTTGCTTCATGTATATGTCCTCTTCTAAGTCCCCATGTAGAAAGGTAGTTTTCACATCCATTTGCTCAATCTCCAAATTAAGACTTGCTGCTAACCCCAACACAGTACAAATGGATGTCATTTTCACAACAGGTGAAAATATCTCATCAGAATCAATGCCTTTTCTTTGGTTGAACCCTTTAATAACCAGTTTGGCTTTGAATCGGGGACTGAAATTGTGTTCTTTATGCTTGAACCTGAACACCCATTTATTCTTCAAAGCTCTTTTGCCTTTAGGCAACTTCACCAGCTCAAATGTTTTATTCTCATAGAAGGACTTCATCTCATCTTGCATGGCTTCAATCCACTTCTTTTTGTGTTCATTATCCATAGCTTCTCCAAAACTTTCTGGTTCTCTCTCGTCAGTCAACAACACATACTCATTTCCTGAATATCTGATAGGTGGTTGTCTTCTTCTATCACTTCTTCTCAATGGAACTGGGGAAGCCATAGGTGCTGGTGGTTGATGATGAACATCATCATCATTTTCATCATCTGATTCATCTTCAGCATTCTCAGCATCAAATTCTATGGGAGCATCATCTTCATCAGGTGGATTATTCTGGTCTTCATCTCCAACCTCTCTTAGCACTGGTGTTGGAGGAATTAATTCCAAATCTGATGAGTCATCATTGGAATCAGGAACATCTTTCTCCATTTTGTCAATATTTTCAATGGTCTCATCCTCAACAAATACAGCATCGCGGCTCCTGACAAGTCTCTTCTCAACCGAAGCATAAAATCTATAGCCAAATTAATCTTGAACATAGCTAATAAAGATACACTATCTTATCTTGGAATCAATCTTGGATCTCTCATCTTTGGGAATATGAACAAACACTTTACAACCAAATACCCACAGATAATCATAGAAAACATTATTTCCTGACCAAACTCTCTCCGGGACATCATTCTTGAGAGGGACACAGGTTGAGCGATTCAACAAATATGTAGCTGTCTGAAGAGCTTTACCCCAAATCATCTTAGGTAACTTTGCATGTGAGAGTAGACATCTGACTCTCTCCATCAAAGTTCTGTTCATCCTCTAAGCCAAGCCATTCAACTGTGGTGTCTTTGGAGGTGTCGTCTGATGCTGAATACCATGCTCTTTACAGTAAGCATGAAATGACCCAGTGTACTCTCCACCATTGTCTGTCTAGATGCACTTTAATTTCTTTCCAGTCTGTCTCTCAACTGAGGTATGAAACTGCTTGAAGACATTTAACACCTAATCTTTTGTCTTCAAGGTATATACTCATGTCTTTCGATAATGATCATCAATAAAAGTCACAAAGTACTGAGCACCAACAAGTGACTTTGGCATTGGTCCACACAAATCTGAATGTATTAGATCCAACACATTCTTCATTCTAGAAGGAGGAAAACTCTTGAAAGCAACTCTGTTTTGCTTTCCCGCCAAACAATATGTGCATTTATCTAAATGCACCTGCTTTATCCTAGATAGCATATTCTTCTTGATCAAATAGGTCATCCCCTTCTCACTCATATGACCCAGTCTCTTATGCTATAACTCAACTGTATTATCTTTCTCCAGAGTATTCACACTGTCGTTGGAGAGCTTTGCATTCATCACATAGAGTGATGAGTACTTTTTACCTCTGGCTACCACCAAGAAACCTTTAGTGAGTTTCCATCGACCATTCATGAAGGTGTTGCAAAAACCTTCATTATCTAGTCTACCTATTGAAATAAGATTCAGCCGCATATCTGGAATATGTCTCACATTTCTGAGGATTAGCCCTGTGCCATTCTCCATCTCTAAGCAAACATCTCCTTTGCCAATAACTTTTGACAAGCCTTTATTTCCCATCCTAACAACACCAAAGTCTCTAGGTGTATATGATGAGAAGAATTCTCTACGCGATATAGCATGGACAGTAGCACCACTGTCAATCACCCCAACTGACTTCCTGGGTTACAAGATTGACAAGTTCTTCATCTTGCAGGATGTTGAATTCATTGATAGTAATTGTTTGTTCATCATCGCTGCTGTCATTATGCTTTTTCTCCTTGCCTTTGTTCTTCTCCTTGTTGAACTGTCGACAGAATCTCTTGATATGTCCCTTTCTTTTGCAGTGATGGCACTCAACATTTGCATATTTATTTGACTTCCCTTTACTCTTGTCTCTAGATTTTGATCCCCTATATTGGCTTCTCCCTCTAGATTCTGTAACCAGAACTTCTGGCTGTGATAAAGAGGTTGAATTTTGTGGTCTCTATCTCATCTCTTCATTCAGAATACTACTTTTAATAGCCTCCATATTTACCACACCGTTAGGTGCAAAATTAGTAATTGAGATCTTCAAAGTCTCCCATGACTCTGATAGAGAGGCTAGCACCATAAGAGCAAGTACTTCATCATCAAACTTTATGCTCATTCCTGACATCTGGTCCACGATCCCTTGCATTTCATTAAGATGATTTGCTACAGAAGTGGCTTCTCGATATTTTACTTGCATCAATTTTATCAAGTAAAATAATTTATTATTACCAGTTTTAGAAGCATACAACTCCTCAAGCTTATTCCACAATATTTTTGCATGAGTCTCATTGCAGATGTGATTGTTCATATTATCTTCAACAAACTACCGGATAAAACTACACACTTGCTCATGCTCAAACTTCCATTCCTCATCTGATTTGTCTTCGGGTTTATTTGTAGTAAACACCAGTAAATGCAATTTCTTTACAAATAGGATATCTTTCATCTTATTTCTCCATATGTGGTAATTTGTGCCATTTAAGTTGATCATTTTACTTGTCTTTGCCTCCATAGCTTCAACACTTGCTACAGAAACCGTATAGGTGAACAGTATCGCATACGTGAATAGTACCATATATGTGAACAGTACTCGTATCTGTGAATAGTACCGTATCAATAGTACTTGGGCTGAACTTGCAATAGTAACTGGGTTGGAATGCTACAGTGACGGGTTGGGCTGCTATAGTTATGGACTTGAATAGTAACTCTGCTACAGTGATGAACTTGTCTGCTACAGTAACTGAGTTGAAATAGTAGCCGAGTTGGAATAGTAACCATGCAATAAAATTTGGGTTATTATTGTTTTACTATTCACCGAAATTCTAATTTTACAACCGTTTTCGAAACGGATTGCACTAGAAAATTTTTTGGATTTTTCTTTTCTGTGCAGTATATTTCTTTTCTCAAAATATCACACTGCACCAGACCGCAATTTTATTTAGTCTCAATAAAATCTTTTCTGATGTGGAAGATCAGTCTATGTTGCAACCACAGAGCATATTAATAATATTAATGGGTTGAGATCATCAACTAAGCAGCTCTGATACCACTTGTTGGGTACAACGGGTATAATTAACAAGATAATTATGGAATAATAATAATCAACAAAAATAATACCAGCAATTTAATGAGGTTCACCCTTAATTTTGGGCTACGTCCAATGGACAAATTCTGAATAAAACTTTTACTATTAAAAATAGTAGGTACAAGAGAGTTTAAATGAGATCTCACCAAAATAGTAACACTTACCGTGTTTCTCAAAAATACCTAAAAGTATTTTTCTCACTATTTTGTCATTCCCCTTTTTAGGAATTATTTCCCAAAACTCTAAAAAACCTCTCTCTCTCTTTTTCTTCTCTTGCAATTTATGCAAGTGCTGCGTGTGTGCTATGAGCTTTGCATGCCCTTTTATAGGCATGCAAGGGGTAATATTTCAATGGGTTAGACACTGAATTTTGATAAGTCGGTGCCCACCTCCCCTTTTCTGTTTTGTTTTTTTTTTTCCTTTTTCATATATGTGGGTCCCTCCATGTGGGAGGGACACCACAACATATGTGCATTTGACATTATACTTCTATAAAACGATAACGTTTAATTAACTATATTTACCAATAAAGAAGTAAGCTCTAATTCAATTATCCAAACTATTTACCGTTCCTCCCTCTTCACTCTCAACTCTCAAAGTTTTTTGCAGAGTTGCGCGCATGATCGTCTCTTTCATAACTCAAGACTTATTTTTGTGTCATACTTTATTTTTATGTAATAAATGTCGATTGACTAGTAAATAGTAATCAATAATCAAGCGCTATCTCCATAATAATATAGTCATTACAAATTTAAACTTAACAAACTTATCCATCTAAAAATTTTTAATATAAAAATATTTAAGAAAAGTATTAATTTCATAAAAGAGATCTACAATTAAAAATAAGGTTAACAATAATAAAAAATACACAAATTTTATATGTTTTTGCAATTACAACATAAATTAATTTCATAAAAGAGATTTACAATTAAAAATAAAGTTAATAATACTAAAAAATACACAAATTTTACACATTTTTGCAATTACAACATAAATTTTAAATCTTGACAATTTCATTCAAAAACTTTAAAATTTTTGCAATTTTGCATTGATCATTTTTCCAGTAAAAAATCTTGTTGACAAAGCTAATGTATAAAAAAGTTATAATATAAGATACCATGTCATATCTAGTTTTCAAGGAAAAAAAAAACGAAATGTAAAACGATGTTGTGATCCCCTAACACCATAAGCAATCCTCCAAATCCCATCCAACCATCTTCATTATCTCATCCTTGTCCTCCACCCCTCTCTTCTCTTCCCAATGACTTTCTCTTAGAATGCCTTTATAGAGTCCCTTCCTCATCTCTCCCTTCTCTCTCTTTTGTTTGTCGCCACTGTTCCCACTCATTCGTTCCCCTTCTTTTCTCTCCCTTCGTTGCCTCCATAACCTCCTCCATTTTACTATTTTTGCTTTCTCTACTTCTGATTTGACTCTCTTGGCTGCCTCCCTTTACGTTCAAGATGAATGTATTAACATCCATAAACTCTGAAAGGTTTGTTCATGCCTTCCTTTGCAAATTGCTACATTGGCCAACATTTCCCATGCTCGATTGTCTGCAATTGGACCCATAATCAATATTATTGGCAGAAAATGGATTATTGTGTTATGATATATGGAATGACATTATTGTTTCTCTTAGATCTTCCATATTTTTCCCAGAAAAAAATTTGCTAGTGTTGTAGATCCACCGACTACCCAAAGATCAATACAACTTTCACCAAACCAATGTCAACTTCAATTATTATTATTATTATTATTGTTATTTTTATATTTAGATTAGTAGACTAGGTCTCTTTTTTTTTTTTTTTTTTCTTTCAATCTAAAAATATTTTTGTTATTTTGGAAAAAAGATTTTGATTTCTTGAAGTGATTATTCTACTATAATTGTTGTATCTTGTATTCTTTAAAGTTCAAGAAGATGAGTCCACGTCCATATTCTTTATCCATCTCAGTGGTCACGCATCAAGTCCCTTTGTCTGACTTGTAGTCATGGTTTTATATTTTGAGATTGACAATCAAGGTGTTTGTGAACATTTCTCAGTGCTTTCAGGTGCTGGTGTTTAAAAAAGGGCGACTAGGTTCTTGCTAAATGAGTTCAATTGTGATTTTTTAGGTAGGATTTTGAGTTATTTTGTTTTTATTTTTTCTTGTGGCCACTTGGGATATGACATGTTACAGAAATTAATATTATAAACCATGTCACTTCGGTTATAGGATTTTTGGCCGGAAAATTGATTGGTGTGAAAATTGTAAATATTTTAAAGTTTTTGAATGAAATTATCAAGATTTGAAATTTATGTTGCAATTGTAAAAACTTGTAAAGTTAGTGTATTTTTTTTTTAATCATTAACCCTTAAAAATAAAAGATTAGAGGATTTATTGCCGAAAATAATTGTGGTCAAATATAGAGGTAAAAATGAGTTAAGCTACCCATGACTTACTCGAACTTGAGCTAGAAATCTTGAGTTACTCATAATTATGTTTTTAATTTCTATATACCAATGGGTTATTGATGATTTATAATATTTACTGTGTTTTTTTTTATTTTCGTTTACCAGCAGTTATTTATTATTTTTTAATTTATGTTCATCGACGGTTTACTAACAGTTTTTAAATATTTTATTAATTTTCAGAAAATAATTTTGCAACGATTTATTAACTTTGCCATTGATAAATTTATTGATGGACAGTAAAAACCCCCAAGAAGAAACTACCAAGCATAATTTTGGCAAAATGAAAATTGTCGATATCTAATCTATTGGTAAATTGTGTTACTGATAGTTTTCCTTATATTACCAATAGTTTTTTCTGTTGGTAAATGCCTCCTTTTTAGTAGTGAGTTCAAGTAACATACAAAGTTAAGTTCAAGTATTATAATACTCTACTCAAGTGCCTCACAAACCTAATCGACTATTGAGATTTTATATCATTATAAATATATTTTATATTATATTTAATAATTTACTAATTCGATTTTGAGTTCAAATTTATTTGAATTTATTTTTAATTTTATATTTTGATAATAATAAATAAATTAACTTAATTTTTTAATAACAATCAAATGTATTCTAGTCGTGTCAAGCATTTTGAGTATCTATTTAAGCAAACTCACTCAAAATGAAAATTCCATTTTAAGAAATTATTTTTCTAAAATATCCCTATAATATTTTCTATTTTAAATCTAATTGTCTTTGTCTCATCTTTCTTTTCTCCTTTCCATTTCTTTCTTTGACTCGCTATTTCAGCTTTATTTATTAGAAGCCAAAGTTTAAACAAGTTTTTTTTTTTTTGCCAATAAAAGTTTAAACAGGTTGCTAATTAATCAATCCAGTGGTCTTTGAAGATTGGTCACATTTGAACATCAAAATCAAGATATCAAGCGAAGTACTCTCAATAATATTCATTCGCACCCCATGCTAAAATAATTTAAAATGCGTTAGTAGTAGATGGCAATAAAAAATAATAAAATAATTGAAATCTGAACCCTATCTCATTTATTTTCAACAGCCAAAAAGACGGGACCTCACTGTATGTTTGTATCATTTTGTGTTTACAAAAATGCTTAAAAGAGGTAAATTATTATTTAATCCTCATTATTTATCTATTAAAATAATAATTTTATCTTTATAATTTAAAAAAGTCACTTTTTAGTTTCAGAGATTTTATTTCATTACGTTAAATAGTTCTTTTGTTTTTTTTGTTAAAATATGTGAAAAATTTTAAATATCTTCATTTAAAATTAAATTTTCTATTTTAGCCATTCCTTACATTCATACCCCTCTCTCACTCTCTGCAATTAAATTCAAAAAATCAATCAACAAATCAATTATGAAATTAATCAAAATTAAACTTAAATATTAGACAGATTAAGTTTACAAATTAAACAAATTAACTAAAAAAACCCAATTTTTTTTAGTATGATTACAATATAACAAAATCCAAACTTGATAGATATCTTATGGGGATTTTTACCTTAATATCCTGACCAACGCTTAGATAAACAACATTTAATTATTTTTTAATGAGTAGAAACCGGTGAAAGTAGAGGGTCATGAGTCAGAAGTCGAATGGGGATCAAACCAAAGTTTTAAATAATATTATATATTTTATTATTTATATATCAAAAATAAATATAATACACATATAAAAATGTAATATTTTATATTTATATGTTAATATATTATATTTATATGTTAAAAATAAATATAATATATATGTAATTAAAATTAACAAATGTTACCTAATTAATTAATGAATATTACTTATAAAAAATATGAATTTAAAACTATCTTAAGACCATTGACTAGAAAAAAAACATATTAATTGGTTATTTTGATAATCAAATTTGAATTGTCCCACTACTTGGTAGTGGGAGATTTACTCAGATTTGCATTGTCATATGTAAAAAAAAAATATATAAATTTAAATATTCATTTAATTAAAATGGTGAATAAGTGAATGATAATTTAAAATTTAAAATATAGAATTTATTTTTTTTAATTTGGTAGCAATTTTTTTTTATTTATCAACTCGGCCCACTTGCAAAAAATAGGTTGGGTTGACTGGGTCACTGATTACCTGACCGTTTGGCTGGGTCTAGCTATCCTTAGTTTTAGGCTGATTGTTGACTGGTCTGGCCTCTAGTCCCCGATTTTTTTTAGTCCAACCGTCTGGGCTGATCCAGGTTTGACAACCATGGTAAATATTACTGACTATGTAGAAACAAATTATTTAGTCGGTAACTCATCCTTGTCAACATCTTTTGCAACCATTTCATAAGAAGCTCAAAGGTAATACCCTACTACATGAAACACTACTCAGTGGACAATCACAACCTAATGTCACGGGGTTAAGTTAACGTAGCGGATAACCAGTGCGACACTTAGCTATCCTTTATATTGAAAGATGCTAAGTAAGCCTAAGTATTGAGCTAGGAGCAAAGGAACATAATTGGAGGTTAAAAGGTAACGTATATTAATATTCAAAATGTATGTATGAAGAGCTTTAAAGTATATAAGGCTTCCAAAGTGTGTTCATAAATAAGGAGGACGACCTATTTATACTTGTTGGCCTCCTAAATATGTGGCTATTATTAATATACAATGTGTAGTTATTATAAAGTATCTAGATTTTTCTAGGTAGATATTTATTCTAGAGCTCCCTAGGAATGCAGCCCATGAAGACCCTTGGAAGTCTTTAGATTGGCCAGCTAGCTTGTAACATGCCTAGGAACTTTCTAGAGAAGTCTGGCAAGTTTTAGCACCTACAAGAGTGAAATTGGCCTACAATCCCACTAAAAGGAGGTTAAGTTGGTGGGAATTCTTGCCAAATCTCTAAAAGCTTCTAATAGACATATTGGCCCTGCATTGGTGAGCTAGGCTTACTGGTAGCATGCTGGCCTACCGCACTTTGTCCATCGCTAGGCTAATTCTTGCCAATCTGAATTCCATAGGCCAATTGTCTTGCCGACTACCCATTTTCTAGCCAATTCTCTTGTTGCCAGCCTCATTGATTACTACGGCATGTTGCCTTGGGCTAATTTCTCACAAGTCAGCTAACAAAATTTGGGTGGAGTGTAACACCATCTCCCACTCAATCTTACGATGTCCTCATTGTGCCTTCCTCCTCA
This sequence comes from Reutealis trisperma, assembly GCA_947687605.1. Classification (NCBI taxonomy): domain Eukaryota; kingdom Viridiplantae; phylum Streptophyta; class Magnoliopsida; order Malpighiales; family Euphorbiaceae; genus Reutealis; species Reutealis trisperma. Next base: position 81,241 of record CANTUT010000524.1, on the reverse strand, counting down.
TGATGCTGAATGTGGTTAGCAAATTGCCATAGAAGATCTTCACATTCCTAATTAACCTCGGTGTCTAGAAGTGATAGCATTATGTGCCCTAGGAGCCATATAATAGTAATGTAATAGTAGATATTAATTCCCAATGGCATAATAAATATCTTCATAATTTGAAAAGAGTTTCATATTATTGAATATAGTTTTTAAGTATTTGTAAGAGGATCTATTCTTAAGTGTTAAGAATATGGGAGACAGATCGCTCTTGTACAAATATTTTAAATATGTTCATAGTCTTAGGATTAATGACTGGGCATCATTAATTTCGAAAGACCATCACCTCTATTTGTTTTCTATGATCAGTATGTGATACAGATAATTATAGAGGTAGTGAGTCCCATACTGTTTGACATATGATATTGATACAAACACGTGGATATTCATAAGATGACTAATCGAACTATGACATTAGATGATAATAATATGGGGTTTTACTACTTGTCAATTATTTATCATCTAGGTCATAATAGTACATATAATCCTTTAACTTGAGGGATACAATATCTCATACATAGATAGTTAGGATTTATTACTGTTTACATAGACATACTATTCATGTATGGATATATGGCATGTGATAATTCTAATTTGTTATGTATGGAGGTAAGTGATCGCCAAGATAGAATTCATTACCTCGGGTAAACGAGGTTAAGATCCTATGCTATCTAGTTATCCTTGATAATTAAAGTTTTTGGTAAGAATAATAAGATTCACTAGAAAGAGTTTCTAGTAGGAATATAATCTCATCAAGAATTAGAACTGAGATAAGGACATAGAATCAAGGCACCTTAGGGTTTGAGATAAACCATTATCCTAGCTGAGATTGGGATATTAAATGAAGGAATTTTAGTGCATGATAATTTATGATTAATGGTCTATGTGATGTTTAAAGTTATCAACTATAAACATTCATTTCTAATTAGGTAGTCGTGAAATAGAATGCTAGCTGTCACTCATGACTTATGAGACTAAATGTAAAGTGGGTATTTCACATTAGTAGAGAAAAGTATTTTCTCATTCCCATTGCTAATTAGACATGAACCTAGACAGTCACACACCCAATAGTGATCACCTTCAAAGTGTAAAAGGTTTACCATAATAATTAATTAAAGTGTTTAATTAATTGATTAGTGATAAAATGATTAAACATATAATTAAATTTACAAGGATCCTTGCATGTCCTAATGTTTAATCTATGAAGGTTTCTATTCAATTAAATCTTAATTTGTATATGATGCAAATGAGAAAGATTAAATTGAAATTGATTTGGACTAAATCAAAGACTTAATTTTAAGTTTAGTGAAAACCCTTAACACATGAGTTATGGCCTAAGCCCATATGTGATATGAAAAAGAGACAATTTAAGAGTTAGAGAAAATTCACTATTCATAATCCCATGTGATGGGTTTAGGGGTTAAAGAATTTTCTACAAAAGTTAAAATTGTAATTACATTTTTTGGCAAATGGAAATATCCATTTTACCCCTAAAGGATAAAATGGTCATTTCACCATTTGAAGAAGCAAAGTTCACCTTTGCCCCTTCATCAATGATGAGCTAAAAGGGTGGAATGGTCTTTTGGTGTAAAGACTTAATGGTTAAGTCTTCTAAAAGATATAAAACTATAAGTTTTATGTTCTAAAAGGGTGAACATCATTTTGAAGTTGAAGCAATTTTGAAGAGAAAGAGATTGAGAGAAAAAGAAAAGAAGAAATAGTTTTTCCAAATTTTCTTTTAATCTCCAATTCTTTTCTTAGTTCTTTGTGAAAGAAAAAAATTGCTTGCAATTTGAAAATGAGTTTAGTGCAAAACAAATCAAAGAGAAACCTTAACTTCCTAAAGGTTTTTGAGGGAAAATCTTAAATCAATTTAGGCAACTAAGAGAGGGATTCAGGAACAACAAAGAAACCAAAGGAAACTTGGAGGTGAGCTAGATGTGGATGATCTAGAGGCTTTACACTTGGGAAGCTCTTTGTTGAAGAAAGAAAGAACATTCAAGAGGTAATATGATTACTCTTCCTTCTTCTTTCTATGCATATGTGTTTTACACACAAATTAATTGATTGCTTGAATGGATGTTTGGACTAAAATTGGGTGAAGTGAAATTTTAGAATGTTTGAAATTTTACCTCACCGCCTTGCTTCCACTGTGTTTGGCTCTACCATTCCTTCAAGAAGATCTTTCCATTTTACCAAATACTCCATATAGTTAGGAACTCCTCTTTTTCGAATCATACGATACACAAGGATACTTTTTACTTCCTTGTCAAATTAAGTGAATATTGTCATTGGTGCATACTTGGACTCTCCCTTGCTTGGGTTGTCCTTAGCTTTGTAGTAAGGCTTTAAAAGACTTACATAGAAGACAATATGAATTTTGAACTTTGGAGGGAGTTGCACTTAGTAGGTAGCCTTACCTAGTTGTCTTACTATCGAAAATGGGCCTTTATATCTTCTTACCAACCCTTTGTGTACCTTGTGTAGTATGTTGAATTGGTTAAGCAGAAGCTTGATCATTACCATGTCACCCTTAGAATATTCCTTTAGGCATCTTTCAGTGTCATCCCATTTCTTCATCTTATGAGTAGCTTTGTTAAGGCATGCCCATACTATGTTCGCCTCTTCATGCCATATCCTTATGAGTTTATGCGATAATGGATTTACTCCTTCATAGGTAGAGGCTATGGCATTAAGCATTATAGTTTGTTGTCCCATCACAATTTCAAAAGGATTTTTGCTCGTTGATTCGCTTTATTATAGGTTGTAATAGAATTAGGTTATATCGACTAGCTTTGCCTATTCTTACTGATGAGCACTCATATAGTGTCTTAGGTATAACTCCAACAAAGCATTAATTCTCTCCATTTGACCATCACTTTGGGGATGAAAGTGGAAAAGTTCAAGTTCATCTGTAGCTTAAACAGCTTTCGCCAAAATTTTCCTATGAAGTGAGGGTCCCTATCGCTAATTATGCTTCTAGGAACACGTCTTAACTTTACTACATGTTTGAAGAATAGGCGTGTTGCTTTATCAACCTTACAATCAGTAGAGGTAGCTGTGAAGGTGGCATATTTGCTGAATCTGTCCACAACCACCATAATGCTCTTGCAACCATTAGAGTTGGGTAAGGCTATGATGAAATCCATTGAAACATTTTCCTATAGTCTTTTCGGTAATAGGTAAGGGTTCTAGCAAGCCTGCTGAGTGTTGGTGCTTTGCTTTATCTTATTGGCAAACAAGGTAGGTTTGCACATGTGCCTCTATATCATCTTGCATGTGTGGCCAATAATAACTATTTTGTATAAGGGCTAAGGTGTGTGCCATATTTGGTTGTCTAACCCATATAGAATCATGGCATTCTTTGAGAATTTCTTTGCATAGATTTTCTCATTTTGGCATGAATAGCCTATTTCCAATAGTGTGAAGGACACCATCATCCAGCCAAAATCATTGTGCCTTTCCTTCTTTGGAAAATTCTATTAGGTCTTTGACCAATGGATCATATTGCATACCTTCCTTGATGTGATCAAGGAGATCATTTCTAGGCATTCTCACGCCTATGCTAGTAACCTTCGCTTTCCTGCTAAGGGCATCAACCATTATGTTGGTTTTCCCTAGTTTATATTCTAGCTTATGGTCAAAGTCAGTAAGAAAATCTTACCAACGAGCTTGTTTAGGGTGAGCTTCTTCTGTGTTTGAAAGTAGCTCGTAGCAATGTTATCCATCTTGATGATGAATTTACTGCTTAACAAGTAATGCCTCTATGTGCATAAGGAATGGATTATGGCAGTCATCTCCTTCTCTTGGACAGTATACTGATGCTTGATATCATTTAGCTTTCGACTTTTATATGCAATGGGATGATTATCTGTGAGGCCTCGCACCAGTACCAGCCTGGTCTGTTAGAGGGAACTCGGATGCTCATTCGGGTTTAGACTCACAATGGAACCGTTAGGTTCAGATTGGTTGATTTTGAAAATGATTTTTGAGAGTTGCCACCCTAATTTATTTTTAAATGGAAAAATTAAGGAAAAATCCAATTGACTCCAATTCATTAATTTTCAATTAATTTACCCAAAGATAAAATCACTAGCCTCAAACCAGGTTGAGTTTGGGGACTAGGTTTTTGGTTTTAAATAATCTAAATTTGGCTCTTAAGTTTAATTTGACTTTGAAAAATTAATTTCATGAATGATAAATATTATAAGATGATAATTGTAAATAAGATGCATGAATATGACATGAGTGCAAAGAGAAAATTAAAATAAAATATCCATAAATTAAAAAGGGAAAAAGAGATTGATAGAGATTTGTATTTAGATTCCAAATGTGTCTACATACCTTATTGAATGAGAATCAAAACCCACGTAGTTTATTTCACTATTAAGTAGATGGGTTTAGGAGTTGATCAGATTGATTTTGTTTTGGGTGTTTTGAGAGTGAGGAAAAAGGCTAATACCTTTCCTTTTGGCAGGTGAAGGTTTCACCAAACTGAAGTTCTATTTTATCGGGACAGGGCGATTGGATTAATTGAGAGATTAATTAATTAATTAAAATGATTAATTAACTAATTAATACGATGAAAAGGATAGATGGATTAATTAATTAAAAATATTAATTAATTAATTTGGGTGAAAGGTGGATTGAGAAAAAGGATTAATTTGATTTTGGAAAAATGTGATTAATTAATTAATTAAAAAGATTAATTAATTAATTAATTAAGTGATTAATTTTAAATTAAAAAAGAGTTTTAGTTAATTAAAAAGATTAATTAACTTGGTTAGGGTGAGATAATTAATTAATTAAAAAGATTAATTAATTAATTAGAGAGTAGTTGGAGGGAGAAGAAGAGAGGAATTAGTAGATAACTATCAATATTAATTCAAGAGGTGTGTTGGAATGAAGGATGAAGGGAGATATTTATAGGAAAATGAAGTGAGGGTGATTTGGTAAGTGGAAAAGTGAAATGACCAAAAGGGTAGGGCTAAAAAAATGCTAAAAAAAAATTAAATTAGGGGCATTTTGGGAATTGCAAAAAGAGTAGTGGGTATTGCACCACTGGAGGGGCTGGAGGCCTCTGAGCGGTGCCGTCGGTGTGTCAGGCGGCATGCCGCCTAGCAGGGTGGTTGTGCTGCCTAGACATTGCCCTCAAAGCACCGTCCATTAATTAGCTAGTGACACCACCATAATAGCTTTGTGTAGTGCGTTAAAATTAGCAGGTGCTAAGGTGCAGCTGGATGATGAGGGTCTAAAATTAAGGGTTCACATTATCTTGCATTAGTTCACCACTAATAGCAAAGTCTGAGTCATTGGTGCATACCTCGAAAGGCTTCAAGTAATATGATAATGCCATGACATGCTCTTGAGAAATTGCTTGCTTTAACTCCTCAAAAGCATTTTGGCATTCTTCCAACTAATGCAAAGTTTGATCTTTCTTGAGCAAGTCAGTCAATCTCGCTATATACCCCTTTATAAACCATCGATAATAGTTCACTAGCCGAAGGAATGATCTTAACTCTAGAACTTTGGTCGGAGGTCGCCATTCTTAGATAGCATAAACCTTCGCTGCATCCATCATAAGTTTGCCATCTCTAAGGAAATCCACCTCTTGCTAAGCAAAAGAGCATTTTTCTAGCTTGACGTACAACTTATTGTTATGGAGGACTTGAAAAATTTGCTTAAGATGCTGCACATACTCTTATAGAGTTATTCTATACACCATAATGTTATCTAAGTAAACCACCATAAACTTATTAAGGAAGGGGTGGAATAGTTTGTTTGTAGGTGTGCAAAAGGTAGCTGGTGCATTGGTGAGACCAAACGGCATGACCAAGAACTCAAAGCTCCATATTACGTCACACATGCTATCTTTAGCTCATCTCCAATGGCTATGCAAACTTGGTAGTAACTAGATCTTAAATTAAACTTTAAGAAATACCTTATTTCCTTAATTAATCAAAGAGATCAACTATTAAGGATATTTGGTACTTGTTCTTGATAGTGATCTTGTTCAAAGCTCAATAATCTATACACATTCGGAGAGATCCATCCTTCTTCTTTTAGAAGAGGACTGGTGCTTTGTAAGGGGCTTTGGAAGGCTGGATATTTCTTAAATCTAAAAGATCTTGAAGTTACCTCCTCAACTCTGCAAGTTTCAGCTGGGTCATGTGGTAGGGCACCATTGCAGGGGGTTTAGCACTAACTTCTAGCTCAATCTAGTGGTCTACCTCACATTGAGGTAGAAGCTTTTTTGGTAGCTCCGAAGGTATAATGTCTTTATATTCATCTAGCACATCATACACATGTTTCGATGGAGGCTCCTTGGGCACAACTATGTCTTTCCTATCGTTAAGTTCCCTTATAGTCACAACATAATTCATTTCCTTCTTTAATCCTCATTTGAATTGCATTACAAAAATTAGGGAATTTAAGGTGTGAATAGGAAAGGCATATGCCTTATGGAAGAAGGCTAGACCTAGTACTAAGTTGAAATCATCCATAAGGACAATAGAGAAGTCTAGCTTATTAGACCAATCACCGATTTGAATAGGTACTATTCCTATAATGCCAACAACTAGCTTGGCATCTGAGTTGACTACCTTGATGGTGCCACTCCCTTTCATCACTTTAAGGCCTAATTTCTTGGCCTTGTTAGGATCAATGAAATTGTGCATTGCATCCATATGCAACATTGCGCTAGTAAGTTTGCTAGTTATGGTTACTTTTCCAAACATCAGCCCCTTCTCCTTGGAAGTTCTGAGGGCAAGAAAGTTAAGTAGGGCACCCAATTATTCGAGGCATCCCATGCTAACTTAGGATTCCTTAGGGGATTTATCCTTTTGAAACTTAGTAATGATGGCATTGATGGTCTTTTTATAGGGCAATCTCTTACCTAATGCAGCCAGTCACAAAGAAAATATGGCTTAAGCTGTTTGGAAGTATCATGCTTACCTCCTTGGGACTTGTCACCCTTGGATCCACTAATAGGGGTTTTTTTGTATCCTCCTTCTCTATGGCTTTAGTCTTTCTTTTGTCCCTGCTTCTCTCCCTTACTTTTGTTAGATGAGCCTTTCTTCTTCTTAAACTAGGCAGAATAATCAATGAGAGATTTAGTAGCTATAATGGCATCATCCAAAGTTTGCACTTTGCACCTTTCAAGTTCTACTTTTGCTTAATCCTTTAGCCCATCCCTGAAGTGGAATAGGGAGTCATTGTCAAACAACCTTTCTTGCCATGACCTTAACTTGGATCATAACCGGTGCTAGGGAACAAGTAGGCTAATTACCACTGAAACCCTTAGCTAGCCTAACTATAATGACATATTAATTAATGACTTCATTTAACCTATATATAACTCATTTTGTTTTCATTCATTTCTTTTTCAAAGGGATATATTCTCTTTTTATCATTCATAGCCATTTAATTAACACATATAGATAAATGGGCATTCACAGCATAGATGGGGAATTAGGACCACCACAACATAAGTCATTATCCATCATCATCATAATATAACTTACACAATCCATATCTCTTTATCGACACCATAATTGTATTGGGCTATGCATTTGTTAGGCAAAATAATGGTTAATTAATTTAGGCCCATAAAGTGAGAATTTAGAGCCTATGACAAAGAGTACATAGCTGACTTTTAGGAAGAACAATTCAAATTCTAAACAAAATGTGGAGACTTCTAAAAGAAAAATGAACTATGAAGTACTGGGACTAATAGGCAGAGTGAAAATTGCTGCCACTAGCACATAACATAGGGGCTAAGTCTAGCTTGAGGAGGAAGAAAAGGATAGTGGCTTAGGGATAAATGAAGCTAAAATTCAGGAGCCGCCAATAGTATAAATACAAGAAGACCTAACAACAATCAAGAATCAATCAAACAATAACAAAAATAAAATTTCAAGCCTTTATAGCTTTTTACATTTTCAATTTGTTCAAGCCTCTGTGGCTTTCTTTTATTTTTACAGCCCTTGCAATTTATATTTCAAAAATCCTTGTATTCAATGTATTCAATAGTGAGTAATATAACCAAAAATTTACAAATTTATTCACATCTTTTAGTTTCTTGCATGAGAATTGGTGAAGCTGCATCAGTGAATCCAAGTTCCTTAAGAGGCTATTATCCTTTTGTCTCTTACACAGTTATTTTGATTAAAAGTCAGTACTGGGTGAGACCTCTAAGAGTTTATGGCACACTTAGCATCAATTTTTAACCAAAAAAGTGTACTGACCACATTTTTTGGCACGCTTACACTGCTATTTGCCAAAGAATCATCAACAATATTTTTAGCATGCTCGGTGTGATAGTAGTATGTGCCCTAAGAGCCATATAATAGTTATGTAATAATAGAAATTAATTCCCAATGGCACAATAATAAATTCATAATGTGAAAAGGGTTTTATATTATTAAATATAGTCCTTAAGTATTTGTAAGAGGATCTATTCTCAAGTGTTGAGAATATGAGAGACATATCGCTCTTATACAAATATTTTAAATATGTTCATGGTCATAGGATTAATGACTGGGCATCACTAATTTTGAAAGACCATCACCTCTGCTTGTTTTATATAATCAGTATGTGATATAGATGATTATATAGGCAGTGAGTCTTATGCTGCTTGACATGTGATGTCAATACAAACATGTGGATATTCATAAGATGAATAGTCAAACTATGATGTTAGATGATAATAATATGGGGTTTTACTACTTGTCAATTATTTATCATCTAGGTTATGATAGTGCATATAATCCTTTGACTTGAGGGATACTATATCTTATACATAGGTGGTTAGGATTTATTACTGCTTACATAGATGTACTATTCATATACGGATATATGGCATATGATGGTGTGAGGCCTCACCTGAGCACCAGCTCAATCCGCTAGAGGGAACCAGGATGCTGATTTGGGTTTAGACTCACGATGGAACCCTCGGATTTAGATTTAGTTGATTTTGAAAAATGATTTTTGGGAGTCGCCACCCTAATTTATTTTTAAATGGGAAAATTAAGGAAAAACCCAGTTGACTCCAATTCATTAATTTTTAATAAATTTGCCCATGGATAAAATCACTGGCCTTGAACCAGGTTGAGCTCGAGGACTAGGTTTTTGGTTTTAAATAATCAAAATTGGCTCTTAAGTATAATTTGACTTGAAAATTGGATTTCATGAATGACATTTATAAGATGATATTAAAGAAAATGCATGAATATGGCATAATATAAATGTATGGTGAAAATATAATATCAACAAATTAATTAGAAAAAAGGAGAAAGGGGACTGATTGAGATTTGGATTTGAGATTTGGATTTAGATTTCAAATGTGCCTATGTACCCCATTGAATAGGGATCAAAACCCACGTGGTTCGTTCCAAGGTTAAGTGGAGGGGTTTAAGAGTCGATCAAAATGATTTTGATTTGGGTGTGTTGAGAGTGAGGTAAAAGGTTGATACCTTGACTTTTGGTGGGCGAAGGGTTTTACCAGACCGAAATTCCATTTTATCGGGACTGGGTGATTGGATGGATTGGAAGATTAATTAATTAATTAAAATGATTAATAAACTAATTAATATGATGAAATGGATGGATTGATGGATTAATTAATTAATATGATTAATTAATTAATTTGGATGAAGGGTGAATTAAGAAAAAGGCTTAATTTGATTTTTGAAAAAAAGAATGATTTTTGAAAAAAAGAGTGATTGATTAATTAATTAAAAAGATTAATTAGTTAATTAATTGAGTAATTAATTAAAAAAGAGTTTTAGTTAATTAAAAGGATTAATTAACTTAGTTAAGGTGAGATAATTAATCAATTAAAAAGATTAATTAATTAATTAGAGAGTGATTAGAGGGAGAAAAAGAGAGGAATTTGAGGATAGCAATCCACTCAAATTCAAGGGTGTGTTGGAATGAGAAGTGAAGGGGGATATTTATAGGAAAAGTGGGTGAGGGTAGTTTAGGTAGTGAAAATGTGAAAATACCATGAGGAGTAGGGCTAGAAATGGCTGAAAATTGTATTGAAAGGAATAAAAGGGTCATTTTCTGCGCAGGTGGGACTCACAGGGATCAGAAACTTGCAGAACTTGGTGCAGCGCCACACTAGGCCTGTGCGATGCCACGTCAGGTTCTTGAGGTATGCTGCACAAGGGGCGTGTGGTGTAGCGCAGCTTTGACACGGCGTCGCACGCCTGCCGTGCGGCATGCCACATGGCGCAGGCACATTTTTTGAGATTTTTCTTTTTAGAGATTGGTTGTTAGTATGGAGTTTGAAAAATTTGGATGTCTGGTGGCAATATAAATAAAGTCTAAAAAATTTTCTTTTCGAAGCACTGCCCCCGAACCCCCACTCGTTAATTGGTTAGCAGGACCACTGTAATAGCTCCGCATAATGCATTAAATTCAGCAAGTGCTAAGGCTGTGGTTAGATGCTGAGAGTGTAAAATTGAGGGTTCACAGATGGTTTTAATTTATTATGTATGGAGATAAGTGATCGCCAAGATAGAATTCATTACCTCGAGTAAACGAGGTTAAGATCCTATGCTATCTAGTTATTCTTGATAACTAAAGCTCCTAGCCAGGATAGATAGGAAGATTCACTAGAAAGAGTTTCTGGTAGGAATCTAATCTCATCAAGAATTAGAACCAAGATAAGGACATAGAATCAAGGCATATTAGGGTTTCACATAAACCATTACCCTAGCCGAGATTGGGATCTTTAATGAATGGATTTTAATGCATGATAATTTATGATCGATGGTCCATGTGATGTTTAAAGTTATCAACTATAAACATTCATTTCTAATTAGTTAGTCGTGACATGGAATGCTAGCTGTCCCTCACGATTTATAGGACTAAGTGTGAAGTGGGGATTTTACATTAGTAGAGAAAAATATTTTCTCATTCCCATTGCTAACTAGACATAAACCTAGAAAGTCACACACCTAATAGTGATCACCTTCCAAGTGTAAAAGGTTTACCATAATAATTAATTAAAATGTTTAATTAATTGATTAGTGGTAAAATGATTAAAACATGTAATTAAATTTACAAGGACCCTAGCATGTCCTGATATATAATATATGAAGGCTTCTATTCAATTAAATCTTAATTTGTATATGATGCAAATGAGAAAGATTAAATTGAAATTGATTTGGACTAAATCAAAGACTTAATTTTAAGTTTAGTGAAAACCCTTAACACATGAGTTGTGGCCTAAGCCCATATGTGATATGGAAAAGAGGAAATTTAAAGGTTAGAGAAAATTCACTATTCATAAGCCCATGTGATGGGTTTAGGGGTTAAAGAATTTTCTACAAAGGTTAAAATTGTAATTACATCTTTTAGCTAATGGAAATGTCCATTGTTTAACCTAAATCCCATATCCATTCCTTGTGGCTAGGAAGTGGATCTATAGAATCCATGATCATACCTATGTGTATGTTGTCCATTTTATGAAATATTTATGTGATATATTTGAATGCATGTGATGTATGTTTAAAATGGATAATATGCAAAGTGAGACTTATAATTAAAGCCTGAAAAATCTTCCAATTAAAATATTAAGTCATGGTTCTCCATTGGAATAATAATTCAAGAAAATTTAAACACTTATTTCATTGGTTATGGTTACATAAGGGTGACATATTTGGTTTGAATGTCTTTTTGAAGTTATTGTAAAGCATGTGATGTTACGAGTATAGGATACATTGTATGTCAATAACGACAACGAGTATCTGAGACATATAATGTTCAAATCACTATACTTGTTAGTCCAATGGGTTTGACTTGACTAGTGTGAAAAGCCAATAATGACAATATGTATTTGAGGTTGGAAACACTAGGAACTAGATTGATTGAACCTCACAAAGAGTTGTGATGAACAAGTGTTGTTCACCTGTTAGATATCAAAATCCCAATAATGACAATGTGTATCTGAGGAATTTGTGATAATCTAATAAAAATTCAATCACCTACTAGAAATTCACCTCAACGGGATTTCCATTTCCTATTTGGAAGCATAGGATTTGCCAAATTAGTAAGATTACCATTTTGATTGAAGAACAAATCATTATGGTAGCTACTTAATTACATAAGTTATTAATCTTGTTGTTTTTTGCATTTTGATAATATGAAATTGACAAACCCACTTGCCAATATATTTCATTCTTTTAGGCTAACAGGGCGTAAATCTTGCATTTGAGTACATAGTGTATGTATTCAATTTAATTTGTTCTTAGTCTTTTAGAGAAAAGACTACTCCAAAGGAACATATCACTCTAAATGCAATGGAAGCAAAATATTGGATGAGATTGATGCTATATGATTGTTTTGCAAAAACAACTATGAGCATAACAAGACTTCAAGTAATTGTGCATCATCTACAAGAGTTGTATGATGAACATAAATGCTCTAGTTAATATGAGATATTAAGGCAGTTATTTTGTTTGAATATGAAGAAAATTATAAAGAAAGAAAAAGGAAAAGAAAAAAAAGAAAAAGGAAAGGAAAAGAAATTATAAAGGAAGAAAAGGAGAAAGTGTTTCTTCTTGATCTTCATAACTTTATTTTTCTTTGTCTTTTCCATATTTTTCATTCTTGTTCTTATTCTTACTATTCAACTAGAATAAGAAATTAGAGAAAAGAAATCAAAGAAGAAAATGTTTCATCTTTAATTTCTTATTCTTTTATTTTTTTGTCTAGTATTCTTTATGAAAGAATTTGAATTATGAAAAATCTCTTTTATTTCTTATTAATTTTAATTAAACTAAATTTGGAATTATTTTCATATGATGATTAAATTCATCAAACAACTAGAGAGTCTAGATGTTTTGATGAATAATAATTTTTAAATAGTTTAATTCTTCAAATTCATTCCAAATTTCCATTAGATGGAAAATGCTCCTTCAAGTAATAGAAAAAGTTTCTATTATAAATCCTAAAAGGGAAATTGCAAGGGACAAGTCCATAGATAATACTATAGTTGACAAAAGAAAATGTTTCTATTGTCAATATTATGAATATTGAAAAAGTAATTGTTCTAAGTATTATGAATACTTAAAGACAAGGAGAAGGATAGACCTTCTAAAGGTAAATCTATCTCTTGTTACTATATTCTAATGATTCATATAGTTCATTTGTTGCTAGGATTCATGATATAGGTGCTTATGTGCCATATGCATGATCAGAGTAAGCAACGGAAGCATGGAGTTAGATGAAGTGATTTTGAAAATTCTAAGGGGAAAAATGTTTATTTCCAAAGAGCTTTTAGAATACTTCATGATGATTTTAGAAATCATATTTTGTATGTCTTGTATGTACTTAATGATGATTTTAAAATCATTTTTTGTAAATCATATATGTATTTCATACTTAAATTACATTATTCTGTAACTTCAAAGAATCGTGAATTCCATTAATAGAAAAATGTTTGCATGGTTTATTATAGTAATAAACTAAAGAGTATCAGTTATATGTTTGATGTATTATTATTAAATTAATAATAACAAAACAACTCCAAGTACTTTTATGATAATGCCATAAAGAATTCCAATCTAAAACCATTAAGATTTCTTAGATTAGTTTGTTTAGCAGAAAATAAGACAATTTAGTTGGATAACATGTGTCACTACCCATTAGGGTGTGAACTTATTTCTGCTTAGAAGTTTAGTATCGAATGCAAAAACAACTAGATCACCTTTTGTTGGACAAAAGGATAGAAATTGAAGAAGTTTTAGAATTTATGCATATAGATGCATTAATACCATTTGTGAAATGGTTAGTGGGAGTTTTTCCTAATTCATTCTATTTACTTATATATGTGATATTGACCCATTTAGAAAAAGGTAAATAAAATGAATTGTTCATTTGAATTTATGAAATGTTCAAGAAAATCAAGATGAAAAGGAAAGTAAATATTAAGGGTATTTCATATAAAAAGGGAAAGAATATCATAACCCTTTGATTTGATCGAAGTGGGGAGAACTCAATTACCAATTCTTGAGGAATTTCCTAAACATAAAATTAGCATATAATCATAATTCTTTTTGGGAAAACCATACATGATGGTATACTCAAAAGAATAAATTACAACATATATGATATATTGTAATAGATGATGAACTATAAAAGTTTTTGTTTATTTCCCTATAGAAATTTACAATTAATAGCATAATATGGTTAAAAAGAATTTTCTCCAAAGTCTATCTAATCCTAAGAGATATGTGATATGATATGGATAGATATCAAAATTCTTATTCATAACAAGTTATGAGATATCTAGCTTATTTGATAAGCTGAAGCTAGACAATTGGAAGATAATTCTAATTAAGAAAAGGTTTGTTGGATATCTTAAAGGTGGTTTAGGATAGTATTTTTATCTTTTGCATAATAAAGATTTATTAGCAAAGATGTTATTTCTTGATAAAGTGTTTATTTAAGAAAGTGACATATTGAGAAAGATAGAATGATTGTGTAACAACCCACACCCACCCTAAGAATTTTCATGATAAATTGCTTGATTTAGAACCTATAAGGTTAAGTGTGTGCTTGTGTGAAAAATTTGTGATCTAAGTGATTGATGAGTATGTGGCATATTAAAATAATTTTAATATGCATAATATGTGTTGCTATTATGAAATAAATGATTTAAATGAAGTGCATTTGCATAAAAGAATTTATTTTAAATAAATATTTTTGAGGAAAATGTTCCAGAATTAATAAGAAAAATATTATTTTTATTTTAAATCCATTCAGCAGAAATTTTTAAAGAAAAAGCCCAAATACCCAGAAGCCCATTATGTAAAAATGCTCCTAACCTATTTCATTAAGGGTAAAAGTGGAAATTCCACTCCAACCCTAATATATATTCTAATTTTCGGCCAAACAAGGGTTTCCAGTAGCTATTCTCTTATTCTTTCTATATTTTGGTAGAAGAACCTCTCAAAATATTTCTCTCTACTGAAATATTGAAAACACCTTTCCGTTTTGCGATTTCGTGACCGTAATCATAAATTTTTATTCTCTTTCGATTTCTAAACTGATTTCTATAAAATAATTTATGGAAAAATTATTTTGAACTATTTGATTCCTGATTTCTACAGATTCAATTCTGTTTGAGTGAATTTTTGGGAGAGAAAATTTAATTTCTACCGAAAATACGATTCTTTCCGCAAGATTTCTCCAAAGGTGAATTCTATAACTTAAAATCACAATTTTATTGCATAAACATCATAAGAAAGGCGAGTGGGGGTGATTTGTACTTGTTTTTATTCTAAACTCATTTTTGATTTGTTTTGATGAAGAATATTGGATTAAATAATATTTCTGCATATTTCTGTGATGACAAAAAAGTTTCGAAAAACAAAGGAATTCAAGGTTTTCGTGTTAGAACTTGAAAATTAGAAAATTTTATTCTTTCATGAACATAAGGCTGTGAATTTGTATGAATTGGTGTTCTAATATGATATTTGTTTTGCTTAGATGAAAAATAATGACTTGAATCATTTGTCTGTTTATCGCTGAAATAAACGAAATGCGCGGAAACTCATGATTTTTCACCTAAGTCTTTGAACTTGGAATTTTTTTTGTATAAACCCTACCTATGGCTGCTGATTCATGAAGGAATGTGTTCTAAATTGATATTTTCAATATTGAATGAAAAATAATGGTTTAAACAACCTGTTTGCATATTTCTGAAATGATCGAAAAATACCGAAAACAAGAAAACTTATGTTTTGTGCACTATAATGCAAAAGATTGAATTTTTATATATTAATGACACCAATAGTGGCTGATTCCCATGAATTTATATTCTAGAATGATTTTTGTTATGTTTACATGAAAAATCTTGGTTCAAACCATGTTTTTACATATTTTTGTAATAGATGGAAAGCATGAAAAGAAGAAGAATTTGGTTTTTACCTTAATGAATGCATTCGGCCTACATGAACAATTTTGTCCAAATGTTCATAAATTTTATGTGATGTGCCTTGGTGGTTGTTGACATGTATGTATGTATAATAGATGATGAAATTGCATGTTAGTTGAAGGTATGATCCTAGATAAGCTTAAATGTATTATAGTATACTTAAGGTATACTTAAGGTATCTTAACCTTGTATTGTGATTAGAATGCAAATGTGATTGAGGAAATTAGAACTAGAGTTATGATGAATTGATGATGAACATATGATTATGAGCTAATGAAGTAAAAGGGATCATAAGAGTTAAGCATGATGTTTGAAGGATTAATTGTTAAGTTGACATGTATGGAAGTGTAAAGTGAACTAAGATAATTGATAAGTGAATTGATATTGAGGTAATGATATTGTGATGACCTTAAAATGGTATTGATATGATTGCAATTTGTTTTCATGTGAGCTTGTAAGGCCTAAGTTTGCAAGACTTTTAAGTCAACGAGCTATGTGCAAGTGATGAGTACACCTATGTGTGGACTCTAAGTGTATGTGAATGCTATATGTACATGGGTAGTTATGGTATAGGAGCATCATGAGTAAATAAATACTAAGTATTAAATCAAATATTATCTTAGAATTTGAGGTGCCTTAGAAGTGCAAAAGGGACTACATGTGCTAGGAGCAAAGGAACCCTAAGGTGAGTAAACACAATGTTCTTGTTACAAATGTGAACAACATCATGTTGTGTTATATGATATGTGATATATTGATATGTGAACCTTTGTGATCTTTGAAACCCAAGTTCTTTCCATTTTTAAATATTATTATACGATTTCTTTGTCAAGCTTGGGTTGCTAAAGGACATTTGGTCTAAAACTATTTTGTTTATCCAATGAGAACTTTTTGTGATTAACACCCTAACTTGTATTCTCTATGGAACTACACTTTCATTGTCTTATTGTTGAAAGCCAAACTACTATTGATATTGAATTACATGTTATCATTGCCTTATGTGATATTGTTAATTGTGTTTACCAATAGCTCTAGCTATGGTACCTTTACTCTTTATGCAGAATCCTCATGCCGATGCGGGTAATCATCGAAACCTGTGCACATGGTCCTAACCCGATGGATAGGGGTAGTGTATCCACCTCAGCTAGAAGGGGTGGTTCTAGCCGTGGGGCCTGATAAGCTTCACGCTTTCCACATGATAGGAGTTGGAATTTGGCAAAGGCCACCTCTCCTCTATATGTTTCGAGTGAATGAGTAATAGTTTTCACTCTCTACGTGTTATAAGTGTGATTTCTGCAAACTTGCCCAATTGAACCCTTGCTAATTTGCAACCTGATTCATGAGTTATAAACCATGAACTATGTGTATAAGCTATGTGTTTCCTTTCAAAGGAATATGTGATAATGTATGTGCCTTTTTGTTTACTCATTGAGATCATCTATCTCACCCCTTTTCCTTGTGTGGTTCCAGGTGAGCAAATGTGAGGAGGCAAGGTGATGGCTCATGCATTCTACTTCGCTTGGGAAATTCCTTATCCGAGTTATCAATAACACTGTGTTTATGAAAGTCTTGTCTTTAGATGCTCTGGGAATGTTGATTGATACTTATCGAGAATTGTGTTATTTTCCTTATGGATTTATTTGTAATGATTTATTTTAAGTCTTCCGCAGTTATGGTATTTATCTAAATGTTTTAAATGAGTAAATGAAAGAGGTTCGGTAAGATCCTAAGCATGATTGTTATATGTTAATGGGTTGTTATATGTTAATGGGTTCCACGGGCGTGGGTGACCTTATGTCTCCCCATGTTCTATGACCGTCGTATCTCATAAGGTTGGGATGTGACAAAGGTGGTATTAGAGCCATAGTTTTTGAAAGTCTAAGTTTAGGCTTGTTGTATATGAGTTGCTTAAGTAAAATCCTGGAGCATAGGAATTTTCCTGTCATGTCACTTGCAGTCTATGGCTAGTATAGTTCCGCGAAATCTTAGTAGATTAGTAATCCTTGTTGTTGTTTGCTTGCCTTACGATTCTTCTGACAGATGACCAAGAAGATTACGCCTGCTTGAGGACCATGACCTAGGGCACCCCGTGTGACTTGTAAGAGGACTTGGCCAGAGATGCTCGAGAAAGTTGTAACTGTGATTCGCCCCATTAAAGAGAAGACCCCTGACGAAGAGAAGGACCCTGAGGAGTGCTTAGATCTTGATTGGGTATATAGTAAGGTTCAAAAATTGGAGGATAACTGTTTGTACTTAAAGGAGGAAAACTGATGTCTTAAGGTAATGATTCATGCACTAGGAGAGGATATGGAGCAGCTCAGGTCAGGGATTGTTGAGCATAAAGGAGACTACTCACCAGTGAGGTCGGCATCTTCAGCTAATCGCTGTCAAGATAGAGATCTTCTTTGCTATCGATGTGGCAGCAGTGGCCATGTCGCTCTTGATTACTCTGGAGGTGGACACGATAATTAGGTTGAGTAGATATGATGATTGATGTAACGACATAACACTTCATATGATATGAATGATTTTTCCTTGATTGCCTAAGTTACCTAGGATGAGATGATTTCCTTCACTATTATGCTATAGTGTGATATTATGAGATATATACTATATGATTATGATATGTGATATGTGCAAAACTATGTGATATGTGATTCATACATGACATGTACTTAGTGATGTGACATGATAAATGCATGATAATGTGTGCTAGGATAAGGGGGAGGGTAAATGGGTTAGGATAGGGGATTTGTACTAAATTCCCTTATTATGATAGACAAAATGCCTCCCAAGAAGAAGGTTCGCATAGTCGCCCAATCCATTAGGGCTAATGATGATGTTATATCGGGCACTGCATCGAATGCTGCCTCTGTACCTATATAGTCAAGAGAAAGATCCAACTCGAGGGCACCAACTATGGGCTCTAGTGAGCAAGAGACTTCGTAAGAAGTGCACGCCATGGGCGAAGAAATGAGAGATTTGCATAAGGAACTAGATGAGTTACGAGCTCAAAGGCGAGAAGCACCGCCGACTCAAGAAAGGAATGGAGTTACACCACCTGCGGTAGTGACACTTGCGCGGAGAGAGAGGAAATGACTACCTGATGAGGGAATGACAGTGGACGAATTTAAGAAGCTGCAATTGCCTACTTTCTGTGGTGAGGAAGGAGATGACCCTCATAAATTTTTGGATGAGATGGATAAGCTAGTCCGTCATTTATCTTGCTCGGATGCTCGAGTTATTGAGTTGGTAGGACTCCAACTCAAGAAAGAAGCTTGGTACTAGTATGAGAGGAATATCGAGGAACAACTTTACGGGGCTGACCCACCTACGTGGGCAGAATTTAAGCAAGAAGTAATGGATCAGTTCTTGCCAGAAGAAGAATGGCAAGATAGGGCATTACAGTTCAAACAACTAAAGCAATGACCAGGAATGTATGCTAAGGAGTTTAATCGACTTAGTCATTTCGCTATCAACATCGTTCCTACCGAGGCAAGTCGCGTCAATCATTTCCTTAAAGGACTGATTATGCCTCTATTCAATTCGTTAGCAGCAACCGAGTTTCCAACCTTAGCCAAGCTCATAGACAAGGCCAAGGTCATGGAAAATAGATACAAGGTGGAAAGAGCTGAACGAGATGAACAAGACCAGAAGGGAAGGCATAAGAACAAAGGTCATAAAGGACAATATGGAAATAGAGGGGAGCAAAGGAAGGAGTTTCCACCATCTGGACCACGAAATGGTCAAACTAAGCAAGAGATCCCCACATGCGGCAAATGTGGAAGGAAACATCCTAGAATCTGTCGAAAAGATACTGGTGCTTGCCTTAGGTGTGGGCAAATGGGGCACTTTATAAAGGACTACCCTCAGATGAGGAGCCAAAGGAATGGGACCATGGTACGACCACAACCCAAGCCATTCCAAACGCAAGGAAAGGAGTCAAGGACAAAGGACCAACGATTGGGAATGCACCGATGACAGAGAATAAGGGCAAGGGTTAAGTCTTTGCGTTAAATTCGCAGGAGGCTCGCGATTCGCACACCGCCATCATAGGTATCATCCCCATCCAAAGTTCTAGCACAAAATGTTTAATCGATTCTGGTGCTACCCATTCATTTGTGTCGCCTTGTTTTGCTAAGTATTTGGGTATAAATAAGGAATTGATGAGTGAACCGTTAGTAATAGCAACTCTTTTAGGGGAAGTGATGGAAGTGAAGTATAAGTATAAGGGATGTGATGTAGACATTAATGGACAAACACTTTCGGTAGTGTTGCTAGAATTGGATGTACTAGAATTCGATGTGATATTAGGGATGGACTGGTTGTATGAGCATGGAGCTCGTATCGACTGTAGGAAGGAACTTGTCGAGTTTCAAACTAGAGATGGGAAGGAGTTTGTATACCAAGGAGATAGGAATGAGAATCCTTTGAACTTGATATCGGCCTTAGGAGCGAGGCGGATGTTAAGGAAAGGATGTCAAGCGTATCTAGCCCACATAGTCGACACTGACAAAGAAGCTGCCATGCGAGATGAGAGCATTCCAATAGTGGACGAGTTCATGGATGTTTTTCCAAAAGATTTACCTGGATTACCCCCTGATCGTGAAATCAAGTTCAACATCGAACTGCTACCCGGTACACAATCAATATTGATACCGCCATATCGTATAGCACCAATGGAGTTGAAGGAGTTAAAGACGCAATTGCATGACCTACTCGATAAGGGCTTCATTCGACCAAGCAGTTTGCCATGAGGCACTCTAGTGTTGTTCATGAAAAAGAAAGATGGATCATTCTGAATGTGCATCGACTATCATCAACTTAACAAAGTCACTGTGAAGAATAGATACCCGTTGCCGAGGATCGATGATCTTTTTGATCAACTGCAAGGAGCTGGCCACTTCTCCAAGATTGACTTAAGGTCTGGCTATCATCAATTAAGGATCCAAGGAGAAGATATCTGTAAGACTGCCTTCCATACTCGATATGGACACTATGAGTTCAAAGTTTTGCCATTTGGGTTGACGAATGCTCCTGCTGCTGTCATGGACTTGATGAATCGAGTTTTTAAGCCATTCCTTGACAAGTTCATGATCGTGTTCATCAATGACATCCTGATCTACTCAAACAATAAAGAGGAACATGAAGAACATTTGAGGATCATGCTTTAAACGTTACGTGATCACCAACTATACGCTAAGTTATCTAAGTGTGTGTTTTGGATGGAGTTGGTCAACTTTCTTAAACATATGGTAAGTAAGGAAGGAATTCAAATTGATCCTAAGAAAGTTGAAGCGGTAGCGAATTGGCCAAGGCCCACAACAGTTTCTGAAGTATGAAGTTTCTTGGGCATGGCGGAATATTATCATAGATTCGTACATGAATTTTCTAAGATAGCAACCCCATTGATCAAGTTGACAAGAAAACAAGTTAAGTTCAATTGGGAAGAGTCCTGTGAGAAGAGTTTTCAGAAACTCAAAGAGTGTTTGGTATCGGCACCAGTTTTGACATTCCTGTAGGAGAAGAAGGATTCACGGTCTATTACGATGCTTTGAGAGTAGGACTTGGGTGCGTTTTGATGCAAAATGGTAAAGTCATCACCTATGCATCACGACAACTAGAGAGACATGAAGTGAATTACCCTACTCATGATTTAGAATTAGCTACGGTAGTGTTCGCTCTAAAGATCTGGAGACATTACATGTATGGGACGAAGTGTGAGATTTATACGGATCATAAGAGTCTTCAATATATCTTGAGCCAAAGAGACCTCAATCTAAGACAAAGGAGATGGATTGAACTATTGAAGGATTATGACTATCAGATTCTCTATCAGCCCGGGAAGGCGAATGTAGTGGCAGATGCCTTGAGTCGAAAGTCGATGGGAAGCTTAGCCCATGTGGATGTGAAAAAAAGGCCGATTGTGAAGGAACTAAAGGAATTGTTTAATCTAGGATTGAGACTAGAGATTGGAGGATCAAGAGTTCTATTGGCTCATTTCCAAGTAAGATTTAAGTTAATGGAAGAAATAAGGAATGAGCAACATAGAGACCCATACTTGATGAAGTTGAAGGATGAGATGAGAGAAGGAAAGAATCCTGAGTTTGAGGTAGTCAATGGGATTTTAAAGTGTAAGAATAAAGTATGCGTGCCTGATGTGGATGGACTAAAGGATAGGATATTGAAGGAGGCACATCAGACACCTTACTGTGCCCATCCTGGAACTACCAAGATGTACCATGACGTGAAAGCTAATTATTAGTGGCCTGGATTGAAGAAAGATGTAGCTAAGTTTGTAGCATCCTGCCTAACTTGCCAGCAAGTCAAGTATAAATATCAATGACCCTTAGGATTGCTACAAGAAATTCGACTACCTGAATGGAAGTGGGAGCGCATCACAATGGACTTCGTTGTTGGCTTACCTAGAACCTCCAAAGGATATGATTCTATATGGGTCATAGTAGATAGATTGATAAAGTTTGCCCATTTCCTAGGAGTTAAGACTACATATTCTATAGCCTAGAATGCGCAGTTATATATAGATGAGATCGTGAAACTACATGGAGTGCCAATTTCTATCATCTTTGATCGAGGAACTCAATTCACCTTGAGGTTCTGGCAAAAGTTGTAAGAAGCGTTAGGAACACAATTAGATTTTAGCATGGCGTTTCACCCTCAAATGGATAGCCAGTCTGAAAGAATGATTCAGACACTCGAGGACATGCTTAGGATGTGTGTCTTGGATTTTGGTGGTAGCTGGGATAAGTATTTACCCCTGATTGAATTCGCCTACAACAATAGCTATCATTCATCCATTGGCATGGTGCCATATGAAGCGTTGTATGGGAGAAGGTGTCATTCTCTGATTTGTTGGATTAAACCAGGAGATAAGCATATAGAAATGCCCAAATTGCTTAAGGAGACCACCGAGAAAGTACCAATAATTTAAGATCGATTGAAGACGGCATTCAGTCGACAAAAGAGTTACGTGGACCCTAAGCGAAAGGAAGTCTAATTCACCGTGGGAGATCACGTGTTCTTAAAGGTCTTGCCAATGAAAGGAGTTATGAGATTTGGTAAGAAAGGGAAATTATCACCTCATTTCATTGGTCCTTTAGAAATCTTAGATAAGGTTGGAGAAGTGTCTTATAGACTTGCCCTGCCTCCAACTTTGGCGCATGTGCACCCAGTGTTCCACATTTCCATGTTAAGGAAATATGTGTCAAATCCATCGCACGTTCTTTTACCTCCAGATATTACGTTAGATGAGCAACTATCTTATGAGGAGTCACCAATAGCTATAGTGGATCGACAAGTAAAGAAGTTAAGAAATAAGGAGATACCCATGATTAAAGTTCAGTGGCGAAATCATGGGATAGATGAGTGCACTTGGGAAGCGGAGGAGGAGATGCGATAGAAGCATCCTTAGCTTTTCAAGAGTAACTAGGTAAGGGTTTAAATTTGAGGACAAATTTCCTTAAGGGGGGGAGAATGTAACAACCCACACCCACCATAGGAATTTTTGTGATAAATTCCTTGATTTAGAACCTATAAGGTTAAGTGTGTGCTTGTGTGAAAAACTTGTGATCTAAGTGATTGATAAGTATGTGGCATATTAAAATAATTTTAATATGCATAATATGTGTTGCTATTGTGAAATAAATGATTTACATAAAGTGCATTTGCATAAAAGAATTTATTTTAAATAAAATGAATTTCCATGCATAAGGCAATTTTTAAGCATAAAATAATTTTATGGGTATTTTTAAAATATTTTTAAATAAATATTTTTGAGGGAAATGTTCCAGAATTAATAAGAAAAATATTATTTTTATTTTAAATCCATTCAGCCAAAATTTTTAAAGAAAAAGCCCAAATACCCAGAAGCCCACTACACAAAAATACTCCTAACCTGTTTCATTAAGAGTAAAAGTGGAAATTCCACTCCAACCCTAATATATATTCTAATTTTTGGCCAAACAAGGGTTTCCAGCAGCCATTCTCTTATTTTTTCTGCATTTTGGCAGAAGAATCTCTCAAAATATTTCTCTCTACCGAAATATTGAAAACACCTTTCCGTTTCGCTATTTCGTGACCGTAATCATAAGTTTTTATTCTCTTTCGATTTCTAAACTGATTTCTATAAAATAATTTATGGAAAAATTATTTTGAACTATTTGATTCCTGATTTCTACAGATTCAATTCTATTTGAGTGAATTTTTGGGAGAGAAAATTTAATTTCTACCGAAAATACGATTCTTTCCGCAAGATTTCTCCAAAGGTGAATTCTATAACTTAAAATCACAATTTTGTTGCATAAACATCATTGGGGGGGGGGGGGGGGGGGGTGGGGGGGTGGGGTGGGGGTTGGTGATTTGTACTTGTTTGTATTCTAAACTAATTTTTGATTTTTTTTGATGAAAAATATTAGATTAAATAATATTTCTGCATATTTCTGTGATGACCGAAAAGTTTCAAAAAATAAAGGAATTCAAGGTTTTTGTGCTAGAACTTGGAAATTGGAAAATTTTATTCTTTCATGAATATATGGCTGCCAATTTGTATGCATTGGTGTAATATGATATTTTTTTTGCTTAGATGAAAAATAATGACTTGAATCATGTGTTTGTTTATCATTGAAATAAACGAAATGCGCGGAAAGCGCGGAAACTCATGATTTTTCACCTAAGTCTTTAAACTTGGAATTTTTTTTATATAAAATATGGCTGCCGATTCATGAAGGAATGTGTTCTAAACAGATATTTTCAATAATTGAATGAAAAATAATGGTTTAAACAACCTGTTTGCATATTTCTGAAATGACCGAAAAATACCGAAAACAAGAAAACTTATGTTTTGTGCACTATAATGCAAAAGATTGAATTTTTATATATTAATGACACCAATAGTGGCCGATCTCTTTGAATTTATATTTTAGAATGAATTTTGTTATGTTTACATGAAAAATCTTGGTTCAAACCATGTTTTTACATATTTTTGAAATAGATGGAAAGCACGAAAAGAAGAAGAATTTGGTTTTTACCTTAGTGAATGCATTCAGCCTACATGAACAATTTTGTTCAAATGTTTATAAATTTTATGTGATGTGTCTTGGTGATTGTTGACATGTGTGTATGTATAATAGATGATGAAATTGCATGTTAGTTAAAGGTATGATCCTAGATAAGCTTAAATGTATTATAGTATACTTAAGGTATACTTAAGGTATCTTAACCTTGTATTGTGATTAGAATGCAAATGTTATTGAGGAAATTGGAACTAGGAGTTATGATGACTTGATAATGAACATATGATTATGAGTTAATGAAGTAAAAGGGATCATAAGAGTTAAGCATGATGTTTGAAGGATTAATTGTTAAGTTGACATATATGGAAGTGTAAAGTGAATTAAGATAATTGATAAGTGAATTGATATTGAGGTAATGATATTGTGATGACCTTAAAAGGGTATTGATATGATTGCAATGTATTTTCATGTGAGCCTATAAGGCCTAAGTATGCAAGACTTTTAAGTCAACGAGCTATGTGCAAGCGATGAGTACACCTATGTGTGGACTCTAAGTGTATGTGAATGCTATATATACATGGGTAGTTATGGGATAGGAGCATCATGAGTAAATAAATACTAAGTATTAAATCAAATATTATGTTAGAGTTTGAGGAGCCTTAGAAGTGCAAAGGGGACTACGTGTACTAGGAGCAAAGGAACCCCAAAGTGAGTAAACACAATCTTCTTGTTACAAATGTGAACAACATCATGTTGTGTCATATGATATGTGAACCTTTATGATCTTTGAAACCCAAGTTCTTTCCATTTTTAAATATTATTATATGATTTCTTTGTTAAGCTTAGGTTGCCAAAGGACATTTGGTCCAAAGCTATTTTGTTTATCTAATGAGAACCTTTTGTGATTAACACCCTAACTTGTATTCTCTCTAGAACTACACTTTCATTGTCTTAATGTTGAAAGCCAAACTACTATTGATATTGAATTACATGTTATCATTACCTTATGTGATATTGTTAATTGTGTTTACCAATAGCTCTAGCTATGGTACCTTTACCCTTTATGCAGAATCCTCGTGCTGATGCGGGTAATCATCAGAACCTGTGCACATGGTCTTAACCCGATGGATAGGAGTAGTGTATCCACCTTAGCTAGAAGGGGTGGTTCTAGCCGTGGGGCCTGATCAGCTTCATGCTTTCGACGTGATAGGAGTTGAAATTTGGCAAAGGCCACCTCTCCTCTATGTGTTTCAAGTGAATGAGTAATAGTCTTCACTCTCTACGTGTTATAAGTGTGATTTCTGCAAACTTGCCCAATTGAACCCTTGCTAAATTGCAACTTGATTCATGAGTTATAAACCATGAACTATGTGTATAAGCTATGTGTTTCCTTTCAAAGGAATATGTGATAATGTATGTGCCTTTTTGTTTACTCATTGAGATCATCTATCTCACCCCTTTTCCTTGTGTGGTTCCAGGTGACCAAATGTGAGGAGGCAAGGTGATAGCTCATGCATTCTACTTTGCTTGGGGAATTCCTTATCCGAGTTATCAATAATACTATGTTTATGAAAGTCTTGTCTTTAGATGCTTCGGGAATGTTGATTGATACTTTTCGAGAATTGTGTTATTTTCCTTATGGATTTATATGTAATGATTTATTTTAAGTCTTCCGCAGTTATGGTATTTATCTAAATGTTTTAAATGAGTCAATGAAAGAGGTTCGATAAGATCCTAGGCATGATTGTTATATGTTAATGGGTTCTATGGGCGTGGGTGACCTTATGTCTCCCCATGTTCTAGGACCATCGTATCTCATAAGGTTGGGATATGACAGATTGGGTGAATGTCATAGAATAATTCCCAACAAAATGATGAAAGTAAAATTTTGACCAACCTTATGAAAAGTCTAAAACTAGCTAGATGTTTTATCCTTATAAGCTGCTAAAGGTTTAGTAGAATATCTAATTTTTCTATAAGATATGATTTTCTTTATATGAATATATAATAGTTGTATATTCATGATGAAGTAAATCAAGAGATAGCAAAATATCTAATCTTAAGAAAAAAATAATTTACTTTATATGAATGCATAAAAGTTGTACATTCATAATGAAGCAAATTATGACATGATCCTATTGTAGCTATAAATGATATAGCAATGCATAATGATTATGAGTTTGACATATAGATGTCAATACTAGTTTTCTTTCTCTAGAAAAGAAAACATAATCATGGAATAAATCTAAAGGCTTAGAGTCTTAAGAAAATTCTAAAGTATGCAAATACATAATGAGTTGTATCATCACAAGATGAATCCTTAATGTGCAAAGGGATAGTGGGAGTATCCTCACTTTAAAGTTTTGTACATGGATAACACATTAGTTTGTAAAAGCATTAATATATTTGCATTTGTAGAATGGTTTTACCATTACTTTCTTCATTTAGACTTGAGATTAATATTTTATATTCTTATTAATTCATATCTATATAGATAGATTGAAAAGAATGTTAAATATGTTTAAGTCAATATTTGGAAAGGATGTTGAAGAGTTCAACATGCTAATTCCAAAAGTTTTATTTCCTACAATTTCGATATCCACTTTTTAAGGCTTGATTCCCTAGTTACCTGATATGCCGAAACGTACACTAACAAACTGCAAGTGCACAGGTCATTATCAAGTAATAAAGTAGTGAGTATATGAGTATTATCTCCACAAGGATAGTATATAAGTACTAGCGCAAACTTCTATTATTGTCTAGTGAATAATCAAGATGAAGATTAATTAAAATAAGCTAAATTAACTAAGCTAACCTAAGAAAGCAAGTAAATGATATTGATGGAAATAATCTAGGAAAAGCTAATCTAGATATAAATCCCTCTAATTTCTCACGTACATCAAACAATGGATTGAATTGGACTCTCACTAAATTAGATAAAAACCTTTCTCTAGTGATTAAATCCCTAACTTCCTAAGTATTATAGGGGAATCTCTTCTCAACCTATAATCAAATAGGAGCAACATTAAATTCAAGAGATTAACATCTAAAGAAGTCTTGTAGGTCTATCTATAGCACCCTAATCAACTCTCTATTCCCATGAGTGTAACAACCCACACCCATCCTAGGAATTTTCGTGATAAATTGCTTGATTTAGAACTATTAAGGTTAAGTGTGTGCTTGTGTGGAAATTTGTGATATAAGTGATTGATGAATATGTGGCATATTAAATTAATTTTAATATGCATAATATGTGTTGCTATTGTGAAAGAAATGATTTACATGAAGTGCATTTGCATAAAAGAATTTATTTTAAATAAAATGAATTTTCATGCATAAGACAATTTTTAAGCATAAAATAATTTTATGAGTATTTTTAAAATATTTTAAAATAAATATTTTTGAGGGAAATGTTCCAGAATTAATAAGAAAGATATTCTTTTTATTTTAATTTTTATTCAGCCAAATATTTTAAAGGAAACACCCAAATACCCAAAAGCCCATTACACCAAAACCCTCATAACCTAGTTCATTAAGGGTATTAGTGGAAATTCCACTCCAACCCTAATACATATTCTAAATTTCGGGCAAATCAAGGTTCCAGCAGCCATTCTCTTATTCTTTCTATATATTGGCAGAAAATTCTCTCAAAATATTTCTCTCTACCAAAATATTGAAAACACCTTTCCGTTTCGCGATTTCTTGACCGCAATCGTAAGTTTTTATTCTCTTTCGATTTCTAAACTGATTTATATGAAATAAATTATAGAAAAATTATTTTGAACTGGTTGATTACTGATTTCTATAGATTTGATTCTGTTTGGATGAGTTTTTAGGAGAGAAAATCTATTTTCTACCGAAAACATGATTCTTTCCGCAAGATTTCTCCAAAGGTGAATTCTATAACTTAAAATCACAATTTTTATGCGTAAACATCATAAGGGAGAGGGGCGGGGGGGATTTGTGCATGGTTGTTTTCTAAACTGATTTTTGATTTTTTTTGATGAAAAATATTGGATTAAATAATATTTTTGCATATTTCTGTGATGACCAGAAAGTTTCAAAAAACAAAGGAGTTCAAGGTTTTCATGTTAGAACTTGGAAGTTGGAAAATTTTATTCTTGAATGGACATATGGCTGCCGATTTGTATGAATAAGTACTCTAATATGATATTTGTTTTGTTTAGATGAAAAATAATAATCTGAATCATGTGTCTGTTTATCGTTGAAATGAACGAAATGTGCGGAAAGAGCATAAACTCATGATTTTTCACCTAAGCCTTTAAACTTGGAATTTTTTTTTGTATAAATCCCATCTACGGCTGCCAAATCATGAAGGGATGTGTTCTAAACTGATATTTTATATGATTAAATGAAAAATAATAGTTTAAACAAACTGCTTACATATTTTTGAAATGACCGAAAAATACCGAAAATAAGAAAACTTATGGTTTTGTGCTCTATAATGCAAAAGGTTAAATTTTTATGTATAAACAACACTATGTGTGACCAATTCTTATGAATGTAAATTCTAAAATGATTTTTGTTATGTTTACATGAAATATCTTGGTTCAAACCATGTTTTGACATATTTCTGAAATAGACGGAAAGTACGAAAAGAAGAAGAATTTGGTTTTTACTTTGATGATGCATTTGGCCTACATGAACATTTTTGTCCCAATGTTTATAAATTTTATGCGATGTGTTTTGAAAATTATTGACTTGTATGTATGTATAATAAATGATAAATTTGCATGTTAGTTGAAGGTATGATCCTAGATAAGCTTAAATGCATTATGGTATACTTAAGGTATACTTAAGGTATCTTAGCCTTATATTGTGATTAGAATGCAAATGTGATTGGGAAATTTGGAACTAGATGTTATGATGACTTGATGATGAACATGTGGTTATGAGTTAATAAAGTGAAAGGGATCATAAGAGTTAAGCATGACGCTTGAAAGGTTAGTTGTTAAATTGACATGTATGGAAGTGTAAAGTGAACTAAGATAATTGTTAAAGTGAATTGATATTAAGGTAATAATATTGTGATGACCCTAAAAAGGTATTGATATGATTATAATGTGTTGTCATAAGAGCCTATAAGACCTAAGTATGCAAGACTTTTAAAGTCAACGTGCTATGTGCAAGTGATGAGTACACCTATATGTGAACTCTAATGTGCATGCTATATGTGCATGGATAGTTATGGGATAGGAGCATCATGAGTAAATAAATACAAAGTATTAAATCAAATATTATGTTAGAGTTTGAGGAGCTTTAGAAGTGCAAAAGGGACTACGTGTACTAGGAGCAAAGGAACCCCAAGGTGAGTAAACACTATGTTCATGCTACAAACGTGAGTAAACATCATATTCATTCTTCAAATGTGGGCAAATGCCATATTCATGTTATAAGTGTGAACAACATCATTTTGTGTTATAAGAATGTGATATATTGTTATGTGAGCCTTTGTGGTCTTTGAAACCCAAGTTCTTTCTATTCTAAATATTATTATATGATTTCTTTGACAAGCTTAGGTTGCCAAGGGACATTTGGTCCAAAGCTATTTTGTTATCCAATGAGAAATTCTTGTGATTAACACCCTAATTTATATTCTTTCTGGAACTACACTATTATGATATCTTTTGCTTGAAAGCTAAACCACTATTGTTATTGGAATACATGTTATTGTTGCCTTATGTGATATTGTTAGTTGTGATTACCATTAGCTCTAGCTATGGTACCTTTTACCCTTTATGCATAATCCTCATGCCGATGCGGGTAATCATTGAAACCTGTGCATATGGTCTTAACCCAATGGATAGGGGTAGTGTATCCACCTTAGCTAGAAGGGGCGGTTCTAGCCATGGAGCCTGATCAGCTTCATGCCTTATAAGTGATAGGAGTTGGAATTTAGTATAAGGCCACCTCTCCTCAATGTGTTCGAGCGATAGAGCAATAGCCTTTACTCTTTGTAAGTGATAAGTGTGATTTTTGCAAACTTGCCAATTTGAACCCTCACTAAATTGCAATCTGATTCATGAATTATAAATCATGAACTATGTGTATAAGTTATGTGTTTCCTTTCAAAGGAATATGTGATAATGTATGTGCCTTTTTGTTTACTCATTGAGATTATCTATCTCACCCCTTTTTCCTTGTGTGGTTCCAGGTGAGCAAATGTGAGGAGGTAAGGTGATGGCTCAAGTATTCTACTTCGTTTAGAGAATTCCTTGTCCAAGTTATCAATAATACTATTTTTATGAAGTCTTGTCATTAGATGCTCCAGGAATATTGATTGATACTTATTGATACATATTATTTTTCCTTATGGATTTTATATGTAATGATTTACTTTAGTCTTCCGCAAATATATGGTATTCATCTAAATGTTTTAAATGAGTTAATGTAAGAGGTTTGGTAAGATCCTAGGCATGATTTATTTATATGTAAGTGGGTTCTACGGGCGTGGATGACCTTATGTCTCTCCATGTTATATGACCGTCATATCTCTAAGGTTGGGATATGACAATGAGTGATCTATCTATATTAGGGTATCTCTACTCGTCCAATATAGAAACAATATCCAATCAACAAGCTAGCAATTGCTAATTAGAATAATAAGATTTATCATGAAAATAAAACAACCAAAGATGAATTGATTAAAGTTTAAATCCTTCAATCTATACAATCAAAACTAGGGTTCATTACAAACATAATTAATTCATATTAAAATTGAAGATCAAAGATGCATAAAATAAAAGAGGAAGAAATCTCAAATAGATCTTGAAGATGTTCTTTGAATTCTTCTCTTCAATCTTCCACATCCACTTGGATCTTGATTTTTGATTCGATTAAATCATCAATATCTCTAGCCTTTAAGTCTTTTTCATGACTCTAGGGCTTAGCCAACCCTCTTAAATCTCTATTTTTGCTCTATGGCGGCTCCCCCTTAAAATGCTGTATGATATGATTTATATTGCTAAAATTTAACCTCACATGGCTGGACCCACAGCTGGGGTTCCAGCCATGCCAATGGCAAGGCCAAAGAATGTAACTTCCCACGGGTGAAACCTCAGCTGTGTCTCCGCCCGTAAGAGGCTACTGGATGAATTTCCAATTTGCTCTTATCACACGGCTGGAATCCCAGCCGTGGCTCAACTCGTGGCAGCCCTTGTTCTTCCAAAAGTCAGCATTTTGGCTTAGATTCTTCACCATTCTAGGTCACATTTTGTTCATGGCATCATTTGGCACTGGATTAACTAAAAGAACTCTAGAAAAGCACTAAACAAACAAATCAAACTCAATTTAAGGATAAAATATTATTAAAAACAAAGGGTAAAGTATAGTCAATTAAGTGCTTATCAAATTCCCCCACACTTGAGTATTTGCTTGTCCTTAAGCAAATTAAATCATAAAAACAATATGAAATGAAACTTACCCTCTTTAATCAAAGAAATTCAAAAAGGTTTACAACAACTTGAAATCAACAAGGCTTAAACATGATAACCAAATCAAGAAATCTCTAAAACAAATCTCAAAAATCTGAAACCTAAATTCTAAACTTACAAGTTTGAGCAAATAATTCCACAAAAACAAAAGTTCAAGCAAAGTAGATTTATAAGGATTTTTCCCATAGGTGCTTGACTACTCACTCGACTTTTCATTGATTATGCATTTCAATTCATGTTTTCTCTTTAATTAACTAAGGAGCCCAACTTATTTGAATTGTCATCCTAGCCTTTTTAAGCGAATGCAAACACTTGTGGTGCCAGCCTCCGATTACTCAACTAGAATCACACATTCAAATGGCTACTAGTACTATTCATATTCTCAATCTCTTTTGTTTAAAGAGTCAAGAATAGTGGAATATGTAAACATTTTCAAAGCTCCTTTGCATAATCTTTTATATATATATATATATATATATATACTTATTTCTTTCCTTCTTTCTTTTTTTTAAGAAAAATAGTCAAGCCACCTAAGGTATTAAGCATTTCTACTAAACTAGAACAAAAGTAACAGTGGAATAAAATAGGCTCAAAAAGTGTAACTAAAGTTTCAAATTTCAGCCAAAAAGATTTGCAAAAATTTAATTTTCTAATCATGACCACCATATTCAATCCGCACTACAACAAGTCATTGTCATAGCAAAATTAGACCAATTTATCACTAGAGAGAGTTAATTTCAAATCAAACTATTGCCACAACTCAATTCACTTAAATGCAAGATTCATAAAAGATAGGGCACAATAATATACCTCTCCCCCACACTTAAGTAACACATTGTCCTCAATGTGTTATAAACAAGGAAAATGAAAAAGTAAAAGAGAGAAGTAACTGCCCTAAATGATGAACCATATTAATCGTGCTGGTGCTCCTTCTAGTGAGAATGTACCATGATCAATGTTTCTGCATAGAGAAAAATCGAACTACAACCAAAATAAGATCCATTCAAAGTAAAATAAAAACAAAAAAAAAATAAAATAGACCATCAATAGGTTGCCTCCCATTCAGCGCTTCTTTAACGTCGTATTAGCTAGACGTTATCATTATTCATCTTCCACCAATGGCTTGGAGGTTTCCTTGTGCTGTCTACCTCCATAAACTAAGATAAAGAAGAATATGCAAAGGTTGTGGCCTTTACATAACCTTTGTTCAGCAAAAAAAATTATTTTTGATTCTCCATTATGTGTAAATTGAAGCTTGCTGGGTTTAGAGCCATTGTCAAATAGTCTTACCCACAGGCTAAGTGCAGGGATTTCAGCTTTGGCACCAAAGAAAGCATGTACATTGCCAATGGTAGCCACTCTTGCAATTCCAAGATGCTCTACCCAAATTCACTAACCTTTTGCTTTAACACCTTTACAAAATAGATTTCCCTCTCCAAAGAAAATTTGGAGACTATAAGTACTGGCCACATACTTGATTCTTTAATAAATACATAGTTAGAGAAAGTTGGCAAGGGTCTAAGATCAGTTGTGTCTAGGTGTTCATCTGATTAAATTTGGGGTATAGGAAGGGTGGTTATTAAGGTTGTGAGTAGTTTATTTTTATTCTCTTCAAAAGGTGGGAGGGCAGGAATGATAAGGGAGGTGTGATTTTCAGCATGCATAGCATCCCCCTTCATGTTCTCCCATATCTCATTATCATTAAAAGAGAGTTCTTCAACACTTGACTCCACTTCATTCATGTCCCATTGCTAGATTGGGGTTGCTCACTTAAGCAATCATCAAATTCTATGTGTAGCAGCCCTAAATTGTCCTTACTCTTCTTCATCACCATCATCATTCCACAGCCAAGTTGTGGTAGTGGTCCTTTGTTGTTCTTTCAGAATGGCTTTGGTTTCACTGGGCAAATTGCCTTCAGGTCTCTCACTTAGCAGTTTCAAAATTTGCCCAGCAAAATTCTCTATATTGGGAAGAGAGGTTTGTTGGTGTTCTAGAGCTGTCTCGATGCTCTGAAATCTTTTCTCTATAGCTTCCACTAAAGTCACAAACATCTCTTCCAACCTCTGCTCCTCTTGTGCATGCTCATTATCCTTCAATGTAGTGTCCATTTCAAATTAAGTTGGGAAGCCAACTGCCAATGCCTCGTTTCTTTTGTCCAATTCCCCAACCCAATTCTCTGTAGATGCCGTGAATCTTTCTAATGCAAGCTCAAGGGATGACTTCTCTATTGGTGCTTCCCATCCATATTCCTCTAGGAAATCAGTGTGATAGATGTACCCATGATCATGATACTGATTTCCCTAGTATCCCTATTCTGTATTCAGGTGAAAGTTCCAATCCTGATAATTTTGATCAGCCATAGAGAAATTTTTCTTTGTTCTCTCTTTTTTTTTTTTTTTCTGGAAACACAAACATAAAACAAAACAAAGACGTAAAATAGAAAAAACAAATAAAATAGAAAAAATAAAAAAAATAAAACAAGGAAAGTAAAAACAAAAACAAATATGAAAATGTAAAGATAAAAATTAGATCAATAATCTCTATTAATATTGCTAATATTATAAAACTATCCCTGGCAACGGCGCAAAAAACTTGATGTGCCGAAATGCACACTAACAAACTGCAAGTGCATAGGTCATTATCAAGTAATAAAGTAGTGAGCATATGAGTATCATCTCCATGAGGATAGTGTATAAGTACTAACGCAAACTTCGATTATTGTCTAGTGAATAATCAAGATGAAGATTAATTAAAATAAGCCAAATTAACTAAGCTAACCTAAGAAAGCAAGTAAATGATATTGATGGAAATAATCTAGGCAGAGCTAATCTAGATATAAATCCCTCTAGTTTCTCATGTACATCAAACAATGGATTGAATTGGACTCTCACTAAATTAGATAAAAACCTTTCTCAAGTGATTAAATCCCTAACTTCCTAAGTATTATAGGGGAATCTCTTCTCAACCTATAATCAAATAGGAGTAGCATTAAGTTCAAGAGATTAACATCCAAAGAAGTCTTGTAGGTTTATCTCTAGCATCCCAATTAACTCTCTGTTCCTATTAGTGATCTATCTATATCAGGGTATCTCTACTTGTCCAATATAGAGACAATATCCAATCAACAAGCTAGCATTTGCTAATTAGAATAATAAGATTTATCATGAAAATAAAACAACCAATGATGAATTGATTAAAGTTTAAATCCTTCAATCTATACAATCAAAACTAGGGTTCATTACAAATATAATTAATTCATATTAAAATTGAAGAACAAAGATGTAGAAAATAAAAGAGGAAGAAATCTCAAACAGATCTTGAAGATGTTCTTTGATTTCTTCTCTTCAATCTTCCACATCCACTTGGATCTTGATCTTTGATTTAATTAAATCATCAATATCTCTAGCTTTCAAGCCTTTCTCATGACCCTAGGGCTTAGCCAACCCTCTTAAATATCTATTTTTGCTCTGTGGTGGCTCCCCCTTAAAATGTTGTCTGATCTAATTTATATTGCTAAAATTTAACCTCACACGGCTGGACCCACGGCTGGGGTTCTAGCCGTGCCAATGATAGGGCCAAAGAATGTAACTTCCCATGGGTGAAACCTCAGCCATGCCTCCACCTGTGGGAGGCTACTAGATGAATTTCCAATTTGCTCTTATCACACGGCTGGAATCCCAACTGTGTCTCAACCTATGGCAACCCATGTTCTTCCAAAAGTCAGCATTTTAGCTTAGATTCTTGACCATTCTAGGTCACATTTGATTCATGGCATCATTTGGCACTGGATTAACTAAAAGAACTCTAGAAATGCACAAAACAAACAAACCAAACTCAATTTAAGGATAAAATATTATTAAAAACAAGGGGTAAAGTGCAGTCAATTAAGTGCTTATCATTACCCAAAGAAAGTATGGTATGGATTCCTTATAGTATGACTATAGGAAATCTAAATTATACAAAAGTTGTATAATGAGCCAGAGATCGAGAATGTTGTTAGTATGACTAAAAAATTCTAATCCTATCTAGGAATAAATTGTTGGAAATATAATCAAAATTATTCTAAAGTACTTGAGAAGTATTTAAGATTTAATTTTGAGAAATGAAGAATGTTACTATATAA
Source organism: Reutealis trisperma (assembly GCA_947687605.1). Classification (NCBI taxonomy): domain Eukaryota; kingdom Viridiplantae; phylum Streptophyta; class Magnoliopsida; order Malpighiales; family Euphorbiaceae; genus Reutealis; species Reutealis trisperma. Next base: position 44,644 of record CANTUT010000524.1, on the reverse strand, counting down.
ATGATAGAGAGTCTATCATTAGGATTGTTGTTATCTATAATGAAGAAATAATTTGCTAGAAAAGTTCTAAGCAAATTGTTATTACAAACTTCATTATGGAAGCCAATTTTGCTACATAGGATGTTGCAAATAAGAAATTATTTTGGATTAAGCAGTTATGAATTGTTTTAAATGTTTCTCTAGTACATCATGTTTATCTCTCTGCTATGATAATAATGGAGCCTTAGTGTCACATTCCAACTTTAGAGATATGACGGTCCTCGAACATAAGGAGACAGAAGGTTACCTATGCTCATAGAACCCACTTACACATATACAAATCATGCCTAGGATCATACCAAACCTTATACAATAATTCATTTAAAACATTATATGAAAACCTTCAATTGCGGAAGGCAGTAATTAGACACTTCACATATAATCCATAAGGAAATAATATTCATAATTCACTCGATAACATTTCAAAATAAACATCAAAAATAAATTTTCTCGGAGCATCTAATGACAACACTTCATAGCATGGTATTATTAATGACTTTGACAAGGAATCCCTAAGCGAAGTAGAATACTTGAGCCATCACCTTGCCTCCTCACATTTGCTCACCTAGAACCACACAAGGAAAAAGGGGTAAGATAGATGATCTCAAGGAGTAAATGATAAGCACATACATTAACACATATTCCTTTAAAAAGGAAACTCATAACTTATACACATAGTTCATGATTTTCAATTCATGAATCAAGTTGCATTTTAGCAAAGGTTCAATTAAACAAGTTTGCAGAAATCACACTTATAACACTTAGAGAGTGAAGGTTGTTGCTCTATCACTAGAACACTTAGAGGAGAGGTGGCATTAAACCAAATTCCAACTCCTATCACTTAGAAGGCGTGAAGCTAATCAGGCCCCACGGCTAGAACCACCCCTTTCTAGCTGGGTTAAGACCATGTGTACAGGTTTTAATGATTACCCGCATTGGCACAAGGACTTCTGCATAAAAGGGTTAAAGGTACCATAGCTAGAGCTAATGATATTCACATATGACAATAACATTTAAGGTAATAATAACATGTATCATAATAACAATGGCAATTTAACTTCGAGCAAAAGATACAAAAAAATAGTATAATTCCAGAAAGAATATAGGTTAGGGTAATAATTATAAGGAATTATCATTAGATAAACAAAAATGATTTTTGGACCAATTGTCCTTTGGCAACCCAAACTTTATAAAGAAATCACTTAATCATATTTGAGGATAGGATGAACTTAGGTCTCAAGATCTCAAAGGCTCACCTAATATGATATCACATATTTGTAATATAACATAATGTTACTCACACTTGAAGCAAGATTACCATGTTTACTTACACTTGTAGAATGAATACAATGTTTACTGACCTTGTGGTTCCTTTGCTCCTAATTCACATAACCCTTAGACTTTTAAGACTCCTTAAGCTCTATCATAATATTTAATCCAATACTTAGTATTCATTTAATCATGATGCTATCATATCCCATATCTACCCTATGCACATATAACATTCACATACATTTAGAGTTGCACATATAAGTGCACTCATCATTTGCACATAACAGGCTGACTTTAAAAGTCTTGCACACTTAGCCTTAATAGGCCCATATGAAAACATATTATAACTCATGTCAATACCTTCCTAAGGTCAACATATCTTAATATCGATTCACTTTAACAATCATCTTAGTACACTTAACACTTCCATACATGTTAACTTATCAATAGCCTTTCAAGTGTCATGCTTAACTCTTATGATCCATTCATTCAATCAACCACTTCATCAATTCAAGATCATTAATTCATTATCAAGTCATCATAACATCTATTTCCATATTTCTCAATTGCATTCACATTCTAATCTCAACATAAGGTTAAGATATGTTAAGTATACCAAAGTGCCTTTAGGCTTATCTAGTGTCTTCCCTTTAATCAACATGAAATTTAACCATTTATCATACATACATACATGTCAATAATCATTAAAACAAATTGCATAAAAATTATAGACATTGGGATAAAAATCCCTTGGTAGGCCGAATGCTCTATTAAAGGGAAAACTGAATTTTTCTCACTTTTCGCACTTTCCGTCTATTATAGTAATATGTAAAAAACATGGTTTGGATCAAGATTTTTCATGTAAATACAACAAAAATCATTTTAGAACATTAATCTACATGAATTGGAAGCAATAGGTATGTCTCACACATGAAAATTCAAATTTTGGGTTTTAGGACGCAAACTCATGAGTTTTCTTGTTTTTAGTATTTTTTGATCATTACAGTAATATGTAAACGGGTGGTTTAAACCATTATTTTTCATTCAATTACAGAAAATATCATTTTATAACATCCTCATGTATGAATCGGTAGTCATTGATCATAATTATGCAAGAAAATTCCAAGTTTCAAGGTTTAAGGTGAAAATCATGAGTTTTCGCGTTTTCTGCACTTTCCGTTCATTACAGCGATATGCAAATACATGATTTAAATTGTTATTTCTCATCAAAAATAAAAAAAAAATATCAGATTAGAATCCATCCATACAAAAATCGATAGCCATATGTATAAGAAATCATAGAATTTTCCAACTTCTAAATTCTAGCACAAAAACCTTGAATTCTTTTATTTTTTGAAACTTTTCGTTCATTACAGTAATATGCAGAAATATAATTTAATCCAATATTTTTCATTAAAATACATCAAAAATCAGTTTAGAAATTAATGATGCAGAAAATGCCCCTTGATATGTTCTATGCGTAAAAATTTCAATTTTGAGTTACAGAATTCACCTTTTGAGAAATTGCATAGAAAGAATTATGTTTTCGGTAGAAAATTAAATTTCTCTTTCAAAAACTCACCCAAACTGAATTAAATCTATAAAAATCAGTAACCAACCATTTCAAAATAATTTTCTCATAATTTATTTCATGGAAATCAGTTAAGGAATTGAAAGAGAAGAAAAACTTACAATTACGGTCAAGAATCGCAAAATTGAAAGGTGTTTTCTTAATTTTGGTAGAGAGAATTGTTTTGAGAGAATTTTTCTATAAAAATATAGAAAATAGAGTGATGGCTGTTGGAACATTAGAGCTGGCCAAAAATTAGGTATTTAAATGTAGGGTTTTGGGCAATTTCCACTAATGCCCTTAATGAGCTAGGTTAGGAGGGTTTTTGGGTAGGGTGTTTTTAGGTATTTGGGCTTTCTATTTAAATTAGAGGCTGATTATAAGTAATTAAAATAAAAATATTTTTCTTATTATTTTCTATAATATTTCCCCCCAAAAAAATTTATTTAAAAATTATTTTAAAATACTCATAAAATTATTTTATGCTTAAAAATTGCCTTTATGCATGAAAATTCATTTTATTTAAATAATTTATTTTATGCAAATGCACTTTATGTAAATCATTTATTTCATAATAATAACTCATATTATGCATATTAAAATGATTTAACATGCCACATACTTGTTGATCACATAGCACATAAATTCCCATAAAGCACACATTTAGCCCTAATTAGTTCTAAGTCAAGCAAATTGTCACAAAAATTTCTAAGGTAGGTGTAGGTTGTTACACTTAGCTTATGGCAAGAGAACTCGAGTCTCACACTAAAATCCATAATATTTTGAAAGGCATTAAGATATTGTCAAATCAATTGTTGTAATAGGGCATTATAGCCTTGTAAAAAATAACATTAACCATTAACTTGGTTAATCCATTTACTAATGTCAAAAGTTAGTGACACCTAAACTTCATCTTAAGAAGATGAGTTTTTGAAACTAAGCAGAATGGCTCTAGTGCAAGTGGGAGATTGATAGTATTATCTGCCCTAGGAGCCATATAATAGTTATGTAATAGTAGAAATTAATTCCCAATGGCATGATTATATATTCATAATGTGAAAAGGGTTTCATATTATTGAATATAGTTCTTAAGTATTTGTAAGAAGATCTATTCTCAAGTGTTGAGAATATAAGAGACAGATCGCTTTTGTGTAAATATTTTAAATATGTTCATGGTCATAGGATTAATGACTAAACATTATTAAATCTGGAAGACCATCACCTTTATTTGTTTTCTATAATCAGTATGTGATACGGATAATTATAGAGGCTGTGAGTCTCATGCTGCTTGACATGTGATATGAATACAAACATATGGATATTCATAGGATGAATAGTCAAACTATGACGTTAGATGATAATAATATAGGATTTTACTACTTGTCAATTATTTATCATCTAGGTCATAATAATGCATATAATCATTTGACTTGAGGGATACTATATCTCATACATAGGTGGTTAGGATTTATTACTGCTTACATAGACATACTATTCATGTACAGATAAATGGCATGTGATGGTTCTAATTTGTTATATATGGAGATAAGTGATCGCCATAATAGAATTCATTACCTCAAGTAAATGAGGTTAAGATCCTATGCTATCTGGTTATTCTTGATACTTAAGTTCTTGGCTAAGACAATAAGATTCACTAGAAAGAGTTTCTAGTAGGAATATAATCTCATCAAGAATTAGAACCAAGATAAGGATATAGAATCGAGGCACATTTAGGTTTGACTTAAACCATTACCCTAGCTGAGATTGGGATCTTTAATGAAGGGATTCTAGTACATGATAATTTATGATCAATGGTTCATGTGATGTTTAAAGTTATCAACTATGAACATTCATTTATAATTAGGTAGTCGTGACATGGAATGCTAGCTATCCCTTATGACTTATGGGACTAAGTGTGAAGTGGGGATTTCACTTTGGTAGAGAAAAATGTTTTCTCATTCCCATTGCTAATTAGACAGGAACCTAGAAAGTCACACACCCAATAGTGATTGTCACGACCCACTTATTAAGCTGTGACAGTCCTAAGGCATAGGGAGACATAAAGTCACATAAACCCGTAAAACCCTGTTTAACTAATAATCTTTTACCATTCATCATGTAGGACCTTGTCCCAAGATCGGAACTCAATTACATTATTACTAACTTCTATTCTGTCATCTACATATAGCCAAATATTCATTATGTCATTATGACTTTCATCTCATTTACATATGATCATTATTAATTACACCAACATAAATATAATTACTTTATGGTTTTTTAGTACATATCAATCTTATATCACATTGGTGTTAAACCTTTGACAACCATGGAGCTCTCAGAAAATGGTCTTCATAGTCAAGAATCAAAACTCTTGAATTTAGCAAAACAACTTCCAAGTGGATGAGTAGGGTTTGGAATTTACCTTGCTGACTCATCAACATTTACCTAAAAATTTTAAACAACTAAAGAATGAGACAAAGCTCAGTAAGTACATAATAATATAATATATATGGTAAGTATAAGGATCATTTTACATTGGTTCTTTATGGCAATGGAATGATGTCGAACAATGTTATCATTATGGATGGAAACAACATCTTTTAGGAGAAATAATATTCTATTAAAAGCATAATGCTTCCCACACGTATAAATTTAAGCACGACAGCCTACGCCTTGCTCACTCACATGTATCACATTATGTGAGACTGATAAGGTCTTACGGTTAGGTGTTCCCCCTTAATAGAGGTTGGGTTCTCTTGCCCTACCTGCATGCATATACCAAGTGCACAAGGTCTAATGTATTACCCCACATCAGAAGGGTATTTCTACTTATCATTAGGCATCAATAGAATGGTTCATATAAGGTTCGCAACAAGGATTTCAATGATCACATTATGAACTCAACGTGAAAGGTTCATAATAGCCAAATTCCATGAAGGAGTATCATATCAAATAACTCAACATTCAATAAGCAATTCATGCTCATCATGGAATTGGAATATTTCAATGATATTGGTTTAAATAATAAAGGTTCAAAGGATATAGCACATGTCATATTATATTGTTAGGTACTCATCTTGGACTCTTTTGCTCCTATTTATATTTAATTTTGATGCAAGTGGTGCTCCTTACACTCTTAGACAATATCTCTATCCTTGTCTTTAGATTCTTGGTTAGCTTTGATTTGCTAAAGCTCTTATTGAAATTGGTATACAGAGAAGTTCTTTCTTTTGTGTGTGACTTTGGTGTAGGAATAGCCTAAATGTTATTTCTTAACATAATTTTTCTTGTATATATATGTTAAGTTGGATGGTGAGGATTTGATCAAGTTAAATCCAATGGTTAGGATTTAATCTCAATGAATGGCTAAAATTGTGTCAAGTTGGATGGCTAGGATTTTCTTTACAATGGTAATGCTCATCATATGATTTTGGAAATAGCAAAAATCAATGTAGACTAAGGTGTGGATGAAGGGAGAATTCAAGTTGGAAAAGGAATTTACTTAGTAAAAAATGGTGGCTAGCTTTTCCAACATCAAACTCAACCTTGGTTAACCATTCTTAACTTTAGTTAAAGCTTAGGTTTACCCATTTATGGGCATTATGGAATGGCCATTTAATGGGCTTGGGATTTTGAGTCCAAAAGCCCATTAACGAACCCTTATATGTACGTTTCAAGCTCAGTACTTAATACATTTTCCATTTCCTTTCTTTCACTTTAATATACATATTTCCACCTTCCAATATCACTACACACTTTGGACATTGCTAGGTAAATCTTGTTCACTCCACAGTACACATTTTTTAGCCTTTCATTAGCATTGTTCATATATGAAAGTCATATAGACTCACTTAGTCAAAATAAGTTTGACTTTTATTGTACCATTGTAACTTTGGTTGAAATCAACTTTTCATGTCACTATTAACATCTCTTAATGATTTAAGAGATGCTAATGCCCATTCACTAGCACTTTAGATTCACATTTCAAATAAATTATTAACATAGTCACATTAAGTCAAACTCGGTTTGACTTCCATTTTATCATAAAAGTGCATATGAACATTGATTACCTTCATCACTCATTATCACATTATTTATTAAATTCACTTCTTATGATGTTCTTAAGGTTCTTGATGTGCTAAAGAGGCCTTAAATGGCAAAGTACATGAACATTATGGTGCCTCTATTGCTAACTCTAATAGTTTAGGGAAAGCTTAGATATTACATTTTGTCCCCTTTAGAAAATTCATCCTTGAATTTTCAAAACAATTAATCTTGGTTCATAAAGCAATTGACAATACTTAAGCTACATGTCTCAATTGTTTTTTCATATACATTTATTATCTCTATGGGTTTTTTATTATTTCCTTGCTATCTTTCTTATTCTAATTTCTCTAATAAGTCCTCTTAATAACAATTCTTATATTGTAGGATCTATTATGAAATTGATATTATATCGATTTTCTATCCCATTAAATATGTAATATCTCCTTTTTTATTTCACGTACTATAAGTCTATTTCTTCGTGTCAACTTATCATAACTTAAAATTCTTATAACACTGTACAAAGATCTTATCATTTCTTTGTAAGCCTCTAGAAGAGTAACTTAAAATGTTGTAATCCCATATCTAGTGGGTATGATCACTCTTAATATTCATTACAATTTACTAGCATCAATACTCTAAACAAATTATTTCCGTTTCTTCTCTTCTTGCTTACTATTGAAAGATACCTTTTATATTTAATCAATCCTTAATAATGTATGTCTACATGGAATTGATTATTTACCTTATCAGACAAATTCTTAATCAATTTGTCTTTTGTTATAGATATGTCAGGATCATTACTTTATCATCTTCTGAACATACATTAAATATATAGTATGTACATAGTTATGTATAAATAGGAAACATTACAAAACTTACTTTAAATCATTCATTGGCTTACGTGTCCTATCTCTATATACCAATTCCATAACTTTTACATCAAGTTTTTTTATAATGCTATAGCATCTTAAATTACCATACAAACATTCTTAGATTCTTTATTATTACTAATTGTCTCAACTACTTCAAAGTTCAATATTCTTATCATTCTCATACTTGTTTATATATGTATGCCCATGTACATATGCAGTCAAATTTATAACTATTTACTTATATGCATGATTCATCCTTGTCATTTTCTCATTTATCTATAATCCTTTGCTTCAAATTTAGAACTTGATTACTTTTCACCTTTCTTTAATTTCATCAATCGTAGTTCCTTTTTCCTTGGGTTTTGTATATTGCTTGTGACTTTTAACTTTCCATAAATGATTTGACAATATTGTGCTTCATCTTTCTCTTTTCTTATCCTTTGTCACATCTATTTTTAATTTCTTGTTAATAGATCTTGTTGGACATTATCATAGGAAGGGTCTATTCCTACACTTAAAGAAGTAAGATAAATTTCCACTGACCTTTTCATAAATGGTATTGATGCATCTATGCCAAAATTTCAAAACTTCTTCAATTTTTATCCCTTTGCTTAACAAAAGGTGGTCCACTTATCTCAGCATTAGATATAAAACCATCTCATACTATACTCTTTGTTGTTTTCTTTACTTGGTAAATTTATCATAATAAACCTTATGTTATTATATTACTACTCTAGTCCAATTCTTTTTCAGTTTCCTGTATCCTATAACTTGATTTTTTTTTTCACAAAGAGGATTCATTTAATCCTTAGTAAGATCTTTCTGTTGAGTTCAAAAAGGCATGTATATTCTTTTAAAATCTCAAGTTCTTCTTATAATATATCCAATCGAACTTAATCGTTGTATATGTCATGCACTTCAATGCTACTTCTTATTGACATTTATACTTATGCATTTCTTTCTTCTTTACTTATTTACTCTATTTTATGATCAAGTTATTACTCACTTTTCTTTCTAATTCTCGACTTACATTTCGATAAGTACAATGGAGAAATACAAGTTCACTTGGTCAACACCATCCCTTGGTATATTCTAACATGGTTATTGGGATCCTTATTTCTATTATTAGACTTGTGTCAAGTTTTCTTTTCTCATACCCATGTTCTTATTTTGACTAAATCTTTTTCTTCATACTATATAACTTCAAGCTTTATTTAAACTATGATTACCTAGAAATACTTTTTATCTTTTGCATTAGAGTACATCTTTCTCTACATGAACTTATCTTCTTTACTTTTAAGAATGATCCTTAGGAAACTAGTACCATCAACTTTGTCACTGGTTGAGTTACACTAAAGGTTATCTATTAAGGCATCTATAATAGAACTATGTTATTGCTTTTATAAACCTTTAAACAAAAAGTCATATTCCATCAGTAATGTCCTCGGATATTGAGCTTCTTATCAAGCGATTCTTATTTGCTTAGTCTATCCTAACATATCAATAAGTACACGAGTTATGTGAGCTTCTTTTCCTTTTTGAACATTAAAAGTGCCACCATATCATTATAGGGGGGTGTTTATTTCCTTGACCATCTTGTTTCATCATATTATCTCTTGTCTAGTAAATTTTTCTCATGTATAGACTTTCATACCTAATGGCAGATCTCTTTTACTTTCCTATTAAGAAGCCTTGTCCCTATTGAGTAGGTACCATTTATTTATTATAGTAGAATTTAACATTCACATTAACATGTCAAGTCATCCTCTCATTATAGAAGGAATCTTTCCACTTTTTTCTTCACTAGGATGATAATTATAGCTTTAAATATAAAATTCATATTTCTACAAGTTGTATTCTTGTTATGAGTTTCACATAGCATATTACATATCTCTTTATACACTTTGCTTCAAACCATTCATTCCTTAACAATTCCATATTCTCCTTATTTCTAGGTCTAATTCATTCGATACATACACCATTCTCGATAAAATTCCATCAATACTATCCTCTCATACTCATATGTCTTTCACTTTCTTTAACCTCTATATCACTCGTAAGCATTTACACTTCTTATTTTGACTTAATATTGAAAATATCATTTTAATCAACTGATTAGATCAAATAAATAATCCATTAGGACTATTCCCAATTGCAACAACTTATTGGCAAATTTTTTTTCCATATTTAAATATTCGTCTTGTTTGAATTGTACTTTTCTATCATTCACTTGTCTCTATAACTTCTCTCTATTACCTTTCTATAATCTTATCCTTATCAATAAATTCCTTTATCCATATTATCTTATTCCTTATTTTACATTCTCGTTAACACTTATAATTTCCTTTGCCTCATAATTTTCTATATTTTCCACCTTAAAACTTAATCCATCTCACCCTTTCTTCATTGAGTTACTTTCAAAGATTACCATTTCTTATGGTATTTATCTTAACTTATTCAATTGTATCTCATTATTAATTCAATTTCATCATAGAATACTTCTTTTGGATCGGATTTGTCTATCAGTCGACTTCATAAGCTCCTTTTTTATCATAACTTTTGTTTTCTTTAGTTCGCTTTAATTCTATACTTCATATATTTTGGTATTTCCTCATATACTCTTTCTCTTATGGTTCACTATTTTTATTTTTCCACATCTCAATTATTTTGCTTGACCCCATTCAAGTTGTTTTTCTATTTAACATATAATCCTCTAGTTTCATACCTTTCTTATTTTATAGGTATCTCTCCTATTGTTAACTCATTCTCAATATAAGGTATTTTATCCAGAATCAACCCATGTTTGTTTTTTCACCAATTTGTTTTTAGCTTAGACTTATCTTTTTTAAGTCAAACCAGCCTTAGTTCCTTACGTTCTTTTTAAAGACTATACCTTAATCATAAATACCATCTTGCAATTGTAAATTTCATACTCATTTCTTGTAGAATGATCCAACATCAATCATATTCTACTTTGGTCCTTTACTAACCTCATAACTTTATTCCCTTAGTGATTTTAAGAACTTTTCTATTACATATACCTAATCACCTTTCTTACAATTCACCCTAGTACCTACATGATTGATCACTTCCTTTTTTAGCCCATCTCGCATATATCTCAATATGTAATATCTATATAAACCATTTGTAGTCACACTTGACCACTGTTGAGTATTATCTTTTGTTTTATAACCTTAATGGTTGTTAACCTCTAACAATTTCCTATAGACATATCATTCAACTATATCATATATCATTTAACAATTTGTTTACACATATCATAAACCAATTCATTATCTCTTAGATACCTTTCATAACATAGTCAAGGAAACATATAATACCAAGATCCAATTTACCTTCTCGATGGTCTCATTACAAGAACATGAATGAGAAAGTTTACGAAAGCACTAGATAGAATAATTTTACCACAATTTCAAGAATGTAAAAATGAGTTGTTTCTTTAGATTAAAGATTCAAGATGCATATCAATATTTGATAATAATAATCCAAGTGGAAGGAGGTCAACATATAGAAAGTCAAACATGGCCACAAGAAGAGATTTCATAAGTTTTTGAAAACTAGTTGTAGGCTCCAACACGGCTAGAAACACGCCTATGTCCATGGGCGTGTCAGCTTCCACATAACTTATTTTCTCTTCTAATTTCCATTACTTTTAATGTTTTTGGGCTTTAAACTTGTCATATTTGGTATCTCAACTTTCGTTTAATAGTCACATATTATATAGATACAAAAGCATTATAACATTGTATCACCTATTTCCCAATTTAAATTCTTTATGATGTGTATATACATAATATTTTTGACATTCAAAACCTACACATTTATAATTCAATCTTATAGATTTTTGGAATCTCTCACTATCATTATAAAACTGGCCTTAGGATATATCATATCCTAAACATCGCACATACTATAGTATATGCAAGAATAAACATATTCGCATCATCACTCATATTACTTGAACTTTTCATGAAATCACAATTGGGTTTTCACCAAATAGCATTTAGCTAACAATTGTTGTGCGCATACATCATAGGCATAAAGGATTTAGTATACCTTTACTAAGCCATATTGATAATTGACAGTCAACTATAGTAGGAAATTTATTCCTAATAAAGCACATATACATTTTGATAAGTGCATGAATGCCTATGTTTTGCCCTTTGATTTAGCATGTTTTATTATTTAAATTGAGTTTAATATGTTTGTTCAAGTGCTTTTCAGAGTAATTTCTAGGAATTATTCATATTTTGGAATGCCATGAACATTTGACCTTGAATTGTAGTTAAAAATCAAGAAACGGTACAATTTTTGGGTAATTTTGGTTATGGACATGCCCGATGACACGGCCATGTCATTGACCATGTCATTTAGCTTAAATTCCAGTAGCCTTACAAGCCCAGAGACATGGGCATGTCACTAGCCGTGTAGCACTATAGAGGTCTAACAACTTTGAACACCTTATAGTATTTTGAGCATAACTTGAACTACAAAGTGTTAACCCTTAAATTTGTACCCTTAGGATCCAACCATTGCTTGACACTTGCTAAGATTAGTGCACTATGCAGAGCCCGTACGATGGTCCCGCTAGCCGGTTAGCAAGCAGGGGTCAAGGGGGCAGTGCTCCATTGAAAAATAAAATTTTTGAATTGTTCACCTTCAGAAAACTAGCACTCCATCATGAACCCATAGAATCAAACTAGGCCAAGATCGGATCAAGAATAGATGAAAACGGGTTGAAAAATGAGCTGTGGCAACCCGCGATTACTGTAGCCTCCACTGCGGTTATTACAGATGTCCATGCGGTAGCCAATTGGCTACCACAGCCAGCCCTGCGGTTATTGTAGGTCTCAGATAACTGCAGGCCTCAGAAAGTTGCTGCAGCGTGTTTTGACAGAATCCCACATTAAAAAATCACCCTTTTAAGCCTCTACACCCCCTATAAATACCTTGCACCTTCCAACAACTTCTACACACAATTACATGCCTCTATACTCCCCCTAAAGCTTTCTAAACCCTATTCCTAAGCGTCCTAATCACCAAAACCCTCTTTCTAAACAACCTAATCTCTAAAACCCCATTCTAAAACCTTTTCCATCACCTCAAACCTTATCCATAAGCTTCCTAATCACCTTAAACCTTATCCATAAGCTTCCTAATCATCTCAAAATCCTATTCATTAGCCTCCTAATCACGTTAAACGCTGTCTTTAAACTTCCTAATCAAGAAAAGGTGTAATTCAAATTATTCCTTTCAAAGGGAATTTATGGTACTCAAGTAAAGGTGTGATTCATGTCCCTCTAAGGAGAGTTCATGCTATTCAAGAGTCCTTCTTCCAAAAGGAGTGCTCATGCTATCCCTAAGGAAAGATGGAACTTAGATCTAGTGCCAAGCTTGTTCCCTATGTTCCTTGCCGATGAAAGCCAAAGGTAAAAGTTCTTTCCTTTTCCTTTTCAATTTCAAGGTCTAAATATGAAAAGATCTAATTTTTGCTAATTAAAATATAACCTAATTAACAAATCCCCTAAGCCCTTTAAAATTAATCAAAACATGATAACAAAGGCAATAACTTAAAAACCCCTCCTTCATAAGAAGGAAGAACTGCATAGGGTTTAACTCCTATTCAAAGGGATATACAGCCTTGACGTCTCTAAGGCATTTAACTTCGCTAAAATTAACAACTTCTTCTCTCTATCACCTTCTTCACATAGTTTAGGATTGAAATTGCTTTTCTTAAATAGAAGTCAAAATTTTAATTCTTTTTATTATAATTGTTTTAATACTCTCTTTCTTATTTTAGTTGTTTATATTATATTTGGCAAATGTGTGCTTTTCCTAGAACTCATAAGGGTTAGAGGAAAGATCCCCTGATTTTGACATTTTGACTTATAATAGTTTTAAGTAGTTTTCCTTTACTTTTCACATCTTGTAATTATTATTATCTCATATTTGTCATGCATTGCATGAGTAATATTTGTTTCATGCATCATATTATATTTGTTCATGCATAATAAAAAAAACTTCTTTTTTTTTTTTTACAAAAGCTATTTTGTATTTAAGCCAAACTAATCTTTTGTATTGTTTTACCAAAACCTAGTCCCTGAACACACTTTGGACATTGCTAGGTAAATCTTGTTCACTCTATAGTGCACATTTTCTAGCCTTTCATTAGCATTGTTTATGTATGTAAGTCATATAGACTCACTTGGTCAAACTAGTTTTGACTTTTATTATACCATTGTAACTTTGATTGAAATCAACTTTTCATGTCACTACTAATATCTCCTAATGATTTAAGAATGCTAGTGTCCATGCACTAGCACTTTAGATTTACATTTCAAATAAATTATTAACATAGTCACATTAAGTCAAACTCAGTTTGACTTCCATTTTATCATAAAAGTGCATATCAACATTGATTACCTTCATTACTCATTGTCATATTATTCATTAAATTCACTTCTTATGATGTTCTTAAGGTTCTTGATGTGCTAAAGAGGCCTTAAATGGCAAAGTACATGAACATTATGGTGCCTCCATTGCTAACTCTAATAGGTTAGGGAAAGCTTAGGTATTACAGTGATAACTTTCCAAGTGTAAAAGGTTTACCATAATAATTAATTAAAGTTTTTAATTAATTGATTAGTAGTAAAATGATTAAACATGTAATTAAATTGACAAGGACCCTAGCATGTCTTGATGTATAATCTATAAAGGCTTCTATTCAATTAAATCTTAATTTGTATATGATGCAAATGAGAAAGATTAAATTGAAAATTGATTTGGACTAAATCAAAGATTTAATTTTAAGCTTAGTAAAACCCTTAACACATGAGATGTGGCCTAAGCCCATATGTGATATGGTTAAAAGGTAATTCAGGGGTTAGAGAAAATTCACTATTCATAAGCCCATATGATGGGTTTACGGGTTAGAGAATTTTCTACTAAGATTTAAATTGTAATTACATCTTTTGGCTAATGGAAATGTCTATTTTACCCCTAAAGGATATAATGGTCATTTCACCATTTAAAAAAGCAAAGTCAAATTTGCCCCTTCACCAAATGGTGAGCTAGAAGAATGTAAAAGGATATTTAAGTCTTTGTGAAGACTTAAGTGTTAACTCTTGGAAAGATATAAATGCCTTAGCTTTTATGTTGCAAGAAAGAAGAGAACAACGTTTTCTCATTTTGGAGCATCTTAGAGATAAAAGTTGAGAGAGAGAAAGAAAAGAAAGAAAATATTTTTTCAAATTTTCTTTTGATCTTCAATTCTCTTCATTGTTCTTTATGAAAGAATAATTGCTTGCAAATTGAAAATGTGTTTAGTCCAAAATAAACCAAAGAGAAACCTTAAACTTCCTAAAGATTTTGAGGGAAATCTTGAATCAAATTGGGCAACCAAGAGAGGATTCAAGAACACCAAAGAAATCAGGAGGAAACTTGGAGGTGAGCTAGGTGTGGATGATCTAGAGGCTTCACTCTTAGGAAGCTCTTGTTAAAGAAAGAAGGAACATATAAGAGGTAATATGATTACTCTTCCTTCTTCTTTATATACATTTATGTTTTACACATAAATTAATTGATTGCTTGAATGAATTT
This sequence comes from Reutealis trisperma, assembly GCA_947687605.1. Lineage (NCBI taxonomy): Eukaryota > Viridiplantae > Streptophyta > Magnoliopsida > Malpighiales > Euphorbiaceae > Reutealis > Reutealis trisperma. Next base: position 29,221 of record CANTUT010000524.1, on the reverse strand, counting down.
TGGACCAAAATTGGGTGAAGTGAAATTTTAAAATGTTTGAAATTTCACCTCACCACCTTCGTTCCACTGCATTTGGCTCCACCATTCCTTCATAGTGGGACCTATCCTGCAATGGTGCTGAGAAAGATAGTAAGGATAAAGAAAATGCTGAACTGACTGTATCTCAGGATGTAGAGGAAGTGGTTGCAATAGCAATGCTTAGATATATACCTTAAATGAAATTGAGAAGAGTTATAGTCCTCTATAGGCTAGTGATATCCTTGAGAAAATAACTGATCCAACACCTTACGTTTCTCAAGGCATTGATGTACGTCTAGATTCTATGGATAAGAACATATCTCTCATGGAAAAAATCATGGCTGACATCAAGACTCTTTTGGAGCAAATGGTTTATGGACAAACTTCAACCTCTAGTAGGGCTACTTCTGGTCTAAACCAATCTACCCAAAAAGCTTCTAAAGAATCCCTGGATTTGGTAGAGTTTAATGGTGTACCTCTAGTGGAATGCCAACCTCCACCATAACAAATCAAGGAGACTCAAGGTTTGTCAAAAACTACCAACAACACTGGCTGCCCTTTCAATGGTTGGCCAACTCAACCAGCACCGCAACCATTGTCCCTTTAACAAATACAACAAAAATTTCAAGGGCATACCACCTTGGGGACCAATCCTGCAATATACACTAGAGATGAAACAGCATATGCACAAGCCTTAGGCTCAGGGGGCAACAAAAGGGTGGGAGTAGGAATTCACATGCTTGGTGTGGTGGCTGCTCAATATCCTCTATCTCTTTTTGCTCCTCCTGCACCTTAAGTGAATTTGGAAGCTATTAGAGATACTATATAGGAGCTATGTAGTCTAGGCCTTCGTCAAATTGGTAAGCCAAAATTCTATAAGCCATATCCCCAAGCTATTGATAGAAAGAACCCATATCCAAGGAGGTACTAGATCTCAGACTTCACTTTGTTTTCTAGGGAACATGGATAATCCATATTAGAACATGTTGCAAGATTCACAATTCAATGTGAAGAGTTATCAAACTATGAAACTTTGGTTTTTATAAATTAAGGTTATTCCTAAATTTCTTGATGGGCCAAGCATTTACTTGGTACTTAACATTACTAAGGGACTCAATCTATTCCTTATAAGAAATGGAAAAGAAGTTTCGTACTTAATTTTTTATAGTTGAGCTTGAAGTTTGTGTTGCTGAATTGTTCAGGATGATCCAAAGGAGTGGAGAGTCTACTGATCTCTTCATAGCCTGCTTTAAGAAAATGAAAGTAAGTGCAGAGTCTTTTTGCCAAAAATCAAATTTATGAAGATGGCACAAAGGGGAATTGACATTTAACTCATAAAGAAATTCTAGGGGATGGAATTCAAAGACTTCTACAAGTTGGCTGCATAAGTAGCATAATATAAAGAGTTGCTAAGGGAAGAAAACAGGATGAGAAATAAAGTTATGAGGACTTACTTTTAAGAGGTGGGTACCCAAGAGATTGTTGTTACTGACTTACCTTATTCTAGATCCCAAGTCTGCCCACTTTTGATGAAGTTCCAACCCGAGACTGGTGATGTTTGGAAGAAGAATCATAATTCCACCATGCAATACACTTTTGATGTGAGCAAAATGGATGAAATCTTTGATTTCCTACTCAAAGAGGAGTTCATCACTCTTCTTGTAGCCCATCACATTCCTACAAAAAGAAGAAATCAAAGGAAAAGAGTATTATAAGTATCATGACTCTGAACCATACAACTAATACATGCTGGTCTTTTAAAAATGTAATCTACGATAGGATCAATAAGGGGATACTTAAGTTCCCTAAGAAAAAGAAAGAGACTATGCTGATTGATGAAGATCCCTTCCCTCTTGTGGTCTTTGTGTATGCTACAAGAGTGGATCTTCGCACCCTAATCAATGAGAAAAGAAAAAGACAGTAAGAAGCACCAAGGAAGAAAATAAAGCATGTATGGATTCCTAAGGGTCTACATTAAATCAGCCTAAAAGTCTAAATAAGAGTCTATGAGAGACTAGGCTAGATTTTAACATAAAAAGGGGAGTCTACCTCAGACTTTCCAATCCTAAGATGATTGTCACATCCCAACTTCTAAGATATGACGATCCTAGAACATGGGGAGACATAAGGTCACCCATGCCCGTAGAACCTACTCATACATAAGCAAAAATTTCCTAGGATCGTACCAAGCCTCATACATTAACTTAATTAAACCTTTTATAAAGGAAAAACCTTAAGTTGTAGATGCTAAAAATATACCTTAATATAATCCATAAGAAAATAATAATAAGACTCCAAATAAAGTTACCAACATAATATTCTAAAATAAAGTTCCCATAATAACTCCTAATAACTCCTAGAGCATCTAAGGACTCATCATAGCATGGTATTATTATAACTTTGACAAGAGAATTTCCCAAGTGGAGTAGGTAGCTTGAGCGATCACTTTGCCTCCTCATAATGCTCATTTAAAACCACATAAGGAAAAGGGGTGAGATAGACGATCTCAATGAGTAAACATTATGACTTATACAATAACATATATCCTTTAGAAAGTTTCATAGCTCATAGTTCATAATTTATGATTCATAGTTCATGGCTTGCTATTTAACAAGGTTTACAAAAAATCAACTTATAACTCATAACATATAGAGTGGAGGCTCTGTTGCCTTGATCACTCATAACATAATATAGAGTGAAAGTTGCTGCCTTGTCCACTCATTACATAATATAGAGTGAAGGCTGCTGCCTTGTCCACTCATAACATAATATAAAGTGAAGGCTGCTGCCTTGTCCACATATAACTCATAATATGTCAAGTGAAAGCTATTGCTATGTTCACACATAACTCATAACATGTAAAGTGAAGGCTGCTGCCATGTTCACACATAACTCATAACATATAAAATGAAGATTGTTGCCATGTTCACACATAACTCATAACATGTAAAGTGAAGGCTGCTGCCATATTCACACATAACTCATAACATAATTCATAACATATAAAGGTAATAGTAGCATTGAAGGATACAATCACATGTAACATAATAGCAATAGAATTTTAGCTTATTTAACAAAAGATGAACAATAATGTAGTTCCAGAAAAATATAAGTTAGGGCAATAATCACAAAGGTATTATCATTGGATAATCAAAAATGGTTTTAGACCAATTATCCTTTGGCAACCCAAGTTTACAAAGAAATCATTAAAATAGAAAAGAACTTGTGTTTCAAGATACAAAGGTTCACAAAACGTGATAACTTGTACTAGTAACTTGAACATAATGTTTACTCACCTTGTGATTCTTTTGCTCTTATTACTCATAGCCCTTGAAGTTCTAATAATCCTCAAGCTCTATCATACATTACAATTCAGTACTTAGTATTTGCTTAATCATCATGCTATCCTATCCCATAACTAACCTATGCACATATAACATTCACATACATTTAGAGTTGCACATAGATGTGCACTCAGCACTTGCACATAACATGTTGACTTTAAAAGTCTTGCTTATTTAGCTTTTCTAGGCTCACATGAAAACACATTATAAATCATACCAATACTTTTGTCAAGTCAAGCACAATGTCATGATCTTAATATCAATTCACTTTAACAATTATCTTAGTACACTTAACACTTCCATACAAGTCAACTTATCAATAGCCTTTCGATTGTCATGCCTATCTCTTATGCCCAATTCATTCAATTGATCTCCTTATCAATTCAAGATCATAAATTCATTATTGGCTCATCATAAAAGCTATTTCTATATTACCCAATCACATTCACATTGCAATCACAACATAAGGTTAAGATACCTTAAGTATAACAAATAGTCTCTAGCCTTGTCTAGAGTCATTCCTTCAACCAATATGCAATTTGACCATTTATCATTCATTCATACATGCTAATAATCATTAAAATACTTTACATAAAAATTGTAGACATTGGGATAATAATCCCAATGTAGGCCGAATACCCTATTAAAGAGAAAACCTGAATTTTTCTTACTTTTCGCACTTTCTGTCTATTACAGTAATACGTAGAAACATGGTTTGAACCAAGATTTTTCATATAATCAAAACAAAAATCATTGTGGAACATGAACATGTAGGAATGGGCACATATACAAATCCATATGCATGAAAATTTCTAACTTTAGGTTTTAGGATGAAAAATTATGAGTTTTCTTGCTTTTCTTGCTTTTCGTTCATTACAGTAATATGTAAACACATGATTTAAATCATTATTTCCCATCCAAACATAATAAATGTTAATTTAGAATCCCACCATACATAAATTAGCAGTCATACCCATATAAAATCATATAATTTTCCAACTTTCAAGTTCTAGGATGAAAACCTTAAATTTCATTGTTTTCTGAAACATTTCGATCATTATAGTAATATGCAAAGATATGATTTGTTCAATATTTTTCATCTAAACACATCTAAAATCCATATAGAATACAAATATGCAGAAATTTCCCCCCTTGTAGTGTTTATGGATGAAAATTTCAATTTTGAGTTGTAGGATTCACCTTTGGAGAAATCGCATAGGGAGGTTGGTGTTTTCAGTCGAAAAATTGGTTTCTCACTCAAAAATTCACCTAGGCCAAATTTAATCAATAAAAATCAATAAATATTTAGTTTAAAATGAACTTTCAATGATTAGTTTCATAAAAATCAAATAGCAAATTGAAAGGAAAGGAAAACTTATGAAACGGTCACGAAATCGCAAAGTTTGAAAGTATTTTGTGAATTTCGATAGAGAGAATAATTTTGAGAGATTTTTTCTACCAAAATAATGAAATAACAGAATAATGGCTACTGGAATGAAGGGCTAGCCAAATTTTCATAATATATATGTAGGGTTTTAGACAATTTTCAAGATTACCCTTAATGAGCTAGGTTAGGAGTGTTTTGGTGTAGTAGGCTTTTAGGTATTTAGGCTTTTTAATTTTTTTTGGAGTTGATTATAGGTAATTAAAATAAAAATATCTTTCTTATTAGTTTCTTTAAAATTTCCCCAAAATATTTATTTAAAAATTATTTTAAAATACTCATAAAATTATTTTATGCTTTAAAAATCGCCTTTTTGCATGAAAATTCATTTTATGAAAAATACTTTATTTTATGCTAATGCACTTCTTATAAATTATTTATTTCACAATGATAACTCATATTATGCATATTAAAATTAATTTACCATGCCACATACTCATCAATCACATAATATATGAACTTTCATAAAAGCACACATTTTGTCTTAATAGCTCAAAATTCAAGTAAATAGTCATGAAAACTCCTAGGGTGGGTGTGGGTTGTTATAATGATTCCCAAAGAAGAAAGCCTAGTTTCACTAAGGGTCTATAGTAGAATCTACCTAAAGGGCTGCCATATACCTGGTCAAGTTACAATAGGAGGAATGAGAATCAACTTGGTACTCATTACTTGCAATTCAATACCCAAAGGAGTTAGCAGAGTATGGCTAAGGATTTGGTCAAGGAACTACCACCAAATTTGCATATGGGTCTTTTCAAAGAATTACCAGAGATTGGACTAGAATCTAGCATAAAAAAGGAAGGTTAGTTTGAGACCAACCATCACCAATCTAATATTTAGAAAGGGCAGTATGGGATTGCCAAGAGACAGCCTAGGAGTCTGCATCAAAGTCTGCACCAGCATCCTCATATAGGTCTGCAAAGACTTTGTCAAATTCTAATATGAATAGGAAAAGTCTACCTTAGACTTTTCACCCACCAATTGCCACTCAAAGAAGATAGCCCAGGTTCGTGCTACCACTTGGGGAAGTCAAGGAAAATCATTAGCACCTTGTTTGCTAATGAAAATTTCCACGGTCTCTTACTAGAACCCAAAAAAGGATACTCTAAAGGAAGAGGGCAGCAGTAACAATGGGGGATCTGGCACCAAAGTGAGACAGAAAGAAGAGCAAATGAAGGAAAATGAACATGCAAACACGGAGTCTATAGGTAGCAGCACAAAAGACACAAAAATATAGGAAATCAAAATGGGTCAAATTATTGTACCTTTGAGATGTTCCATGGCAACCATCACTTTACCATCCTAATTTCAAAGGTTTGGAGATGAAAAGCCTAAAGAAGAACCTCAAGATGAATCATAGACTTAGGGGGCAACTTCTAAGAAACAAACTATGTGTAGTGGGGTCACCATCCAAGCCACAGGACTTGGGATTCCAAAAAGGGTCGTCTTTGAGAAGCCTATAGAAAGGATGACAAAACACATCAAGCCATTATACATCAAAGCTCACCTCAATGGAAGGTCAACCTTAAGAGTCTTAAGACAATTGATATGTTGTTAACATCATCCCATTAAGGATGGCCTTAGAATTAGGTGAAAATGAAGATGATCTTATTGCTATAAATGTATTTATCTCTGCATTTAATAGATAGGTCACAAAGTCTCTAGGAGTCTTACCTATGGAAATTAGAGTTGGAAGTAAGACCTCCCTTGTTGCTTTTTTGGTGGTAAACTCCACAGCCAACTATCATGCTCTATTGGGAAGAGAATAGATTCACGCCAATTGTTGTACGCTGTCCTCACTTCACCAATTTCTTTTGTTGAAAAAGGATGAGGTGGAAATAGTGTGAGCTAATGGAAAGCCTTGTAAAGCCTTCATAAATATAGTAGATGCAAGATTCTATGATAGGAGCTTTAGTCCAATTCAATTCAAAGGAAAGTGTAAACATGGTGGGCCAAAGGAACTTACCATGGCAAGTAAAGAGGATTGCCAATAGTAAGCAAAGAATCTCCTCCAAAAGTTAGTAATCATGCCTTATCATGGAAGGCCAACCACTCAGCCCATCATAGAGGAGGTCGATGATTAAGTTCACTTAAGAAAAGAAAGTGGTAGCTGTAGCTGCATTATTGAAAGCATAGGTGTAGCAAGCTTTGGATAAGCTACTAATTGAAGAAGTTTAAGAGATTGCTAGTGCTGAGGTAATCTTTGAAGAGGAACGACCTAAAGAAGTAGTAGAGATCTACTTATATAAGTTGAAGAGTGCTCCACCTAAGCTAGATTATGCTATAACTAAAGTCCAAGACCCTTTAGAGGAAGTCAATCTTAGGACTCCTGTGAAGCCCATAATCAGCTACATCAGTGGTCTACTCCAACCTACATTAAAAAAGAAAATAGTTGAATTATTCTAAGAGTTTAGAGACTGTTTTGCTTAGGAGTTTGATGAAATGCTTGGTTTAAGCAGGAAGCTAGTGGAGCACCAGCTGCTTATTAAGCTTGGCTATCGTCCTTACCGTTAGCCTCCAAGGAGGATGTCAAAAGATGTTGAGCTCAAAATGAAGGAGGAAATTGAAAAGCTACTCAAAGCTAGGTTCATAAGACCTGCCAGATAGGCAGAATGGCTTTCCAATGTTATTTCTATGATGAATAAAAATGAGAAGCTTAGAGTTTGCATAGACTTTAGAGACTTGAATGCAGCACCTTTAAGGATATCTATATAATGGCAATTGCTGATATGCTCATTGATGCTATAGCCAAACATGAATTACTTTCCTTTATGGATGGTTTTTTAGGCTACAATAAGATATTCATAACTCAAGAAGACATACTAAAGATGGATTTTAGGTGTCCTGGCTCCATTAGAACCTTCGAGTGGTTGGTCATGCCTTACGAGTTGAAAAATGTGGGTGCTACCTACCAATGAGCCACCAATGTAATTTTCCATGACATGCTTGGGAAATCTATGGAGGCCTACGAGGATGATATAGTTGTGAAGTCCAAGAAAGCCAAAGGCCATATGGAGCTTATGAGGAAGGGTTTTCAATGGATGAGGGACCACTAATTAAAGCTAAATCCCTTTAAATATGCTTTTAGGGTCCTGGTTGGAAACTTTTTTGATTCCCGATACATCAAAGAGGAGTTGAAATAGATAAAAGTAAGGTAAGGGCAATTTGTCACATCCTAACTTTAAAGATATGACATCCTAGAACATGGGGAGACATAAGGTCACCCACGCTTGTAGAACCCATTAATGCATATACAAATCATGCCTAGGATCATTCCAAACCTCATATAACAACTCATTTAAAACACTAAATGAAAAAGTTTTAATTGCGGAAGACTGTAATTAGACACTTCACATAAAATCCATAAGAAAATAATATTCATAATCCATTTGGAAACTTAAGAAATTAATAACTTCTCAAATAAACATCAAAAATAAATATTCTCAGAGCATCTAATGATAATAGTTCATAACATAGTATTATTAAAGACTTCAGACAAGGAATTCCTTAAGCAGAGTAGAATGCTTAAGCTATCACCTTACCACCTCACACTTGCTCACCTAGAACCACACAAGGAAAAAGAAAAGGAGTGAGTAGATGATCTCAATGAGTAAACGGTAAAACACATACATTAACACATATTACTTTGAAAAGGAAACTTATAACTTATACACATAGTTCATGATTTACAATTTATCAATCAGGCTGCATTTTAGCAAGGGTTCAATTAACAAGTTTGTAGAAATCACACTTATAACACATTGAGAGTGGAGGCTATTGCTCTACCACTCAAACATATAGAGGAGAGGTGGCCTTGAGCCAAATTCCAACTCCTGTCAGATAAAAGGCACGAAGCTGATTAGGCCCCACGACTACAACTGCTCCTTTCTAGCTGAGGTGGATACACTACCTTTATTGATTGGGTTAAGACCATGTGCACAGGTTCCGATGATTACCCGTATCGGCACGAGGACTTCTACATAAAAGGGTTAAAGGTACCATAGCTAGAGATAATGGTATTCACATATGACAATAACATTTAAGGTAGCAATAACATGTATAACAATAATAATAGCAATTTAACTTTTTAGCAAAAGATACATCAGTAGTGTAGTTCCAGAAAGAATATAAGTTAGGCAATAATCATAAGGAAGTATCATTGGGTAAACAAAATGGTTTTGGACCAAATGTCCTTTGGCAACCCAAGCTTTACAAGAAATCATTTAATCATATTTTAGGATAGGAAGAACTTGGTTTCAAAGATCTCAGAGGCTCACATAACATGATATCACATATTTGTAACATATCATAATGTTACTCACACTTGTAGCATGAATATAGTATTTACTCACACTTGTAGAATAAATATGATGTTTACTCACCTTGTGGTTCCTTTGCTCCTAGTATAAGTAACCCTTAGACTTCTAAGACTCCTCAAGCTCTATCATAATATTTAATGTAATACTTAGTATTTATTTGATCATGATGCTATCTTATCCCATAAGTACCCTATGCATATATAATATTCACATACACTTAGAGTTGCACATAGAAATGCACTCATCACTTGCACATCACATGTTGACTTTAAAAGTCTTACACACTTAGCCTTAATAGGCCTATATGAAAACATATTATAACTCATGCCAATACCTTTCTAAGGTCAACACAATATCCTTATCTTAATATCAATTCAATTAAACAATCATCTTAGTACACATAACACTTCTATATATATCAACTTATCAATAACCTTTTAAGCATCATGCTTATCTCTTATGACCAATTCTTTCAATTAATCACTTCATTAATTCAAGACCATTAATTCATTGTTAATTCATCATAAAATCCATTTCCATATTATCCAATCGCATTCACATTCTAATCACAATATAAGATTAAGATAGCTTAAGTATACCAAAGTGCCTCTAGGCTTGTCTAGTGTCATACCTTCGACTAACATGCAATTTTATCATTTATCATATATACATACATGTTAATAATCATCAAAATACATCACATAAAAATTATAGACATTGGAATAAAAATCCCATAGTAGGCCGAATGCATCATCAAAGGGAAAACTAAATTTTTCTTACTTTTTGCACTTTCTGTCTATTACAATAATATGTAAAAATATGGTTTGAACCAAGATTTTTCATGTAAACACAACAAAAATCATTTTGGAATATTAATTCACATGAATCAGTAGCATATGGTATTTCTCATACATGGAAATTCAATTTTTAAGTTTTAGGGTACAAAACCATGAGTTTTCTTGTTTTCGATATTTTCTAGTCATTACAGTAATATGTAAACAGGTGATATAAACCATTATTTTTCACTCAATCAAAGCAAATATCAGTTTAGAATATCTTTATGTATGATTCGACAGCCATAGATAAGATTTATAAAAAAAAATTCCAAGTTTTAAGGTTTAGGTGAAAATCATAAGTTTTCGCGCTTTCCGTTCATTACAGCAATATGCAAACACATGATTTAAATCATTATCTTTCATTCAAACAAAAAAATTTAAGATTAGAATCCATTCACATACAAATCAGTAGCCATATGTTTAATTAATAATAGAATTTTCCAACTTCTAAGTTCTAGCACAAAAATCTTGAATTCCTTTATTTTCCAAAACTTTATGGTCATTATAGATATCTGCAAAAATATAATTTAATCTAATATTTTTCATCAAAACAAATCAAAAATCAGTTTAGAATGCAATTATACACAAATTGGCCCTCCTTTAGTGATGTTTATGCATAAAAATTGAAATTTTAAGTTACAAGGTTCACCTTTGAAGAAATTTCGCGGAAAGATTTGTGTTTTCGGTAGAGAATTAAATTTCTCTCTCAAAAACACACCCAAAATGAATTAAATCTATAAAAATCAGTAAACAACCAATTCAAAATAATTTTCTCATAATTTATTTCATAGAAATCAGTTAAGGAATTGAAAGAGAAGAAAAACTTATGATTACGGTCAAGAAATCTCAAAACTGAAAGGTGTTTTCTTAATTTTGGTAGAGAGAAATATTTTAGGAGAATTTTTCTATGAAAATACAAAAGAATTGAGTGATGGCTACTAGAACATTAGGGCTGGCCAAATTTTACATTATCATATGTAGGGTTTTGGGTAATTTCTACTAATACCTTAATAAGCAAGGTTAGGAGGGTTTTTGGGTAGTGGGCTTTTAGGTATTTGGGCTTTTTATTTAAATTAGGGGCTGATCATAAGTAATTAAAATAAAAATATTTTTCTTATTATTTTCTATAATATTTTCCCCAAAATCATTTATTTAAAAATTATTTTAAAATACTCATAAAATCATTTTATGCTTAAAAATTGCCTTTATGCATGAAAATTTATTTTATTTAAAATAATTTATTTTATGCTAATTTATTTTATGTAAATCATTTATTTCACAGTAATAACTCTTATTATGCATATTAAAAATTAATTTAACATGGTACATACTCATCAATCACATAGAACATAAATTCCCATAAAAGCACATACTTAACCTTAATAGTTCTAAGTCAAGCAATTTGTCATAAAAATTTCTAGGGTAGGTATGGGTTGTCACACAATTATAGAGTCCCAGCCTCCTAAAAATAAGAAAGAGTTGCAGAGATTCTTGGGCCAAGTGAATTACCTTAGTAGATTTATCTCTAATTTAGCTGAAAAGTCCAAAGTCTTTTTTAAACTACTCAAACTAAAGTCTAAGGAAGAGTTTCTTTAGGAAGATTGTCATTAGGAAGTTTTTGAGAAGATCAAGGAGTATCTTAGTAATCCTCTAGTCTTAATGTCTCTAAGAGCATGAGTTCCTTTGAAATTGTATCTCTCTGCTTTTGAGGACTCTATCGGCTGCCTCCTAGCATAAAATAATTCTACAGGTTAGGAATA